>CM017321.1:41622875-41811505 GCA_006937295.1 Carpinus fangiana | reverse complement strand
GGGGGGGTAAGTGAGAGTTTTTTTGTATCGGGGGGATTATTGTAAATCGGTGGAAGATGGAGGGGTGTATCTGAAGTTTCCCCTAAAAAATAATATAATATATATTTTATTTTATTTTTTAAGATTGCACTTAATATTTAATAAAATTCATTAAAAAAATAAAAAGTATTATTTCTGTCAATTAAGTGGTTGGACAACATTTTGTATAAGAGTGCACTATCATGTAAAAATTACCAACAATAACATAGTTTACATGTATAGTTCACAAATAATTAAAATTAGTATCTTATAAATCACAAAATAAAAATAAAAAACCTTAAAGTACATTTGTACATACCATTACATTGACAATGTCCCCCAAACTACCCCTAGAATGACAATATCCCCTCCATCAAATAAAACCATGTGCACACATTTTACTTTAAAATACTATCATACCCTCATTTGACTTAAAATGACCGCAGTATGTACCCTCATTTTACTTTACTGTGCCTTTTCATTTTTTACCTTGCAAAATTTATAACTTAATTTTTTCGATGCTCCGGCAGTCCGGCTCTAATATGCCATAACCAAAAGTTCATGGAGATTTCCATTTATTATGGAATTTGTCCAAGCTTCCATGCCCATACCAGTGCATGACTTTTATTATTGGCCTCTTAAAAACATACATGTGAGCCACATCATTACGACCAAACAAAGAATCGAAAGCAAAAGAGTGGGGAATTTTCATTGTGTCAGGTTCTGGCTCTGAGAAGAGTGAGGAAAGAAAAAGACTAAAAGAGAATATTAGGGAAGAAAGAAGACCGGGTGTCTTGGGTTTCATTGCGCCAATGGGTATGACATCGTTTTAAGTGCTTAAAGGTTTAAAGTAATTGTTAGGGTTATTTTAGACATTTAGATTCCAATGTAAAAGACAAGTATACCCTTGCCGTTAGTATTAACAGTTTTATTTGACGGACGAGACATTGTCATTCTAGTGATAATTTGGGGAGATATTGTTGCAATTGAAAACTTTAGGGAACATTGTCAATATAATGGTAGTTTGAGGGGGTAAATGAACTTTACCGTAAATCATAAATAATAAAAATATCATTTACGACCGACAAATGAATAATAAAAATATTAGTTAAGAGTGCATATATCTAGCTCACCAAAATAACTATAATTTTGGTGAGCCAAAATACTGAAATAGGACTAAAATGCTTTACATGCTCATTAAATTGCTGAAAATTTTGGTGAGTTTGAAGCTTTTTTTTTTAGCTTTACATACCCATTAACCGGCTTCTTTCCGGTTCATTTGACCTTTTTTTTTAGCTCATTCAATAAAATATCTATTTTTCTTTTTTCTTTTTTCTTTTTTTTTTTCTTCTTCAATGTAGAAAATATTTTACAAATTTAAGAAGTCATTTTAGATAAAAGTATTATTTGGCTCCTCTATTAGGAATACTCAGTGTAGCTAAAAGGGAGATAGTAGCTATATTTAACTATTTTTGCCATTTTTTTTTTGTCCTAACAAAATAGCTTCATATTAGCTATTATACCTTAACTGCTACAGTGAATAGCTACAAATAGAATTATTCTCTGTAACACACTAGATTGAATATAATATTATTTAAGTTAATATTATTTTCAATATAATATAATACTATTTTCAATATTGTTTTTTATTTGTTTTGGGTATTTGATCTCCTCCTTTTCCCTCAAACTTTTTTCTTCTTCCTTTGCATTTATTTCTTATCTTCCCCTCCCCAAGCAAGTTTCTCACAAGTATATCCCTGGATTTGTTGAGTTCATTCAAAGGCATTTGAGCATTAGAGACCGTTAGATTCATTCTCAGCTACAATCCGACCGGCTTGGTGAAACACATGTGGGAATTGCATAACCAATCTCAAGAATGATTAGTTATATTGCATATATTTATTTTTGTTATTAATTTTAAGAATTAGTACTTGCATGTGAGATGAATGTTCCTCATATGTGTTTATTTTTGTTTTTATTAATGATTTCTATATATATGATTGTTTTTCCCTTTAATTAAGTGTTAGCAATAATATAATAAAAAAATAATGAGGAATAATATTTTAAAACAAGTAGCTAATGGAATAAAGAATATGTTGGAATTGGCATTAAAAAATGGGTAACTAAAATAAAAAATTTTACTTTTTGAATAGGTAGAATACATCTTACTGCTGGAGATATGTATAGTAAGCATTGTTATGCACCTAATGTAAAAAATTAAAAAAATTGACCATTCTCTCTTCTCTAATTTTCTTTTTTCTTTTTCTTTTTTGTTGGTTGCTATGTAGAAACAAATCGTTTTTCTTTTCTCTTTTTGTCGGTTTGAAGCAACAACCAGTGTAAACATTACCTTCATTGGTTCACCATGTATATTATTGATTTAAGACATTTTAAAAAAATATATAACCATTAAAGGCATTTTAAAAAAAATTAATGTTTAAATGGAAATAATAAAAGTGGATAACTAAAATATTGAGCCGGATGTATATGATTTAAAAAGGTTGGTAGCTAAAACTAGGGACTATAAATGCGGATGCGGGTGCAGTTCTTGGCAACATGTGTATTTTTATTTCTTTTTCTTTTTTGTCTTAGAAGTTCAACAAATTTATGCCAACTAATATATACATATATATTAACATGTCCACACAAGGGAAGAGGGATTCGAACTAATGATATCCGCTTCATGAGGCGTGGTTGACAGCCAATTGAGTTACCCTCAGGACTATGCCAACTAATATTAGAAACCAGACTTAACAAACATTTGACAATAAATAACATGTAGAAACTCATTAAAAGAAGAAGAAAATACAGCGAGGAGAAAGGACTACCCAACACCCACCCAAAAGCATAAGAAACCCACTTTTCTCTCTTGACTTTTATCATTGCCATCCATTCTCAACTCTCCTTCAAACACATGACCCATATGAATTCCCTACCTCCATAGCCCTTGCTATAGCACCCCCTAGCCAGCTGCTACCAATATTCCAAATTGCCAACTCAACCCATGGCACGAGCCGTGTGCACCATAGTATGGACCTTTTGTGTAATATTGGTCTCAGCTACCCTTGCACAAGCAGGTATAGGTGTTAACTGGGGTTCCCAGACATCGCACCCTTTGCATCCTAGCATTGTGGCTGGCATGCTAAAGGACAATGGCATCACAAAAATCAAACTTTTCGATGCAGATCCTTGGACAGTCAGTGCCTTCGCCGGGACAGGCATTGAGGTCATGGTCGGCATTGCCAATAATCAATTGAAGGACCTTTCCGATAGCTACGGTAATGCCAAAGATTGGGTTAAACATAATGTCTCCAAACATATTCGCGATGGCGGCGTCGATATAAGGTTCAAAATATACTTTTTGATTAATATTGATATGTTTCTTGAATATTCCTACACCCCAACTAGATCTCTAGGACACCATGCAAAACGCCTTCTCCAAGGTCGAGTAAAGTTCAAGCTTTCCACTCGAGCCAACCTCTTGAGATTTCCTATGTTGATTTTATAAAATGTGTATTTTTTTTTTTTTTTTGCTGATCTAAATTGTGCAGGTATGTTGGTGTTGGAAATGAGCCATTCTTAACGGGTTTCAATGGTACTTATGTTAAGACAACTTTTCCGGCATTAAAAAACATTCAGAAGGCTCTTGATGAGGCTGGCTATGGAGACAAGATCAAAGCCACAATACCCCTTAATGCTGATGTGTATGAGTCACGTTCAAACAACCCATCTGATGGTAATTTTCGCAAGGATATGCGCGAGCTTATGCTTCAAATAGTACGTTTCCTCCATGACAATAAGTCACCATTTTTGGTTAACATATACCCTTTCCTTAGTCTCTATGACAATTCCAACTTCCCGGTGGATTTTGCTTTCTTTGACGGTGGCTCCAAGCCAATTCAAGATAAGAATGTCCAATACACCAATGTGTTTGATGCAAACTTTGATACACTTGTTTGGACGTTAAAAAAGAACAAATTTGAAGACTTGAAAATCATTGTCGGAGAAGTCGGATGGCCGACGGACGGCGATAAAAATGCCAACACAAAGCTGGCTAAAAGATTCTACAATGGTTTCCTTAAAAAAATGGCAAATAAAAAGGGAACCCCGCTCCGGCCAGGACCGATGGAAGTGTATCTCTTTGGCCTTCTCGATGAGGACATGAAGAACGTTGCACCAGGGGCTTTTGAGCGCCACTGGGGGATTTTCCAGTACGATGGGAAGCCCAAGTTTTCGATTGACTTCTCCGGCCAAGGGCATGAAAAGATGCCGACGGCCGCAAAGGGAGTCCAATACATGGATTCCCAATGGTGTGTGTTGAAGAAGGATATTAAGAACATGACGGAGACAGCACCGGAAGTTGACTATGCATGCTCCAACTCCGACTGCACGAGCTTAGGTTACGGGTCATCGTGCAACAATTTGGACGTGCGTGGGAACGTATCGTACGCTTTTAATATGTATTTCCAAATGCAAGACCAGAGTGTTGAGGCTTGCGACTTCAATGGGCTTGCTGAGATCGTAAAGCAGAATGCGTCGAGAGGAGGTTGCATGTTCCCGATAATGATTATGAGTGTCGGAAATAGGGTCGGTTTGGCATATGGAGTAAGCATTTTTGCCGGATTGTTATTGATCAACTTGGTTGCAATAGTGTGAAATGATCGAAGCTATGAAACCAGAGATCGAGTTGATGCAACAACGTTAGAAAGTTTGGTCTTTTGTTTTTGGTTTTTTTTTTTTAATTCAAATTCTTTAAGGTGTATATTTCTCACAATGATGCTAAAATTGCCATCAAAATTGAACCACTTATTTTTTTTAGGCTTTCATTAAAAAAATTAATCAAATTTTTTAAGGTGTATATTTCTTTGAGTAAGTTCTAAATTCATTTCCCTTTATATATATATATATATATATATATATATAGGCTAATGCAAAAATTAAGAAACCATCTAATGCCTCACCAAACAAACATTCTAGCATATAACAATCCAATTATGATCATGTACATGGTCAGTAATGAGGAAAATGTACACTTCCAACTTCCAAGATCAACACAAAAGTTAAACAAGAACATGTTCCTCTACAAGGCAAACCAATGAAATCATCATTATCATTTTGTATGTTATGCCCACAACTCAATGTAAAACTCAGGCAACTGGCACATGCATGCTAGATCCAAAGTGGCCTCAATAGGACAACAACCAATTCAGTAACAAAATTAATCTCATCAAAGATAGTTCAAACTCAACAAATTCACTAAAACCTTTATTGTTCTCCATACAAATTGATTATAGCTAAAATGTGCTTTTCTTAAAAAATAAAATAAAATTAAAGTGAGCATTATTATACCTCAATGAAGTTATAAAAAAAAACACACACACACACTCACACACACACACAACATTGTGGGAAGCTAACAAATTGAGATTGGGTTTATAAGGAAAGGCAAATGCCATTAATGTGAAAATAGAGAAAAGCAAAAAGAGACAAGAGCTGCAAAGAAACAAAACAAATTTGCAAAAGAAAATACAAGAAAAGCCAACAACAAGAAAATCAAAACACTTCAACCATAAATTTGCAACCCAAGAAAGTGTTTGGAGAGCGAAAGTGCAAGAAGCAAATAGTAGCTCAAAGAGTGATTACCAACTAATGAATTAGAGCTTCCCTTTTATAAACATCAGGTAGTAGTTGTCGCTCCAGAATTCTCGACCCCAAGTTCCCGAGGATCCGCTGTGCGCAATGCAAGGAGAGTGGATCATGGGGTCGTGGGTTGCCCCCACGATCCTTAGATCGTGGGTTTGGCTGGTGGCTCAACCACGCTTGCTCTAAACGTGGGTTCCCGATTTACACTTGGGAACACTTGGCTCGGTTTGGTGCTGACAGATGGACCACATTCTGGTGAACATGGGATTTTTAGACATTGGGAGTATGCCATGTTCATTAGGGAACGTGGCTTTTCTTCAGCCACCAAAGGACTATTATACCCTTAGTGGGTTGGCTATTTCTCGGTCTGGGCTGACTATAAATGGGCTTCGTATATTGGGCTGAGCCCAGAAGTCTATTAGGCTCAAATAGGCTGATCCATTACCTAACATACAAAATGAATGATTTAATAATAAAGCATACATTAAGGAGTGCTTTGATAAATTAAAACTTTAAAAAGTGATTTGAGAAAAAAATAATATCAGAAAAACCTTTAAAATATTTTTTCCTAAATAAAAATATGAGAGAAGAACATCATTGCTCTTTTGTTTAAAGTAACATGGCAAAATATTAGAAAAAAAAAATGCTAAAAACTACACATTAATCCCACTTTATTAATGTGCCACCACCGATCAACATTTATTTTTAAAAAAATCAAGAGCTAATTAACAGTGTCATCATATTTGTGACTTAGGTTTATTGGTCTTCTCTCTTTATCCTCCCTAAAAGTGTTAGTAAAAATATTGAACAAGTTTTACGGTCTTTTCTTTGAAATGGTAGGTTGCAAAGCAGCTTGAGGTATTATGTGTTTCCCTAGAAAATGACATGGAATAAATGTATAATACATAGAGAAATGTTAGGGTTCAATAAGTTTATCATATTTTGTTCATATTCTCCTATAAATTCAATATATCAACTATTAGATTTGTGGAGTTCACCATTGACTTATGTGGGGTCTACTATTGACTTATGTGGAGTACACATAAGTCTACAAATATAGTAGTTGATTGTAAGAGAATATGAGAAAAATATTTCCCTCTAACATTTCTCTAATACATATAGCATATCACTACTCGAATAAATTATGAGAAAGATGAATGAGTTGGCTTGGAGTTTTTATTTTTTATCGTATAACAAAAAAAGATAAGCGGTGGAGACTAATTGTGGTTATTCTAGCTGGGTGTGACTATAGTAGCACCTACCCGCCGAAAGCATAGAGGAGCCTAGACAGTGGCAACCGCAGGTGTTCCCTCAAGTCCAATTGAGACATAATCTGACCCAACCTCATCAGGGCATCAATGAGAACGAAAATGATTTACATTAATCATACATGAAGATTCTCATTGTGGGATTCAAACTCATGCCCTAGTATTTACCTAACCACTTTGGCCAATGAACCATCACTCTTGATGGTGTGATGACTTAGGAGTTGGGGGTTTGCAATAGGGCTAAAAAGGCGGGCGGTTATTTAACCGCCTTCATTATTTTAGGGACAAATGCAAAATCAATCATTGTCAAGGGCGAATCTACTCACACCCAGCCCCTGCTTAATTATTATTTTTTTAAAAAAAAAAAATCATATATTTTTATGCCCATCCCTTCCAAATTAGCACACCATAGCCCAAAATCTCCATTTTAACCCAGCCCCTCCAAAAAACCGCACTCTCTCTCACAGAGCTTTCTTCTCTTTTCTTCATGAATAGATCTCTCTAAGTCTTCGACTTCTTCTACTCATAACTCTATAATCTCTTCACTCACTTTTCCAAATCCTTCATCTATTTCCATATATCGTCTCCCTCTATATTACATCAATTTTTTTATTTTGTCTCTTATGTTCCCTCCTATTCCCTAGTCCCTAGTGTTACCATGGAAGACTTTCTCATGGCCCAGAATAATCTTCAAGCCTTAATTGCTAAAATAAAAAATACCCAGCCCCTTCAAAGTCCAAACCTAAAATAAAAAGAAACTCTCTTTCTTTCACTTTATTAAGTTATTCTCTGCTGATTCCGTCGCTCTTGCGTGCCCCACTGCCCCTACTCCTATTGTTTGGGTTTTTCCCATGATCCCATCCCGTCCAAACCTAACCTAACTCTCAACTTAAAAAAAAAAAAAAAAAAAAAAAAAAAAAAAAAAAAAAATCTCTGTATCTGCTACTTGGCTGCTGCCTGCTGGTTTTCTGTGGTCAAATTAGACAGCCAAGGTCAGTGTCTTTTTTTCTAACTCATACCCAAATCATTTTGCGTTCGTTTTCTTGGAGTTTTTGAAGTGCTCTGTGTAGTTGCTATTGAAATATATAAAATATATTAAAAACCAGAAGAAGGAGAGAGAGAAAAGAGAGAGAGCGAAAGTATGTAATAGATTACATTGAATTGAGACTAATTTTTATTAAGAGTATTACAGAGGCCTCTATTTATAGAGAGGTTGTGAGTGATAGGCAAGTAACCTAGTAGACTAAGGAAATGTAAACCTAGTAGGCTAAGAAAACCCTAGAATCAATAAGGAAGTAAATAACCACAGAATAATAAATAACCATAACATAATATTCTTAACATTAATATACAATCCCATGAAACATGAAGGAGGAAATCATGGGATTGTTGCCTTGTATGGATAGGCATGATCTGATTAGATTTTGTCTTCTAACACTCCCCTACAAACTGATGGTAGGAACTTCCTTTAGTTTCCTACTATCAGTTTGTCTTAAAACAAATGCGATTGATAGTGAGACAGTTGAATCTTGCCGTAAACCACCGAGGATAGTCGGATCTTGTCATAAAACTCTATGGGACAGTCAGATCTTGCTGCAATTTACCAAGGGCCGGATGGATCTCGTCGCAAAACCACTATTGCACGGTCAGATTTTCATTGCAACATACCAATAATTTATTTTTTTATTTATATATATATGGGACAGAGCATTAAAGCACCTTGGGTCGACCGCCCGAATTTTTTTAAATCCCTAATTTTTTTTTTTGACAATTTACTCCCTGAGTAACTCGAATTTTCAATAAAATTCAATTCGTCAAATTTTGTTAACTGCCATTATGTTTAGTAAAACGCACCGTTTAGTTAGGTCCACGTCAGACTCCATTTAGGAAGAAAAAAAAAATTTAGAAAATAAAACGCTTGTGCCAAAACGGTGCATTTTGGCCAAAGAGGGGGGTATACTTTTTGAAACCCCCCATTGACCATCAGACTCGACGATTTTGCCCCCCGACCCACTGGCCGTACACCCCCGACCGAGTCCACCCACCCACCCACCCAACCCACGGTGCTCCCCCCACTGGCCACCGACGCACCCACCCACCGGCATCACTCCCACCGGCATTACTCATCCCCTAAACCCGGTAAGCTCCAAACCCGACTCAACCCACCCACCCATGGTGCTCCCCCAACCGGCCACCGGCGCACCCACCCAGAATCGACCCACCCACCCACCTTTGACACTCATCTGGTGAAACCCCTTGGAACAACGACGGACGAACCCCGATTCACGAGTTTAGTGAAGACCGACGAATGCACCCACCACCCAACGAGCAGAGGTAAGTTTCTTGCATTTTGGTTTGTGGGTTTTGTTGATTTAGAGGAATGGAAGCTTTTTATTGTAGTTTTAAGTTGCTTTTGTGGTGTTCCCACTTTTGTACTGTTACGAAACCCCATCCCCAACATTTTTGTCGATTATGTGTCGGATTTATTTATAATTTATTAAATTGTTGTGTTTGAATATTTAGTAGGTTTATTGAACTGAAAGTAGATTTATTGCTACGGGTTGAATTGGTAGTGGGTTGTTGCTTGTGGTGGTCCATGCATGTGGTTGTGAGTTTGGAATGAGAAAAAGTCTGATGTGGGTAAAAGGTGAAAGTGGTCCATGAATGTCGTTTGTCACAGCAATGGTGTTTTGTCTTGTTTTGCCAATTTTGTCTTATTTTGGCAATTGGTTGTTGGTCATATAGAAGGTTGGGTATTTGTGGTAATTAAAGTTTCAGGGGATGGTAGTTTGGTATTTGTGGCTAGCATTAAAATTGTCCACTATTGGCTAGCGTGAGCACATGATAAAGACTAATAAAATTGTTTCCATACACATTATCATATACGTGCAAACTTGCATGCAATTTGTTTATGCAATCCATTGTGCAATAGTGCATGCTTTGTAAAGGGAGATAAAGGGCATACCTTTTTTTCTTTTTTTTTCTTCCCTTTTTTATATTTGCACCTCTGAATTGACTATTGTTAATATTTTGTTGTTGTTTTAAGCATACATCCATATACTTAATTAACTATTGTTAGTATTTTAATGTTGTTTTAATCATACTTCCATATACGTACAGATATGTTGATCAATATAACAATCCACTATGGAGGGATAGTGCATCATGACCCATTTTCGTACGTTGGTGGTGACATACATGGTATGATATTGATTATATAAGCACATTGGAAATCAAAGAGCTCGTTCACGATTTAGGATATGTGAACGAAATTAGATGCTGGTACAATGTCGACGATAATCATCAGGACGTGATACCTTTACAAAATGACTCAGACATTATAGATTTTATAAATGTTGTTGAGGATTACAGATATGACCAAGTTCACTTATATGTTGAACATATGGTGGACGATGCTACACTGGTTGAGGAACGTTTCCTCATTTAAGCTCGTAAAGATGGGTAACATGGCCATGGAGATGGAGAAGTAGAAGGAGAAGGGGCTGGTGGCAGGGATGAATTACATAGTGCTGCCCGTGAAGATGGTGGTTGTAAAGGAAGTGGTGAGTGTGATATCCATCAGTCATGTATGACGGGTAAAAGCCCAATAGTCAAAACTAGGGCTGGCCGTATTGGTACACCCTCAAAGAAAATGACCTCGACTACATGTGCATCTTCGAGCGGGCAAGCAAGCAACCAACCGAGCAGCAGTCGAGGGGGTACTTAGGATTATAATATTTATTTATTTATTTTAATGTTTATATTATTGTTTTGAATTGATAATATGTTAATCCGCTAATGTTTTTCGTTATTTGTTTGTTTTCTCAGAAAGATGAAGGACTGTAGTTAGAACTCCAACAAAGTGAAGGAATGTGACCAGAGGTGCACCTCAACGTGGGCAACCAAGCCAATGACCAAGCAGCAGTCGAGGAGGTACCTAGGATTATAATATATGTTATTTTTTATTTTATTTTATTTATGTTTATATTATTGTTTTGAATTGATAGTATGTTAACCCACTAATGTTTTTCGTTATTTTGTTTGTTTTCTCAGAAAGAGGAAGGAATACGATTGAAGGTGCACCTCAAAGTAGGCAACCAAGCCACCAACCGAGCAGCAGTCGAGGAGGTACATAAGATTATAATATATGTTATTTATTTATTTTTATGTTTATATTATTGTTTTGAATTGATAGTATGTTAATTCACTAATATTTTTCGTTATTTGTTTGTTTTCTCAAAAAGAGGAAGGGTTGCAGTTAGAACTCCAACAAAGCGAAGGAATGCGAGTAGAGGTGCACTTCAAAATGGGCAACCAAGCAACCAACCGAGCAGCAGTCGAGGAGATACAGAGGGTAATATTAGTTGTTTTTGTAGTGATGGTTAATTTATTATATAATGTTAATTAATGTAGTGTTTTTTGTTCCTTTTGGAGTGTAGTTTAATCTTTTATTATTTAAGCAATGTTAATGACATTGCTTTGTTTTTTGTATTTTTTTTATGTAGGCACAGGAAAGAATGTAAATGTTGGTGAAGATGTCAATGTCATGCCCACAAGTGAAGGACAACAAAGAGCACGTGGTAGGCCACGGAAGAGAGAAGTTGTTGAAGATATTGATCAAGTTATAAAGGAGCTGTTGAGTGACTTAGAACTATCCGAATCCAAGGGTGAGAACTTATGGTACGATGATGATGAGGTCACGAAAGAGAAGGATGGAACGGCTCACTGGTGGGAAAGGGTTGACCTTAATATACCTGGTAATGAAGCCGAGTTTGGGGATAAGGAACCCGATGATTCATCCGATGGTCTTTGAAGTATGGACGGAAGAGATTCGGATAATGTTAGAAAGAAAAAGCGGTACAGGCAGTTCAATGAGAAGTTTGACTTGAAAATTCCCATTGAGTTTCGAATTAGGGATGAGTTTCGAGATACGCATGTCTTCAAGCGGGCATTGAAGACTCTTGCTGTGCAACAGGGGTTTGATTACGTATACAAACATAATGACAAGAGTAGGGTCAGTGCAATTTGTAGACAAAAATATTGTGACTGGAGGATTCATGCTTCTATAGATGCTGCTTGGACTTGTATTCAAATTAAAACCTACTACCCTACTCATATTTGTGGTGCTCAGTACGAATGTGCAAGATGTGATGTAGAGTATCTTGTTCGTACTTACAAGAAAGACTTCAAAGATGATCCCACGTGGACACCATATGCATTGAAAGAAAGGGTGAAGAGAAACCTCAACATAAATGTGCCAATTGCTTGTTGCTATAGAGCGAAAATGGAGGCATTGCATCAATTATTTGGTAGTCACAACAAGTAATATTGCCTCACAAGGAGATATGCAATGGTGGTACATAGATCCAACCCTGGTAGCAGTGCATACATACATAGAGATGGAATATTTTTTTCAAATGATGTACATATGCTTGGATGTGTGCAAAAAAGGGTTCATCAATGGTTGTCAGCCCGTAATATGTTTAGATAGTTGTCATCTTAAGGGGGAGTATGGGGGCAATTGCTATGTGCCATAGGTAAGGATGACAATGACGGCATGTTCCCCATTGCATTCGCTGTTGCTGAGGCGGAGACAAGAGAACGTGGCAGTGGTTCATTATATAAGAGGACTTAGACGGGGCAGCCGGCAAGCTTGGTTGGGTTATCATGTCAACAGGCAGAAGGTATTTGATGTTATATTTTAATTGTATTGTTAATGTGTTATGGTCAGCAAACTTTTATTATATTTGTTCATTTTTTTACGTATGTGTGTAGGGACTTGGAATTGCAGTTGACAATGTCTTGCCACATGCAGAGCATCGATTCTATGTAAGGCACCTACATGCCAATATGAAATTGAGAGGTTATAGGGGGAAAGCAATGAAGGATGAGTTGTGGGGGGCTGCATGGGCAGCCAATGTTTATGCCATTGACCATCACATGCAGAATATATTGGCAATGGACAAATGTGTACATGCCTACCTCAGTGACGTACCAAAGGCATCATGGTCCAGACATGCCTTCAGCTGCCATATCAAATGCAACATGTTGTTGAATAATTTGGCGAAGAGTTTCAATGCCTGGATAAAAGAGGCTAGAGGTAAGCCCATACTCATAATAGTTGAAGAAATTTGTTGATAGATCGTGGCACAGTTCCAACAAAAAAGGAACGGAATCTGGTCGACTCAGCTCACAATTTGCCCAAAAATTCGTAAGAAGTTGGAGAAATACAAAAGTGATGCAAGAAATTGCATCAGCCGGTGGCAGAATGAGCTTGCATTTAAGGTGGATTACATATATGATACACGATGTATAGTTCGATTAGACAAGAAGACGTACAAATGTGGGAGGTGGCAGGTGAGTGAGATCCCTTGCTCACATGCTTGTACTACAATTTATATGCATAAGCGAAGACCGGAGGAATGGTTGAATAATTGTTATAAGATGGAAAAATAAATGCAAGGATATGCCTAACATTCGAAGGACCCCTAGTAGACCGAAGGTAAGTCGTAAAAGAGCTGCAGATGAGCCGCTTAACCCATACAAGCTAACCCGTAGTGAATACTCTGTGAAATGTGTAAATTGTGGGGGTTTAGGCCATAATTACAAGGGTTGTCATTTAACATTGAACCCCGACCGAAAGAGGTGGAAACCGAAGAAGTACACGCCAAAAAATGATGCTACTAAAACAAAGGTACAATTAATAACTTTTTCATCATTATATTTGATTTTCTTGCATTTAATTGAATTTTGTTGATGAAAACTTTGAGTATTTTGGTATGTGGTGATGGATTTTGAGTATTCTATACGTGCAACTTTGGTATGTGGTTATAGAATTGGTTGTGATATATTCTGCAAATTTAGTATGTGGTGATGGAATTGATTGTCAGCTATTCTACAAATTTAGTATGTGGTGATGAAATATTTTTGTCTGTGGAGATGGAATTTGAGTATTCTACAAATTTTGTTTTGAAAACTTTGAATATTTTGGTCTGTGGTGATGAAATTGGTTGTGAGCTATTCTATAAATTTCGTATGTAGTGATGGAATATTTTGGTCTATGATGATGGAATTAGAGTATTCTACAAATATTTTGGGTTCGGATTTTGTTTAGAAAACGTTCGTATATGTTTTTTTATTTTTTTATGTGATGGTCTTGTGTAATGCGATTCACATAAATGTTTGAACATATTTGATTAATAAACTGTAGGGATCCCAACGCGAATCAAATATGGAAGCAGAGGCGGGGGCATCACAATTACATGTACGTACATGTATGGTGAGTCAGACGTAGGTAAAACCGATAATAATTTGTATAATCCAAATTTTCACAAAAATATGCCCTATGAGTATTATAGTACTATATCTTGAACAACAGGCGGAAGCAGAGGCGGGGCCATCACAACCTCGTGTTCGTACACGTAGGGCGACCCAGTTGCAGATAAAATCAATAATAATTTGTAGAATCCAAATTTTCTCAAAAATATGCCCTATGAGTATTATTAACTAAGTACTATGTCTTGAACATGAGACGGAAGCAGATGCAGGGATGTCACAGCCTCGGGTTTGTACACGTAGGGCGACCCAGTCGTAGGTAAAACCGATAATATTTTGTAGAATCCAAATTTTCATAAACATATGCCCTATGAGTATTATTAACTAAGTACTATGTCTTGAACAACAATTAGATGCAGAGGTGGGGACGTAGGTTGACCTAGGGTTAAACAATGATCATTTTCACTTAACATCTTTTGTTCTTTCATATCACTTTAGTTTAAGTGGATGAATGTAATTATGCCATTGTTTCATGACATTGGGGGCGCTTTTGTTACAATTTGCAATAAATTATGTTGTTTTATGTCATATATGATCACATTCTCAACATCTAGTGGGAGGTAGAATATGTAGGGTTTAGGTGGATGAATGTAATTATGCCATTGTTTAATGACATTAGAGGCGCTTTTTGTTACAATTTGTAGGAAATCATATTGTTTTATGCTATGTATGATCACATTCTCAACATCTCTTGTGGAAGGTGAAATATGTAGGGTTTAGTTGGATGCATGTAATTATGCCCTTGTTTAATGACATTGGAGGCGCTTTTTGTTACAATTTGCAGGAAATCATGTTGTTTTTTACCATATTATATCGATGACTTTATTTATGCCTCTACTCTAAGTTAGGTGACATTGAAATTTGGAAATTACTTGATGACATTAAGAATTACTTCATAGGTAATCTTTTATTATTTCGCACTTGTTCGTAAATTTTGTAATTTGGAAATTACTTGATGACATTAGGAATGACTTCATACACTATTTGTGTTGCAGTAACAATGAAATAGAAGACAAGCTACGTTTGTATGCCACAATCATGCCACGAAATGTGGCAAATTTTTGACAAATATATAATACAAATATTATTTAACACTTTCCATTTTTTCATTAGGCATTTCCCTTGTTAATGGTTATATAATCACTTAATTCATATTTCAAAGTCGTCATACTCTTTGAATTCTTTTACTCACAATTATACAACTAACACAATTAATCAACATACTCCCTAAAAGAGCTACATTTAAGTACATAAGTTTTTTTTTTTTTGGCATGTCCGCACAAGAGGGGGGAGGGGGATTTGAACTAGTAACCTCCGCTTCATTAGGCGTGGTCCCAGTCGATTGAGTTACCTCTTAGGGACTTTAAGTACATAAGTTAACAAGTTATACAATGCCCCATATTCAAAGCAACTTACACACTAAAACATTTAATTGAAAGTTACACATCAATGCTCCAAACACAACAATTTCATGTCTCGATGCCCTATAAACCGATGACAAATGAGCAATAAACATAGCACCAACAAAAACACCAATATATAGGTTTGGATCTTCAGTCTGGCTTTAAGTGATGACACTTCACTCTTTAAAGAATTAACTTGTTTATACAACCCAGGTAGGACCTCCCATCCGCGAGCACATGTTTCATTGTCATACCATTTAAAAAAACAACATTGTCCAACTTTCTGTCATTACACAAAAAATTAAATAATCAATACAAAATTTACGAATAAGTGCGAAGTAACAAAATATTACCTAAATTCTAGTACCTTGTTACGATCATACATTGCACACCCATAGAATCACCTCTCAGGATTCTTTACAGTCGTGGATGTCATGATTGGGGTTGTAAGGCCGCAACTACACCGAACAGGTTTCATATCCTCATTGAACGACGATATTACAGATGCGAACGACATTTATTGTTCATTATACAATGAATCCCTAAATCATTAGCAATAATCCGCCAAAACCCTTATGTGTTTAACAAAATAAAATGTACAAACCTTTATTGGCTTCACATTGTGGGATTCGGCTTCACTGTATCCTTCCCCAATAATTTTCTTCTTCTTTTTCATTTGCATTTTGTTTATTTTATTTTTTTTCTTTTCAAACAAGAAATATGTCCATGAACCCTACCCAAAAAAAAAAAAAAAAAAATCTAACATAGTAGATTGAAATTGAAAACCACACATGCTAAACCCTAAGCGAGTAGTTTATGCCAAACAAAAACAACCTAAACAATTGTTAAAAACACATAGCTATAGATGTTTGTTGACACAACCGACATGCATGCATTGACACAATCAAAAAACCCACCCAAAGCCACAATCGACAGCATGGACAACCACATTCAACAACCGATTACCAATCCAAGCTACATGCATAGACCACTTTCACCTTTTACCCACATCAGACTTTTTTTCATTCCAAAGCCACAACCACATGCATGGACCACCACAAGCAACGACCCACTACCAATTTAACCCGTAGCAATAAATTTACTTTCAGTTCAATAAACCTACTAAATATTCAAACACAACAATCAATAAATTATACATAAATTCGACACATAATCGACAAAAATTTTGGGGATGGGGTTTTCGTAACAGTACAAAAGTGGGAACACCACAAAAGCAACCTAAAACTACAATAAAAAGCTTCCATTCCTCTGAATCAACAAAACCCACAAACTAAAATGCAAGAAAATTACCTATGCTCGCTGGGTGGTGGGTGCGTCCGTGGGTCTCCACTGAACTCGTGAATCGGGGCTTGTCCGTGGTTGTTCCAAGGGGTTTCATTGGATGAGTGTCGAAGGCGGGTGGGTGGGTGGGTCGGTTCTGTGTGGGTGCGCCGGTGGCTGGTTGGGGGAGCACCATGGGTGGGTGGGTTGAGTCAGGTTTAGAGCTTATCGGGTTTAGGGGATGAGTAACGCCGATGGGAGCGACGCCGGTGGGTGGGTGCGCCGGTGGCTGGTGGGGGGAGCACCGTGGGTTGGGTGGGTGGACTCGGTCAGGGGTGGACGACTAGTGGGTCGGGGGGCGAAATCGTGGAGTCTGACGGCCAATAGGGAGGGTTTCAAAAATTATACCCCCCTCTTTGGCCAAAATGGTGCGTTTCACTAAACATAACGGCAGTTAATACAATTTGACGGATTGGATTTTATTATAAATTCGAGTTACTCATGGAGTAAATTGTCAAAAAAAAAAACTTAGGGATTTAAAAAAAATCCGGCGACCGACCCAAGGTGTTTTAATGTAATTTCCCTATATATATATTTTTTGAGCCTTGGGTTTAAGATGTTACCACAATGCTGAAACTTGAGAAGGACCTGGGTTTTGGTTGTTACCTCAGGACCATGACATTACAACAATGAGGAGTTAAAACGATCCTTGGGTTTAAGATATTACCACAAGGTCAATTTTTTTTATTTTTTATTTTTTTTTTCTAACAAATTCTTTCACTGCCCAAGATTCTCTTTCTTTTTGCATATTTTGCTGCAATTAGACAGCTTGGAGGAAGGACGCCGGCACAAGGTATTCCGGGACGTCCGATGGATGGAAGGACGCCGGCACAAGGTACTTTATGAACGTCTGGTAGAGGAGAGGACGCCGGCACAAGTACTCCAGTAACGTCTGATGGAGGTGCGATGGAGCTGAACAAATGAGATCTTCGGTGCCTAAATCTGGAGGCATGTTTGTGGAGATGTTTGTTGATGGTGCTGTTTATTGAAAAACATGTAAAATATAGAAAAAGGAGAAGAAGACGTGGGCAACTATGGCCTCTTTTGATTTTTTTTTTTTTTTGAAAGGGAGAAATAAAAGAAACTCCATAGGACCCTTTGGATCAAACACTGGCGTAAGCTAGTGGCTCTGATACCATATTGAAATATATAAATATATAAAATATATTAAAAACCAGAAGAAGGAGAGAGAGAAGAGAGAGAGCGGAAGTATGTAATAGGCTACATTGAATTGAGACTAATTTTTATTAAGAGTATTACAGAGGTCTCTATTTATAGAGAGGCTATGAGTGATAGGCAAGTAACCTAGTAGACTAAAGAATGGTAAACCCAGTATGCTAAGGAAACCCTATAATAAATAAAGAAGTAAATAAACCTATAATAATAAATAACCATAACATAATATTCTTAACATTAATATACAATCCCATGAAACATGGAGGAAGAAATCATGGGATTGTTGCCTTGTATGGATAAGCTTGATTTGATTAGATTTTGTCTTCTAATAGTTGCCGAGCTATTTTGATTTTTGTTTTCCTACTATTTTATAATTTTTTTCCAATGATTTTGGGTCGTTTATTGTGCATTTGTTGATTATTGGGGTTTTTTTTTCTTCTTCTAAATTGATTATTGGGGTATGCTCGTAATGGGTTTTGGATTATATTGGTGGGTTGGGGTTAGTATGAGCTGTTCTAGCTCTGCTTGGTTGCTAAGAAAATGTGGGAATTTAACCATGAAGGTATTCACCCTCTGTTTAGCTCGTGTCGGATAATTTCTCAATTGTCTTTCTTTTTATTTTTTTCACTGGGTTTGGGTTATTTAGTTCTTTTTCTTTTATTAATTAGGCCCGATTGTAGTGGGTAATATTGGATATTGGATATTGTAGATTTGTTTGTTTGGTATTAAGTAGTTCTGCATTATTATGGAAAAAAAATGGAAAAAAGGATAGGTTGGAAATTTAGCTATTTAATTATTGAGATACTGTGGAATACACTACTTCGATTTTTTCTTATCTAACATTTGTGCTTTTCAAGCTTTTTTGTAAACTAATTTATTGATTTTTGTGCTTTTCCTTAGTTTTCTTGGCAAATTACCAGTTATCCCAAAAGCTTAAGCTGATAAGAAGATGTAAATTTAATCACTTAATCATTAGTTTAACACTCTCCCTCACGTGTAGGTTCAAACTCCCTTTTAATAGGTGAGACCTAATACGTAGAATATTTAATTTAAATCGGGGTAAATTGACGGAGTCAAGGTTCGATCCCAAAACCTTTGACTCTGATACCATATTAAATTATCCGTTATCCAAAAAACTTAAGCTAATAAAAAATGGGTAAATTTAATCACTTAATCATTAGTTTAACAAGTAAGGCTTCAATCTTGTTGATTGAGTTCTTTGAAGGGGTTGACGATGTGGAATTCGGGTTAAGAGAATAGGTACTGGACAGAGCTGATAATCATGTTTGCTTATTAATATTTGTGTTTTGGTTGATGGTTTGTACGTTTGTGATGATGGCTCGGCTTCTTTACTGAGAAAATATATGAAGGCTAAATTGATGTTTTATGAGTTATGAGTTATTAAAATTTTGTTTCTCTTAGCCTAATTAAAATAATATTGGCATTTTTTAGGTGTTTTTTTTTATATATATACTTTGAGGTTTTGTCAAGTATCAACGAGTTTTAGTATCTCAGGTATGTTTTTTGTTCTTTTTATTCATACATTTGTTGTTGTTTTGTTAGATTGATAGCTATTGGAACATGATAATAATTTTATTATAATATTATTAGAGTGATAAGTATTAAAACTAATAGATAAATAAATTTTCAGGTTTTCGAAAAATCTTAGATTACATCATGGACAAGTAAAAAATAATTGATGCATTTTTTTTAAGAAAAAAGAAGCTATGTTAAAAAAAAAAATCCCGAAAGTGAAAAAAAAAAAAAAAATTATTATTTTATTTATGCCCCTACTTGAGTCAATTTTTAGCTCTGCCATTGTTCCTTGTGGTCGACATAAATTACAAATTGCTCCATGTGGTATTAAAATGAATTTAAATATCCTTAGGATATACCAAAAAAACAATTTAGTCATCAAGTCAAATTTTGTTAAAACATTTAACGGATTCCATCAAGACGTATCAACGCCATAAAATGATAACGCCTGACATTCTTAATAAAAAAATAAAAATATATAAAATTAATTTAAAAAGAAAAAAGAAGGTAAACCCCCATTTCTTGTAAGAGTTTTTACAATTTTTATTTACACAAACAATTGTTTAACTATTGATTTCCAAATGGTATATATTCATTACTTTCATTTAATATAACTTTAAACCTAACAGTCACGCTCGTGTCTCACTGTCTCCGCCGCCTGCCTCACTGGTCGCCGGTCTCTGTCACTGTCTCTACTCGCGCTCACTGTCTTTGTCTCTGTCGCCCGTCTGGATTGTCACCGTCTCTGTCGCCGTCTGGATCATCACCGTCTCTGTCGCCGCCTGGATCGTCTCTGTGGCCGGTCTTTGTCTTTTCTGTCTCTGTGGCCGGTCTCCGTCTCTCCTTGGTAGGATTTTCCTAGTTTAATTTTGCAGCAATGATAGGATTTTCTTAGTTTAATTTTACAGCAATGCAGAAATTCATGTTTGGATTTTACATGCCATGATAGGATTTTCTAAGTTTAATTTTACATGCCATGATAGGATTTTCTAAGTTTAATTTTACATGCAATGATAGGATTTTCTTAGTTTAATAATTTTACAGCAATGAAGAATTGTATTTCTGCACACAGGTGGGGACTGGCATGAATTTTCTTGGTTTGAATCCTTGTTTAAAACATTGGTAAATGTTGCATTCTTAACAAGATATGAAATGCATTTAAGGACTTTTTTTAGTACAAGTAAATGTAAACTAATGTAAATTTGTCTTCAAATATTTTAGATTTTTCAATATGGGCTCTTTTTGTAGCAATTCGGCCCAATTTGAGGTATATAGCAGATTTTTTATGGTAAAACGGCCCATAAGAGGCCAAAAGGGAGAGGGGGGGGGGGGGGAAGGATTAAAGTGAGCTCAAAAAAAGTCCTACTCTCAAAACTGCCCAAAAGGTCCAACTTGTAAAAAGCGGTTAGCAGTTAAAACCGCTAATTGTAACTACCTTTTGACCCCTTGTTTGTAATAGGTCAAAATTTCAATCAATCGGGCCCATGCTCAACCCAAGAAGAAATAAACGGCCGACAGCCTGGTCTTTCTTTCTTTCTCTTTTTTTTTTTCTTTTTTTTTTTTCTTTTTTTTTTTGATATTGGAGAACCTCTACAAGGCAGGGTCCTTCGGACCCACCCTTGCAGTAAACCTTAGTCCCGTATATCGCATTCTCGGGAGTTTCCCTACACGGAACTAGATAAATCGTTGGCTTTTCACCAGTAATTGTTTGCACCCAAGAGGTGTTGAACCTTGGACCTTGAAGGGAGCAAACCTCCAAGACCAATGCCTTCACCACTTGGGCCAACCCCTTGAATTTTTTCATAGGATTTATCATTACTCATGCCCGCTAAGTGTTCGATTATTTTTCTGTGAGCAGAAGCCAGAAGAAATTTTATTTTATTTTACTTTTTTCCTTCTGTTGAGTAGGAATGGCAAACAGCAAGTACGAGTACGTTAAGTCATTCGAAGTCGAAGATGAGGTCATGCTGCCCAATTTGATCGTTGTTCGAATCGACGGTTGTGATTTTCGAAGGTAAAATTGCTTCCTTAGTCTTCACGCAATTGAACAAATGTATATGTGCATGCTGCAATGGTTATATGTCAAGTTTGTTACCGTTGAGCGATGTGCTATTCTAGTATGTGGATGAGTTTCACTATAGACAAGTGGATACTTGAGTTGATTTCAATATACGATTGCTTGGGTACCCAGATCATATTTGGTGCTAATTATGCAATCATTTTGCTTTTTATGTATATGTGGGTGAATTTTAATATGTGCATGGAACTATACCCTGACTTCTTGGCTATTAGATAAGCAAAGCAAGATCTTAGACTTCTATTACAACAAGGAATCCCTTCAAAACAGTAAAGCAAACCGAGTTAGACATTTGAAACAACATTTAGTAACATGCCTAAGGTGACACTAGGCACTGTCTCATTGACTGCCCACATACTGTTTTGTGTTATCTCTGCAATAAATTTGGGATTCTGATTATACGATTGCATGAATCAATGCAGCATGGAACCCAGATGTATTCCTGTTTTATTTTGTTTATATAATTTTTAATAATGTGGTAGGTTTTCTGAAGTTCATGAGTTTGAGAAGCCAGTTGATGGGAGAGCTTTGAATTTGATGAACTTGTGTGCAACTGCCATTTTAGAGGAGTATCCAGACATAGTCTTCTCATATGGGTTCAGTGATGAGTACAGGTAGTACATTTCGCTAGTCAATAGTGTTAGCTCTGAATGCATTACTTGTGCATTATTAAGTTTCCTAGATGAAGCTTCACGGTTTCTTGGTGGTATGAGTTGCAGTTTTGTTTTCAAGAAGACATCCAAGTTCTACCAGAGGCGTGCCAGGTTTTTAATCTGACCTTTTAACTCTGATATTCTGTGGTCTTTGATGCATGTAAGTGGTTGTCTGTTGGGGATTAGTGATGTCATGTGTGAGTACTGGAAATTCCTTTCACCTTTTTAATTTTACTTTCGTTGCACACACAAGAGACCCTAAGAAAGTAGTGTGTACTATTATTGATCAAAACTATAGCATCAAGGACCATAGCATTTAAAACAGGCATGAGAAATATTAGCATTTTCTGCACTGTGCTAAAATGAAATAGCATAGGCAACTAGGCACACCCTGCTTATAGCATAGAGATATGATTGTTCTGGATCCCTATCCTAGTTTTTGTTTTGCAAGTTTCAATCATGAGATTTTACTTGTTTTGTTTTTGTTTTTTGTTTTTAATTTTTAAATCAAAATTGTTAACTTGCTGCCCTAAATTTATCATGCAGCAAAC
Organism: Carpinus fangiana; assembly: GCA_006937295.1. Classification (NCBI taxonomy): domain Eukaryota; kingdom Viridiplantae; phylum Streptophyta; class Magnoliopsida; order Fagales; family Betulaceae; genus Carpinus; species Carpinus fangiana. The sequence continues at coordinate 41,788,504 of CM017321.1, read as the reverse complement.
TGCTATCCCTCATTGTATCCTTCTTCTCTTCTGTATATGTCATGAAATGGAAAGAAATTTTCTCTGAGAAGGAGTTGAAATATCCCCCATCATTTCAATCACGGGTAATATGCTGTGCTTCAAACGAAGTTCTTCAAACATATCTTGCATGGAGACAAAATGATTGTAAGTTGTCAACAACTGATGTTATACATCTTCTAAACGATTTTAAATATTTCTAATTCATTTTTATGTGATCTATCAGTAGAGTTTTCCTGAAATGATATTTCTGAACGCAAGAACAAACTTGAGACTTAAAGAGGAAATTCATCAACTATGTGGTTATATCTTACTATTCACATTTATCTTATCGAGTTATTTATCTTTCTCTTTTTTTTTAATCTTCCTTTTTCAGGTCATATTAATAATCTGCATGACACTTGTCTCTGGATGTTGGTTAAAGAAGGAGAGACTGAAAGGGAAGCACAAGAGTTTTTAAAGGTGCTAATTTTAAGTCTTTTTATGCATATTTATGTATATGTATTTCACATGCATATACTTATTGTACTTATCCCCCCCCCCAAAAAAAATGCATATACTTATTGTAAGTAAAACTTCATGGTAGGGTATTTTCTTAATTACCCCACATATGCATTATTATTATTTATAAAGGAAAGTTACACAGTTCAATTCTTTCCTATTTTACATTTTTCCTATACCAAACTGTACATTATGTTCTTTTAACTGTTACTTCCATTGTTTCTACTGATTTTTGTGTCACCATTTACTTGTTTATAGTTTAACTACTTGGCGGCAAATTTAAGCAAATTTTTAGTTCATATATTTGGGTTTTAATTTTTGTCTAGTTTCAATGAATGAGTCTGCCCAAGGGAACTGGACAGACTGTTAGAGTGGCTGTTCTTACTCAAGGAGTTTAGTGGTTGGTTTGGTGTGAGTGAGTCCTTTGTCTGAGGTGGCGCGTGGGTGGCGCGTGAGTGGGTTGTGTTGCACTGGTTGGACTCATAATGGAACGCAATCGGAGATGGAAGGTGGAATCAAAGGAGTTCGAAGTGTTGATCAAGGGAGGTGCTTCAGGGGTGAGGATTGTCGAATGGAGTCACAATAAACGAAGGTCCATTTTCGTTCAAAGGAATGAGTTTGCATGGTTGGTGAGAACAGTGGAGGAGGTGGTCGAGAAGGAAACGTCGGAGGTTTTCTGGGATCAATCTCGTGCAGGATATCCAAGGATTATTGTCCAAAAACGTGCAAATAGACATGGGCGGTTTCTGACCATTGAAGAATTTGAAGGTAGAAGAAGAGTTGGCACGGTTTTAATTCCAGAAGGGAGGTATGGCCAAGGTTGGTCACGCTTAATACCGGAACTGAGCCAGGCGAAGGCTTCTCTGTGGGAGGGGCGAGAGGTAAGGGAAGGTAGGGTGGTGAATCAACGGGAGGGAAAGGCAGCGAAGGATCGATCCTATGGGATTGACGAGCAGGTGACGCTGGTAACCCAGACGAGGCAAGCAGTGGCGAGGGACAGTGGTCACCGCGAGATGATACCGCCGAAGGTTCTCAGTCAGGCGGGGAGCGCCCCGGGCTCTAGGGTCTTTGGCGACGCTCTCTGTGGAGCGGCGGTGAAGGACTGTGGTCAATGTGAGAAGGTACCGTCGATTGGTCAGGCGGGGAGTGTTCCGAACTCGGGGGTCTCCGGCAATGTACCTCGTGGAGGAGATGGAGGGGTGGGGGTTCAGGGAGGCGCGAATCCCAAGGGACGGTGGGTTCAGGCGCTGCTCTCGCCGGCGCCGCACTCTGTGGAGGTGACGTGCCAGCCAATCCCGGGGAAGGTGACTTTGTGTGAGGAGGCTGTTTATGATAAAGGAGTGTCTGCATTTAATGCAAAAGTGGAGCTATACAATTGTAGGGAATGGCTAGAAAGAATTAGGGGTGAGGTGGATGCAGGTCTGCAGAAGTTGGATATGCTACTTAGGGATGTGGATTTCAATGGGCCGGGGCAGGGGTGTATGGGTAAAGAGTGGGTGCCTAAGCCCAAAAGAACTCCTGAGCCTAGAGGTAAGAAGTTCTTCATACCAAAGGCTCTGAGTGTGGGCCCGAGTTTAGGCCCAAGTGGGTGTAAATCCAATCTCCAGCCCATGAGCTTCAAAACGACAGTGGTGGGCTCGTCCGGGCTTCTCAACGGGCCTCAAGGAGGGTCTTGCGCCAAAGACAAAAACATAGATCGTGGGCTGGGGTTGGCGGTGGGTCGGTTTGGGCAATTCAGAGGTGACCCGAGTCAGGAGGCGGGTTCGACTGGGTTTGCTGTGGGTCGTCCGGGTTCGTGCGCTCCCAACAGTGATGGATTTGTGGCGCGGGATTCTCCGTTGCGGCTCGGCGAGTCTGGATCTGGTTCGAGCTCGGAGAAGGCGGGGTTGAAAGGAGTTGACGAGTGCACAGAGTCTTCGAGTAAGTGGGGGGCCACGGGGTCAGTCCAGTTGACGCCGGTGCAGGAAGGAAAGGAGCCGTCGTCGTCGGCGAAGGAAGGGAAGGACCTCTGTGCGAAGACTCCGGTGAGCTCGAGGCTTGAGAAGAGGGCAGCAGTCACCGAGCCAATTAAACTCCTGGTTTACCAGAGGAGCCGAGGGAAGTTTTCAAAGCCCAGGCAGTATGAAGGGGCCTTGTGTTCGATTGGGCAGACTTCTGGGCAGACGGCGTCGATGGGAGTGTTGGGTGCTGTCCATTCTGTTTCTCCGGTGAGTCTTGACTTTGATGGGGACGATGTGGAACCGTGTAAGTCAGGGGTTGCTCTTTCTTCGGTTGGGACACTGGGCGCAACTCAGTATAGTGAAGATGTAGTGCCAGAGTCGGGGAATGAGGCGGATTCTGCAGGAACGAGTATGTCTGGGGCAAACCCAGTGGAGGTTGAGATGCTGAATCTGGCGCTGGAAGATGGTGAGATTATGGGTATGACTTGTAAAGGGAAGACTGGTCAACTAAAGGAGATGTTGGGGAAGATCATTGCCGAAAATCATGGTAGAGGTATTGGAGGTGAGAGGGGCAGCTATGTGATCAATGAATCATAATATTTTGACATGGAATGTGAGAGGGTTGAATGAGGGCAGAAAAAGGTTGAAGATCAGGAATTTGTTGAGTAAATGGAAAGTAGACATCGTTTGTCTTCAAGAGACTAAGCTGAAGCTGATTTCTAATCAACTCGTGCATAGTTTGTGGCGTTTTCCTTATATGGAGTGGTGTCATGTGGCTTCAAATGGGGCTTCGGGTGGGATCCTTTTGATGTGGGATCGCAGGGTGGTATCGAGAATAGATGAATGCATGGGAAGTTATGTGGTTGCTTGTTCTTTTAGAAATGTTGAAGATGGGTTAGTGTGGGCCTTTTCTGGGGTGTATGGTCCTACTAGACATAACTCTAGAAGGTTTATGTGGGAAGAGTTGGCAGGGTTGTTGAGCATTTGGGATATGCCATGGTGCATTGGGGGGGATTTCAATGCTACTATTTTCCACAACGAGAGATCGGGAGGTGCTGGTTCGAGACGTGCAGCGACGGAATTTGCAGATTTTACTGCAGATCAGGGTCTTATGGATCTCCCTTTGGCGGGTGGGGTGTCTACGTGGTCCAACTCCTCGTCTTGGTCTAGGCTGGACCGGTTTTTAGTCTCTCCGGAATGGGAGATGAGCTATCCGGGCTTGGTTCAAAGGAAGCTTCTTCGGGTTTGTTCCGATCATGCTCCTATTCTTTTGACTAGGGGCAGCATGCAGAACTGGAAAAGACCCTTTAAGTTCGAAAACATGTGGCTTAAAGAGGAGGGATTTGTAGAAAAGGTTAGAGATTGGTGGGGCTCTTTCATCTTTGAGGGTTCCCTGAGCTTTGTCTTGGCTAAGAAACTTCAAGCTCTCAAAGGGGAAATTAAGAAGTGGAATAGTGAGGTGTTTGGCAATGTGGGCGCTAGGAATAAGGCGTGGGCTGAGGAGTTGAAGCTGCTGGACAGTTATGAGGAGGATAGAGGGCTTTTAGAAGAAGAAAAGGAGAGGAGAAGAGGGCTGATTTCAGATTTGGAGGCTTCTCTTTTACAAGAGAAAATTTGTTGGAGACAGAAATCTAGAATCCGGTGGCTTAAGGAGGGTGACAAGTGTACTAAGTTCTTTCACCAGGTGGCTAATGCCAACCGAAGGTTTAATTCTATTGATTCCCTGTTTGTGAACGGCTCGCCTACTTTGGATCCCGATATCATTAGCTCTCACATTGTCAATTTCTATGAGTCTTTATTCTCGGAACCCATTAGTTGGAGACCAAGGGTGGACAACCTAGAGTTTGAAGTGTTGAGTGTGGATGAAGCGGCCAGTCTGGAAGATCCCTTTGAGGAAAAGGAGGTGAGGGAGGTGATTAACAGTATGGATAGGGATAAGGCTCCGAGCCCGGATGGTTTCTCTTTGGCTTTTTTTCATGAGTGTTGGGAGGTGGTGAAGGGGGATTTTATGGCGGTCTTTGCGGATTTCCATTCTCATGGTAAGTTTGTGAAGAGCATTAATTCTACGTTCATCTCTCTCATTCCTAAGTTTCATGGGGCCAATTAGCCTTGTGGGTTGTGTCTACAAGATTATAGCTAAGGTGTTGGCTAATAGGATGAGAAGAGTTATGGATAAGATTATTTCAAAGCCCCAAAATGCTTTTGTGAAGGGGAGACAGATTCTAGATTCGGTCCTTATTGCTAATGAATGCCTGGATAGTAGGCTTAAGTCTGGGGAGCCTGGGGTGTTGTGTAAATTGGATATGGAGAAGGCGTATGATCATGTCAACTGGAACTTTCTTCTTTATTTATTGAGGAGGTGTGGGTTTGGGGAGAAATGGTGTATGTGGATCAAGCAATGCATTTCGACAGTTCGTTTCTCAGTCTTGATTAATGGTGCTCCGTGTGGTTATTTTGGTAGCTCTCGCGGGGTGCGCCAAGGCGATCCTCTCTCTCCTTTCTTATTTGACTTGGTCATGGAGGCACTTAGTAGGATGATTGGAGCTATCACTTCTAGGGGCTTGATCTCGGGGTTTTTGGTGGGTTCTAGTGATCAAAACCGGGTTGTTGTCTCTCACCTTCTATTTGCAGATGATACTTTGATTTTCTGTGGGGCTGATGTAAGCCAGATTAGGCATATTGGGGCTCTTCTAGTGTGTTTTGAAGCGGTTTCAGGCCTCAAGGTTAACCTGCCCAAGTCGGCTTTGGTTCCGGTTGGTTTCGTGGATGATGTAGAGCAGCTAGCCGGGTTATTGGGCTGTGGTATCAGTTCACTGCCTTTGAAATATCTGGGGCTGCAGCTGGGCGCTTCTTCCAAGCTCAAAACGATGTGGGCGGAGTTGGAAGAGTTGATGGCACGGCGGTTGGCTCCTTGGAAAAGGATGTATCTTTCCAAGGGTAGAAGGGTTGCATTGATTAAAAGCACTCTATCGTACTTGCCTACTTATATGATGTCTTTGTATCCTATCTCTGCTCTCGTGGCCAAGCGTATTGAGAAGATTCAACGGGATTTTCTTTGGGGGGGGCTGAATGATGAGGTTAAGATACACTTGGTTGAGTGGGACAAGGTTTGCTCTCCTATGGATGAGGGTGGGTTAGGAATCCGGAACATTAGACGGTTTAATCAAGCTCTTTTGGGTAAATGGCTTTGGCGGTTTACTCATGAGGAGGGTGCTTGGTGGAGATCGGCCTTGGTAGCAAAGTATGGGTCGGATTGGGGGGGTTGGCGCTCAGGGGTCATCATTGGCTCTCATGGAGTGGGTCTATGGAAATACATTTGCATGGGTTGGCAGGTTTTTAGCCGCCATTTCAGGTTTGTTCCTGGCGAGGGTTCTAGGATTCGCTTTTGGGAGGGCATTTGGTGTGGGGATAGAGCCCTCAAGGATGTTTTCCCTGATTTGTTTATCATTGCCAGCAACAAAGGGGCGTCTATTGCGGATAATATGGAGCGCTCAAATGGTATCATTCAATGGAACATCCAATTCTCCAGGTTGTTTCATGACTGGGAGGTGGAGGTGGTGGCCTCATTTTATAAGTGCTTATATGATCACAATTTGAGAGGAGGTGGGGTTGACAAGTTATGGTGGCTGCACTCTCGCAAGGGCTTGTTCGAGGTCAAGACCTTTTATCAAGCTCTTTCGCCCTCGGGGTCTTCCTCATTCCCTTGGAAGAGCATTTGGAGATCTAAAGCTCCCCTTAGAGTGGCGTTTTTCGCTTGGTCGGCTGCTTGGGGCAAGATTCTTACTGTGGATAACCTAAGGAGGAGGGGCATGGTGGTGGTGAATAGATGTTGGTTATGCGAATCGGATGGGGAGTCGGTTGATCATCTTCTTCTTCACTGTGGGGCAGCGAGAGCCTTGTGGAATGCCTTCTTCGATCGGTTTGGTCTTTGTTGGGTTATGCCTCGCTCGGTTAAGGAGCTTTTGGCTAGTTGGTGGTCGAGTGGTTGTTCCAGGAGTGCCGTTGTTTGGAAAATGGTCCCTCTCTGTATCATGTGGTGTATTTAGAGTGAGCGAAACAATAGATGTTTCGAGGACTCCTCGAGGTCTATTGAGGAACTTCTCCACTTTTTTCTTTTTACCCTTTTCTCCTGGACAGTGGGCTGGTTGGCCCCGCGGGTGATCAGTTTTTCTGTTTTTCTCTCTCTTTTCCTTTTCCCCCTAGCCTCCCTTTGTATACCCCCTATGTACTAAGGGTTGCGCCCCTCTGCACCTTTAATATACTCTTCTGACTTATCAAAAAAAATATTCAAATAATTGTTTTGGTTTCCTGAACCAGCATACAGATTTTTTTTTTTGAATCCCCATGTTTGTTCATAGTTATGTTGTATCTCTAAACTCTCAGGGCACCCAAAAACAGCAGAAAAATGAGCTGCTTTTTCAGAAGTTCCGTGTCAATTACAAAAACCTTCCTGCAATGTATCGTCAAGGATCGTGCATTTTCAAAACTGAGGTAATCTTGTATTCTACTAAATGAGATCTAGCTCAAATGGTATCTCCTTCCTCCATAACAATGGTTTGGAGGGTGAAATTTGTGGGTTCTATTGGGTGTGCGTGTAACCTACCATTAAAAACAAAAAGGAGTATCTTATTGATCTGAGCATTCAATATTTAACTTTTTGTTTCTTGGAATTGACCATGATGTAAGTATAAAATTATTAAGGGAGATTTTAGCTATGTTTGCTAATGTTTTTGTTTTTTAGTTTCAGTTACTTAAAACAAAAACATTAACAAACAACACAAAACACTCCTCGAAATGCAAAACATTTTTTTTATAAATCTATATTCTTCCCTTGTTGTAGAAATATTTTGACAAAACAGGTGCTTAACTTTTGAAGAGGTAAGCACTAACTTGTTATTCAAAAAAAAAAAAAAAAAAAAAGTCTATCTGGCCACACTAAGTGAAGGAAGGGTGGCCGCGACCACCCATATGCTTGTCAGGGTTGCCACATAGCCACCTCGATCTAGTCGTGGTGGTCGCGCGGCCTACCCTATCCTAGTCGGGGTGGCCACGCACCACCCCTCTCCCCCTGCTTTCTTTTTTTCTTTTTAATTTTTTTACAAGGCTCTACATCTGTTTGGATTTCTCAAAATAACTTGGTTTCCTCTATAAAAAACATTTTCTCAAATATGGACTCCACCTGAATATACTTCTAAAAACAAATCTTATCTTTATGTCACGTCAAAACATTTTTTCAAACAAAAAACACTCTGCAAAATACCTTAACAAACATAGCATTTGAATCTATTTTTTGTTCTCAGTTGGTCATGTTTTATAAACTGTGAAGATCGTTGAACTCATAATATTTTTGAAAAGAAGCGTTGAAAGAAACATGTGTGCACCATTGTATTACATTATTTCATTATTAATGTGCAATAAGTGAGTCAGATTGAAAATTCTGTTTTTGTCTTAATTGCCATGAATAACAATGCTTCGATGGAAAGAAAGACTCTATCAGCCAGAGTTTGAGCATTACTACTATGGTTTTTTTTTTTTTCTGTGACCAAATATTACCATCCTGCATTGTTTAGGTGGAAGAAAATGTAAAGTACAATGAGAATGGCACTCCTGTTAAAAGACTCAGGAGAAAGGCAAGCATTGTCCAATCAGAGAATATAGCTGGGAGAAGCTTTTGGAACAAGCTTCCAAGTCTTCTGAAGGAGGTTGGTGGTTTTACTGAGGATGTGGACAAAATCAACCCAGAGTATGTTAGGTTCTTTCAATTTGAAAACAAATTGATGCCATCTACGTGGATTGTAGTTAGAATTGATGGCTGCCATTTTCACAGGTAAATTTATTACATGCATGACAACATAACTCATTGTTGGTACCGAGTTGGACAATTGTTTCCCCTTTGTTGCTAGTCAATTGAAGTTGGAGCATTGTATGATAGACTCCGCTTCACAATTGTAGGCTTGATCATCAATATGCTTAATTCTTTTGGTAAGGACATGAAGATCATTAGTCATACAAGCATGCACTTACTACTCCAGGCTTTCACAATTTATGGCAGAAGCAAAAGTGTTCATCCCTTATATTCTCATATGTTATCCAAAGTATAATACAACTCTTACAATAGAACAATATGAAGATATAGTTCATTCAACATCCTACTTTGTGAGTGTTAGAAGAGTTATTAGTATTAGGGTTTTGAGTCATTAGGGTTTTAAGGGTAGTTTGGTCTTTAGGTCATTAGGTTTAGTCTATATATTGTTATGTTTGTATTAGGTTTTAACAAGTTTGAATAATATTTAGAGGCGACAGCCTCCATCTTGTTTCCCCCTCCTACAAATCTTAACATGGTATCAGAGCTTGTTTCGATTCTGGGATAATCTATTGTTGGGTTTTTCTCTTGTTGGCGGCAGCACTGCCCGTGTGGGCTAAGCCCACATGGGTAGTACCTTCGTAGATCTCTATAGCAGTTTTTTTTTGTTCTTGTTTTATGGAGACCGGAACACCTTCCGATGAGAAAAAAAAAAGAGTGAGTTTTTGGTGTCTTCTCTGGTGAAGGTCCGGCGAGCCTCCAGTGACTGTTCTGTTTTTCAATGTTTTACTTCTGTTTTTAGGTACTACCGGCCTGTTCTGTGTGTTTCCGTCCAGTTTTTAAAGCTCCAGCGAGTTTTTGCATTTTCCGGCGAGTCTCCGGCGAAGTTTTTTTTTCCAGTTTCTGTTTTCCGGCGGAACTTGTTGGTTAATCATATGAAATATAATTGTTGTTTGTTGTTGGTTGTTGTTGGTGATTGATGTATCCGACCGGCCTTGGTGTTTTTCGGCGAGAACCGATCAAGTGATCATTGCATCCGACCGGCCTTGGGGTTTTGCGGCGAGAACCGATCCCAAGTTGTTATTGATCAATGTATCCGACCTGCCTTGGTGTTTTTCGGCGAGAACCGATCAAGTGATCATTGCATTCGACCAGCCTTGGTGTTTTTCGGCGAGAACCAATCAAATGATTGTTCAAGTTTCCGACGAGTTTTCGACCAGCGTTGAAGTTTTATTTAATTATTTTTTATTTGTTTTGAGTTTTGTATTGTGTGCTTCAAGCTATTCTAGCTTGAGGGGGAGTATTAGAGTATGTTTTTTATGTTTTTTGTTTGCTTGTACCTTCCAAGTTGGATTCATATAATGTATATGCTCCAACTTGAGGGGGAGTGTTAGAAGAGTTATTAGTATTAGGGTTTTGAGTCATTAGGGTTTTAAGGGTAGTTTGGTCTTTAGGTCATTAGGTTTAGTCTATATATTGTTTTGTTTGTATTAGGTTTTAACAAGTTTGAATAATATTAAGAGGCAGCAGCCTCCATCTTGTTTCCCTCTCCTACAAATCTTAATAGTGAGAAACAATTTCTGAGAATCAAAATAGTAATAGCTTAGGTGAAAAAATTAAAGAAGATTCCCGCAGACCCAGTTGTTTCCCAGTCTGTGATGCATGGAATTTTGTTGTTTTATTATCCTGCTAAGATCCAGTTTTTCTTTTGGTAGATTTTCTGAAGTTCATGAATTTGAGAAGCCAAACGACAAACAAGCTCTGAACCTTATGAATTCATGTGCAGTGGCTGTGTTAGAAGAGATTCAAGATATAATATTTGCCTATGGGGTCAGTGATGAGTACAGGTGTGGCATTTTTTTCACATCTTTAAGCTTTTGGACGTTATAATTCTACCTCTTTTCTAATCACATCAATGGTTTCATCCAGCTTCGTTTTGAAGAAGGATTCTCAATTCTATCAGCGCCAAGCAAGGTTTTTCTCCCACAAATTTTTTTTCTTCTTCTTCTTTTGGTTCCTTGAATGTTGTTTTTAAATAGTATTTATGAGGTAATATCATGTTGGGATGGAGGAACACGAGGAACAATTCTCTCCTTACCTGTTTTGTAACCCATGATGTCTATGAGGGGAAGTTCGGATTTATAAGGGTCCCATGCAGGGGACATCTAATGCTTGATGTATAGCTGATAAAGTTTTCTTAATGAGAAATCTATTACAACGTAAAAACTTTCTCTGAGCAGTCTAAAAGACTGTCCAGCAAGCAGAAGATAAAGGTCAAGTGATTAAATATATCCTTGATTGGAATTTCCCATGTGGTAAATTCAAACTTCTTTGTATGATCATCGTTATTCATTGTCATTATACATTTATTAACCATTATCAAAATGCGGGTAGTGACCGAGACTATGTCATCATGATTCATGAGTAATGCTCACTGCTTTTCCTGTCCCGCGAAGGCGGCACCTTCACGTGAGAGCACACTTTTAGGCACTCTAAATGTTAGTTGTTCTGACTTTCCTTGTGTGAAATTCTATTTCGATGTTTTTGTAAGAATACACTATCATTTTAAATGATCGTTCAAAGGAGTGGAGTACCAATTAAAACTTTAAGATGAAATGGTTTGTTGAGAAACTTTTTGGTCTTTGTTATGTTGTGTTCTGTCCAGGTTCTTTTGCCCTGATAGGGGTCCATACTATTCATTTATTTTTAATTTGGAAGAAACTTGTTGCAATTGTTTCTCCTGAAATTTTTTAGTATTGAAATCACTTTTGCAGTGAAATAGTGTCTGTCATTGTATCATTCTTCTCTTCCACGTATGTAATGAAATGGAAGGAATTCTTCCCACGGAAGGAATTGAAGTATTCTCCTTCTTTTGATGGGCGTGCTGTATGCTATCCCTCATCTAAGATTCTTCAAGACTATCTGGCATGGAGACAAGTTGATTGTGAGTATTAAATTAATTTTTACAAATAATAATAACAATAGTAATTACTTGAAAACATTGAACTCTTGGATTTTTTTTAAACCTGTAAAACCAAATTAATGACTTTTGCATACAGTGCATAAAATTTTTCTTTCTTAGAACATGGTTGTAACACATTGCAGGCCACATCAATAATCAGTATAATACTTGTTTTTGGATGCTTGTTATCAAGAAAGGAAAAAGCAAAAGTGAAGCCCAAAATTATCTGAAGGTACTAGAACCTGGTCACCTTTCTCAAAGGCTTGTTTCTTTACTTTTCTTAGATTTACTTCCTTTCTATGCATGCTTGTTCTGTACTTCAAATTTGCTCTGCTGATTTAATCTTCTTTTTCTTAATTTTCTTTATGACATGCTTTCTTGTTCTAATGGAATTTATTTCACCCCATAAGGAAATCACGTTGTTGCCTTTTTAAGATGGAGTGCATACCGCAAGCTAGTAAATTAGTCAAGCCATATGGAATTGTTAACCTTAAAGCTTAGGCTTAAAGTATCTCCACTCAGGTTTACCTCAGATGGAGGAGTTCCACAGAGAGTTTATAGTTAGAGTATGGTCTTCATTTCAAACCCTTTTTAAGAGTTATATTGTTGGAAAATATAGTTCTCTAGCTACCAATCACTAAGTACCACTCCCCTGATGAGAGTAGTTAATCTTTTGTTTACTGTAAGTTAATTCCTCATTGAAGATTTTTGTTTTAGTTCTTGGAGCTAGATACCTCCTTAAGCTTGCGGATTTTAAAGTTTCTTCTACAAGCAGTTAAAAAGCTGATACTCTAGATAATTGTTATTCTGAACTCTGATTCTGATAATCTTGTTCTAGGAAAGCCTTGTGGTTTAAGCTTCATTTTTAGTAAATTTTACCAATACCATTATTAGCCCAAGAATGGAGAAGCATTTTTGCACTTGCTTCCATACATGTTTCTTGGATGGTTCCCTGGCATCTTTTTAATAGGAATATTTATCTAATATTTATTATGAAAAATATTTTACTTATTGAAAATAGTTATAATACTTCCAAAACCAGCAGTCACATGGGCTTCAAAGTCAGTGCTCTGCACTCAATAATTCCATGTCTTTTTAAATATGCCAATGCTATGTTACCTTTCTAGTTTGTGACAGTTATAACGGAACTTTAGTTTAGGTTTTTTTGTATACTTCTCGTGTACATAGGGCGCCTTATACTTTTAATGATATCTTGATTAATTATTCATAAATAAATAAATAATGTAAGTTTGGTCTGCAACATTTTGAAATTTATGTTATAGTGAGAGAAGGCATCCTTATGAATGTCAGCTGCTAATGATATTTGCCGATTACTTATAAAAAAAAAGTTGAATGTCACCTGTTAATCTTCTGTTCAAATTTTAATGTCCAGGGTACTCAAGCGCAAGAGAAGAATGAACTACTTATCAAGGAATTCAACATTGCCTACAATGAATTAGAAACCATGTTCCGGCGAGGTTCCTTAGCTTTCTGGGAGAAGGTGATCTTCATCTCCTTATCAGCTTATATACTGTCAATGGAACTCCTCGTAGATTCTCTTGAACTTGTGCCGGTCCTTCAAAATGTGTGGGTGACAACCCGGCAAACATGGTAAAATGTGGATAGAAGCGAATTTCAGCCTGGTCTTTGAGCTCCTCTGGTCTGCTTAGATGTCCTAAAGCTGATGCCACTCTAGGACCGAGATTGTAGGTCTATTTGCTTCATACTGAGCCTGAGGTCTGTTTGGGAAATAGAGGCTCTATTTGCCAATGGCCAAAAAAAAGGCCTTATACTATTCCTCTCAAAATCAATCCCCAATATTCTTACTTTTTGCATCATATCAATCACTTTTTATTACTATTCAAATAAAAAAATTACTACAAAACAAAAAAAAAAAAAATCAATTTTTCATACTAAACATTCTTACTTTTTTTTTCTACATCAATCAAATCTACTACAGTTCTAGGCAACTTCTTTTTTTAAGGCTATTGGCAACAGAGTCAGAGTTTTTGTATTTAAAAAAAAACCTAAAAGACATTTTTAAGAAAAGCTTCATTTTTAACCTTCTCGCAAAACGCAGTTTTGGGCTTTTTTCTTTTTAGCAAGAAAGTGCTTTTTAGTTTTTACCAAAAAGTCTTATTTTTGTTTGGCACAACTTTTTGTGCATTAAAAGTATTTTTTAAGTTCCTTAACGCAATCACAGGCATGTTCATCGTGTCTAATTATATGTGACACATGTATTAGATGAGCTAGGCAGTGAGTTATGTCATTCTGATAACTTTTGTTTAGAGATAAGATTGTCAACTGTCTATCGAGCAGAAAATAGGAAAGGTGAGAAAGTTGGGACAAATAGTTTGGTTGGTTTCCTTCAATCTTAGTGGTTTGTGGTATACAACATCCTAGATCTTAGTAATGTTTCCTTGATAATTTATCCTCTCAAGCTCAGATTATGGTTTTTTATGCAGGAGGACAGTACTATTACTATGACACATGAGAACACATCTGTTGAAACTTCTCACAGGAAAGTTATTGTAGAACATTGTGATATAATCAAGCCCGACTTTTGGGAAGCACATCCAAGCATCCTTGATGAGAAGCCACCTACTTTTTGAAGCATTGATTCATTATTTGTCATACCAAAATGACATTATCACTCTCATTGAGTCCGAGCCTCCAGCATACTTGAAGTGGAGGCAAAGGAAAGAATGGGAGGATGAAGGTGATTGTTAATTGAAGAGGGTGAGTCCATCCGGTGAGCCATGGAGAAAAAGAGGTTGCAATTTAGGGGGATTTGGAGTTTAGGTAAAGTTGGTGGGGACAAGCTTTGGGGTTGGGAGAAAGCAAAAACGGATAAGAGAAGCAAACTAAGAGAGCAAGTGAAAAATGACTTCTACTTATTGAGGATCCAAATTGTAATGCCTTTGAATGTACTTATATCCATGATTACAATTGAAATTCTAAGGTTAAATATTAGTTGAAAGTGGAGTTGTGATATTTTCTATTTCTAACTCTCAAGAACTTGGAAAAGCTGATCTAAAAACTTCATATGCATCGTTAATGTTTTACTCTCTGAAAGTCATCTCTGGGTTTTTTTTTAACCTATCAAAAAACAAAGTGTATAGATCGTATGAAGGCATGGATGGGAGGTACAAAAGATTTGGTCTTTACATAGATAGTCTATGAGGTTGAGACTGGACAAGTTGGATAGTCCAAAAAGAAAGGGTGGGTCGGCAGTTTTGAGAGATATGGTTTTCCAGTTCAAGATTGTTTTGGGTGTGAGTGGCATACACTCAATTACCATCGGTTTTCGATTTTGAGTTGGGTTTATAATGGGTGGATGATGAATTTCGGTATGAGAAAATAGTTGAAAACGTCTTTTTGGCATCACTTTGAATATTTCAAGCTAATATTGGAAAATGGGAAATATTAGGTGCTTTTCTAGTGTTTTTTTGGTGTTCTTTCAATTGTGATGTGGTTTTTAAAATATTGTTGAATTTAAAATTATTATTATTGACTTTTAATCTATTGGTGATTTTAAAAGCTATGTCACAGTTGGGAGGACACTAGGAGAACATTAGAAGAATACCTAGCATTTTTCAATTTAATAATTCTCTTAAAAAACAATTTTTTTAAAAATATTTTACAATAAAAAAAATGCTTTTTACGAAAAATAGTCTAATTGATCTACTATAATCAAAGGAACACTGGACATCACAAGCACCAGTGGTCTAGTGGTAGAATAGTACCCTGCCACGGTACAGACCCGGGTTCGATTCCCGGCTGGTGCATTATTTCAATTTTTATTTTTATATTTTGCTTTTGTTTTTGTTGTGTTAACAAACAGCAGTGACAAACCTTTCATCACTTACCTCCCACTATTTTATTCCACAACTCTTCAAAGCAGAAACTCACTGGCTGCTCTCCCACTATTTTGTTTTCTTTTATTCTTTGACACAGCACGTTATGCATGAATGAAAAACAGAGCAACAGCCGCACGCTGGTTGCTCCAAGTTCTCTTTTTGTTTCTTTTGGTTCTTTGACTGTCTTTAGTTTGTGCAAAACTATCATGTCCAAGCTTCATTTCTGAGTTCCTAGATTTGATTTTCATAATTGAAATTGGAGGAAAGTGTAAGATTTCTATTTCCAGTGAAAACTTTCACTGAGCAACAGAACATCACAATGGACATTTCAATTTCCAGATGTTCTATACTCCGAGAGTTCCATCTTTTATTATTTATTTTTTGATGAATAATGAGTACCATCTTTAATTCATACAAATACTTCTCCTTTTACATCTCTATCTGGTGCAACAATAACAAAACAAGTGTACAAAACAGACTCAAGTAAACAAAAGTAGTAAGCAAGCAGAGAACCTGGCTAGGAATCTTGAGACATGAGAAATTGGACTTGAATTTGATACGCCTAACATTTACCATTCAACATGCTATATTTTTATAAATCCAAAGTAGAACTCAGTTGGCAAAAGCTACAAGCAGATCCTACACAGAGGCCCATTTCTCATCTTTAACTTTGATCACAGAATGTAAGCTTGCACCTTCTGGAATTCCCAATGGAGGATCTACGCATGAACAGTTATCCACTGTATATAGCTCCCAGTCTTTAATTCCACACTTCTCCAATGCCAAAACTAATCTCCTCCTCTCCATGTCATTTGGGTATGCCCCATCTGGACTAACAAGCACCGCCCCTGTATACGACTGTCCAGCAGCACGAGCAGCCCCACTGTAATGAAACAAACCCCAACTAAGATCATCAGATACATCCACAATTGTCCAAAACTCATTTGAAACAACTCCATTATCTAACACACTGAAGGAGAACGTCCCGGGTATTTTCGCTCTCTTAACCCGATACTTTCTCCTCCTCCAAACCATCTTCCCCTCCAATGTTTTCACCTGAAAAACCGGCTCATACCAAAATGATCCTTTTGCCTTTCCCCTATAAAATAGCTGGTACTGGCATGGAAATTGGTCATAAGCTGGGTTCTGGCCGGCCACGACACACCAACTCCAATTCAAACTCCCCAAACAGCCAATGAAAAGATCTTCGGCAGCCTCATGACACAAGTCCTTCCCTTGAAACTTAACCATGGGAGGCACATACGGCTTTTCAGGGATCTTCGCATCCAGTTCAAGACAATTGTTCTTCTGCAACACACACAGAGAAAACGCTTCCAGATGCGGACTCTCATACGAAGCAATACACCGATAATTACACACTTGGTCCACAGGACTGCACTGATTCAAGCACTGCAGAGCTTTCCTACAATTAGGATCCAAGAGGCAGTTTATTATCTGAGGACCACAGTTCTTGACCATGCAGTTTAGGGTAGACAATCCCTTTGATCTCAGATTCTTTAGGATTGGAACTGGTCTTATATAGGCATTGATTATCACCAGCAAGCAGAACCTTATATCATCAGAATTATGCCGATCCCATGCCTCTGACACAGTCTGGACTACTTCCATGGATTCATTCGAACCCGAAAACCCAACTATTTTGTCAAAAAAATTCACTTTTCTTTCAATTCCAACATAAGACCCTCCTAATTTGTTTTCTAACTTGTGGGACGATTCAAAGCAGATTATATTTTGGATAGATTTACTGTTTCCCTCTATCCACATAACTGATTCTTCATTTGTTACAGCAACATTAACCAAAATATCCGCACGACTTAATTCCCTTCGCATACTCGTTTTAGCATTATCATCATCAGATTGACAAACACTATCAGTAAATACAAGCATTTCAAACCCTTCATCAACCCATTTCAATCGTTTTGCCTGCTTACAAAAAGAGTGTCAGAAAATTGTGTAAACCCATTTCACAATTTCACAAATTTTCTTCGATTTTCAGCTTACCAAAACGGCAAAACCTATCAATGTGAGAGCGAATTTCAGTTTTGCTTTTTTCGAAGTCGGTACTTACAGTGTGGAGCATGACTTCTTGCCAGGGTGCGAGGTTTAGAGGGCTCACGCTTCCCTCGCCCACGAAGGCCACTATTCTCACCGGCGGCTCCGGTAGCCCCTCCGTCACCGCACTCTCCTTCGCTTCAGAAACCGCCGACCGGAAAATAGTTGGTGCGCGGAGAGCGGTTCTCCGAAGCGGGGGAACCGGAGACCGAGGGCGGTGGTGAAAGGGAGGTAAACCTGTTCGGAAGGCGGTGAACCGGTGTGTTTGTGGAAAAGCGGGTATCAGTTTCGGGAGTCGAGGTGGAGCTTCTATAGCCATGCTGTAGTGAGTTTAACTCAAAACTGAACCAAAAAGAGATATAAGAACCGTTGATACTTGAATTGGAGGGATTTAATTTTTTATTTGCTTTTTTCTTTATCTTTTTCGAATAATGATAATACTACGATTTTTTCCAATTATTTATTTATTTTGTTTTATTCTCATAATTGTAGGTGGATAATATTTTTTTAAAAATTACATCAATGGTCATTATTATTATTTTTTTTTTAGAAAACAATATCACGTAAGATCAGAAAAACACACCCACACAAAAAAAAAAAAAAAAAAAAAAATCTCTAACCTAATATACTAGTTGTGGTACATTTTTGTTCCGGCAGCAGTTGGATGCTCATTTATCAACACAATCTGTTTTTTTTTTTTCTTTTTAATGACATGGAACCTCACTAAGAAACTGTAGGTTAGATAAGAGATGTGATACAGGTACAACATAGATCCAATAAAAACTCAACTTCTTTCCTATGTATCATTTAAAAAAAAAAAAAAAAAAAAAAGGACAAAATTGAATTTAATCATTTCAAACTCACCTTTTGACAACTAAACTGCACCTTGTCAGGTAACAATTTTAGTATGTTAGCCAACTTTTTTTATTTTATATAATTATTTGAGATATATACAATTTGGAAATTAAAAATAGAGACACGATTGAAACTGTGAGTCCAAATAAGGAGAAAAGGTGTGGGATTTTTTTCGCTAATGCTAGAAATTCCTTTTGTATCACTCTAAGAATAATGTGGTTCTTAAAATTATTATTGGACTCGTGATTGATTATTATTGAATTTTGATTAAATGATAATTTTAAAAATCATATCATTTTTAGAGTGACACAAAAGAATTTCTAGAATTACTCGACGTTTTCTTGGTACATTACACAAGGACTTGATTAGATCATTTTTTGAAGCTTTGAAACTCAAGGAGCCTCTATGGTACACCCAATAACCACAAGGGTTCCCAAGCAAATTAACCTAAAAATAATAGAATCTAAATTGAGTCCACTCCTAACATGGTGCGTTTTAAGTAACTTATACTTTCGTTTTTAAATAGTTGACATCGTAAATCACTTAAAACAGTCAACTTAGCATTACTCCTAAGTTTATGAATTGAATTCACATAAGCACTTCCATTTCAAATCAAAGTCAATGCAACCATTCCTAGACATGTTTTATATCTCTTCACAGTTTAAACTGTGTCCCCATAACTGCTGCACATGCCAACTGCTTTGCACATAGCCGTTAAAATCACATGTATTCCCTCCACTTTCTGAAGTTCTCCCCCAACTACAACAAATCTTCTAAGCACACAGAGAAGCTACCAGCAACACAAATAATGTGCAGGACAACCCCCTCTCATCTTCCCCAAGAAAAAAAAAAAGAAAAGGCGAAAATGGTTTACTTGTTCAAGAATTCAGCATTAAACTCCTTCTGAAACTGTTCCCGAGACTGGGTTTTTGCTGCCAAAACAACATCATCCAGAAATCCCCTTTGAGGAAATTCTTTAGGCACAACAGCACGATATGTTTCGAACTGTTCAGCAGCTTCCTTCTGTTTATCCAGCAGACTGTAGATAATTCCCTGCCACAAATTCCCATAATCGGCAATGATTTTTATATTCTTTAAATCATTTTTTTCCGTCTTTTTGCTTAAGCTTCATACTAATTACTTGCAATCAATTCAAAAAAGACAATCAGCACTGTGCTTGGACACTGATACTTGTTTTATGCTTAATGCTGGTTCTTTCATAAGAACTTGGACAGAAGACAAAAGCAAATCCTCACAACGCAGTTTTTTGTTTCATAAATAAAATGAGAATTGAAAGGAGTGTCGAATGCCCACAGTAAAGTGTATTTTGTAATCAAATAATTATCATGTATTAAGATGTTATCCACTTATCAAAAAAAAAAAAACAAGTATTAAGAAGTTATCCAACCTAGCAATAAATGTGGACAATGCAATATGAAAAGTAACATGTATTCAAAATTCCAATTCCAATACAATAGGGGTCTGCACCTCTCACTGGAAGTAATGGGGCTAATCCTGCTGATGCAAGGGGCGAGACTTGAAATATTGGTCCACCTAGTTTTATTTAGGTCCCCTATTAGCTAGTGTGTTTTGTGTTTTGTACTCTAATAGAGGCAGACTTCGATGGAATAAAAATTATATGGAATTGATCCTACTTCTCTCTCTTCCTCTCCTCCCCTAGTTTCCTTGATCTCTCTCCCCGTAGCTTCATTTTTCTCTCTTCCCCTATTAGTTTCTTTTTCCTCTCTGCGTGATTTTTGTTCTCTGTTCACGCCCGCAGGCAGTTGCGAATGAAATATCAACCCTCAGTACCCTAGAGTATTGACTAAAATCATGAAATATAGACAAATCAAGGTGCCTACAATTCCATCCACGGCGTAGATAATGTGACTTGACTAAATCAATACAAAAGAAAATGGATCTAAACCACAAACTTACTTTCAACCACAAAGAAAACTTATAGAGAACATTGCATATCAAATTAAACAGATATTAACTAGCAGCAACAAGCAAATAGTATGAACAGACTCACCTGACACAGATAAGGCCGAAAATCTCGAGGATTCTCATTAACCAGATCTTGAAACTTCTTCAAGGCCTCATCCAATTCCCCCTGCAAGACATACATGTAAAACTAATTTACAAATGAGAAGATCTTAGATATTTTTTTAACACTAAATAACATAGGTCCCACCAGTTAAACATTATTTACTTATTTTGTAATGACTTCAATTAAAAGATGGATTTGTGCCTTAAAATGTAATGTCAGCACCATAAAAAGATATATAATCTCCATGGTTTAGACATCCAAGCACCCCCCTCCCCCCCTCTCCTTCTCCCAGTTGACAGGTTTACAAATTTACAAATTTTAAGCGGCAAGGATTGATTACACATCACCTTTACAACATGCATTTGTGCAATTAAAATCTTTATATTCCTCTCCTCAGTGACTCTTTTTTCACGCCGAGCAATATCCAGAGCCTTATTCAGCATCTCCAAGACAGCTGGGCCTTCATCGTTTTTGTGCATCACCAATGCCAGACCCTGTAGGAAAAGAACAGCTTTGAATTTCATTACTTTTTTTTTTATTTATTTTTTTTTTTATAAGTAATCAAAATATCATTAAAAGCGCAACCCAAATACATAGAAAGTCTACAAAAGAAATGCCTAAATAAGAGTAAAAAAAAGGTACAAGAAAGTCATTAAAACTAATCACCAATGAAGTTTAAAACGCAACTGTCCAAGTAAAAAGAGAATAAAAGGACTTGAGCTCCTCCAACATCCTCTCGGTCCTAGAAATTTCTATCATTTCTTTTCCTTCATGGCCAACACAAAAGGCAAGAGGGCACGATCTCCACACGACAGCACTCCAAGAGTGTCCACCCATCCACCAGCAAGCAAACAAATACACCACCAGACTAGGCATAACCCAGGACTTGAGTTTCATTGCTCACAAACAAAGACCTCTGAACAGGTCAGGTGTACCATAATGTATTTACAAGTCTGTTACGGTGTATGCATATAGTGCATATAGATAACGTTGTATGAATATACCACCCATGTAATGCTTTTCAAGATGCATTAAGCCCGCTAGATAAAAGGGCTGAATCTAATTAAATTAAAAATAAATAAATAAAAAATTAACATCTCTATTGACTAATGACCTGGATGCTACATCTGTTGAAGATAAGATCTAAGAATCTTCCAAGACTACAGCAGGGGACTAAAAACTCTGATTAAATCCCTTTTCAGAAAACATGCAAAGCAAACTTGCAATATTTTTGAGTAAACAATTTGTGGATGAGACAAAAAAGATCGACATTCAATGACATTCACTTCTTCCCGTAGGACATAACTCTCCATACCTAGTGGATTCAAGACAAAGCAAAGCCACTTCATTGCTGCAACAGGTTAAACTTTTTTTTTTCTCCCTATTTAAAACTTTCACTAGTAGCAGCAATTGAATTCATTCCTATTTCAGCTAAACAATGCCTCCAAAGACCAATATATTTAACATTTGCTAGTTGAGATACTAAATTACTGTTCCTTGGCTGGCTATTGGAACCATCATAAACATGGAACAGATACCCAAAGCAACTAACATTTCTATTTCAGAGTACAAGTAGCTCACAGGATATGACCTTTTGCATACTGTCTGCAGACTGGCTTTACTAAGATAATAACTCTTCTTAGGCTTTTGAGACAAAATTTAAAATAGAATCGCTACCAGTGGGCCACTAGATTCCAGAATGTTATTTGTGTGGCAATCACAAGACCATTTAAATTTAACTATTCTAAAATACCACCGTAGTGTGATAAGTGAAATTGCAGATCCCTTTGAGCTTTCTAGTGAGATTGATTTACTATAACAAAAAAAAAAAAAAAAAAAGAAAAGAAAAAGGTGAAAAAGTGAAATTGAAGGTCCCAAAGTTAGTTCTCTTCCCAAGCAGCACATACTCACTCTATTCCCTTTTAACTAAAAAGAATAGAGCAGCTACCCTATTGAATGACGTTCTTTGGAGCACCAGTTTCAATAACCAACCAGAAAAATGCAGCTTGAACAACAACATCCTTCTAGGTTCACCGGGCAAAAGAACTCCAAAATGTATATCTGCCAGCTGCAAACATGAAACATGAGAGGAAGGCACTTTGGTATAAGGTAATTAAGGAAAAGTATGAGGAGCAGGATGGTGGATGGTGTTCAAAGGAGGTGTCGGGGCCTTTTGGAGTAGGGTTGTGGAAACACATTAGACGAGGATGGGACTTGTTTGCTCGAAATGTGAGGTTTGAAGTGGGTTTAGGTTCGAAAATTCTATTTTGGCATGACAAGTGGTGTGGAAATCAGCCGTTGAAGCATGCATACCCGTCGTTGTATCGTATTGCAAGGTATAAAGAAGCATGGGTTAAGGATAACTTTAATTGGAGGAATGGGGTTGTGGAGTGGAATATCGTTTTTATTCGTTCTATACAGGATTGGGAGATGGATATGATATCGACTTTCTTTGAAATGCTTTACTCGTGTAAGATCTCACAGGAAAATGTAGATCGGATTCATTGGTCTCCATCTAAAAAAGGTGTTTTTGAGGTGAAGTCGTTCTATAAGATCTTGTCTAATACAGCCACTGAGATGTTCCCTTGGAAGAGTATTTGGCGATCCAAGGTGCCGTCAAGGGTGGCATTCTTTGGGTGGAATGCGGTACTTGGGAAAATCTTGACACATGATAACTTGAGGAAGAGAAGTATTGTAATAGTGGAATGGTGTTGTATGTGTAAGAAGAATGGAGAATCCGTAGATCACTTGTTGATCCATTGTGAAGTGGCAACTCGATTATGGCATTATATGTTCACATTATTTGGCATTGAGTGGGTTATGCCGCAAAAGGTTCTAGATTTGTTTGTTTGTTGGAATCATGTGGGGGGGAGGGATATTGCTAAAGCTATTTGGAGGATGGCTCCTTTGTGTGTCATTTGGTGCATATGGAGGGAGAGGAATGCGAGACTGTTTGAGGATAAGGAATGTTCGGTGGATGGGGTGAGGCGGAATATGATTGTTATGCTTCATATGTGGGCAATGACGCATTATCGTGAGGAGATGTCGACTCTAGAAGACTTTTTGATCTTGTGTCCTTTGTATATATCTTAGGGGTTCTTTTGTACATATTTCTTTTTTAGGGTTGTGCCCCTTTGCGCGTTTTAATATATTTCACATTACTTATAAAAAAAAACATGAAACATGAGAATTACAAAATAGTAATTTTGTTGGACATGAAGGGCCTCAAAAATCATTTAAGCAGCCACCAAAAGTGATTTCTGCCCAAAATTTCTCTGAAATGGATCCATTCACCCCCAAAGATTCCGTCTTTTTTTTTTTTTTTAGAGGAAAAAAAGGAACAGGTTTTGATCATCTACATCTAAAACTCATTATGCCACGATCTCCAAGCAAGAACCGTTGTCCTGAGATTGAACAAACATTTTCTAAGTTCAGATCGGGTATATGAAGATATTGAGAAGAAGAGAAATATATCCACTCAACTTCTTCAACCAACCAGAAAGGCTCTCCAGTATGTTGCCTACCAACAAAGTAACTATTCTCCACTCATCTATCTCAAATTTGACTCCGCTTTCATAAGTTTCAAACATCCAACACAGCTTAAAGTGACATGTCCAATCGATTCTGTATACATATAACTAATTATACATGATACACCTATATAATCACAAAGCATATGTATGTATAATACGGCATCAACATTTAAAAACTTCCAAGCAAAACAAAAAATTAAACGAAAATAATAAAGTGATGAATCATACATGTAAAGCTCTAAGCAAGAGCGGCCTCTTCTCCAAGATTTCCTTGAACAATCTCTCAGCTTTACTCAACTGCCCCATCGTCTCGTAACAAAGCGCCATCAAAAGCCTCCACTCGATCTCATCTGGCTCTTGGTCAATCAACCTCTCCACATACTTCACAGCCTCTTTAGTCTTCCCTCTCCTCATTTTCCCATATAAAACCACCTTCAAAGCCTCAACATTTCTTGGGTCCTTCTCCAAAAGCTCCTCGTACATCTTCTCTTCCTCATTCTCCCTTTTCTGGGTATCTCTCATTTCCTCCATATTTGCACTAAAACTACTTGTTTGAGCAGGTAATGCTAAAGCTGCTCGATTTTTACAGCACCCCATAAAAATAAATGACCCAATAAGAAAAACAACTATCTTTTCTGACAAAAACGTAGAGAAAAACTTCTGGGGTGAGAGAGAATAATCCAAATGCGAGATTTTTGAAGTGGGTACGCTAAAACTCAGGGATTGAGTGTGTCCTGAAGATACATGAAGTTTGGTTCGTTGAAATGGGAGCGTTGGGCGACAGAGTGGCTTGTGTAAACAGGGTGAATTGATGAATGGCGGCGGCGGTTTGAGTGACTTGCCAAGCCTGTGGGTAAGAAAATTGGAAGCAGTGATTGAAGTTGAACCCATTCTCGAGCCAAGTTGAATGGTGGGAAAACAAGTGGTTAGAAGAATACAGCAAGATCGCCCATTTATAACATGGGGTTCTGCTCGAGTTTGATATTCGATCAGAGACTTCGATGTTTGAGGAGAGTGAGACGGCAACAGTGTGTGTGAATTGAAGTCTGTCAGAGAAGTGGAAGATGCATGTGAATTGGCCCCGGCATAAAATAGAGGGAGATTCGAGCCGGAGAGGGGTGAATGCAAATAGCAAATAGTTTAATAAATAGATAAATATTTTTATTTCTTAGAAAATAAAAAATTCATCCTTATTTCAAAACGACCGCGTTTTGGGCAATAAACAAATAATTTTTTTAAAGTAAGAACATAAAATTTATTAAATATTAAAAAATAAAAATATTTTTAAAACTAATTCTCTCGTCTCACTGTCTGTGACTCTCCCATCTCTCTCTTTCTCGCCCTCTCTCTCAATTTCTGTCCCAGATCAACCCTCTCCCTCTACTCTCTCTGTGTTTCTGAAATCTGCTAAGGAGAGGGGGATTAAATAAAGAAAAGAGAAGGAGAAGAAAGTCAAGAATGGAAACAGAAGAGATGAAGAGAATTGGGGAATGGAGAAAAGGAATTATACGGTCTCTCATCTTTCTTTATCCTCTCTTTTTTAAAATTAATCATCGGATTTATGTGCTTTTTTTTTTCTTCCTGTTTTGATAATTTTGAGAAAATTACACATATCTCACTCAAATTATTAAATAATTTATAATATTATTATTTCTTTAGTGGATTGTTCTGGACCGTTGGATCAACATCAAATGGTCTAGATGCATAATTTGATCCATGATAAACCCTACGCTAAAAAGAGAAAACATAAACCCTATCAAAGAGCAGAGAGGGAGTAGGAGACCGAGCCTTGATTCGAACATCTAACTGAGAAGAAATTGCTCAAACCCTAGCATTAAAGCAAAAAGAGAATGAGGAAGAAGGTAGACAAGCGCATCAGAACCCTAATCGAAAATGGCGTCATAATCTGCAGATTTTGGTTATGTTGATGTATGAATATAAGACTAATATGTCCAATTCTTATAGAGGTAAAATCCTTCCCTAACCTGTAAATTTCATGTTCGGTTCATATCGAATTCGCAGGTCCTGTAAAAAATTGCCAACCCTAAATGGTAGTCTACATATAAAGTGTACACTAGCTAATTTTGTATCACCGTGGCTTCATCCATTACTTATTCTTCTAGGCCATATATTAGGTAGCCCATCGCTAAGACTAGTGAAAACTCACCTTTAACCCTAGATCTAAACAATGGCCACCAAAGATTTTGCACCTTGTCTAAGGCCTCGAAATTGCACCGGCCTCTGATTTACTTACAACTTCAAAAATAAGCAGCCACCTCAAGTAGGATTAGCTCACCTAAATTTGAACATGGTCAACAATTAGCATCACATCCCAAGAACCCCCCTCACCTCGGTCCCCTTTCCAACAAATAAATTTCCCCCAACATGCATGTTAGTACATATATAAAGAGTGCAGCTACGATTTGATTCTAGTATGTTCATCCATATTTCTAGCTAATTTTTTTTTTTTTTTTTTTTTTTGGGCCTAACTAATCATTTATCAAAATCAACACTTGGAGTGATCTGAATTTTCTCCCAAGAGTCAAGGCTCACAGAAATCTCAGACCTTTGGTCTTCCGATCATCTAGAGAATTCAGAATGGCCTGCCAGAAATTACTATCTCTAAAAGGAAAGTGGTTAGAATAAGATGGTCAGCAAGCATCAACAATATACCGCTTCTTTTGAGTTTCCAATGCCTCAAGAGCCTCTTGCTTCAATTCCTCTAGTTGTGCCTTAGAAATTTTGAGTTCTAGTTGTTCTTTATACTTGGGTAAATCTTCTTTCGAATTCCAAGCCAGTAAAGATGAAAATAATAAGAGTGAAAGAGAGATAAAACCACAGCCACGAAGTCCACATCTCATCTCAACTACAGAGCAACAAAAAATTTAAATGTAAATACCATAACCGATTAGCTATCACTCACAATTCGATAGGGTAAGGAAAAAAGAAAAGGCAACAGCAAGTCTGACACATGGCCCAGAGGTCAGACAAGTCATCAAACAAAATATTATAATGGTTAACATGGTATATCAAGTTCACCCAGCTAAAATTATTATATTTGGCGGAATAATAATAATAAAATCAAGTCAAATCTACCATATTGATATGCCAATTCCTCGAGTTATCCAAAGTGAGGATCTTATCTAAAGCGGCCGATCAAGTAAAGAAAGCCACTTTTAAAGGGTCTTAGAGTCTGTTTGGGATTGCGTTTGAGAAACAGAGCTTTTAAGTCAAAAATAGTTTTTGGTCAAAAGCTTTATTTTTAAACTTTTGCCAAAAGTGTTTTTTTAACCATTTTTAGACTTTTTAGACCCTTAAAAGCGTTTTTAATTTTTTTACCAAACAATTACATTTTTCTTCAAACTGACTTTTTGAATGTTAAAAACATTTTTAAGCCTCTCAAACACAATCCCAAACAGGCCCTTACTCCGCCAAATACACCTCCAAGGGAAATGAGTGTTGTCACTGGGGATTAAGACATGAGGATCCTACCTAACTAAGCAAAGAAAGTCACTCTCAAAAGGGCCTTACTCCACAAAATACACCTCCAAGAGAAATAAGTGTTTTCATTGGGGATTATGAGATTATAGAATGATCTTACATCAAACAACCTTTTCTTGAAGGGGTTCCAACAATGCTTGTTCACATCATCCTGTTTCAAACTAACGGAAAACAATTTTATTGAAGAATGAAGTAAAGAACTCCAATTCCTAATATTGTGCCGCTCTTACAAAATTAACATTCTACTAAGGAGAGCAATTAAGGAATTGGAGATAATCTACCATGGAAGCATCCCTTAGAGCATTCCCAATGGATGAGCTAATTTTTTATGCAAAATGACTCCTCAAAACTCACTTTATTTACTTTAACTAATGAAGTTTTACATGCCTCCTACATCCGATTAGTTATATATTTTTTTTATATCATTTAAATTTTTTTTTATTTTTTTATTTTTTTTATAAGGATAGTATTTTTCCTATATATCATATTTTTCAACTTTTGGAAAAAAAGATATATGGAGAGAAATAGTAGGAGAAAATTTTGGAAAAAGGGAGATGTGGAAGGGAAATAGCAATAGAAAATTTTGGAAAAAGAGAAAATAGGTGAGAGAAATAATAAAAAAATGAAATAACTCTTTGAATAGTACCGCTATATGTAGCTTTTTTTTTAACTCATTTAATAAAATATCTATTTTACTTTTTTTATTTTTTTTTTGCTTCTCCAATGCAGGAGGTATTTTACAAATTTAAGGAGACATTTTAGGTAAAAGTGTCATTTGGCTCCTCCATTAGGAATGCTCTTACACAAGTAATGCTAAACAACTCTGAAAACGCTTCCTTAAGAGTTGCTCCCCTCACCAAACATCATGCCAAATACCAATCTTGGAGACATCATCCACCTCAAATCTAGTAAACCTATAAAACGCCTCACAAGCTCTGATAA
This sequence comes from Carpinus fangiana, assembly GCA_006937295.1. NCBI lineage: Eukaryota > Viridiplantae > Streptophyta > Magnoliopsida > Fagales > Betulaceae > Carpinus > Carpinus fangiana. The sequence continues at coordinate 41,760,466 of CM017321.1, read as the reverse complement.
TTAATTTCCAAAGACTTGCTCCATAAGATTCATTGACTCTATTAGAGCATTCCCAGCAACAACCCTATAACCCTTTCCCTTCCCCTCATATGGGTAAATTTTCATAAAAATTACCAAAAAAAAAAAAAAAACCAACAATGGATACCATATTGGTTCCCTGAGCATTGGGAATGCTACAGTTCTACCCAATGTGTAGAAACCAAAAGAGCTTCCCTATATCTTCCCTATGCATTATTTAAATACAAATTATTGATCTCATCTCTTTATCTCTCATTGGGGATTATGTTGAAATTTTGTCAAAAAAATGAGAGTAAGTAAGAACTTATATTTTATAAAGAAAAAATATTTAATTGATATATGGAAAGATAAGGGAAGGATAAGAGAAGATGATGTGGAGTGTATTCGGATATTGAAGCAAAAAGTAGTTTTGTTCTATAAATTTAGGGAAAACGAAACGAAAACTATTAGAAATGCTCTTAGAGCACCACCGATGCCTCATGTCATGCCCAATAGGTTAGGATCCAAAACAGGTGATCACATATAGCAGGCCCATGCTATAGGACTATTGAATTGGAGGGATTTAATATTTTATTTTTTATTTTTTTTATGAAAAGGGTGAGGTGACTAATATTTAGCAGTGCCAGTGTTAAAGCTTGTTTGAGAATGAAATCCTTCCTAACTTATCTCAATTTTTTTCCTCTTTTTTTTAGGTTGATTTGACACTGTTAACACTTTGGACCAGCCAACAATTTTCTTTGTTTTGTTTTTTTAAATATATATATTTTTAATTTTTAATTTTTAATTTGATTTATTATTATATTTTATATTCTTTAAACAACCTAAACATAATTCCAACTCTTTTTTCTCATCGATATTTGCAATTTTGAGTTAAGTTGAGCAAAATAGAAAAAAATCGCACACCTAAGTAAATAAATTTTGAACTTTAGACGTAGTAAATTGCTTTGATAGTAACCTGACGAGAAATACTACGATTTTTTTTGCGTGTTTTCTTAATATTCTCTTAATTCTAGGTGTTAATTTGTATTTTCGATTGATCGAGAGAGTAAAAATTCGAAAAAAAAAATGGTTTAAGGAGTTTTCAGTTTTGACGTGTTAACTCAGAGATTTATAATATATTTACCCTTTTAAATATGCAATAATAGTATAGTAGAGATTTTATTCGATTTTTATTGAATTAAACAAAAATTCTATGGAAGACGGAAATGGAATACTGTAGTGCATGGCAGCATGGGAGTGAATTCTCTCATCCTAGCCAAATATTTCGAGAAGCTAATGTCTCTCTTGATGAATTTATAAAGGTAAATGAAAAGGCACATGAAGTGCAGGCCCTCTACAAATAGCAATACAATTTTTTTGGAAGAAGCCACCTACATGTATGTTTAAAATTAATTGGGATGTAGCTGTGGATAAGGGGCTTGGGCGTGATATTATAGCATGAGACCATGAGGGAATAGTTATGGCAACACGAAGTTTGACAAATAAATTTTTGGTAGAGCCTACTGTTGTTTAGCTTTGGCAGCGTTACATGCTATTAAGTCTCACGTATTATGATTTTGTATTTGTAATCATTGCACTCATCTATTGAGTTTCCATTGATATAGAGATATATATATATATATATATATATATATATAAGCTTTGCATAGATGAGGTTTGTTACAAGATAAACTCTAATCTAATATTTGAATTTCATAACCTTTCTAGTTAACTAGATCATTTTGAGCTCTTCATGTTACTGTCATCTTATCATTGATTTTGGCTTCAACATTATCCTAAGTAGCTGAGTTTGAGTGGGACTAAATCTTAGCTTTAACACTCTCCCGCAAGTTCAACGTGGGATATCTCACGTTCAAGTTGAAAAAAAAAATGCTAGAACTTCGTGGATAGAAGAGGCTTTGTCAATGCATTTCCAAAATGTATCCACGTTGTGACAACAAGAGTCCAGATTTGAGATTAATTACCTCCATGCCTAAGAAGTAGTTGAGTGAACCAAGGTCTTTGACAACAAACACACGACCTAGTTGTTGGAGAAGATCCTCAATAGCATTTGAATTCGAGACTGTTATGATGATGTCATCAACATAGATAAGTATGAACATGGTGAGAGTAGACATCTTGAACACAAAAAGGGAAGGATCAACCTTAGATGTCATGAACCAAAGTGTGAGAAATTTTTCACTGAGATGTGAGAACCATGCACGGGGTTGCTTGGTTTAAACCATACAGAACTTTAGCCAGTTTACACACATGTGAGGAAAAAGATGGATGCACAAAACCTGGCGATTAGACCATGTAAACTTCTTCAGATAGAGCCCTATGAAGAAACATATTTTGGATGTCTACTTGTCGTATAGATCATCATGTGGAGCAAGCAAGTGAGAGTATGGTCTGAATAGTGGTTGGCTTCACAATTGGACTAAAAGTCTCTCTAAAATCAACCTCTGCTTGTTGATGAAATCCTTTTGCAACAAGTTTGGCCTTGTGATGTTCAATGGAGTCATCCACATTTCTTTTCAACCTAAACACCCACCTGTAACCTACCAGATTACGGGAAGCTGATTAGGGAACCAAAGTCCACATTTCGTTTTCATTAATGCATTAAATTCCACTTGCATGGCTGCTCTCCATTATGGAATTTTCTCAGCAATAGTGTAGCATATGGGTTCAACCAAAGCTGTCTCACTAGAAAGAGCAATTAAAGCATGTGATATATGATACCATAAGGTGCTATCTGTAAAAGTATTGGGACAATGGATATTATTTTGTGCCCTGGTGGTCATTGTGTGTGTACGATGCAAATGTCGTGTGGGAGATGGAGCTGGAGATCCATGAGTCTCAATTGGATTAGAAGGAAACTCTATAAGAGGAGAAGGGCTAGTAGGAGACGTGTGTGAGGGACAAGGTAAGGGGGAGTGGATGACGGGAGTGGGAACTGAAACATATAAATGCAACATAATTGTAGTTGGAATAGGAGATTTGGAAGACTCAACAATAAATGGCAATCGATTCTCATTGAACATTACATCACGTGCCATATAAATTTTTGAGTGGGATGATGAAAACACCAGTAACCTTTATGCAGATAACTATATCAAAAAAACAAAAACACACACACACATTCTTGAGATCTAGTTGCAAATTTGTGTTTATTGTATGCACGAAGATGAGGGAAGCAAGCACAACCAAATCTAGGTAAGAAATTATAATTAGGAACAGATTTAAATAATTTCTCAAAGGGGGGCAAATTTTGGAGAATTGGCGTAGGCATTCAATTGATGGGATAACAAGATGTTTGACACGCTTCTTCCCAACAAAATTTGGGAACAGAGCTATCCGTAAGGAGAGAAAGAGTCGTTTTAATAAGATAACGATGCTTGTGCTTCACACATCCATTTTGTTGATGAGTATGTGGACAAGTGACACAATAAATCATTCCATTTTTATGAAAGAATTGATGGAAATTACGATATTCCCCTCCTTAATTTGTTTGAACAAGTTTTATTTTGGTATTGATGAGATGTTCAACCATGGTTTGGAAATGTAAAAATACAGAATAAACATCGGATTTGCACTAAATAGGAAATACCCACGTATATCTACTAAAAGAATCAATAAATGAAACATAGTATTTATTTCCATGAAATAAAGTTACTGGAGAAGGTCCCCATACATTCGATAAAACCAAATCTAAAGGTTGAAATGAAACAGACTCTGAATTGGGAAATGATAATTGATGGCTCTTGGATTGCAAACACACAAAGCATAGAGACCAAATTAGAAGTAAACGCAGGTAATTTAAATTTTAACAAGACATGCCAAACCACACGAAGCGCAGGATGACCCAAGTGACGATGCCAATGAGAAGGAGACGTATGTTCACCAACAAGAGCTCTTTTTATTGAAGACAAAGGACTAGATGATGGGGGGAATTGATAGAGACCTTGTTTAAGTGGATCTTGATGCATGAGAGTCCTGGTTTTGCAATCCTTAATAACAAAATGAGACGAGTGAAATTCAAAAAAGATAGAATTATCAAAAGCAAATTTACTAATTGACAATAAATTTTTGCAGATATTTGGGACATGTAAGATTTGTTTTAAAATGAATTGATGATGAGAAGGGTTTAGAGAGGCCGAACCAATGTGACTTATAGGTAAACCAGATCCATTCCCCACATGTAACTGATCATGGCCACCATATTCTTCAACTGAAAGATTGAGATTGCTCACATAATTGGTGAGATGATGGGTTGCACCAGTGTCTGGATACCAATTCTCACCTGGGACAAGATATGGGGAGGAATATAAAGCCCAAGGTGGGGCATTTGATTCCTTTTAGAAGACATGGTTGAAACAGTTGTAGCAATTGATTACAGTATGGTCGTTCTTGTTACACAATTGGCAGAGACCCGAGATCCCCCAAAAAAATAATTTACATGACCTCTACCTTGAGAGGAGTAAACATTACCTCTTCCATGAGAGGATTGTCCATGGCTGGCAAGTTAGCCACCATGGCCAAGGAAGGAAATTTGACCTCTTCTCCTACAGCCAGGAGAACGAGCAATGAGGTTGGTGGAGGACATTGAAAAGTCTGGAGATGGTTGATGTTGCGTCAAAGGCATCTCATAGGCAAGCATATGCCCAAAAATACCATCAATATTCATTGTATCAATCCTGGTAATGATTGATGTAACCAATGGGTCGCATTCAGATCCCAAGTCAGCAAAGAAAAATGAGTTGATTAGGAGATCATTGAGAGGTTAGCCTGTGGCAACCAAGATATCACAAAGAGACTTGAGTCTTTGAAAATACTCAATCACAGACAGGCTACATTTCTTTATAATGGAAAGTTGAAGGTGCACTTGAAGTATTCGAGTACGAGATTGAAATGTGAATTGTGTCTCAAGGGAGATTTAAAGGTCATGAGCTATGATGCATCCAACAATATGACATATGAGAGATTTTGTGAGTGTAGTAATGAGGAGATTGAGGACTAGTTGGTTTTGTTGCCACCAGAGGCAGTACTCAGGATTGGGGATAGGGTTGGCAATGGTGTTTGTGGGACGGGGAATGGTGAATGGAGGAAGTGATAATGAGCCATCAACAAATTGGGGAATGCTATTGCCCACAAGGTATAGAAACATGGTAGCTCACCAAGTAGGTAGTTGTGTTTGGTGAGTTTGATAAACTTTTGTAAACTAAAAAGGGAGATGGTGGAGTAGGGTTGACTAATCATGATAGATATTATTGAGGAATCGTTGGATGTATTTGAGGTGGTCGACATAGTGAGAAAATTGGATCGAGATAAACGTTAATTTTAGGCAAGCTCTAATACCATATTAAGTCTCATGTATTGTGATTTTGTATTTGTAATCATTGTACCCATCGATTGAGTTTCCATTGTTATATATATATATAGAGTAATGATATAAGGAGGACTAGAGTCCTCCTAGAGTCATCCCAAATGTGATGTAGCATTTAAAATCATCATTTAATTTGAGATGATCATTATTAAATTTTAATCTATTGGTGATTTTAAATGTCACATCACATTTGGGATGACTCTAGGAGGATTTTAGTCTTCCTTATATCATTACTCATATATATAAGCTTTACCTATTTGAATATTTGAATATGTAAACCCTCCATTGATACATATGTAAAGCTTATCTAGTATGTAAAGTGGTGGAACTTTGAGTTTTTTTATTGAGATTATAATATTTGAATTTCATAACCTCTTTAGTTATCTAGATCATCTTGAGCTCTTCATGTCACTGTCATCTTATCATTGATTTTGGCTTCAACATTATTCTTTGTAGTTGAGTTTGAATGAGACTGAATCTTAGCTTCAACACATGCATTGAGTTGGGGTTCTATAATATAATTGTGGAAGGAGATACCTTGCAAATTGTAAATGTGGCCAAAGTGGGGAATACATATTGGAGCAAATTTAGACATATAGTAGAAGATATTAAGGGAAAATTACACTTTACCCCCCGAAAGTTTGGGGCCATTTTCAATTTGATCTCCAATGATTCAATTTTTGCAATGCACTCTCCAAACTTCCATTTTTTTGCAATTCGACTATTCTGGCTTTTTTTTCTTTCCAAATTACCCACATCCCAAGTTAAAAAAATAAAATTTAAAAATTAATAGGTGGCCGATCTGAGGTGGCCAAAGCCACCCCTAGGCCCAATTGGGGTGGCTGGCCACCACTTAATTTTTAATTTTTTTTTTTCTAAACTTGGGATGGGGGCATTTTGAGATACAAAAGTCATAATGATCAAATTGTAAAAATTTAAAAGTTTGGGGGGTGCATTGCAAAAATTGAAACTTTGGAGGTCAAATTGAAAATGGCCCCAAGCTTTGGGGGGGGAGCTTGGGGTAAAGTGTAGTTTTCCCAGATATTAAAGAGAGAATGCTTCTTTTGCGAAGTTGTAGGATTGAACGTGTAAAAAAAAAAAAAATGCAAATTCAGCAGCCCATGTCTTGGCTAAAGAAGCCATTAATTAAGTATGTCATAGATAGTGTTTGGCTTGAACAAAGTCCAAACTATGTTTATGATATAGTAGTTAGGGAGCAAATTGTCGTGGTTGATCAATGATTTTATCAATAAAGCATAATTTTGTTATATATATATATACACACACAAAATGTAACGCCCCAATATTTTGTATCAGCAAATGTCGAAGTCATTACGTTGCAACATTAGAAATAAACTTATAGCGGAGTATGTATATTTTTTTTCTTTCTTTATGGCCTATGAATAACTTGCACAACACAATTGAGCTGACTGAAATACCTCGAGGTAATATATTATTTAATGAAAATAAAAATAGGGTTTTCATTACAACATATGTACACACTAGGTGTACCAAATATATGCCACAGACGGCACCAAATTAATATAGTAATATTTGTCAAGTTCACACACATCACAATATGTAATAAAAACGATTAATATAAATCAAACTTGCTTCATAGAGTAAGCATCAATTTCACAGCAGATGATCTATCAACCATCAAAAATTCAAAATCAATAAAATGACCATCGTCCTCACTTTCTATTCCTGCATCAAGGTCTATGTAAATATGACGTTATCATGTTTACATAGACAAATAAGTGAGTAATCTATTTTCCTAGAAATAAAGACTAAAAGACTAGTTTGAGACAAAGTAAGACTAAGAAATAAAATATATAATGATGAATGAGATGCGAATGCAGCGTAGTGACATATTCGTTTGTGTTCTATGATAATCTTTCTTCAAACCTCTCGTCATGAGCTCGCAGCCCGTTCACGTCCGTTATGTCCCTCACACTTTAGAGTTTTACCTGTTTGGTGCTAGCGACTATACCGCCCCAGCTTAGTTATATATTAGGCCTGTTGAACGGTTATATACCCTCATCCACTGAGATACCGACAATTTCTCGCGACAATCCACCCAGCTTGTTCTAAAGGTGGCTATCTTATCAGCCCATTTTATTTGACACATTATGCAGCAGTCGTATTGCAAAAATATATGAATGAGACAAAATAAGAATTCCTATAACAATAAAACAAAGCTAATACTCAGTAAGTATATCCATACTTACACTTCTTAGTGTAGAATTCTGCTATACTTCTGCATATAAATACATACATACAAACAGTACTTACATATTAGTTCATTCTCAAATAATATTATTGTTTAAAGACTCTCATCTTTTTATATTTATTTATTATCCGTCACTTCATCTTTACTTACTCATTTTATTATATAAATTTGAGATAGTCACTTATAAATAGTTTTATGCCTGAATTCGTTTTTTGTGATGAGGTTGATGGCTAGTATCACTAAATAAAAACTAGTATTATAAATAATATATATAAAGTATGACTCATATTTTGGGAATGAGACCTATGGTCCGTACCGCCAAAAATATGAATTAAAATTTAAATGACAATAAAAGAAATGACTGAATATAAATACTGAATTCATATTTCGGGGATGAGGCTGATGGTCCGTACCGCCAAAAATATGAACTAAAATTTAAATGACAATAAAAGAAATTACTGAATATAAATACTGAATTCATATTTCGGGGTTGAGACCAATGGTCCGTACCGCAAAAAATATGAATTAAAATTTAAATGACAATAAGAGAAATGACTGAATGTAAAAGCTGTAAAATAATATATGTAATAAATATAGATAATATCATAAGCCTTTAATCAGCTTGTCCATGAACTCATTATTATTAATTCATTTGTATCCATTACTCTATTTTACATCATAAGCTTATTGGGTCTTAAACAATTAAATGAAAACAAATAATACAAACAATAAATCATTGTATTTATACAAGAAACACTCACCCAATCAACCTTGAAGTAGAACTCCATCAAATCTTCTCTAGGTAGCTAGTTTAGAAAAGTAAGAACACTTGAACACTATAATTAAGAAAGATCTAGGCTATATGGTTTTTGACTTAGAGCTAAGAAATACAATGAAATGAGGAGTAAGCTATCTTTACTTACTAAGAATGTAAAAGAGCTCAAGTGAAAAATAAATTTACGTAGGCTTCTATTTATAAGAGAATGAATGACTATGATTCATTTTCACACTTTTGGTCTAAGGGTTAAATACAAGCTTCTATCTATAAGATAATGAATCGCTAGGATCCATTTTTATACTTTTGATCTAAGGGTTAAATACAAGCTTCTATCTATGAAAGAATGAATGGTTATGATTCATTTTCATACTTTTGATCCAATGGTTGAGATGTATTCAACCAAAAGAATGAACCTATTCCACTTTAGCATTTTCGTCCAAAATGAGGGCAGTGTACTTCGATCCATTTTTGATGTCCAAATGTACTTCGATTGACATGAAATTTTGAGGGTAGATAGAGGACTCCGAGACAAACATTTTATATTGATGGCACGACTTCATTCAAGTTCGTTTGACTCTGTTTTTGGCCCGTACCAAGTTTCTACTTAATTTAGACTTTAATTACTTGCATTCCCACTTGGCCAATTGCCTCATTAAATGATCATGATATTTCTCATAATCCTCATTACTAGAAGACATCAAGCTTTCAACAAAAGTGGCTAGCATTGGTACCTTTCCTTAATAGTTTTAATCTTTATTAGACAGTATGAAAATTAAGACACTGCTTTTTAGGCAAAAAACTAAAAAGCTTCAAATTAATTTTTGACTTAACCAAACACTAATATAAATAATTTATTCACTAAATTGAGTTTAATTATGCCCATAAACATACTTATGAAGCTAAATTTGAAAATTAAAGTGATACTCAAAAAGATGTCAACAATCAATGTAATATACTATTAACACCAAATAGTTATTTAATATCATTAATCCATATATCATTGCTCTAATTTATTTATTATCCTTTTAAACTTTTAAATATTATTTAAATAAGAGTTTTAAAATCTAGTTTGTTACACAAAAGACCATTTAATAGTGGATTTAATCATCTCTTATAGTGGAAAGCTAGTCACGAGATACTGCCAACACATTCAAATCTATACCGGCGGAAGATACTAGATGATCCGGTGTGCCCTATATGTGGACTGGAGGATGAGACGGTTTTTCACATTTTATGGCAATGCCCATCAGCTATGGACATTTGGAGCGAGGGGGTTAGAAAATTCCAAAAGAGTGCTCACAGGGGTCCCAATTTTTTACTGGTTGTAGAAGATATGTTCTTAATCTGCGATGAGGAGGAGATGAGACTTTTTGTGGGGTTGGCTCGAAGAATATGGTTACGGCGAAATGAGAGTGTCCATGGAGGGGTTTTCTCTTCTCCAAAGGAAATTCTTCGCCAAACACAGGGAGCTCTACTCGAATTCCAAGCTGCCCACGAGAAGAGGGCCTTACCGGAGATTGTTGATAAGCTGGTTCAATGGGTCACTCCACCGATGGGATGGGTCCTTGTGAACTGGGATGCTGCCATACAAAAAAAGAAAGGATGGGTGGGAATTGGAGTGCTGCTGAGGGACCATACCAGCAAGATGATCAAGGCCAAAAGCCTCACATGGAAAGGATTTTTGGGTCCAGCTGAGGCGGAAGCATTGGCAGCAGTCACAGCTACTCAGACTTGCCATTCATGGGGAATTGATAGGGCGCTGTTCGTGGGTGACGCGAAAGGGGTCGTCAATGCTATAAACAACGGAGAGGCAAGTTCGAGTTTGCAGAACCCAATTCTTCAGGACCTATACACGTACCTGGAGGATTTTTTTGCACGGAGAATAGCACACGGCAACAGGATCACGAACAGACCAGCACATGAATTGGCTAGGATGGCTACGGCGAGAGAAATGGACGAGATGTGGATTGTGGTCCCACCTAATGGCATCCAGAACCTGTTGGTTTTGGAGGAACCTGTTTTTACTATTTGATTTTATCATTGTGTTTAGGTAGTTCAAACTCTAACTTCAAAAAACCTAATGGGGGCAGCGGTTGGTGCAGCCTTTGTGGTGGCGCTTATCGTCTGTCTGTTATCTGTTAGGCGAAGTTTTGAGTTTTGGGCTTCTTTGATATGTTACGAGATGTACTGGAGGAGACCAGTTTTGGCTTCCTCTTTGATTTATGATTAATGAGAACGTCTATTTTGTTTCAAAAAAAAAAAAAAAATCATCTCTTATAAGGAGATTGACAATAAATGAGTAAAAGATATAAACTAAACATTTTCCCAATCTATTTTATGAAATATAACTTGTATTTCATGAAAAAAAAAAATGTGTAACTTGTAGAAACAAACAATTTGATGAGGATATCAATGACCAGACAACACAATATGTTGAATAATCTTTTAGAATTGATTATTTCTTATTTATAATAGATCAAGTTATTTATTCAATTTAAAGTAAGTTCGAACAATTTAAAATATTGGAAATTAAAATTACTAGGTGATGATAGTTTGCAAAAAAATATGTCTTAATCTTGAAAGTTTTATAAAACATGGTATTTTATTATGATGTTGATGGTTTATATTTATTTTCAAAAACAAATTTTTACAAATAAAACAAAGTACTCAAATTGATGTACTAAGTTATACAAAAATATTTGATTTTTTTTGTTCCTAAATGCATGTACAAAAATACTGTTTATAGAATTTTGGGTTAAAACACCTTTGACTTCCTTGCGGTTTAATAATTTTATTATTATTTTTTACCTACTTTGGTTTCAATTTGTATTCTAAATGGTATACATTTCTTATGGTTAAAAATAGAGATCGTTACTTCGTTCATAAAATTAACGAAAATCTATGTTGAACCAGTCAAAAATTGCCACGTGGATTATATGCTTCATTAAAAATATAAAAAACTAAAATGATAAAAATATTAAAAAGTATTAAAATAATAATAAAAAAGGAATGAGTGGCTTGATCCACTCCTTATGGCTAGCCAACGGGTGGCTTCGACCACCCCCTTCAGTCGACTTGGGGTAGGCCAACCCTTAAGAATTTGTTTGGAGGGTTGGTCTTTGTGAATGGTTATGCCACCCCCCAAAACGGAGCCTTAGAGTCTCATTCATTGGTCTCCAATGTGAGAGATTGGGTCTCCATGGTTAGAGACCATAACTTGGCGGTGGATATCAATTTGTTTTTTGTTTAGTTTTTTTAAATTAAAGTATAATTGTATTTTAAATAGGGTAAATATATTATAAATCCCTGAGTCAATGCACCAAAACTGAAAATTCCATTAACTTTTTTTTTTTACTCCCTCAATCAATCGAAAAGGCAAATTAACCCATACTGTTAAATTTTCCTCCAAAGGTTTAACGCTCGTCAATCTCAAACTAAATATACCGTTTTGCCACATCAGCTTATTAATTTTTTTTTATTAATTTAATTTAAAAATTAAATAAAATTTTTTTTTTAGGCCAACCCTAACCCCTACAGGGGGGACCCCTAACCTCTTGAGGGTGGCCGCAAGCCACCCTTCGGGGGTTAGGGGTAGCTTTGCAGCCACCCACCCATAACCCCTTTGGGGGTGGCTCCAACCCCTATAGGGTGGCTTGCGGCCACCCCCGGGGGTTAGGGGTGGCTTTCGGCCACTCCTTCATTTTTTTTTTTAAAAAAAATTAAATTAATAAAAAATTAATATACTAACATAGCAAAACAATGTGTTTAGTTTGGGACTGACGGGCATTAAATCTTTGGGAGAAATTGTAACAGTAGGGGTTAATTTGCATTTTCGATTAATTGAGAGAGTAAAAATTCAGGAAAAAAAAAGTTGAACAAGATTTCGGTTTTGATGTGTTAACTCAGGAATTTATAATATATTTACCCTTTTAAATATGCAATAATAGTATAGTAGAGATTTTATTCGATTTTTATTGCATTGAACAAAAATTCTATGGAAGACGGACATGGTTAAGTAATTTCAGGGTTTAATAGCAATTTTTATTTTTAAATATATAATAATAGTATAGTAGAAATTGTATTCGATTTTTATTGAGTTTAACAAAAATTAGAAGACCGAAACAATTAAAATAATAATAATAATAATAATGACAGACCGAAACCAAACGTCTAGCATTCGATCATGCTCGGCGCCAATGAGTTGAAACGACATCGCTTCATTGAAAGAAAACATTATTATCACCGTTTATAACCCAAACATAAACCCTATAAACCCTATCAAAAGCAGAGAGGGAGGAAACAAAGAGCAGAGAGGACAGAGCCTTGCTATTCGAACATCAACTGAGAAGAAATTGCTCAAACCCCAGTATTAAAGCAAAAAGAGAATGAGGAAGAAGGTAGACGAGCGCATCAGAACCCTAATCGAAAATGGCGTCAAAACCCGCCATCGCTCCGTTTTCCTCATAATCGGCGACAAGTCACGCGACCAGGCACTCTCTCTTCTCTTTCCTGTCATATATAGATATATAGGAGTTTATATAACTAGCAAAGGTTTGCTTTTGCCTTCCCTTAATTATTGTTTGGCTGCTGAGAAATATAAGGGAGGAAAAAAATGGAGTGAAATTTTCAGCCTTGTTTTAGTATCACTGTGTTTTTTGAAAGCGGAAAGTTTGTTCTGAATTGAGCCAAATTGTCTTCTGAAACGGCCTTACATTTAACTTTTCCAGGAAGAATTAGGGGGAATCATTACTGGGATTCTTGTTTATGTTGGATAATAGGCTCAGACATTATTCTCTTACTCTTATAAATCTTATTATTATTATTATCATTATTATTTTTTCTGTTTGTAAGTTTTAACTTCTTTGCCGTCTGGTTGGTTGCTGAGAAAAACTGAGGGAAAGAAGAAAGTAGAAAGTTAAGAATTAGGGTTAATTACCTTAATTAACGCGTCTCATACTCGGCTGCATTAAACTACCATTTTGTTACAAAAACCTCCATCCGTTTGTCAAAATCTTAAAAAAAATACAAAATGACGAAAATACTCTTTAAGTTTAGAAACTAAATTTTCATAAATACCCTTACAATTATTATTATTTTTAGGTTTAAATGCCCTTTTGGTTCCTGACTTTATTTTTTCCCACCTAAGTTTGATTTTGTATCATATACGATACCTTTTCTATGGGTAAATACGGAGATGGTACCTTTGTTCATGAAACTAACAAAATTCCATGTCAAACCAATCAAAACCTACCATGTGTCATATGCCTCAACAAAAAATGTAAAAAATTATTAGAAAACTTAAAATTAAATTTAAAAATGAAGAAAACTAGAAAATACTAAAAAACAATTAAAAATACTAGAACTTAAAAAAAAATTTGAAAAAGGGGTGGCCGAAACCAAATCCCTTGGGAGTGGTTCAGCCACCCCCAAAGAGCAAAATGGGGTTGGGTGAAACCACCTCAAGGGCCTTAAGCCAAACCTTTTTGGCCTAGGGGTGATTTTGGCCACTCCCTACAGCCGATCTGAGGGCGGATCAGCACTCCCAAGTGGCCAAACCCCTAATTTATTTTTTTTGGCGAGGTTGAACCACTTGGGGGTGGTTCGGCCACCCCCAAAAGGCCAAAAAGAAAAAGAAAAATTAGGGGTTTGGCTCCCTAGGGGTGGCCTACCACCCCCATTGGCTCAAAGGGGTGGCTCGAGACACCCCTTTTTCATTTTTTTATAGGCATGTGACATGTGGTGAGTTTTGATTGGTTTGATGTGAAATTCCGTTAGTTTCATGAACGGATGATAGATAGAGGTATTATCTTTGTTTTTACCCATAAGAGAGGTACCACCTATGAAACAAAATGAAATCTAGGTGAAAAAAAATAAAGTCATTAAAAGTAGGGATCAAAAGGGCATTTAACCCTTGTTTTTGAATAAAAAGTAAAAAAAAAAAAGGTATTAAAAGATAAAAGGAAACATCCTAAGGTGGCCGAACCATCTCTGATTCTCATTGGGGGTGGGCCAAGCCACCCCAAAAAATGCTTAAGGGTGGTTCGACGACCACCTTTTCTCTCTCTCTCTCTCTCTTTTATTTATTTTATTTTTTAAGTTTTTAATTTTTTATTTAGTTTTTGTATTTTGTATTTAGTTTTTTTTTTTAATTTTGGTATTTTTTTATTGAGTAATGCTATATACCATACAAACATCCTACAAATATCTTATAAAGTTGATGTCGCAAGGTCTAATAGCCATTGGATATATATATATTTTTTAACAAGGGTTGATCCAAGAGCTACTAGACCTTGCTATGTCAGCTTGTAGAATATTTGTGGGATGTTTATATTGTATGTAGCATTACTCTTTTTTATTTTAGGTTATTTATGTTCTTTGACGAGATTTAACGTCTAAAGAAGAATATTTTGTTTGATTTAACAAGATTCCCTAATGGCGGGGTTTTTTTTATAAATTTTTTTATAACAAAATGAGAGTTCAATACGGCTAATTGTGACAGGCGCCAATTCATGAGGGCAACTTATAAATGAGTGGTAGTTCATGGGGAAAAAAAGTAACTAACCCTAAGAATTACTATGAGTTTTGGTTTGCCCGAAATCTTATTAGGTGTGGTGGAATGGAGCCCTTTTTTTTTTTCTTGTGCAAATTGAAAACCTTATCCATTGTCAAATAATGCTTAAGTGGTTGCTAATCCCGTGTTTTAATGCTGGGCAGATTGTGAATCTCCATTACATGCTAAGTAAGGCAGTTATTAAAGCAAAGCCAAATGTTTTGTGGTGCTACAAGGACAAACTTGAACTCAGCAGGTTAGTTTTACCTGTTCCTTTTATTTTCTTTCTTCCCCTCGGGTTGGGGGAGCGGTAAATAAATGTTACTCGTTAGCAGATTTCCAATGTAAAGGATACTGTCTTGATTTTGTGGTTGTGTGTTTCTTACAGCAGTACACAATGCAATCATTGATATCCCATATACCATATGGGGAAGGTTCATACATTGTTACTTAATGTTGCTGCATGGTTTGATTACATTTGATTACCCTATAGGGAACTAGATTTATGCGTACATGCTTTCTCATAGGATATGAATGTTGTCTAAGAGAATATGATGAGCACTCTCAAAAGTAATTACTTCTTAAAGAAATGTATATTTGGTTTTCAGAATGGGACATTGGCTGTTTGCATGCACCTCCGCATATCTACTCACAGAAAATTGTAATCATTGGATCAAAATTTTAATGCCTTAATTATATTTCCCCTTTACATTTGTTGATCAAGCATTGGATCTTTAAGAAGTTTGACTTATTAATGACACATACTTCCGTTTTACACAAGTTCAATCTTGTGTTTGCAGTAGGGTTTGCTCTTGTATTTTCTCTGTTGGGAGAATTTCTTAGAGGTGCCTGCAGAATTTTTTTGCTGAGTTGATTTTTTAATGCAGTCACAAGAAAAAACGTGCAAAGCAGGTAAAAAAGCTAATGCAGAGGGGGCTTCTGGATCCTGAGAAGGTTGATCCCTTTTCACTTTTTGTTGAGACTGGAGGTTTGACATATTGCTTGTACAAGGATTCAGAGAGAATTCTTGGTAATACCTTTGGAATGTGTGTGCTTCAGGTAAGCTTGCCTATTGTATAGCCATGTAATTGAATTGTTTAGTAGTTAATTAATGGTACTTTCATGGTAACTCCCTCCGTCTCTCTCTCACATATGTTAAAGTTTACTCTTTGTACTTTTATCAGGATTTTGAGGCTTTGACGCCAAATCTACTAGCAAGAACAATTGAAACAGTAGAGGGTGGTGGGTTAATTGTATTGCTGCTTCGTTCTCTCTCCTCACTGACTAATCTGTATACCATGGTTATGGTATGAAATAAAGGCCCAATTGCTATCATAGCTTGTTTCTATTATCTCTCTCTTTTCATGTTTGTATGAAATTAGCCATCAACTCTCTCTGTCCCTCTACATATATATATATATATATATATAGATACATCTTTCATCTGTATGCTAGTAATATATCTTGTATTTATAAATTTTAATCCTTATGACCTTATTTTAGGCTACCTGACTTGTCTGATGAGTTGCCTTATAGGAGCCAATCTAGCTAAATTAAATGTTCATGTTTTTTTGGTCTGTGGTCAGCTTTGGTTGGGGTGACAAATAATTTGAACCCTTAATTGATTTGCCTGAAAACCCAAACTGTGCCTGCTTTTTAGATAATAATTGCCACCTCCAGGTTGCCCTTGAATGAAATATTATTAATACCTTCTTGTGAACGGCGAAACACGTAAA
Source organism: Carpinus fangiana (assembly GCA_006937295.1). NCBI lineage: Eukaryota > Viridiplantae > Streptophyta > Magnoliopsida > Fagales > Betulaceae > Carpinus > Carpinus fangiana. The sequence continues at coordinate 41,743,786 of CM017321.1, read as the reverse complement.
AGGTTTTCAAATGAACTGAGGCTTAAGGCTAAAATTGCTACTACTTTTCTCTCACTTGATTTGACGTAATTGTTTATGATATTGGATGTTCTAAATACTGAAGTGGTAAGATTTTTTGTTTGAATTAATTGATTAGGGCTTGTAGAATTAATAAGGGATAATTTTTATTGGTTATACTACTGTGAGGTACAAGATGAGTTTTTGTAATTTTATTTGCTTACTTAAGTGTTGTAATTTTATTTTATTTACTTATTTATATATTTCTGTTGGATTATATCTCCTTCTGATTTTAAATTCATCGCTTTTCTCATTCACTTGAAATAGTTTACAGATATAATTCTTTTTTTTTATTACAGAAAGTCCTTTTGGAATTTTTTGCACTACCCAAAATTTGCCTTTTAGATGTATAGTTTGCATTGTGTTTCTGTAATTCTAATCGTTGAAAGTGAAATGCATCACAAATGATCTTATAATGTTTTATAGAGTACTGGACATACAGATCCATCATTTAAGCTTGCTGCACCATTTGACAACTATGTCAACAGCTTTTCCGGCTTGTGACCCCCTTAAATGATGGATCGATGTATCAGGTTAACCATGATGAGATATCTTGCGTATGGCTATGACTGTGACATTGTAATGCATCAAATGCAGATACTTATGCACAATTGATTTCCATATTTCTCTCTATTTTTGCTAAGTAATAAAAGATTTATTAAAAAAAGTGTAAGGCGCCTGTAAGTACACAGAAACAAAAGATTTCCATATTTCTCTCTCGTGCTTAAACAATCATTATAAACGGTTTATATGAGGCTTACTTGACATTGTTATGCATCAAATGCTGATACTTATGATTCAACTGATTTCCATATTTCTCTCTTGAGCTTAAACAATCATTATAAACGGTTTATATGAGGCTTAATGATTTCAGGATGTTCATGAGAGGTTTCGAACTGAATCTCATTCTGAGGCTGCTGGACGCTTTAATGAGCGTTTCTTATTATCACTTGCTTCTTGTAAAGCATGTGTAATCATGGACGATGAACTGAATATTTTACCAATTTCATCACATATAAGGTCTATCACTCCTGTTCCAGTTAAAGAGGTAACTTTTGGCATCTTCAACTTTGTGGTTTGGCATCTTGAAATTTTAAAGATGTTTTCAACTTCCGTAGCATCCAAAGCAAAACTGCAAAAGCTTATGCTTATTCTATTTCAATGTGTAATTGACAGTGTTCTTATTTATTCTATATATTAAAGGGTTTAGTATAATAATGTGTAACTATAGTAGTGGTTGATCATTATTCACTCTGGTTTCGCTGCTGTATAAGTATTTTCTCTTTCCCCTTATTGGTTATTGAAGGACTCCGAAGGGCTTTCAGTGGCAGAACGAGACCTGAAGAATCTCAAAGAACAATTAAATGATGATATTCCTGTTGGTCCTTTAATTAAGAAGTGTTGTACATTAGACCAGGTAGAGATTTGTTGAGATGTTATAAGGTCCTATTTTGCTGTCATGTAGTTGGATGATTTGAGTTGGTAACTATTTCTCATGCTTGAATAGGGAAAAGCTGTGATTACATTTTTAGATGCAATTTTGGACAAAACGCTTCGTAGTACTGTTGCCTTGCTTGCTGCTCGTGGCCGTGGGAAATCCGCTGCACTTGGTTTGGCAATTGCTGGAGCTATTGCTGCCGGGTAGTACACTTGATCTATATGGGGATAGAATTAATTAATTATTGATATTATATCTATTTGTTTATTTTTCTTATTGACAAATGCTAGATTCTTACAAGAGAAACTTATCTTGATAGGTATTCAAATATCTTTGTAACTGCACCAAGCCCTGAAAACTTGAAAACCTTGTTTGAATTTGTTTGCAAGGGTTTTGATGCACTTGAATATAAGGTACAATCATTATCTATTCATTTCAATGATCTGGTGTATTGTCTTGCTAGTATTCTTTACTATCATTTACATGTTTTTTCTGAAGTTCTTGTGGTAGTTATGTAGTTGCAGGTATTCTTCTTAGGTTTTCTTCATTAAAATGATAATCGTGGAGTACTTTTGAATGCATAGTTTGAACCTATTAGTTTGGGAAAATATAAATGACCTTGTGTTTCTAAATTTGATTTTTAATTCCTTGAGCTTTTTCCATTTTTCATTTCACTCCTTTTGTCCAAAATCATTTAAAATTGCTTACATGGCATTAACAGGGTCTATTAATGCCACGTAAGTGGTTTTGCCACATCACTTAAAATTTTTTTATATATATTTTATTAAAAAAAATAAAATCTTGAAAGAAAAGAGTGGGGAGCTTTTCTTCGTTTCTTAGCTTCTTTGCTTGTTTGTTATGTTGCATAGGTGTCTTGGGTTGATGTTTGTCGACAATAACTGAAGAAGTTTGTACTTGGGTTTTGTGTTGTGGAGTTTGTGTGTAACAAAGGCCACATGTGGAGCTTTTTTTTTTTTCCTGTATAAATGAAGTCCCTTTGAGTTCATTATCGATCCACGGGGAAACGACTAAGGCTAAGAATTGTGGAACGAGGGAAAGGTTATTTGCGTTCGATTTTTCTAGAGAAAGAGGGAGCTTTGTGGTTACTTTTGATGGTCGATGAGGTGGCAAGAGTGGAAGACAATCTAAAGTTTATTCGAAAGTTTAGAGACTCTCAAGGAGCCTTCCTGGGTCAGCGTTGTAGAAATTCTCATGGGAACTACTTGGCCATTGAGGAGTTCAGCAGTGGTGGGTGGAGGGGATTTATTGTTATCCCTAGGGCCAAGAATAAATAGGGATGGTGTGGGTTCTTGGACATGCTATAGCTTTTGATGTCTCCATTTCATACGTGAGTATTGTTCCTATGCTTAGGTGGTAGCTGAAAAGGGTTGCTTGTCCGCTGCAAACAGTAGGGAGTATCAAAGAGATTATTGTCAATGCTCGTCGTGAGATACCACTCCTTAGGCAGACTCAGAGCGCAACAACGTAGCCACCCTGTGCTGCCAACTTTTCAGCTCCTCCCAAAGGTCAAATACTGCCAAAGCAAATTGTTAGGGGAAGGGCGATGACAACGTTATTATTATTTTTTTTTATTTCGTGGAAGATACATAGATCCAAAAGAGTCCAACTCCAGTACTCCTCTAGTGCTGGCAAAGGGCCACGATTGAGCGTGGGTGTGGATGATAAAGGAAGGATCCACGTCTGTTGGACAAATGATCAAGCATGAGTGGCCTATGCTTGGGTTCCATGCATAAAAGATCTTCATAAGACCCCAACGCACGCTAGGCTTGGGGATATAGTTTTTGACTACTTTGTTGGTGCTTTAGGCCCTAAGAAATTTGTAAGTCCATATCATTTAAGGCAAACTTGGTGCTAACTCTCATTCCCCACCACAACCCTTTTGCAATTAGCGGGCTTTGGTTGAAAACCTAATTAATGAATGGGCTTCTGAACCGAGCCTCCCAAAGGCCCAAATATCAATGGGCTTTAACTTGCAATTGTTACCCGGCGTGTGGCCCAAGCGCTGTCTTGCCTCTCAGTAATAAGAGCCTCTTGGGAACAAGATGTAATTCTTGTCCTACATCACCCCTCTCCCACATTATTTTCTTCCCTTGCACAACAACTTTGGGTTGAATCCTTATGATTAGTAATCTTAGAAATCGGGGTTTCGTTCTTGTAAATTTGTGTTGCCTATGCAATAATAATGAGGAGACCATAAATCACCTCCTTATCCATTGTGAGTACACTAGTGATCTTTGACCCTTGGTTCTCAACTTATTCGGTGTTTTGTGGGCTTTGCCTAGCAATATCCTAGAGCTGTTATACTTTTGGAAGACTCAAGGATGAGGACACTCACAAGAGGCTACAGCCACCCTTTTGTTTCGGCTGCTACAGGAGCCACCTGTCTAAGAGTGGTGGCCACCCCTCTTTTTTATAAAAAAATATTTTTTGAGTGGCCATGTAAGTAGTTTTAGACGATTTTGGATGGAAGGAGTGAAATGAAAAATGCAAAAAACTTAAGGAGTTGAAAGTTGGATTTAGAAACTGAGTAAATTTATATTAATACTAGCGTTTTTCTATGCAGTTGCTTATTAAAAACTGAGTTTTTGTATTCAGTTAACTATGTTAGTTCAGCATATTGTAATATATGTCAGCTAATAGACCATGCAATTCTGAACACACCCAAATTCATCTTTGAAAATGAAATATAGAGAACTTATTGGTGTTGTAGACATTCGTTCCACATATAATGACATTCAAAATCAAAGGGGTCAGTTCATATTTCCTTAATTAAGATGGTCTTGTGAGGGACAAATTTTAGATGTTGCATAAATCTTGATTTTTCCTAATGTTGTATGGTTTGTATTTTTAAAAGAATTTTTACTCGCTATGCTTTTTGGTGCTTGAAGTTAATTATATTTTTGAAAAATACATCAGTTTTAATGCATTTCGGAAAACATGTTATGCCCCTCCTTGTTTGTTTCGTTTTACTGTTCATGTAATAAAAATTGGTATACTAAATATATCAAGTATAACACTGTAAGCCTGTTTTCAGGAACATATAGATTTTGATGTGGTGAAAAGTAGTAGTCCTGAGTTCAAGAAAGCAACTGTGCGGATCAATATTTACAGGCAGCACAGGCAAACAATTCAGGTTACCTACTTCTATGGACTTTTATTATGTAATGTGTTTGCTTTGCATGAGTAACTTGTTGGTTGTGTGAGAATGGTTTTTACATAATTATGGTCATCATAATGTTAGATGCAATACTTTTCATTGTGCATGCCTCTGTGCAGCCAATCACCATAAATGAATTGTACTATATGAAAGAAATAGTAGTTTATGCCCTTTTTTTTTTTTTTTTTTNAAAAAAGCTTTATGCCCTTTCTTTGTTTTTTTGATAGTATGAGTCACAATCATCTACATTCAGAAGAAACATGATATCTGTATACAAGCTACAGATGGGCTAGTTCTCACTCTGGAATGTGCATATATTTAACTCAGTTTAAGGGCTTGGATTGGTTGTTAGTGATAAAACATACGTTATGATACTTTTTTTTTTCCTTATACAATGTATACCTTGTACATTTGAATCTTCTTTGTAAGGGGAGCTGCCAGCAAAACTTTGAAGGATGGCACTGTGCAGCTGTGCTGTAGCCAAACATACTCTAGAGGCATAAGCATCATTCCTGTTGTCATTAAGAATGTTCGCTTGCATTTACACATCAATGTTCTGCTCTTCGTTAATATGGGTTTCTGTTAATTTGATTTTCCAGTACTTTCTTGATCGCCCTTTTTTCTTCATCTCAACTGTGGTACTTAGTACTATCCTGGGATGGATAAACCTTGTGGGGATTATTCCCTTTTTGGGCTTTTAAGCTAGTGGGGACTGTTCCCCTTTTGGGCCTTTTTGGTAAATTACTTTATTGAAAAGAAAGCTGTAGTTCTCAAATGCATCCTTGTTGGTTATGATGGAGATTGCATTAAACAAATTGTAATTGGTTTACTCTATAATACTCAATCATCTTAAATGCTCAGACATCTAGTTGTTTTTCTCATTGGTCCTTGCAGTATATACAGCCACATGAGCATGAAAAGCTTTCCCAGGTTGAACTGCTGGTTGTTGATGAAGCAGCAGCTATTCCATTGCCAGTTGTGAAGTCCTTGCTTGGTCCTTATTTAGTTTTCCTTTCATCCACAGTAAATGGGTATGACTGGTCTCATAATTAATTGTATGTTTTGTATAGAGAAGCTATTGCTTTAGTAGAAGAACATTCCGTTTCCTTTTCCAATAATCTTACTGTTCTATGTTTTCCTTCAATTTTGCTTAATGTGCTTTCATGCTCTTTTGCAGTGATCTTAACTGTTTATTAATTTCCTTTTGAATTTTAATGCAATATAAATGCTTAAACACCTTTTTTGTTTCTTTATTTAAACATGTTTTTTTGTATGTCATAGCCAGATTTATGTTCAGTCATGAAAGAACCTCCCATTTTATGTTTCAATGATGTCTTCTGTTTCTTATCTTCTTTAATCATGCTTAATGTGCTCTTCTGATCTGTGTTGCGAATCTTAGCATAATTTAATTACTGAAATACTTTTTCTCTTAATCCACTTAAAGCTATGAAGGTACCGGTCGGTCTTTGTCGCTAAAACTTCTGCAGCAATTGGAAGGGCAAAACAGGGAGTCTGCTAACAGTGTGGGGGGCTTTCTTTCTGGTATGACTATGCATCACTTTTCAACTCACAACTTGGCCCAGTTGATTTGACTTACTGGAACAATTATTAAACTCATGATAAAAATGATTAAATATGTTTCTGTGAGTAACTTAATTTAAAGTAACTCACGAAACTTATGAGTCACTCATTGCCTCTAGATTATAAGAAAATGGTTTAGTTCTTTAAATAATTATTGTACTTGAAATGGCAAGATTTAGAGACCATATCTTAAGATAAACTTTCTCAATGGTATTGCTAGTTCTGTCAAGATTCAAAATGTTTAAGGTACATTTTCCTAATGAAGTTTACTATAAGTGGTGTCTCATAGGTATGTTTGCATAGCTCACAAGTCATCACTAGATTCTTTTGACTGGGTAATCTCAAGATGACTTATAAATCTCCAACTATATTCTATTCAGTCATATCAATTATCTTTGTTTGCAATACTTGGATCTTTGGATCGTGGGCCATTATTGTTTCTTTAACTGTTATTATTGTTGTTATGATTATTATTATTATTATTATTTTGCTCTTTTTTACTTTTGGTGCTTATTTGCTAAGTTATCAAACAACTGTGATTATAGGCCGTATTTTCAAAAAGATAGAATTGAGTGAATCCATCAGATATGCTTCTGGGGACCCAATTGAATCCTGGCTTCATGCTTTACTTTGCTTGGATGTTACAAATTCCATCCCTAATATTAACAGGTTAGAAAATTATTTGTAGAACCTGTGGGAGAGGAATCCATCTCCATAATATTTGTATCTTAATTAATGTCCTTTCTTTTCTGTAACTAGGATACCTCAACCCGATGATTGTGATTTGTACTATGTTAATCGGGATACACTTTTTTCCTATCACAATGATAGTGAGGTCTTTTTGCAGGTATTTACATATTATTGAATGTTGATATTTAATGTTTCAATCTCTTATCAATATATATTTGGAATTTATATTTTCTAACATGTGCAGCGAATGATGGCTTTATATGTTGCTTCTCACTACAAAAACTCTCCAAATGATTTACAACTAATGGCGGATGCTCCAGCGCACCACTTGTTTGTATTGCTTGGTATATCTATTCTCCTTTTGACTGGTTTTACTGTATATTCGAAGTGAGAGGAACTTTTTTTTTTCCTTGGTCACAAGCTGTACTTCTTGTAACTATTGATATGCAGGTCCTGTTGATGAGTCAAAAAATCAACTTCCTGATATCTTGTGCGTCATCCAGGTTTGTCTCTATCATCATTATGTGGCACACTAGAATAAGTACTCTTATTTTTAATGTGTTACAGCCTCTTTTAACAAACAAACTATTTGGGATGACATTATAGATACGTTAAGAGTGTATTGGCTGGTTGAAAGAGGATGTACTTGTCGAAGGGTGGGAGGATTATCTTGATTAAGAGCAGTCTATCTAATTTGCCTATTGTCCTTTTTTTTTTCTTTCTATCCCCATTGGTTTAGCCAACAACACGGAGAAGTTAGAATGAGAATCCTGTATTGTTATTTGTTTCCCAGGCTAGAGAGGTTCAGAACCTGTATGAGCATGCATCTTCTCACTGCCATGCTACCCATCCAAATTTCATGTTCCTATAAAAATTAGCTGTGCTAAACACAAATTAACATTTTGAAATTTTTAGCACATTTATCATCTTTAAGCCATGTAATGCACAGATGTAATGGTTGCAGCTTCTGTTTCACTTTATTTTGGATTACTAATTTCTTTGTTTCTTTCTAAGTTTATGTGTTGTTATTAAAGCTTAGACTCTAAAAGCCTTCAAATTTATTTTTATATTCTTAATTTTTTTTTTTCTATTTGTTTGCTGCTTAACATGGTATATTTCTATCAATTTATTTATAGGTTTCTCTTGAGGGACAGATTTCTCGTAAATCTGCAATCAAAAGTCTAAGTGATGGTTATCAACCTTCTGGAGACCAAATACCATGGAAATTCTGTGAGCAATTCCAGGACACCAGTTTCCCTAGTCTTTCAGGTGCTCGCATTGTCCGCATTGCTACCCATCCAAGTGTCATGAGGGTTAGTCTGTGTTTAAGCATGGGAAATTGAATTGTTTCACCCATATTCTTGTCACATTTAATTAATTTTATATTTTTGTGTTTATCTATTGCAGTCTGGATATGGTTCAAAAGCAGTGGAACTTTTATCAAGGTATGCAATGTTTGATTTCCTGCCTGCTTTGTCATTTGTAAGGTGTTGGAGAGAATATGACTAATGCTCATTTACCTAATATGTATAGAATGAAGTAGGAGAAAAGTTGTTTTTGTAGGCCTTGGTCTTGTTTAAGATAGTTTTCAACTACACATGATGCATCTGGTGTTGTTTTTCCTGCTGATTATTTACTTATCAAAAAAAAGTTTTTCCTGCTGATTATTTGTGTTGTTTACGGGATATTGGTCATTACTCAGCCTCTGTCCCTACCTTCTTTTCTATTTGCAAACAAAGATAACAATGGCACCATTCTTTTAGTTCATGTGGCTTGCAAAATCAGGTCTGAACCTAAGGTTGGGTATTGGGAAATTGTGTAAATTTGCCACATGACAATTTCCCTCTTTCTAATAAAATCTCATACGCATGATTTGTGGTGTGGGGACCAGCTCCTGATGGTAGCTTTTTCGGAATTACACGATGTAAGGAAGCGTGGGTGGCGGATCATATGCAGTTCCTTAATGAAAATATTCAGTGGAATATGTTTTTTTTTTTTTTTTCCGGACCAGTGCATGATTGGAAGGTAGACATGGTCACTACTTTCTTTTGGCTTCGATGCCCTCCCGGCTAGCTATTTTCCAATGTGGATTTCCCTGATTCATTGAATTACACGTTTAGGTCACAAACAGCACCGCTATACTGCTCCTACTATGCGAAAGGTTTCCCAATCATAGTTGTTGTGCAAGGTTGAATTGGAAAGTTGGTTTCATCAAGAATCTTGCATTGTCTCATGTCTCACGAGTGGAATTGTCTCGTATCTCATGAGTGGAAATGTTTCCCATTTTTTTTTCACCTTAATGGGAGTCCTTAAGGGCTCTTTTGGCCCACGTGAGATCTTAAACAGGAAGACACATTATCGCCATTTCTTTTTCTTTGTGAAGTGGAAAGAGCATTATGAGTATTGATTTGCTGTCTTTTTGGTGTAGAATGGGTCATGCTTAGAAAGTTAATTGAATTGATGGCAAATTGGAGAGGTCAGATGGGAAGCCGTAACATCTTAAAAGTTTGGAGGATTTCACCTTTATGCTTGCTTAATATGGTGCATTTGGAGAGAGTAGAATGCAATAAGCTTTGAAGATCGTGCGATTTTAGTGGTAGAGCTAAAGAACATTATGTTTAAATCCCTTTATACATGGATATCAGCATACAATAATATGCATTTTTCTAGTTCTTCTAATTTTTGGATTTTTGTTCTTCTTTTTCTCTATATTAGTGGGTCTCTCTTGTATCTTTCATGTGTACTTGAGTTGCATCCCTATGCGCTTTCTAATGAGATTAAATTACTTATAAAAAAATTGTCCCCAAGAGGTATAGTTCAATCGGCTAAGACCACGCTTAATGAAGCAGAGGTCACTAGTTCGAATCCCCCTCTCCCCTCTCGTGTGAACATGTCCAAAAAAAAAAAAAAAAAAACTTATAAAAAAATTATTAAAAAAATTTTGTAACATGAGTTGTGTTCACTTTCCTTGTTTGCAAAATAATGATTTTAGTTTCGAGACTTATGAAGCATGTTATAACTCATTGCTCAACCTGGTTAATAAAGAAAGTGGGAATTCCTTATGAAGAAGCACGTTTTGGGCATGATTTTAGACTTATAGGTCTACATACATGCATACTGTTACTTTGGGATTTTGATTATATTGTTATATTTTTGGATATCTAACGTCTCCGCTGCACTTGCAGCAAGAGAAAGTGATTTGAACTTAGCATTTGCATTAACCATTTGCAGTTATTTCGAAGGATTGATTCATCCTATTTCTGAGGTGGATGATGTTATGAATGTTACAGAGACACCACATGCCAGAGTTACTGAAGCTGCGGAGAAGGTCCATTCCCATAACTAGACTTGGTTTCATTGGATCAATTTCTTTTTATAAATAAAATTTTTTAAAAAAAATTATGCTTAGCTCAGAGTATTCTGTAAATGATTTCTTCCATTTATGTGTACAGTAATCGAGAATGTTTTCATATTTTTTCCCCACAAATTCATTCTTGGTTTAGTCATTTAAAATTTGAAAAACTTTAAATAGATAGATATTGAATGCTCAATTTGAGTTGGACATCGGAGTCCTACTTATCTTCGGCAGATTATTATACGCTTTTCTTTGGCCTTTTTAGATGGTTCCAAATCGCGTTATATATGGACAGGAGTGTATAGTAGTATCTCACATTTTTCTAGCTTTTCTAAATTTGTGGATTTCTGTTCTTCTTTTAATCATTAATCGGGGTTATCTCTTGTATACATCCTGTGTACTAGGGTTGAAACTCCCTGCGCTTATAAATAAAATGCATTACTTATCAAAAAAGTGGCCTTGGTTCTATTATATGGAATGAAAACCATGTTTTGAATTCAAAAGTCCTGACAGACTGGAGTGGTTCATAATTTCTTCTGCAATTTTAAAGCAAAATGACTATTCGTTACTTCATGAATGTCAATGAACCTACCACTGAAGTTGAATGATTGTTGGGCATTACTAAGTCTGTAGAAGAGCACTTCAATTTATAGTTTTGTCTAGAATCATATATTTTTGGAACATTTTTGTTACATCTGACTTTAATAATACCATATTTGCAGGCTTCATTGCTAGAAGAAAATATAAAGCCTAGAACTAATCTTCCTCCTTTGCTAGTTCATCTCCGTGAAAGGCAACCTGAGAAGCTACATTATATTGGTGTCTCTTTTGGGCTTACCCAGGAACTTTTTCGCTTTTGGAGGAAACGTGGCTTTGCTCCATTCTACATTGGCCAGATTCCAGTTAAGATTCTTTTTTATTTTTATTTATACCTCTCTGCATGAATTATGTACTTATCAAAAAAAAAAAAGAAAAAAAAAAAAGAGGATTTAATTGTAATTTGAATTTTTTTTTTTTTTTTTGATGATTTAGAGTGCTGTGACTGGCGAGCATACATGTATGGTCCTTAAACCTTTGAACAATGATGATATTGAAGATAGTGGATCGGATCAATGGGGATTTTTTGGTCCATTTTATGATGGTGGGTCCACTCTTTCTAAGAACTATGTACTGATTTCATCCATATGTGTATTCAGTTCATAGCTTGATAATTTGTTTCTATAACTAGATTTCAGGCAAAGATTTACTAGACTACTGCATCTTAGCTTCCGTGAAATGGAGTATAAGCTTGCTATGAGGTGGGTATTGTAAATTTACACTTTTCAGATATGTGATCATTGTCAAATATGCTTATACTAATAATTTTTCAGCATCCTGGAGCCGAAAATCAATTTCGAGGAGCTGGAGGCTACTCCATCTACCTCAGATGGATTATTGAGCTCAATTAAACAATTTATATCACCACATGATATGAAGCGACTGGAAGCTTATACCAACAATCTTGCTGACTTTCATCTGGTGAGATCTCTAAACAATAGTTTTGACGGCATTACCATGTAGCGTTTTGTGGGGTTTCTTGCGAGTAGATAATATGATATTGGTATGTGGTAAAAACTGATATATGCATGCGTGTATTAAAAGTAGCTGTCTTCCAAAAATTAGTCTGCCAATTGTTGGCACTTGTGGGTTTAGCAATAAATTACTAAAGTCTAATCACAAACAATCTCCATATCCTCTAACTTCCAACCCGATGACAATATCACATCTTTGCCAACCTATTTGTACTTGCCTGCCAGCATTTTTGTCTCACCAAATGGCAATGCCAAACATGGGATAAATCATTATGCCAGCTGACCTCAACATGATCTAGGTTCTCTCTGTTCCTCCTTGAAGCCCAAAAGCAGCTCTTTCTGCTGCCCATCTTACTGCCTCCAGTATATTAATCCTTGCTCAATATCGATTAATAACACATCCGTTTTCTTGCTTGAATCAAGATCCATAGGAAAATCTCAGCCTAGAGCAGTCTTTGTTCCATGTAGTTTCAGGCTCAGGCATGGACAAGATCCATTCGTTCTTTTTTCTCTGAATATGTATTGAAGTGTGTTGATTTCAACAGCCAACCAATCATAAGAATCTGATTGGGTCTGTGGAGGTGGTTTAAAATGAGGCTCTTCAATATTGCTATTGACCATAGGTGTAGTTCATATTACCACTCCTTACTTCCAATATTTCTTGTCAGTCTTTCCTTTTGTGGATGTCCCAAAAATGATATACACTTTTTATAATGACTGTAAAATTACCCTTAAAAAGATTTGGTCTTTTTAAAATGTTGTTTACTTCTTAAGGATGATTCTTAGAACTTACACACTTTTGTGGAAGAGACAAAGCAATATATGTTGTCTTCTTTGAAAGTTGGGTTTACAATGATGGCAACTAATATTGGGACAGAGTATCAAATAAAGGGATGGTGGACGTGGTGGCCAGAGGTGAGCAAAGGGAAAGTTGGGTGCTTCTAAGAAAAAGGAAAAAATGCTGTCTCAGTTGTATTTGTGGATTAGAATCTGTTAAATGGTGTAACTATGTGGGACAATTTGATTCCTGTAACTCAATTCAATGGGACATTGCTAAAGTGAGTAGTTTAAAGGGAGATTGAGAATTGCTCAAAATTTCCCAGTGGTAAAGTCATATGCCTCCATATGTTTACGAATGGTGGCTTGAGGCAGTTCCAGTTTGATAGACAAGATTGCCCTTCAGAAGTTATGAGAATTATCCAATGATTTACAAAGTCTGAAAATTTTGTATGTAAACTTTTAATGTCTTTGTTGCTAATCTCTCTATTCTTTGACAGATTCTTGATCTTGTTCCGACTCTCGCACATCTATATTTCAAAGGGAAACTTCCAGTTACAATGTCATATGCACAGGCTTCTGTTTTGCTCTGTATTGGCTTGCAGGGTCAAAACATCTCCTATATTGAGGTTTGTTTCACAACTTGTCCATCTAGTCATTTGTTGGATAGATGATTCTCCTAAGTATTTTATCATTGTGCTTCAATCATGCTCTGGTACGCTTTCACATAAGGCCTTTGATACTTAGTCCAAGGTTCAAATAGGAGACACTCCCCTCTAATGTTGCAGTTTTGTACATCTTGATTTCATTCCAATCTTATTTCTGTATTGATGGAGTGATGTTTGCTTAAACTTACATTTTGCAGGGACAGATCAAGCTAGAAAGGCAACAGATATTGTCACTGTTTATAAAAGTTATGAAGAAGTTCCACAAATATTTATACAATATTGCTTCCAAAGAGATTGAATCAACACTGCCTCAACAAAAAGAAGTAAGTTGAGCAACTGAGGGATTATTTCCATGGAGAACATGAATGTTTGTTACAAGTGTAGTTTCTGCTTTCTCATCTATAGTTTCCGTCTGTAATTTGTGTTATTAGTGAGCCTGTATCTTTTAAATTTTTGTGGATAGATGCTTCAGTTAGCACCACGCATAACTGGGTACCTATCTACATGTGTTGTCTGTTTATTAGTCTGTTGTATAGGCTTAAGGGGATACCTTAATGCAACTCTCGGTTGTTCACATTTCATGCAGATTGTGATGAAACCTCACAGTATATCTGTGGACGAGGATCTCAAGAATGCAGCAAAGCAAGTTGAGGTATTTGCAATTCTTTCTTCCTTTTTTTCTGTTTACATTTGTTCCCCCTTCTCCCTGCTCCCCCCTCTCCCCTGCTACCTACTGTCATTTTTGAGAGTGCTGAAAGTTACTCGGTCCATTTATAGGATGAGAGGAAATCTGAGACGGATGGTTTGTTAAATCCTGAGCTTCTCCAACAATATGCCATTGTGGACAGAGAAGCTGATTTTGAGAATGCTTTGCCTAGTAAAGGTAAGATACTGCCGGGTGGTCTCGTTAGTTTGAAATCCTGTAAAAATAAAATTGAGAAGCATGGAAATCAGAAAGAAAGTCATAAGAGTGGGAAAAAGCGTAGTAAAGATGACCATAGATCTAATTCAAACAAAAAGAAGAGATCCTAATTTTACTGACTCTGAGAAATATCAAGATGCAAGCATTTTTTCTTGGATCGCCTATTGAGGCAGCTGAAGGGGCACCCTCAAGTCCTTTTCGTGCTTGTTCTTGATAAACTGGCATTTATATATATAGATGTAGGGAGATTTGTTTGGGAAGTAAGAATCCCATTATTCTGAGCAATCAAATCATTCTTGTAAATGTGAGAATTAGTATATAATTATACAGATTTTTAATATAGGTGCAGGCCTGTTAAATTTTTCTTTATGATTAATAATTTTGCCGTTGTGCTTTGACATTTATGTTATAATAGTTTGTTTTTTGAAGTCATGCTGGTTTACTGTGGCAGTTACCTCTTTTCATGAGTAATTAGTTTCAATGAGACCAGTTAGCCCGACTTACAGATTGTTGGGTCTGCTGGTGTGATTCTGCAGGAGTAAAATATAATAATATGAAGCAATATAAAATGAGAAAACATGGCCCCTATTCCTAGAGGGTGTACCCAATTGATTGCCTTTGCCATCTGATTTATGGATTGTTCAAGATGTTAGTGGTGGTCAGAATGTTGCAATTAAAAAAAGAAAAGAAAAAGGTGCATTTTCAACTAAATCCCAGAAAATTTATTGTTTCGAGAGTCCATTTTTAAAAAATTACAATTTGAAAGTGTAAGCCCAAATGAACTCTAATTGTCTTTACTAGTCAATTTCCCAAGTTACCAATCATATTTGTCTCAGCATCTAAATCTAATGTTACCAGCCAATAGGTTCCATGGCTATGATAAGGAAATGGGTAACCTGAAATTAGGTATACATTTATGGGCAAGATTTAGGAAGTTATTAAATGTGGAGATAACTGCAGATTGTAGATGTGAATACGATTATTGTTAATATTTGCATCTACACGTACAACCCACAATAAACCTTAAAATAATAGTCATTTGCTCACTTTTCAACTCACCTCGAGTTTCATCAATGAGAATGCAAAATTTGGAATCTCCAATTTTTTTTTTCATGAATTGCATTAATACTTTATTTGCAACGATATCCAAGATTTCCTTTTAAATTTTGGGCGATAGATATTTGGCATTCCATGAAGCATTTTTCAAGATAAGTCTAAGAACTTTATCATTATAAGTTGCTTATAGTTTTATCAATTTAATGAAATTATCCTTATTTTTTGAGTCAAAGCATCCATCATGACCTCTAAAGCGCACATGCTTGGAATGATAAATATCAAACACTATCTATTATGGTTTTGAGCCGCAATCGATTTTATTTTTCGCTTTTTGTGACGATTGTCTTTTAAACAATTTGCCAATATGCTATGAAGAGTTTATTAGATCCTCATAGTATTTGACAGCAATTTTATTTGGTAAATTTGGATATTTCCCAATATTTTCTATTAAAGGACAAGTCATTCCATCATTCGCCTGTTTTTTTACTGTCAAAATTGATTTTTTAGAAAAAATGTAGAATGGAAGACAAAATATGGCATTCTTTGAGGGTGAGTACTCCAACCAACCAATTTGAGTATGTCTTAAACCAAGAAGTTTAAATACTCAAAACATTAAACCAAATTTAATTTTAGTTGGTTTCGTTTAATATATTTGGATCTTGTATTTTATCTCTTGATACTTCATTCTCTTTATAAACTCTTGGGACATTATTGTAACAGTGGCATGAGTGTTTATGTGGGTGTATTTTGTCTGTTTATTAACGTTAGAAGAATGATAATGCTATAAAAACAAGAGCCACCTAAACCTATTTATGTAATTCACCTCCTCCTCGTCAACGACGCTGCAATAAGCAAAATTGAAAAACAAGTCAATGAGTCACAAAATGATTACGCCAGAAAAACTAGAGTTTTACCTTATCATCAACAACTGCTAGAAAAATGACATACATAAGAATATAAAGAGAACTTACGGTAGTCGGTGCATTGGCCGCAATATGAAAGTAGTACTTCTATAGGATTTTAAAAAAAATTGGGGTAGCCAGAGCCCCATGACCAACTTAGGTATGCCGTTGCTTATTGCCCATATTATATTCTATTGGGCTTAGGCTCAAAAAGGAATGCAGCTGAAAACCGAGCTTGGCCACATCTTTAGGGATGATACATATTTGCTCTCAAGATGCTAAGAGTGTGGCTTGGCCACATCTTTATGGTGCATTTTGAAGTACCTTTTGGGTGGGAGGTGCACCCATGTTAGGTGTTTTTGGGTTGGCTAAATCACCCCCTTACTTAGGGTAGTTTGATTACCCCCAAATAGGCTTTAGAAAAAGGTGGGTGACAATCCAACCGCCATTCAATTAAGTTTTCATGGTTGTCTTAGCCACCTCAAAAACTCTGTAAAGGGATCATCGAACCATCCCCAAATTGGAGGGTAATTCGACAAAATCTAGGTGGTGAAGGGGAAGAGCTAGCCCTTCCGTCACCTTTGTTTATTTCAAGTAATTTGTTTTCTTAGAGATTTCATTCTCCTTAATCTTCTCAATTTTTTTTTTTTTGAGAGCCAAACTGAGGTGACATTTTATACAGTAACAAAAATTCCATTAAGTTTAAAGGCGACAAATGGTCTTTAGTGTCAAAAATAATGCTAGGCACTACATTTTCATCAGGACAAATGTTTTTCCTTCACAATGAGTGAAAGGGAACCACTCATCGGAGCAGTCCCCACAAAAGTGTAAAGAAAACTTTTCAATTGGAACGAAAAACTCAAGTATCAAATTCATAAATTTGTAAATTACAAATATCAATTTTGTTACTTTTTTAAAATCCAAAAACCTTTTCAATAAGATAAACTACATGTAGCAATTAAGCATTTGACAACCCCCTCCTTTTTTTCTTTTTTTTTTTTTTCCCAATAAGAGGCCCATTAACAGCTTCCGTGGTCCCAATCTCATCAAAAAGCATAGATTTCTATACTTGAACCATTTACTAATGGGATGAATGAATGACTAACGCAAAAATTTCTCCAAGAGATATTCTGCAAGAGATTTCTGAAATGCTTTCTGGAGTTCAGACACATAGTTGTGCACCTGAAATATCAGGTTCAGAAGAAAGGGTAATTACAAATCATGGGATTCAGATGCTTGGGATCTCAGATTTTGTTATTTTAAATCTTTAGACTCAATCTTGCAATACCTACACAGATTTATTTCGAATCCATTGATCAGATATCAATATCCAGGTATACAACACAGTTACAAATGAAAAAACAAAAAAGGGAGATGTGCCCGCCAATCTCCATTTTCCAAACCGAAAAATTGTAGGTTCCCCACTCCGTCCAAACGATTATTAAACCTCAAACAAACAAAGGGAGAAGCGAATTCCAACCCTAGATAAAGTTCCGGATGTCCAAAGACTTCACATCAGTCATTTGCTCATCCTTGAATTCCTCCCTGAAATAAACCAAGACCATGCATTACTTCCATGTCAGTAAAGGCCATGACCCATGAGTATCTAAGATGCCAACCAAACAAACAAATCAAATACCTAACCTATTGGGAAAGAATGCACCTTTGTTACTAATTCTACTTGGCCACAAAAAAGATGGTCCATTGCTAACACCAGTGAAAACTCACCTTTTACCCTAGATCTAAATAAATGGTCTCCACATTGTCATTTTGAACAATATCAAAAAATAAGAAACCACCATAGGTTGGACTAGTCCCATCCAATTCTAACATGGTCAGCAATCAACATCATATCCCAAGAACCCTTCCTTTTATTCCCTTTTTCAACAAATAAAATATCCCCAACACGTGGTAGTAGGGGTGTCAATTCATTTTCGCATGTTAGGTTTCAAGTCGTGTTAAAGTATAAGACTATATAGGTCAGCCCTAACTTAACCCATTTAATTTAACAGGTCAAACCCCCCAACTTAACCCGTTAATTTTTTTTTATTTTTTTTATTTTTTTTTGGTTGTTATTGAGTTTGTGTAGGGTTTCACAAGTTGTGTAAAAAACTATCAGCCCTAAATGTCATGTCATGTGTCAGATTTGGGTTATGTCGATGGATAGATATAAGACTAATATGTCAACCCTTATAGAGGTCAAATCTTTCCTTAACCTGCTAATTTCATGTTGGGTTCATATCGAATTCGCAGCTCGTGTCAAAAATTGCCAATCCTAAGTGGTAGTCTATATATAGTGTACACTTGCTAATTTTGTATCACTGTGGCTTCATTCCATTACTGATTCTTCTAGGCCATATATTAGGTAGCCCATCGCTAAGACTAGTGAAAACTCACCTTTAACCCTAGATCTAAACAATGGACCACCAATGATTTTGCACCTTGTCTAAGGCCTCAAAATTGCACCAGCCTCTGAATTTGAACAATTTCAAATATAAGCAGCCACCTCAAGTAGGATTAGCTCACCCAAATTTGAACATGGTCAACAATTGGCATCACATCCCAAGAGCACCCCCTCCCATCGGTCCCTTTTCCAACAGATAAATTTCTCCGAACATGCATGTTAGTACATATATAAAGAGTAAAATTACAATTTGATTCTGTCTGTTCATACTTACAATCCTTACACGGAGATCAGATCAATGCACACTCTTGTACATATCTCCTTTGTTAAACATCTATGTTTGCACAACCATATTTCTAGCAAATTTTTTTTTTTTTTTTTTTTTTTTTTTGGGCCTAGCTAGTCATTTATCAAAATCAACACTGGGAGTGATATGAATTTTCTCCCAGAGTCAAGGCTCACAAAAATCCCAGACCTTTGGCCTTCCAATCATCTAGGGAATTCAGAATGGCCTGCCAGAAATTACTATCTTTAAAAGGAAAGTGGTTAGAATAAGATGGTCAGCAAGCATTAACAACATACCGCTTCTTTTGAGTTTCCATTGCCTCAAGAGCCTCTTTCTTCAATTCCTCCAGTTGTGCCTTGGAAATTTTGAGTTCTAGCTGTTCTTCATACTTGGGCAAATCTTCCTTTCGAATTCCAAGCCTGTAAAGATGAAAATAATAAGAATGAAAGATAGATAAAGCCAAAGCCACAAAGTCCACATCTCATCTCAACTACATAGCAACAAAAAATTAAAATGGAAATACCATAACCGATTAGCTATCACTCACAATTCGATAAGGTAGGGAAAAAAGAAAAGGCAACAGCCAGTTCTGACACGTGGCCCAGAGGTCAGACAAGTCATCAAACAAAATATTAGAATGGTTAACATGGTATATCAAGTTCACCCAGCTAAAATTATTATATTTGGCAGAATAATAATAATAAAATCAAGTCCAATCTACCATATTGATATGCCAATTCCTCAAGTTATCCAAAGTGAGGATCTTACCTAAAGCGGCTAATCAAGTAAAGAAGGCCACTCTCAAACGGCCTTACTCTGCCAAATACACTCCAAGGGAAATGAGTATTGACATAGGGGATTAAGACATGAGGATCTTACCTAAAGCGGTTGACTAAGCAAAGAAAGTCACTCTCAAAAGGGTCTTACTACACCAAATACACCTCCAAGAGAAGTGTTTTCATTGGGGATTACGAGATTATAGAGTAGGGTAGTGTTCTCACTACCCTATTCACCTGGGCGGCAGCTTGGCTTGCCCCTTGTGTGATTACTTTTTCTGATTTTCTTCTTCTCTTCTCTAGCCCCCATTAGGAGTTCTCTTGTATACTTCCTGTGTACTAAGGTTGCGCCCCTCTACGCATTTTCTATATAACATTACTTATAAAAAAAATAAAAAAAAAAGTGTTTTCATTGGGGATTACAAGATTATAGAATGATCTTACATCAAACAACATTTTCTTGAAGGGGTTCCAACAAAGCTTGTTCACATCGTCCTGTTTCAAACTAATGGAAAACAATTGATTGAAGAATGAAGTAAAAAACTCCAATTCCTAATAATGTGCCACTCTTACAAAATTAACATTCTACTAAGGAGAGCCATTAAGGAACTGAAGATAATCCACCACAGAAGCATCCCTTACACAAGTAATGCTAAACAACTCTGAAAACACTTCCTTAAGAGTTGCTCCCCACACCAAACATCATGCCAAAAACCAATCTTGGAGACATCACCCACCTCAAATCTAGTAAACATATAAAACGCCTCACAAGCTCTATTATTGTATTTCCAAAGACTTGTCCCATAAGACTCATTGACTCCATTAAGCGTTCTCAGCAGCTGCCCTATAACCCCTTCCCTTCCCCACATATGGGAAAAATTTCATAAAAATCACAAAAAAAAAAAAAAAAAAAAACCCGACAGCAGATACCATATCGGTTCCCTAAGCATTGGGAATGCTACAGTTCTACCCAGTGTGTAGAAACGAAAAGAGCTTCCCTATATCATTCCTATGCATTATTTAAATACAAATTATTTCTCTCATCTCTTTACCTCTCATATTATGTTGGAATTTTGTAAAAAAATTGAGGGTAAGTAGGAACTTATATTTTGTAAAGAAAAAATATTTAATTGATATAGGGAAAGATAAGGGAAGCTGATGTGGAGTGTATTCGGATACTAAAGCAAAAAGTGGTTTTGTTATCTAAATTTAGGGAAAATCAAAAGGAAACTATTTAAAAGCTCTTAGAGAACCACCGATGCCTCATGCCAAATAGGTTGGGGTCCAAAACAGGTGATCACATATAGAATGCCCATGCTATAAGCCTACAACACACCAGGGTCATGAATAGGTGATCGCATATAGTAAGCATACACTATATCATACAAAAACTCCAATTCCATTAGTCAACCTTTTTGATAAATAAATTTTTTTTTGATAAATAATTCCATTAGTCAACCTATAACCTTTTTATTCATTCTCTTGCCTCCTGCTGCCCACATACACATTTTTTATTCATTCTTTTTTAATTCCTTATTTCTAGACAATCTTATCAAATCCCTAATACATATTTTCTGACATGTTATTGACTAGATTGACTAGTAGAAGAAAAAAATTGAACTTCCCGGAAATAATGATAGCTTCTTATTGTTTTCTTAAAAGAGTGAGCTGCATACATACATAGACCAAAAAAGCTATATTATTTTTTGATAACCGGGGTATCTTTCACCCTGACTAGATCCCCAAGACACCATACAAAGTGCCCCCTCCACATAAGTCGGGTAAAGCTTGAGCTTTTGCCCGCGGGTGTGGCCATAAGAAATTGTTTGCACTCAAAGGGGGTTGAACCTTAGACTTAATGTTTCATGAGGCACCAAGGCCAAGTGACTTACCACTTGGGCAACCCTATGAAGTTGTAATTGAATCGCAAATAGATTCCAATGTTGCATAAGACACTGATTTAGCTAGTAACTGCTAGCTATATGCCAACTCTCCAACTCCTCTTTGAACCAATGTACTTATAACAATTAAGATGTAACCATCAGAAATAATAAAAACACCCTTGTAAGCATTTTGACATACACATAGCAGGTATGAGATGAACCACATAATTTTAAGGGCCCACCAAAGTACAATAATCTTACAATACAATTCAACAAAGCCTATACTCACCTAGCAAACTACTTATAGTTAGCCAAGTGGAACAACCTTATGTACAACATAAATCAAGTTTATGGGTTAAGGCATGCTGATTAAGGGGCTTGAAACTCAACAGATTAAGATGACACTTCTTTTTTTTTTGTTTCTAAGCTAAAATGACACTTACTTCTTATTGATTTTATCAAACTCTGCCAGAAGAACAGCCATTGATTTCTTGTCATTCCTCATAAGGGGCTTTTTGAGTTCCTTTTCAACTTTTTCCAGTGCATCAAACATCATAGTCTCTACACCATGATCATCCGTGAGACCCCTCCTGCATAAGGAAAAAGGCACTCATAGGCATGAGAAAATACAAGTGATGTAGAAGTTCAATCATTTAGAACCATAATTGTCTGCTGCAACATTAATTAGCCACGATTATCTAAAATAGAGAATTCAACAAGTTGAACAGAGTAGCACATACTTGATCCGTATTTCCTTCAATGCCAAAAGATATGATCGAGCATCTGGAATATCTTGCGTTCGTGTCTGTATGGTGTACTTGATCCTTTGGGACTCTGAGAACAAGCCAGCCCTGCAGGAAGCACAATGGCAGAAGTTCAGAACAGCCAAATGCATCATAAGTTAAAGGAGTCAATTGCACTAAAAACAGGACACTTACCAATATCATCAACCATATCTAATTTACTATTGCATACAATTATGACTTGCATAACTATGTGGTTCAATCATTGTAGCCAGGCCTAGAAGGTTCTAGTAATTTTACACATTTAATGTCAATCACAAAATCTACTTTTACTTTTTTGGATTGACACAACATGGAACAACCAAGAAAAGTGCTATCACTCCAAAATAGCTAGTCAAGTTGCAATTTAAGCTCCTCATAATCACTTGTAAAGCTTTGTCTCACATAGTAAGACACCAACACGGGACTTAACCCATGAGCTCGTTTGTAATCTTCCCACTCCACGTGGAAACTCATCTTCACAATGTAAGACTAACTTTTTGGGGTGCTGCACATCAAGTGAGACCCTCCCTCCCTCTCTTTCTCCGTGTGCGTGTGGGTATGTGTTTGTTTGTGTGTGTGCGTGTGAAACAAAGGTTTTAACATCATTATTACAAGAGAGGTATAATAATGTCTTAAGCAATTAATAACTACCCCATCATGAAGCAATTCATAAGTCAACCATGAAATCATGGCTTCCCAATCAAATGAAACAATATTCTAATTTTCCTTCATTAATTTCCAGCACAGTAATCGAAAAGAAAAGAGAGGGGGGTAGTTAAGGTAAGAGGATACAAGAGGAAGAAGCTGCTCTATAAAATATATGCCACTACAAATTATCCTGCCAACAACCATGGCACAGACTAATGGGGAACCATCCCTAGGATCTCATTAAACTTTTGCACGTTTCCGAAATTACAATGGAGATGTCAAGTAGAAAACTTGAGCAAGATTTAGGTCTGGCATGCAAGGCTAAGAGATTGGAAAAAAATAAGCACAAAGAATGAAATCATTTTGTAGCTGCTTCTGATGTTAGTAATTTTGACTATTTTGGAAAATGTTTATACCATAACAGTCATAGACCATTTAAATCGACTTTCAGATGCATCCTATCAACAATCTAGAATTGGCTACACCTTTTTCACTAGATGTGTTTCATTAAACTTATCAGTGCAATTGTTTGCCCACCTTCCCCCATTGTTTGAGTAATTTCAATACAATTTCAATGAGAAAATATATGTTGTCACCAAACTAGGGAATAAGAATAGTAATTCCATTCCATCTCCTTTCATTCCTAGTAATAGCTATTCCTTTTTCCTAACGGAATAATCATTCTACGTACCAAACAAAACCTAAAAGTTATTCCTTTCCTTTTCTTCCAGCTTCTTTTGGATTTACTTACTCTTCATTTCATCTGTTTTTCCTTAAAGTCCGCAACATACAGCTTTCATAAGCATTTGAATAATGGTGACAAACAAATGTTTGTTTGTCACCATTATATATCCATATTCCCTTAAAATTTGTTCAATAGACATTTAGATATATTTCGGCATGCATGCACATCCACTGGCATAATACCTATTTCACCATATCAGTAAGAGATACATATTAGAATTGCAGAGCAAAAAAATAAAAAAATAAAGGTGAAAGAAAGACAAGGATTTACTTTTCCCTTATTGTCTTCATGACATTGGCATACTGAGAAACTGCAGCTGGATCTTCTGGATCAATGGTGATCTTCTCCTTCCTAAGTATCCCCATGGCCGTCTCAAATTTCTTCTTAACCTCCAGAAAGATGCCCTTCAACATTTCTTTTAGGCAAATGTAAACGATTTGTCAGTAAAGAAAAACATATCATGGAGGCAAAAGTTCATTGATAAGAAAAAAAAACTACACATGCAAAAAGTTAAACAAAAATCGGTTGGTAATGTATCATTAATGAGTCAACATATAATGGAAATCATCACCTATTTTGTATCTTGCTAAAGGGGGGAGAAGGAGGACGGGAGAATAAATCTTGATGGGTCTAGAACAATACAGTCAACCTTGTAGGATCTCAGATGGAAGCACATATTTGACAGAACCATCAAAAGTATGGTTCCAACCATTCAATGCCTCAAAATGATTTAGGGGATAATGGTTCAACTTCCTATGGTAACCATTATTCTAGACCATGGATATCAATGACATGTAAGAACCCATAGTGTTCACGATTTACAACAAAAAACCCAAGAAGTCACAACATACATATGTTATATAAGCGCACATTGAAAACCAAGACCAATGCATGAAATTTGTGCGCACAGGTGAATGCCATGTGATGAAAAGCTATCTCATGCACAATGCAATATATATATATATATGAGTATGGACAATGCAATTGAGGCACTGCTGATTGGTGAAAACAATGAGAAACCTTCACATTCACTTACCATCTCCCTTAAGAGCAGGGGGATCAGCTTGTTTGGCGAAGTAACGGGCCGGAATAGCATGTGTCTGTTGAAAGGTGAGTTGGCTACCACAAAACTGTATGAACAAGGAAAAAAAAAAGGAAGAAGAAAAAGAAGAAGAAAAGAGGGAGAGACAAAAAGAAAAAGGAATAGAGAACACAAAATTAAAATTGGTTGCATGGACAAGATCCTGAAATAAAGTAGACAGATGTACATTTCTTTCTCACGCACACACATATGTAAGATTTAATTCTGCAATTTGACGACCATGGAGCTTCCTACAATTTAAATACCACGAAATGAACAGATTTAATTTTGCTCAATATGCTGCCAAAGCCTACTGGGGGTTGTTCACTTGTATCACAACACACTATGTTATAGTTGTTAACATCTTAAATGTTTCAATCAAACAATTGCTCGCATAAACATATTTTGTTTCTTGAGCCAACTAATCAAACTAAGATGAACACACACACATTACCGCTTGTATGACCATCCTCCACATTGCTTATTGTTTACTTCGAAAGCATTTATAACGAACACCCTTTTTATTTTTTCATTCCCGTAACAGCTCATACATATTTTACAAAAAGAGCTATACTTTTTAAGCTCCACATTATTGCTTCCATGCTGCTTTACTAACCCATTTGTTCAAGCTCCGACAGAGCTTTGAATTTCTAACACATAAAAAAAAAAAAAAAAAAAACCAGAGCCACGTAAGCCTCTTAAATCAAACATTTTCATTCTTTTTCCGAACATTCTTTACTAACCAAGCAAACCAAGAGATAAAAGCCCCAAATTTACAATAAAACGTCCAACCATCTACCATTTGCTACGCTAAGAAAACCCTAAACTTCTACATATCCACAGATCCACCATTAACGTCCAATACTCACCCAAAAAATCAAACGTTTTCACACCAAACAAACGACTCCCAAAAATCATTTCCCTTACCAAAAGCATAAAAAATCACGGAAAACCCTAACCCACTGTTTGGTTACCTAGAAAATGTAGGTAATGAAAAGAAACTAAGCCACAGAATCCCAAAATATTCACCATTTCAGATCTAAGAAAATATTTCTGTTTGACTTCCATTAAAAACTGCAGTTCCAGGGTAACCAAACAAACATATTCTAAAGGAATCGGAAATGAGAGCTCTAAATCGGTCAAATAATCGAAGAGTAGAAGCGAAATAACACAGACAGAAATGTACCGATCGGGAATTGCAGGAAGTACCTGTTTGGATTTGGACAGCAGGCGGGACGAGAAAGCCATGATCGGAGGCTCAGCGGCGTCGTTTACCTCTCCTTCTTCGAGCTAATGTTTGTAGGGCGAGCTTGGTCTTTGTATTCGAGGCGTCTATCTAAACGAGAGAATGAGACCCCGTGCGAGGAGAGATCCCTGTCTGTTTGTTGAGTGGCTTCGACTTGCTCATTTGCCGTTCGATCTTCCAAGTACGCCGTGCTATTGAGTTGTCCCGAATCAACGGTGGAAACTGCTTGAGACCAATATAAAAGTTTGGAGAAATTTCACTAAATACCTAAACTACTGCATGTTTTGACAAGTTCATATAAAGTTTAAAAACTTTCAATTTGAACCCATCAACTTTTAATTGCAGTCAATTTAATTTCATCTGTCAAATTTAGTTGTTAACTTTTTTAACGGTAATACCTAAAATGACCAAAATATTCCTAATAAAACCCTTGGGTCACAACCAACTGACCCACAGTGTGGGTCTCTCTGGCCAATACCCAGCGTGGGTCGCGACCAAAACTGCATGGGTCTAGCCTAAGTTGCCTAACCCATGGGTCATAAGGCCAGACCTTGAACCCTCTTTTTTAACTTTATTTTTTTATAAAAAAATGGAATTAAGAGTAAATTTAAAATTTTATAAAAAAAAGTTAAAAATATAAACATCATTGTCTCATTTTTAACGTTTAAAATTTGACGACAAGATTTAAATTGATTACAATTAAAGATTAAATAGTTCAAATTAAGTGTTTTTAAACTTTAGATCAAAATGTCTTCTCAAAACGCGCAACAATCCTGGAGGAAGGTTTCACAGTTGATAAGCCCAAGCGTTGAGCATTCACCTCAAATTCTTAATCATTCAAGAGAATTGAAGGGTTACTGTGGCTTGGATATCCATGGGCACAAAAGGGCCCGATCCTCAAAAGCATAATTTCTAACTATAATATCAAAAAGAAAAATATCACTTAAGAAATTGTTGAAGTTTTATTCTCTTTGTGCTTATTTTGCAAAAATGAACTAGATCGGCATGAGAAACAAAGTGTTGGAATTAGGCCTACAAATTAGCCAAGCCGGCTCGTGAGCTCGCTCGAGCTCGGCTCGATTAAGCTCGGGTTGAAATCGAGCTCGATACTGTTCAACCCGGTTCGTTACTGTACAAGCTCGCTCGATTAGTAAATGAGCCGAGCTCGGCTCGCCCGACTAAACTCGACAGGGGCTCGTGAGCTTGACCCGCTCAAAACCCGACCCGACCCGAACCTACATGATTTCATTCATAAATGAGTAGATTAAATTATTATTAATTAAGTAACAATGTATTTCTTATCATTTATAAATTATAATCACATTAATGTATACAAACTTAAATGACTTTAATGTATCTCTTTAGGGTGTGACAAATAACAATTGACATTATATACAATAATACAAACTTAAATATTATATTAATTAATTGCATAAAATTAAATTAGTTTAACTTAGTTTTATACTTATAAATTAATAAATTATAATATATATTTATATATGATATGTTAATTATCTACAATATATGATATACATCATATACTAACTTAACTTTAACAAATAACAACTAACAAGTAACAAGTATCAAGTAAAGTATAAAGATAAATTATATCATTACTTGATATGAATATTAAAATAATCTCAAATTTAGTAACTAGGCTCTAAGAATCTAAACAATTAAAAAACATAGGTGACAATTAGAAAGTTAGTCAACAATGTGCACTTAATCAATAGACGTTACTCTTTAAGGTGTGACAAATGACAATTGACATTATATACAATAATACAAACTTCAATGTTATATTAATTAATTGTATAAAATTAAAATAGTTTAACTTAGTTTTATACTTATAAATTAATCAATTATAATATATATTTTTATATGATATGTTAATTATCTACAATATATGATATACATCATATACTAACTTAACTTTAACAAATAACAACTAATAAGTAACAAGTAAAGTATAAAGATAAATTATATTATATAATAATTATACTATATAAATTATAAAATTAACAAGTAAAATATATAAATTATCTTTTAAGTTTATAGTTAATATAAATTTATTTAAATTATAGGAAAAATTAGGCTTGTAAATTAGCCGAGCGAGCTCACGAGTGGCTCATGAGCTCGGCTCGTTACTGTACAAGCTCGGCTCGGCTTGGCTCGGTTACTGTACAAGCTCGACTCGAGCTCGGCTCGTTACTGTACAAGCTCGGCTCAGCTCGGCTCGGCTCGGATCGTTTGCAGGCCTAGTTGGAATCTTGTACATCATATGCACACTGGAATAACCCTAGGAATACTTTAAGAACACATGGCTAGATCACGCATAAAGAGAGTGAATATTGGTTGGTTTTTATTTTTCTTATTTCAATCAACAGAGCACGTGTGAATTAGGGTTTCTCAAACCTCTAAGTCTTCTGCCCAATACATTAAGAATTTTGACAGCAAAATGTTTCACTCCTAAATTTATCAAAGTGACATTCTCCACTTCACATTTGAGTTTTCAATCCACTTAAGATTAAGAGTTAATGTAATAAGTAGTTGTAAGTTTTATATCATTCTTTTGACATTTTCATAAAAGAATGATAATTTGCGTAGTCCATTCAAAATGATAGTTTAATATATTAAAGTGTTACACATGTCAGTTCGTATATAAGACTCTTGAAAATAACGGATAGTTTTAAGTCGTCATTGATATGCATTTCATACTTTAATGGATATTTTAAATAGCATATTAGCTAGTGACAACTTTCGAGTGGTCGTTTATAGCTTAAAGAATATTTTAAATAACGTATCAACAACGACCTTAGAGTTAACGCTAATATGCTTATATCAGCTAGGACGTTGTCTGTTGCTAATATCCATTTTATAATTTAATGAATATTCTAAATAGCGTATGAGCGGAGACCATAGATCGTCACTAATGTGCTTATATCAACAACGACCCTAAAGTCGTTGTTGATACGTATATCATATATATGGTCATTGCCGATATGCATATCATATTTTAAAACTTATTTTAGGGTTCATAACAACGACGGCATTGGCCATCACGAATATGACTTTCATTTTTAAAAAATAATAATAATAATAAATAACATAAAGTCGTCGCTGATATATTATTATTAGCGATTAGATTTGTCGTTGCGAATAGCAACCACATCGTCACTAACGGCTTCTTGAGACGTCTTAGGTGCATAAAAACTTCTCGCTTCAATATTAGCAGCGACCTTGTTGTCTTAGCAGATAAGTTTGTCGCATAATGACCAAATTTCTTGTAGTAATTAACAGTGATTCTAGAATGTGGGAAGATCCTGCTAATAATGACAATAATGAAATAGCAGACCAAAGAACAAGAAAAGCTTTTATTCCTTTGTGAATAGCATTTGGATAAACAAATAATTTATTTAGAATATAACCATAGCCACAGCCCTCTTTATTCTTCAAGAATCCACTTTCTATATTTGGTTCTCTTGGATCTTAACTTATAATATATATCTGCACTTGCATGTACGTGTCCCCTTAACTGGGAGAATCTTTCAAAGAGCTAGCTAGCTTGGAAATCACTAGAAACAGTGAAACACAACATCTTCAACACGCTAACTTATTCTTAACTTAATGTTCCTTAATGATTAGCACTTGTTCCTCATAAAAATAAAATTATCTTAAAGAGGAAAAACATATATGCATGGTTCCTATATAGCTTCTTATACACAACCTGCAGACACTGCAACTAGAATGCCTACTACGGGAGTTAAATTTCTTCAGCCAAATGGAAATGGGGTTGGTGGAAGTGAAGACAATAATAATACAGAAGATCAGAAGAAGCCAAAAGGTGAGAGAAATAGTAGATTGCTAATATTTTTATTCAATATTCAAATTTAGTTCTTTTTTCATCAAATTAATAAATTAACCATTTTTTTTTCCCTGACTCCTTAACAAATCAAATATATAATTTTTTTTCATCTTCTATATTTAGTGAGGGTTGAAATTTCAAAATCAATAGTAGATAAAGACAAATCAGAATTATTGGGTAACATAAAATCAAAAGAGGATAAAGGGAGTGAGTTACCTGAGTGTCGAGAACTGCTGCCAATTGAGGTATCGACGTGGGGAGTAGAAGCAGGAACTATATCCGTCCCTGAAAATTGAGTTTCATCAAAAACCACATGGCGCGAAATATAGACACGGTTGGTAAGAGGATCAAGACATCTATATCCTTTTTTAATAGAATTATAACCCAAAAAAAATGCATTTCTTGCTACGAAAAGACAATTTATGTGGAGTATAAGGTCTAAGTTAAGGGAAGCATGTACACCAAAAAGAACGAAGAAAAGAATAATCTGGGTGTTTGTGAAATAGAGTAAAATATGGAGAGTTATGATTTAAAATTGGTGTAGGCATATGGTTGATTAAATAAACTGACGTTAAGAAAGCATCAACCCAATATTTATTTGAAAGATTTGATTGAGCAACAAGAGATAGACCAATTTCAGCTATATGTCTATGTTTACGTTCTGCAATTCCATTTTGCTCAGATGTATATGGACATGTTAATCGATGTAATATACCATATGTTTCAAGAAAATTTTGAAATGCACGTGAAATGTATTCACCACCATTATTAGTTTGAAATTGTTTAATTTTGCAAGAAAATAAATTTTCAACCAAAACTTTAAATTTCATAAAACACAGTAATACATCAGATTTTTCTTTTAATGGATACATCCAGGCAAAACGAGAATGATCATCAATAAACATGACATAGAATTTACAACCTCCAACAGACATTACTGGAGAGGTCCATACATCCGAATGGATTAACTCAAGGGGGCTATGTGAGACATGACTAGAAGTAGGAAAGGGCAATTTTTTGCTCTTTGAGAGATTACATGGTTCACATAGAGTTTGAATTTTTGTAGGACCCATGACAGTGAGAAAAGATTTTTGCAGGAGTTGCTGAAGAACAGGTGTTGAGGGATGACCTAACTGTAAATGCCAAACATTTATTGGTGCAGTGACGCCTATGAAAGCAGTAAATGAAGAAGTAGCTTTGCAAGAAGCTTTATTGGAACGAAACTGTTGTAGAAAAATATGATATAGCCCAGCTTTACTCAGCCCTTGTAGGAGTACCTCCTTGGTCAACATGTCCTTGATCACAAAAGAAGATGATGTAAGAATAAAATAACAGTTATTGTCCTTGCATAATTTTGGAATGGAAAGAAGGTTAGAAGAAGCATTAGGACAATGCAAAATATCTTTGAGTGATAGCTTAGTATGAGGAGTAATAAGAAGAAAGGATCCAGTATTAGAGATCTGCAAACCATTGCCATTGCCAACATTGACACTGTCATTGCCTTGATATGGTTGTTTCTTAGTTAGGTTCTTAAGGTCAGCAGTTACATGATGATTAGCACCACTGTCAAGGTACCAAGGTTGTTCTTCTTCATCTGCAACATAAGTATGGGCTGCCATTGCAGCCAATTGAGAAGGTGGATGCCTTCCTTGATAAGCAAAGTCCATGCGATGGTAGCAATCCAACGCTTGATGACTTGATTTACCACATATCTGACAAGAGATCTATTAGTGGAAAAAAAACTGAGAATTATTTAAATTGGACTTAACCTGTGCATGCTGATTCATGTTTGATGCAGTGGCTTTGTTGTTGGGCACAAATGGTTTGGTATAGGCACGATTATGAGGCACAAATTTATTCTTCTTATAGTGCTGCGAGGCCCGTGATTTTTTAGTGAAGAAGGCAACTTGGGTTGCTTCAGGTGGCACCGTCTTCTGATGGGCATTAAGCAGGTGCTCAAAATTGAGCAGCTCAGATTGAAAATCATGAAAAGAAATTGCAACATCTTGGGTAGCAAAACTCAGTGAGGTGATAAATGAGTGATAAAAGGAATTATGACCTCCAACTATATATGAAATCAGATCTTCATCATCAATTGGCTTGCCAACAACAACTAGTTGATCTGCCTAATTCTTAGCAGTCAATAAATAATTAGAACAACTCTTAGAACCTTGATGCAATGTTTGCAACTATCTCTTCAAATGAGAGATACGAGATTTGGATTTAGGAGCAAAACGATTTGCCAAATAAGACCAAACCTAACGTGAGGTGTGCAGTCCATAAACAGTGGATAGAACCTTGTCAGTTAATGTGGTATTTAACCAAGCTAAAGTGAATTGGTCTTTCTTTTGCCAGATATAATACTTTGGATTCAATGTGGAAGTGGGGTTACCTTCTGCATCAGGAACAAATTGAGAAGGGCAACTTTCTGAGCCATCAACAATGCTAAGTAAATCATGAGTACAAAGGATATGCATAAGTGTAGAAGTCCAGCCAAGATAATTTGTCTCATCTAGTTTGACAAAAAGAAATTGGGGTGATATTAGGAGCAACAAAGGTGGGTGCAGTGTTTAAGGCGGCCATTGTAAGTGTAACATCCCGAGAATTAATTAACTGGTAATTAATTCCACGATTCGTCTCCCAGCCTTGTTCCACTTCAAACATGACCTCTGGGACCTCTACTCCTCAAAAATAGAGGATACTAAGCAGCGGAAGTAACAAAGTATTATAAACATTAATCAGTACAACCAGAGCATCTAACCAAAGATCATCAAAGCAGCGGAAATCATATTATATACATAACATCAATACAAGGGATCTATACTAAACCTTAATATGCAAGCAATGCATTAAACCCTAAGTCTACAACATAACTCAAAAGTACTAGTTACCATGAGTACCCCGTTTAAGCTTGCAATAAGTCCTCAAGCATCTCCTGGATCGAATCTTCCACAAGACCGGATGCTTCACGGTATTCACTAGCTATAACAGCATAATTGTACATATGAAGAAAAAATGGAAATAATACAAGGGTAAGTCCGACGACTTAGTGAATAAAAATCCACATAACGTACCCGTCATTAATTTATGGATTCTTTGATTTATAAAACACATGCAACATTATGAGATGAAAATTATCATGCAGGTGATATATATATAATGTAATATATGCTTATAATCATGAGTAACAGTAATAGTTCAACAATATGGTCTACCCGAGATATTACACATTCTCAGCAGGGTTGATGCTGTCCCGAGAGACCTGTAGTACAATGCCGATGCCCCAGCCATTGCAAGAAACATACTGTACGTAACACTAGCGACACGACCGAGTCCAACCTTGGGTGGCCCACACCGTTAATGACGTCCATCCTATAGTGACCATCCATTGGGAATGACTGCATCATTAGTCACGACTCACGAGTCATTGGATCCAAAGCCCCCACACACGCACACATTGACCATAAAGCTAACCCTTATAGTAAGCCCATGACCATTATACAGCACATACCGGTGTACCATGTCATACAATACAATTAGTCTTATCAGCTTTTTACATGCATAGTTTTACAAGTCTCATTATTATCTTGTTAACAAACACACATTTTCACAAAAGAGAGTTCCTCATAGTTCCAAAATGTATTTCATGAGAGTTGCAAAATATGCATGTTTGATATCTATATAAAATACGTGCAATGGAGGAAAAGTAACAACAAAGCATCCATGTGAGTTTGTACTCATCCGGGCCGTAAAGCTCCTCCATGTAATTCCCTTGAGGCTCCATAACATTGAATACTGAGAAAAGACTTATTATCAGTTCTATTTCTACTAAAACACAACTCCATAACAAGGAAACATGAGCTATGGGACGGCTGATGAAAATAGGGTTTCTCTGTCACACATTGACCGTACGTCCGGGCTCGGGTCCGTATATCCACTGTGACACGAAGGGCCGTAAGTCCGGTCACGAGACCATACATTCTCTCCGACATCTTTCAGGAAGAACCTCATTTTCTTTCCACTGTCTGCCTATTCTCCAACTCCTAAGGCCAACAAAGGCTTCCTAGGGTCTCCTAACACAGATCGAAATCTCCATGCAAAGATAACAACGCTAAGCTATCAAAACGCTAGCCTAAGCAAGATTAAAGCATAACTAAGCTAACAACTACAACTAACAACATTGAACTATAATCGAGCAGCATAACGACGTATTAAAAAGCTAAGAAAACCGAGTGTTACCTCCTTGAAGTAAAACCTCAAGAGTTTCTTCTCCGGCAACACCGAAACACTCACGAAACTTCATAAACACTCACAAGACGGTCTACTGGTAGCCTAGGGGCGAAGAAAGGGGTTGATGGGCGAATTTGGTATGAAATGGACGATGGGGTATTTATAGGGCCAGAAAGCAGCGGACATCCGACAAAAGTGGCATATGTGACGTCCCACATCGCCTGGGTATGGAGATGGAGATGTGCTTATATGTATTCTTTCACCCTTAATGACAACAACGCATTTTAAAGCCGTGATGGTAATGATCCCATCAGAACTCCGCAGTTAAGCGTGCTTCTGCTGGAGTAGTACCAGGATGGGTGACCCCCCTGGGAAGTCTGTTTCAGGGGAGCCAAAAGCAGACAATATTGTGTCATTAAGTTGGGGCGTTACATATGGTATCAGAGCCATTGTCCAACCTAAGATGTGAGGGAGCGTGCACAAGCCCATGAAGGCCACCAGCGAGGACGCTGGGTCCTATGAGGGGGTGATTGTGACGTCCCACATCGCTTGGGTATGGAGATGGAGATGTGCTTATATGTATACTTTCACCCTTAATGACAACAATGCATTTTTAAGCCGTGATGGTAATGATCCCATCAGAACTCCGCAGTTAAGCGTGCTTCTGCTGGAGTAGTACCAGGATGGGTGACCCCCCTAGGAAGTCTGGTTCAGGGGAGCCAAAAGCAGACAATATTGTGTCATTAAGTTGGGGCGTTACAGCATATGTCCGGTACTATTACACAGCAATCCAAGGGCTATCTCATACGTCTAGGTATTAATCGGAGGGTATTCCAAAAAGTAGCGTATGTCTGGTACTTTTGGCGTACGTCCGCTGTACTATTCACAGAGTACGACTATACTATTTACAGAGCGTACGTCCAGTGGGGGACCACCGTACGTCCGCGCTAAAGGACAACAGCGTACGTCCGGCGTTTCAGCCTATGTCCGCACTAAAAGATAGGAGTGTACATCCGTCAACCCTAACGTACGTCCGTACTAAAAGACAAACTAGAAGACAAATTTCCAAATGCCCTTCTAACTGATCCTAGTGACCCAAAGTCCAACTTAACCCTTTAACTAAGCTACTTATTCTTAGTTAAATATTTGGGTTACTACAGTAAAAAGGATCGTGGAATGGGTTAGCCTTTGATGACTCTGATACCAAGAAAAAGTACAAGAGTTGAGAATTGTTTTGGAAGACTTAATTCCAAAACAGAGAGTTTATTCACCTTTTTATAATGCTGTACAGAGTGACATAAATGGCAAACTATACTTGCTACTATTTACAGTTATTGAATATAAAGAAAAGAAAGGAAAGCTATGAGAGTACAAGGTAAAAATCTACAGCTATTCAACTATTCAACTATTAACAA
Organism: Carpinus fangiana; assembly: GCA_006937295.1. NCBI lineage: Eukaryota > Viridiplantae > Streptophyta > Magnoliopsida > Fagales > Betulaceae > Carpinus > Carpinus fangiana. The sequence continues at coordinate 41,708,227 of CM017321.1, read as the reverse complement.
ATGGAAAGAAATCTTCAACATATGGAAAAGTTCTCCATACTTGCTGTGCACGACAGAAGCTTGCTGTCAATAATTATGATGAGACCTTCTGGATATAAAGCTTCCTTAATGTAGATTCCTTGTTGTCCACACAAATCACGTGCAAGCTGTCATGGCAAAATCTTTGTATGATTTTGTTGCATCAAGGCATGATCTTCAATATCTTGGTTAACATATCTTACAATATTGTCTTAAAATCAATATATAGACATGGAACCTAACCTTACTAAGAAGACCACGTCCAGCCATAGAGATGAAAGCTATTCGGGGAGGAAAGATCAAAAGCCGAAGGAGAATGGTATTGTCAGGGGAGGAGGCAATCAACAAAATGGTAACTAGATTGAAAGAGTTGAATTTTATATCTAATTTAGTCTCTTTTTTTTTCTTTTTTTTTTTATATTATGAATTTTATAGGTAGTTTCATAGAGAGCATGCAATAACTTGGAATTTTTATCATTTCTCATCTTATAAATAAGAAAAAAATTGTTAAATTGATTTTTGTAACTTGAGATTGTGACAAATAACTTCATGGGTTTTAAAAAATGACAAATAATACCATGGTATTATTTAAGATAGACTCTCCACCTGCTCTCTAAGAGTAAGGCTAACCCACCTTCTAGTGAGGTCCTTTGCCATCTCCAGTGGCTTCGCCAAGGGGGGAAGGATGGTGTTCTTTCCTTTCCTCCTCCCTTCCTCCCCTTCCTCTCCTCTGTTTGATCTCCTCTTCTTGTTCTTTTTTGTTTTTTTCTCCAAAAACCCTTTAGTTACTCCCTCTCCAAGCCTCCACCCTCCGTTGTTGATCCTTCATTGTTGGTTGATTGGAGCCAGGTTTGGTTGTGGTTTGTAGATTTGGTTCTTTCCAAGCCCAATTTATAGATTTTGGTCACTCCCGGCTTCAAACGCTCCACCCCGCCTTCTTCCTCGAGTCCTCCGCTTCATGGTGCACTGCAACAATCTTTCTTCTGACACCCACGCGTTAGCGCGTGGAGCCAACTCGTCGTTCGTGTGGATCTTACTCACATAAGCATGTCATGCACAAGCCGGCAAGGGGACTGCTCTCCTTTATTCGTGGCTTTTATGTTGCTCCCCCTTGCCGCCTCCCTCCGTTGCTATTGTTGTTTTGTGGTTTTTTATTTTACTGCTTTGTATTTCGGTTGTGTTATCTTTGCTTTAGTTTTCCTGTTTTTTTCTGGGTTATTTAGGCCTCGTTTGGTTTGCAAACTGTCTAGTCCATTGGAAATGGATTAGCGACCACTGGGAATATATTAGCTATTCATATTTCTTTGTTTAGTTATGACGCTGGAATAAACTACCTAATCCTATTCATTCGTTTGGTACAATGCAATATGTTGGTGAATGGAATCGTATCGTGATCTTATTTCCTAAAATACCCTTATAATATGAATACAATTTATATTATTAAGGACCTTTTTTTTTTCTTCGAAACATAAACAACTATACTATAATTTTATTTTTTATTTTTAAATTATGTCATGCATTTGGGATTTTTTTATTTTTTTGCAGTTATGCTAGAAAATTAAAATTATTTGTATAAAAAATCACATAATCAAGAAACCCCAAAACATGTATTTATAACCTGTGTTCAAACTGAAGGAGAAGTAGTTAGAGTTCTCTTTGAACAAGACATCAAGAATAGGAAAAAAAAAAAAAAACTGAGAGAAGAAAAGAAAAACTGATTCAGATTCCAACCCAATTATATTGGTGATTTCCGTCTGAATGAGGAAAAAAAAAGTTGAGAGAAGAAAAGAAAAACTCTGTGCGATTTGGAAAAAAAAAAAAAAAAAAACCTCTGAGAGAGAAGAGAACGAAAAAAAAAATTGAGAAAGAATGAAGAAAAACTGAGAGAGAACGAATAACGAAAATCAAAAAACAAAAAACAAAAAACTGAGAGAAGAAAAAAATAATCTAAGAAACACAGAGAGAATGAAATAACAAAGAAAATAAAGATCGAATAGAAAAGAGGGGAAATAGATACCTTGCTTTGAGATATGGATATCATTGCTTTGAGATATGAAGAATGTTGCTTTGAGAGATGGATAACGTGGGAGGTGTGAGAAGCGTAGGGTTTTTTTGGGCAATTTTAAACGATATTTTAAATCCCACAGGAAAGGATTAGCTAAGCCATTCATTTTTTAATGAATTAGCTAATCCTGTATGTATGAGATTAGTAGTCCCATGGGAATAGACTACTCCCAGGAATAGAATGTTACCAAACAAAGGACTAACACTAGTGTTAGCTAGTCCAATCCAATGGCTTAATCCGCGAACCAAACGGGGCCTTAGGCTTTTGTCTCCTTGATCCAATGTTGTGTTTTATTTTGGAGACTTTTGTGCTGAAATTTTGGGGTGTTCTCTCCTCTCCAATGGCTCATGATGAAAATGTAATGCCTCTTCAAGTTGGTTAGCTTCTTCGCTAGCTTCTTCAAACACCCTTTGTGGTGCCCTTTCTTGGTTTTTTTCAACCAAGATCTGGAGGACGGGACCATTTTTTGGCCCATTTCCTATTATTTGCTTGTTTTTTCTTGTAATTGTTGTGTGTATTTTCATTTTCGTACTATTGTTAGGGAGCCCATCCTTATTTTGACTTGAGGATCTCCTACTCTCTATTTCTTTCAGATCAAGAGTCGGAAAGATTCTCCCATACAATCCCTTTATTTAATTAGGAAAAGAAACTCCCTCCTATAAATTTCAATCATTTTTTCAACCGATCCTTTATAAAATTATAAATTTATTTATATAGATTTTTTTTTTTTTTTAGGCGGGGTGGGGGCTAGTAAGTCAGCCACCACAGACTAAGGTGCGCAACCACCCCATAGACATAGATGGGTTGGCCTTCCTTATAATTGACAAGATTTTGAGATGGTTTAGCCACCCTATAATTGATTGTTGAAGGCGTTTAAACCATTCTTATAGCAATAAGAGTAGCTTAGCCACCTTTATGGCGGATTATAGGGTGACCAAGCCACCCAATAGTTATAGGGTGGTCGGCCATCCTTTGTTTTTGTGCATGTAATTTTTTAAAAATAAATTTTTAATTTTCATAATGAATCTTCATTTTACCACTTTCTGTAAAGGCATGGATGGGTATGGTGAAGAAATGGAGTCCAAGCCAAACAGAAGGACAACAGACACAGAGAATGTTGGAGATGGAAGTTTCCCAACATCGAAAGAGGAAGACAACACAATAAAAAACAAGACCATATACAAACCAACATTCATATATGTGTTCCAAACAACGATCCTACTAAGATGCTTATGACAACGACTAAAGCTGAGCCGCCGCCGGCGGACCTGAAGAGTGACGACAAGAAAGGTGATATATTGCTAAATTCCATTTTTTTAAAAAAAAATCTTTATTCATATTTTGAAAAAATATATAAACTTTTAACCCTCTAAATTATCGCATATTTTGCAATTATGTCTTCAAACTTAAAAAATGACTTCGAGACTCCACATATTACCCACGTGAAGAAAAATGTTATAGTGCAATACAAAGACAATTTTTTACCTATAAAAGTCCTAGGTGGTAAGAGGCTACAGGCTCCATCCATAGTTATTGTGGCCCCATCCATTGATAGGGCATGTGGCCTCTTGTCACCTAGAACTTTTATAGGCTAAAACTGGTCTTTTTATTGCAATATAATATATATCTTTAATGATATAACATTGATATTAGGTGTTGATATAGACGCTGACATGTTAATTGAGACACACCTTACATATGACACCATTAATTTTGACGAAAAAGTAGCTGAGTGACATATTTATAATTTGGGCAAAAATTAATAACAATATTAGTTAAACTATAAACTTAATGGCTAAATTCAAATCAGATAAAAACGATATATATATATAGGATTTGACTTGTATGTTGTAGTTAAAATTACAACATACATGCTGTCAAAAAATTGAATGGTGAAAATCTCATTAAAGTAATTGAATGGTTTAGATGTGTCATAATAAATACTATTTTTCTCTTTCATCTATCATTTCATATATTTATTTGTATTTACCATGATAGATCCCCACCCTTCAAGAACACTTCAATTAATAACAGCATATATGCTGTAGTTTTAACTACAACATACAAGCCAGATCCATATATATATATATATATATATATCATCCAACGAAAAAAAAAGAAAGACATTTGTGAAATTAATGTTGGTTTTAAATTGGTTTAAACCCCAATACTCAGGGTTCGGGTGCTGCTCCATTTTGTAGATACAGATTTGCAGATGGCGGATGTGATGCAGCTGTTGCAGGAGGCAATGTTATAGGGTCTATATATATATTTTTAAAAAAAGAAAAAGATATTTTTTACTGGACAAGTGCAAACAATGGATCGAGGCCACGTGTTGTAAGGACGTGGATTCTACATCATTAAATGGTATTTTTTCATTTCCTATTCATCTTCATCTATATATATATATATATATATATATAAGTTATTCTCCCCATAACCTCGGTTGCAATTGACATAAAAAGAGACATATAGGTTTTATAGGTCTCTTTTTATGTCAATTGCAACCGAGGTTACAGGGAGAATAACTTATTGTAAGAATATAAAGAGCACAGTGCAGTGTGAGGAGGCTTGTTGCTATTTGAAACATCCATGTTTGATGTTTCAGTTTATGCTTCTTAATGTCATAGTTTGGTGGGTGTAAGTTTCTTAGGAAGTTTTGATCAGCACAACAGGGTTTATTTCTGTTTTTGGTATGTAATCTGTATAGTTGACTTTGCAGCTTTTATTGCTTTATCTTTGTATTGATTGCCTATTAAAAGATTGTTCAATTTTTTCCTTTGATGAACTAATTTTCATTGGGTAATGCAAAAAATATAAGTTTTTTCCTTTATTTATTATTTTTTGCAAGAATTGGATTTTCTTTTGAAAGGGCACATGATTGCACAAATATATATATATAAAAAAAGGGGAAAATACGTTTTAGCCCCCTCAAGTAACACCCATTTACGTTTTAGCCCCCTAAAGTATCAAAAGTTGTTAAATGGCCCCCCCAACTACCAAACAGTTACGTTTTAGCCCCCTCCGCTAGTTTTTGCCGTCAAAGTGGATGGAAGCATCCAAACTACGTCGTTTTGATTGATCAAGTTACGAAAATACCCTCCCAGTGTTTTAAAAATAATAATAAAACCTCTTACCAAAACGAGGCCGTATCGTCCAAGCATTAAACCTAAAATGCAGAAGCTTTTGAAATCACCTCAGATCGCACAAGTTTTCCTAGCCGTCCGTCCTCCCCCTTCGGTCCTCCTCTCTCCCTAAAAAAAATTCCTACAGTCCATTGAACCTCCACGAGATTCTCACAAAAGCTTCTCCTCTCCAGCTCACAGGTCATCAACGATGGAGGAGATTGCAAGTGAGTTCGCTGACGATGATGTGAGGGCTTCTGGATTTTCAGTTGGAAGCTCGTCGACGAAGTCTACCCCCGCGCGTACGAGATGCCTTTGTGGAATTGAATCACCAGTGAGGACTTCTCGAACGCAGAAAAATCTTGGTAGAAGGTTTATTGGATGCGGTAAATACAAGGTGCGAATTTAAGGTTTTAATAATTAAGGGTTTTCCGATTTCGTAGGAATTAGGGTTTGTGAATCGTGGGTGAGTGACATGTTATATCGTTTTTGTCAAGTTTGCCGGAATTATATTTTTTAGCCGGAATTTTATTTTTTTAGGGGTTTGTTTTGGAGTATTGTTCTAACAATGGTTGAAAAAAAATATTTTTTTGGAGTTGATTATCGTTCTAACTCAAGAATATTTCAGATTTTTTTTTCCCTACCCACTGCACCCCCAATAATTAGGGTTTGAGATCAACTGTTTTGAGGGGTTTGTTTCAGAGATCAACTTTTTTTGAGGGGTTTGTTTTGGAGATCAATTTTTTTTAGGGGTTTGTTTTGGAGTTGATTATCGTTCTAACTCATGAGTATTTCAGAAATTTTTTTTCCCCTACCCATTGCACCCCCTATAATTAGGGAGATCAATTTTTTTGAGGGGTTTGTTTCGGAGATCAATTTTTTTTTTTGGGGTTTGTTTTGGAGTTGATTATCGTTCTAACAATGGTTGAGATAAATTTTTTTTAGGAGTTGATTATCGTTCTAACTCATGAATATTTCAGAAATTTTTTTTCCCCTACAAATTATGCAACAAATAGTAAACAACACTTAGTTACCTTGATGAAAACAATGACAAACCAAACTAAATAAACATAATGAATTATAGTTACCTTTTGACGATCAGAAATAAATGTCCATCCTTGTTCAAGGGGGGTGCCAAGATTCGATAGCAAAGACTCAAGAAATCATATCCAACTATCTTTGGTTTTTGCCTCAACAACTGCAATTGCCACTGGGTATATGTTATTATTGCCATTTCTCGAAATGGCCGACAAAAGCTGACCCTTATAAGGCCCCTTCAAAAAGCATCCATCTAACCCAATGATGGGCCTACAACCAGCTCGAAATCCTCTCTTCATGGCAGCCAAAGAGAAATATAACCGGTGAAAACATGCTGGATGGTCAGGCAAAGGCCTCTCAACTTTCATCATCAAACAACTACCCTGATTTGTCTGCCTAACTGTTTCACAGTAATCCCAAAGCCTAGTATATTGAAGCTTCACTTTGCCTTGAAGCATTTCCTTTGCTATTCGCCTAGCCTTGTGCAATTGCCAATTGTCCACATCAACACCCCATTTTTCTTTCACTTCCCCAAGAATTGCCTTCAACGGCATGTTAGGCTGTGCTCTAAATTTATCAATCAATTTACGTGCAATCCATGGAGATTTCACAGCTGAAATCCGATGTTGCCTTGTACATGTGTGTTTGTCTTGAATTGATCTAATCTCAAAAGCCTCTTGATCCTCGCATTTATGGCCATAAACCCGATACCTACAACCGGGTTCCCTACATACCACAATATACCTCACCAAATAATTTTTTTAAAACATTATATAATTCCCATTCTTTATATTACTCTCCCTAATTGCTTCTCTAAATGCTTTGATTGACGAAAATCTTAGCCCATTACACAATTGTGGGCTCATCATATCAGTTTCTTGAAATTTTGTTCGCCTTGTAACACATCCAGCAGAAGAATCAACCTCATACTCCTCGTCACTTCTAGGAGGTGATATAAGAATGTCACTACGTGCCATGTCGGACTCAACATCATCATCATACACCTCATCACCATAACATCTACCCCTTCCACTCTCTCTTTGAGCCCCCTTTGCATTAGTATTTTCGTTATCACCCTCCACTGGCTCACCACTCTCCTCATCCCCACCCTCACCCTCATTACCCTCCCCATCACCCTCATTACCCCCCTCAACATTGCCCTCATCATTGCCCCCAACATTGCCCTCAACATTGCACTCAGCATTGCCCTCAACATTGCCTTCAACATTGCCCTCAACATTGCCCCCTACCGTGGATGACCTAGGAGGTAGCTATCTTCATCAAACAAATCCGGTTCAAAAACCTCTTCCCAATAAGGATCATCCCGCTCAATCCTAGTGTTTTCACCATCATTATCCTCATCATTGCTAACTGAATGATCAGCAAATGACACAAGGTACAATTCAATAACTAGTACCCCTTTATGTGCAGCAACCATTCTCAACACGTCGTAGTCTGATGAAATTAATTTCAGACCACTTTGCATATTACAACCTGGTTCCAAGTAATACACCAAATCCCCCAACTTGTATCCATTTTTTTTTACTATCCCCTCAATCTCAAAAAACGACAACTTGTCCTCGTCATATGTCTCAGCATGCACATCTACATCACCCCCCACATATGTGCATGTAAGCCCCCTATTAATCCTACCACCGTAATGTACCTCAAAGGCAAGCTCTCGTATAGTCATCCTAAAAAAAAAAGAAAAAAAAAAAGGTTACAAAATTAACAAATCAGTGAGATATTAAGTACAATTTAATTTTAACTAATTAATAAAGGTCAACTCAACAAATATAAAAAATAAGAAAATAATTAAACTTAAATTGTACAAGGCATGCAATCTAAAGTTAAAATGTAGACAATAAATGGTCACTATTAAATATATAGGAGGCATGTGATTTTTATCCGTGACTTTTAGTGAGTGCATGAAGGGTGAATATAATTGGTTGGTCTTCTATTGTAGACCCTAAATATATATAAGTTTAACCCTCAATATATTGTTAACATTAATTACTTAGTAAATCAAAAATCCCAAATGCTTAAAGTATATGTATGCATTCTACTGCTACTTGTGCAAATAATAATAATATTCCATTTCTGTTATTATAATCAATCTTTTATTTGCTTAAATAATTAAGCCATGTGTTTGCTTGATGAAATCAGACAAGAAGAAAGGTTTAACAAAAGTGGAAATTAGGTTTGAAGTATATATTAGTTTAAGGAAGGTTAGGTGGCTCAATGTTTTACGAGGAAATAATTTATTAATTATACACAAATCATGAATACATTCTGCAGTGTTAAATTGGTTTGCATCTCTTGAGATACTTAATGTTTGGAATGACATGGTACATTGGAATAAACCTATGCCTCTCGTCTCTATGCAAGTGTTCTTGCTGTTTGAACCGTTGGAGCTACTCACCAATCACCAACTCTTGTTCAGTTAATTGACCATGATGAGGTGTCATTCCATGGTAGAGTATTTATTTATTTATAGGTTGGATACCAAATTCAGACACTGAATGAGAGAAAGTTCACATGCAGGGTATAGGAAAACAGTAGATAGGAAAACAGTAGAGTATTTAACATTATTAAAGGACAACATTCTACGACACCTTAGTCTGATCAATAATGTCAAACAAGAAAACCAAAAAGGTTATATATATATATACACGTTTACAAAGAAGGGATCCATTCAGCCGTTCAAAACTTTTGTTTTCACCAAATGAGTAATTAAAAGTCACAGATTCTTTCACCAATCTAAACTTTTTTACAGCACATATGACATACTTATTTTGTCTGATTCTTTACAGCCTTTTTGAAAACAGCCTAAACAACTTTTTTGAAAACAGCCTAAACAGCCTTTTTGAAAAGTTAACAACAACACATGAAGACAACCTACAGGCAAAAGCCCTGACTTGTCGTTGTTTGTCTGACTCTATGTTTCTTAAACAAAACCAAAGTTCACTAAAACACATGGCATTCCTTACACCAATAGGGACCACTGAAAACAGCCTATAGTCTAAACAATACAGGTTCAACCGAGAAGAATATGGCATGCATTACAGCCATGGGGACCACGGAAAAAAGACTATCAACCAACCCATCCAACCAGAGACAACATTACAACAAGGGGGACCACGGCAAAATCTCAACCCATTAAAATGTTGCAAAATAAAAAACTGAAACCAATACATCCATCAACAAATAACTGAAACCCATCAACAAATAACTGTAACCAAAACCCCCAAATAAGCAGACAACCAAAAAAATATACCGAAAAAAGGGGGATTTGCGATAAATAGGTGCATCAGATAAAAGGGGGACCACGGCAAAATAAAAAGAGCTACAAACAAAAAGAGCTACAAAACACCAACAAAAAGAGGTACAAAACGACCTAAACCCATCGACATTGAGTTATCTCCACAAACCCTAAAAAATACGAAAAATCAATTAAATATATTACCTCCAATGGCGAAAATCTTCAAAGTTTGAGAGCAGAAGCTTTTGTGAGAATCGCGCGGAGGTTCAATGGATTGTAGGAATTTTTTTCAGGGAGAGAGGAGGACCGAAGGGGGAGGACGGACGGCTAGGCAAACTTGTGCGATCTGAGGTGATTTCAAAAGCTTCTACGTTTTAGGTTTAATGCCTGGACGATAGGGCGTCATTTTGGTAAGAGGGGAAACCCTAATCTTATCCAAAACGGCGCCGTTTTGGTAAGAGGTTTTATTATTTTTTTTAAAATGCTGGGAGGGTATTTTCGTAACTTGATCACATCAAAACGACGTAGTTTGGATGCTTCCATCCACTTTGACTGCAAAAACTAACGGAGGGGGCTAAAACGTAACTGTTTGGTAGTTGGGGGGGCCATTTAACAACTTTTGATACTTTAAGGGGCTAAAACGTAAATGGGTGTTAGTTGAGGGGGCTAAAACGTATTTTCCCCATAAAAAAATCATAGGTTGCATAAAAAATTGTCATTAGCATAATGTTGCTTAATGTTGTTTACAGAATTGAGAAATTTGAATGGAGAAATGATGCAGATTGCGTAGCCGTCAGTTTGTTTAATTTTTTTTTTAGAATAAGGATTGGGTTTTCCCTTTTCCATTAGGATTATATATATTTTTTTTATTAAGGATTAGGTTTTTCCTTTCTTACTAGGAATTGTTTTCATTTTCCTATTATGATTTGTTTCCTTTTTTCAATTAGGTTTGTTTTCCTTTTCCTTGTTAATTTAGGAGATGCCTAGCCTATATAAAGGCATCTAGTCTTTGTTACTTGGACAATTCAGTTTATGTTGATTTATCAGTTTTCTCTTAAATAAGAATTACTCATAGGTGAGTTTTCTTCTTATTTTTCCTTAGGCTATAGATAGACTCTATAGTTTTGAGAAGAGTTTTTAGATTATTGATAGACTCAAGATCTAAGAATTATTTATCTGTTCTTCTTGTTATTGTTTCTTTGCATCCCATCAAGTCAGGCTGCATCAGTTGGTATCAAAACTCAAGTTACTTTTCATGAATGGGAAGGAGCGACCATCTAGCAGACATAAACGAGGTGTACGTGCACACTTAGACAGCACGTAAGGAGCAACCAGCAATTCGTTTGCGGCACATGAGTGGTGGGCCGAACGGTTGTCGTCGCCAACCAAGACTGCGATTCGCGGAAGTGGAAGGCAAATCTAACACTGAATGGTGGCAATACAAGGAGGATCGACTCAGGGCTATGAGGGATCAAATTGAAGACCTCACTACCAAAGTATCTGACTAGTGTCGCCATAATGGGAATGGATCTAGAAACCCGTTTACGGAGCCCCGAACGCAGGGATGTTAGCACCTTGTGCAAGCTCATGCCAATCAGCGGGTGAATAGGTTCAAACTCGATACACCGGAATTCCAAAGTTGCTTGCAACCCAAAGAGTTCATGGTGGCAGAAAAAAAAAATAAAGAAAATTTTTACAAAAAAAAAAGTACCTAGGAAGATGGCGAGATGGTGCCTAAGGAAGGGGCGTAGATCAAGCTTCATTCAGTATCCCAATACATTAAAGGTACGTGTCGACAATTTCAAACTATATGCACCACAGGAGGCAAGGGGGCCAAGCTTATCATTGATCCAAGGAGTTATGAGAATATAGTCTCGGAGGAAGCGGTTCGCAAGTTAGGGCTTGAGACCGAGAGACATCCTACTCCCTATTAGTTGGAATGGCTCATGAAAGGAAACGAGGTAACAATTTCTAAACGTTTTCTAGTGTACTTTTCCATTAGAGCTAAGTATAGGGATAATGTTTGGTGTGATGTGGTCGACATGGAGACGTGTCACCTATTGTTGGGAAAGCCATGGAAATATGATAAAGCTGCTATCCATGATGAAACAAGGAACACATACAACTTCATGTTGGGTAAAACCAGATTGACGTTGCTACATAGCCCATGGGCAGAGCCAAAACCTTCACAAGGGGATGGTCAATCCGTTGTAGCCAAGCAGGAGTTGACAGACAAGGAAAACGGCATCAAGGGAGTGGTACTAGGGTCGATAAAGGAGCAGTTGGGAAGATTTGTCGACGTGGTCCAAGCAAAATTACTGAAAGCGGTGCCATCATTGCGAGACATTAAACCTCAACTTGATTTGGTGCCAGGGTCTAATGTTCCTAATCATCCGCACGACATCAAGAGTCCTAAAAAGCTTGAAGAATTGGGGAAACAAGTGGAAGAGGTAAGTTTTTTTGGAGAGTTTTGCAATTTTTCATAAAGAAGAGGATGAAAGAGGTAAGTCTTTCGGAGAGTTTTGCAATTTTTCATGAAGAAAAGGAACCCTTGGAAGAGGTAAATCTTTTGGATAATTTTGCACTTTTTGACGACAATTCTACATATCATGTGCCTGATAAGAGCCCTGAAGATAAAGTCTTCAATTTTAGTATTGAGCCAATTGACTATGTTGATTTCATTGGGATAGATGCTATTTTGTTAAATTATTCTAACTAAAATTGTGATGAGATTTATACGGTGGAAAAGGCTTTTTTGTCAAAGATTGAAAGGGTCTTTGTGAGTTCTTTGGAGATTCTCATGGCTTGTGGGAAGAGCAAAGCACGAGAGAAGCATGACAAGTCTACACAGCAAAAGGGTGTGTGAGGACGTCACGACAACTGTCAAGGTATTTCAATGATGAGGAGCATCACGCTTATTATGAGGTGTTGTCTTGTTTTGATCTTGAGGAAGGGCGAGTAGAACGAGTTGATAGGGCATCCGAAGGACCGTGGAAAGAACCGGCCGAATTCGAGAATGAATTCTCTCCAACAATGGGAGAATGATGCAGATTGCGTAGCCGTCAGTTTGTTTAATTTTCCTTTTATAATAAGGATTGGGTTTTCCCTTTTCCATTAAGATTATATTTTCTTTTTTTTAATAAGGATTAGGTTTTTCCTTTCCTATTATGAATTGTTTTCATTTTTCTATTAGGATTTGTTTTCTTTTTTCAATTAGGTTTGTTTTCCTTTTCCTTGCTTATTTAGGAGATGCCTAACCTATATAAAGGCATCTAGGCTTTGTTACTTGGACAATTCAATTTATGTTGATTTATCAGTTTTCTCTTAAATAAGAATTACTCATAGGTGAGTTTTCTTCCTATTTTTCCTTAGGCAATAGATAGATTCTATAGTTTTGAGAAGAGTTCTTAGATCATTGATAGACTCCAGATCTAAGAATTATTTATCCGTTCTTGTTATTGTTTCTTTGCATCCTACCAAGTTAGGCTGCATCAAGGAAGAATCGAACTGGAATGTCAAGAAAGGACTTTTCCAAGTTACATGAGTAGATCTTTCCTATTCTTGATCCGAATGGAAGAGAAAATTGGAGATCTTATAAAAATGTTACCAAACACAAGATGGATAGCAACCCATTTAGCTAACAAGTGTGCACAAAAATTGGTGTCAATTTAAAACTGTGCGGCAGTCTATCAAGATATGAAATGCACTAGAACAGGAAAATTAACTTATTGGTAGACATGAGAGGGAAAAAAAAAATGCTTTTATTATACATTAATGGCTGATTAATCCATTGTAAAAGGCTGATACCGTATATCTATTCACTCAGTTCAGTTGTTTTACACATAATTTCACATCTCTGCTGCAAAGGATTTACCACAACCACATGTTTGTGTTGCATTTGGGTTCTTGAAGGAGAAGCCTCCACCAATTAGAGCATCACTGTAGTCCAACTGCATCCCAAATACGAAAAGAAGGCTCTTTGGATCACAAACTGCCAAGAAAAAGAAAAAGAAAAAGTGAAGGAGATTATATGTTTAAAGAAATAGCATTAGATATATAAAGATGAGAGACTGCATCACATGATCAAGTGCATGCAGAGGCATTCTGGTATTTCACATGGGATATAAATTTTCTTCAAACTAGGTTCCGTTGAGCATGTAAGAAACAAATAATTTTTTTTTTATTAATGCTGTGAGAAGCACATACTATTAAAAAACACATCGTTTCTCGTATGTTAAGGGACAAATGACATTTTTAGAGACTAAGGTTAGAGGAAATTTCTGTTTTGACATGTGCAGACAGTTTGGTAATTGGATACCTGCTATCAATTACCCAAACCACATCACACAGAATTTTTAGATTGATGAACAATATAAAACACACTACATGGATACTTTTAAATTGATGAAAAACAAGGTTACCAATACATGACTCAGGTGTCTGCAAGTTCTTCTAATGAAAGACACACCAACTTCCAGAAATCAGAGTAAAGCAATATGGCCATATCTTGATATTAATTTGCATTGCCTATACTACAGAAACAACCAAGAGATCAATTTGGTTCTCAAGTGTTGGTACCCCAAATTAGTTATTAAATCCTGTAAAAGCCTGTGGAAACTCAGTTTGCTGATATCCACAGGAAATGATTTAAGGACGTTAAAACTAGTGTTGCCACATGTGTCTAAAGATTGAAATGGCTACAGTCCCAAACTTTAGCCGGTAACATGGAGAGTACTTGCCCAATCAGTTATAAAATATCAGTACAAAATCTGAAATTACATATACATGCTTCAATTATCTTCCATTTGCAATACATCACAACATAATACCTGTATGCATTTCATCTTCTTTATACAAGCCTAAGTGCTACTCCACAGCTTTGATTGAGTTGCTTATTCTCAAACATATATATTTTTTTGACTTCATCCACCTTAATGTCCTGCCTGCTCTATTAAGTGTGCAGACATTAGCCCTCTATTGAGAAGATTCTCACAATGCTTGACAACTAGATTTGATTTCTAATGTATTGAAGCATACTACATTTTTTTTTTTTTTTGGGATGATTAATTGGCCCTAAGGAGAGGGGAAAGGGAAAATTTGAACTAATGACCTCTACTTCATAAGGTGTGGTCTCTAACCAATTGAGTTACCCTTTGGGACCAACCTACACTTATTATAGACAAATGAAAATGTAAAAGAGAATCCAAAAAGGAAAGTGTTTTCTCCACGCCCCGGTACCAACTCCCTCAAAGTTCTATCTTGAACAAACCCTAAAATCAAAGTCTTGGCATGTGTTATAATTCAAAATTAAATTATTAAATTCATCTCTTCTAATCAGCTTAAACTTTTAGGATAAATAGTGATTTAACATAGTATCAGAATAAATGTCATGAGGTTAAACCATATCTCTGTCATTCACCTCTCATTTTAATTAAATATTCTATGTCTTGAGTCTTTACTTAGAGCCCACATATGAGGAGAAATATTAAAATATAAATTGAATGATTAAATTCACATCTTCCTATTATTTTAAGTTGATGCTCCCTTGTTTCAATCCATTTTTATATGTCCCCTTTACTCATGTCTCGCGCTTTTCTCTTGGATTGACCAAACTCCTGGAATTGTTTTTTCAGTTTCCCTTCATTAATTACTTCCAACAATAACATTTGACATCAAGTTAGATGCCTTAATCCCTAAAGTGCACATACTTTTGCCCCTAGACTAGACACATAACATTAATGCAATTTTATACAAATTGGACATAGAAGAAGCCTACCCAACTCAATTCCTAAATCCAGCTAGTTACATCTTAAGACTTCTAACACAGCTCTGTTGTACATGCTTCTCATCTGTGGTACCTGGTTCTTCAACTCGTTCCGCAATATCCATGTCAACATGACTCTCACATAAACACTATTAACATCCTACACCCAATGCTTTAAGAGAAGAACTGAAAGGTGTTCATTTTTCCTTTGTCAATTGCATATTAATTCAGGTGCCATGAACTTGCTTAAACGAGAAGAGCTCATTCCCATCTTGAAGGGATTAGATTAGCGGTCTGGTGGCAAACTAACATCATCAAAGTTAGCGCATTTACATTATCTATTTAAGATAGATGCTAAGCGAGATCTAGTTCCCTACATGGAAATTTAAACATAGCACAAGATCCTATGCTGGTATAATTTGTTGCCTGGGTGCTCTGACCTTGGCCGCCCATAGTCATAGATGAAAGATGTGAGAATCTCTTGAATG
Source organism: Carpinus fangiana (assembly GCA_006937295.1). Lineage (NCBI taxonomy): Eukaryota > Viridiplantae > Streptophyta > Magnoliopsida > Fagales > Betulaceae > Carpinus > Carpinus fangiana. Next base: position 41,692,467 of record CM017321.1, on the reverse strand, counting down.
TCCAGCTCTAAGGCTATCACAAATCTCGTCATCTGAAGACATACTCTTCTCTGAAGTTATATTGCTTATAAGTCATCTTATTATGACAAAGCCAGTGCTTTGACCTTGCATCCAATAGATGATGGCCGTTACGCTCTCTTTAAGGTCCAGCTTAAGATTGTAGTAAAAATTGGTATTTGAATACTCTGCCCAAAGTTGCTATTACTTGTAACATGTCAGATACAGCATTTACTACTTCAGATATCAACAATAATGTATCAATAAACTTTCAAATGATGGGACCAACAGAAAGTCATTGGAAGATTGATTATTGATAATACAATCATCTTGCCGCCCGTAAGTGATCCACCATCATTTTCATTATTAAGTTTTCTTTTTCTCTTAAGTTAGTTTCATTGTCAAGTCTTTCACTAAATGATTAGCTTCTTAAGCCAATGTTAGAGTCAATTTGCGTGACTAGTCATGTTAGATGCGAAACTTTGATCAAAAGGTGAAAGCCGTCATAATTCTAGTGGGAGCACATCTCTGACTATTAACTGTAAATTCTACTTATGTTGTGATGCCAATCAATTAAATCACCCTAATCAACAAACATTCTCATCCTAAAATGGACTATACTTAATATACTTCCCTGCTCTATTTTATCTGTCCCTGCTCTATTTTACCTGTCCATTCTCTTTTATTTGTTTCTAACCCTCATATTAATCATTCGCCTATCACCCTAAACCTTACTTCCATTGTTAGTCCCCTAAACCTAATTCTTTAAAACCATAAGATATCCAAATTCACTATCAAACAAATATAGCATAACAGAATACATATGACCAAATAATTAAAGAAGGTGTGCACTGCAGGGAGTGAACCAGACACCTTTTAATTGTATATACGTAACCTAACCTATCATTTATACACAATTCAAAGAATATGTACGTTTCTAACATTTATTTTAATAATTAAAGTTCAAGCAGGAACTAACAAATATCTTGGATGTAGATCGTAATGCACACTCACTTGCATGGACTACCACCTACCGGTCAACCAACAAGTTATCCACAAAGGCTGACACCATTGTAATATAGATCACAGCAGAAGCTTTATAAAACGTACATCCTCACATAAGCAAGCAAACAAGATTATAAAGGCTTACCAATCACAAAACCATTATACTCGATGATGGAATCATCTGGTCGTGCATTTGCTCTTTTTTCGAACTCCATTGTGTAAGACATGCCAGAGCATCCACCCTGCTTAACACCAATTCTCAAGCACAAATCTTCATTACGTTCAGACCTCATCCTATTCAAGTGTTTCAGCGCATCATCTGTAAGAGAAATTGCAGGTGCGATGCCCTGAGATGTTGGTGCAGCTGAAACGTGGAAGGAACTTGATATGATTATAATCATATATTAAGCAATTTAAACTAAACAAAAAAGAAAAATTAATTACAATGCTGAATGCTTTCTCAAGTATCATGCGAAAATCTTGTTAAATGAAAGATTGATGCAGCCTATACTCTTAATCCAATTAACTGCTTTAGAAGGAATAACACAGCTGTGTGGCGTATATGTACAGCGAAGCAGAAACATGAATCTTTCTTAGAATTAAGGCTTTTCTACATGTATTATTACTAAAAGCAATGCAATATTCAGACACGTCTGCAATTCTTTCTAATCTAAAAAAGAGAACAAATATGTCATATGTACCATTTGTTACACAAATAAGGATCATAAAAGAGTTCTTTCTTACCCTGTTAGCCATGTGAATATAACAAACGCCTCAAAACTGTGACACTCCCATTATCCATGTGTCCCAAAAACCAACACAAATGGAATAACCACCAAAACTTGTCAAATCTTGTTACCATCAAACTATTTGTGGTAAGCCCAAGAAACAGTTCAAATTAAATTTGACTAAAATGCAAAACCCATCATATAATTTAACCAACCAATACAAGGATTAAAATTATTCTTGTGATTGAGGAAGAATTCCTCGACTCTGTACAATTCGCTAAATACCCATTCCAGTTTCAAGCAAACTAACCCCAATTACAAGCTTAATTCCTCACAGTTCTCCATAATATACCCGGAAAACAACAAAGAAAAAGAAACAGCAAACTTTGTAATTAACCAGTAAAGCAGACCATACCAAATTGTTCAAAATAAATGATTAAAAAAATCACATATTATTTGAGATTTAACAAACATAACAAAAACAATGAAATAAATGCAAAAAAGAAGAAGAAGATAATTGTAAAATATATATATATAAAGTACGCAAAAAAAAAGTACCTGAAACCGAAGCTGCTCGAATTGAAAAGGGCTTTCGACCATGGAGCTTTAATTGTGAAAATCGAAAAGAAACTGAACAACGAGGTAAAGAGCTTGATCGTGGGTACTGGGGTGGAAGAAGAGAAAAGGAGCAACGGGTGGGAATTGCAGAGAACGCCATTGGAGAGGACGGAAATAAGCTTTTTTCCTGTGTATGTTTTGGTAAATGAGAGAATATATGTGTATATCAGATATTTTCAGGTGGACGTGCTAGAAAATAATCGAAAGATCTCCGCCGTTGAACGTTCAAATTGTGTGTGTTGACTGTTGTTTGCTGTTGTTCCAGACTTCCAGTAAGGCAGGAAGTAGATCGGACGGCCTAGGAAATTCCTCGTTATTGAGCTTGAGTGGTCCCCCAAACCCACTTTTGTGCTCTTTTTTTTTTTAGCTTGAGTGGTCCTCCTAACCAACTTCTTTTTTTTTTTGTTCCTTTTTTTTTTTTTCTTTTTTTTTTTTCTTTTTGAGGTTTACATTTAAGATTCTTTTCTTGGGTTTTTTTTTACTCATTAATATTATTAAAAAAATTAACTTTTCAAAAAAAAAAAAAAAAATCTAGAGGGTGGTCAAGGCACCCTCATTTGGCTCTTTTTGACATGTCCGCTCAAAAGGGATGAGAAGGATTTGAACTAGTGACTTCTGTTTTATTAGGCATAGTTTTAACTAATTAAATTACTTCTTGGAGACCATCTTCTATGAATTAAAAGATAGTGAATTGCAATTATAAAATATTATTGGGAGTTTTAACTAAATACTAACTTAAGACAAGTCATGAGATGAAAAGTGTCACCGGCCTATTGGAGCAAGTTTTATTTTTCCTTTGGGCTCATTCTCAAACTAATTATTATCTCTTAAGGGGCTTGACCTAATTACACAAGGAGAACCATAGTGGCCATGTATAGTGGTGATATGATCTAGGTTTTTCAAGTCATACTTTGACAAGGAAACCAAGTCCGATCCTATTTTCACTTGAAAATATAGGTCTAATTCAAGTGGTCTAGTGTAGGCATTAGAGCCTACCGTCTTTGTCATATAATCAGAATTGAGAAGAAGGTTTAGAGGTCGCAAAACCCTAGCCTACACGTGCGAATTGAAGAAGGAGCTAGAGGATTCAATTCAGCCTCAAGGACACCAAGTAGCCAACTTTGTAAGATAGTGTCCTACCTTTGTAAATTTTTGTTTTGCATGATCTAATGCTATGCTCTCTTAATGCTTTTTGTTGGGAATTTTCCTATGTATCTTTTTATATACATTCCTTACAGTTACCCTGGGCCTTTTCATATTAGGCTAGTCATATTAGTTTTATGTATTAAGTTTATATTATGTTAGCATAAGCTGGCTAACCCTAACAATATTAGGGTTATGATATTATTTCAGTAAGAGTCACTTTATAACTTGGCCCTAAAAAATATTGTAATACTCTCTATTTAAATAAATGTATGATATGAATAAAGGAAGCTGCAAATTATTCAAAACCTTGTGTTTGAAAATGTTTTAGATTTTCTTAGAATCTAAAGGTCTAGATTCTCTTAAACCTTAATTTATACCGTTGCCAACTTAGATTCGTAACATAACATGCTGACATACTTCTTGTTTGGCGCTTGTTTGCTTATGTGAAAGACATTGAGCTCAACCATCATGTTACCAAAAGAAATCCTCATAACAACATTTTGCTTAAGTACATAAACATCATCTTCAACTGAACTAGAAAAAAACACATGACTAGCCAGCAAAATATGTAAAATGCCATTCAAACTGTACTGGATAATTCACACCTTGCAGACAGTATTGGATTTTTGCAGGTTTTATGTCACACGAACTTGATTGCTTTGTCTCTAAAGTAGCAAAATGGACAACTTACAACTATATTGATGAATACATGAAAAGGATCAAATTCCTTCTCATTCCACCCGAAAATTAATGGAAGTAACAAAAGTAATCAAAGAATTATAGCAGCCCTTGAAAACCAACTTTAGCATGCACAAAATCCTTTCTGTTCAATACCTGATAGAGATTCTGAGATACCCTGGAAGTAACTGCAAAATGAACATAATATAAGCTGCTCATGAGAGAATAACTTGAAGAAGTAATGGAACTTATGAGAATCGAAATGTGAACCATATGAACTGATTGTGAAACTAAAAGCCACATAAGTAAGGCTGATTCAAAAAAATTTTGGTATAAATGACAAAAGTTTCTTATTATGGAAATTTTTTATAGTAAAATTTGCTTAAGAGGGAGGCTAACATCATATACATGAATATGATCATTGACATGAAGGATGCATCTTATTTTACTAGTCAACAAAAACAATGAAGGGTGATCTGCAATAATGCATCTGAAGTTCATCAGTGGCTCAATTTAAGTGGGATGCAGAGCTGATATGAGCTTCTGATGAAATTTAATTACAGCTCTTTAGAATCTGCTGCAGAAAAGTTTTTAAAAAATGAATAAATTTGTCTACAGGATTAGACTTACTTGTCCAGATCACATCCTTGTTCATTAGTTATTGCAGTTCTTGCAACACACAGAAATGCTTCATCAACACCGTAGCCCTCTTTTGCTGAGGTCTCAAAGTAAGGTATATTTCCTCTGGAAGCACACCAATCCTTTGCTTGTTTTTCAGAAACCTGCACCACTAATTGCCATAAATTATATGCCAAGAACAAATGCAAACAAGTGCTAGAGATGAATCCATGTCCATACCACTCTACTGTTTCCACCATCTATGTCAATCTTATTTCCAAGTAATACAAAAGGAAATTCGTCAGGTGCAGCCGGATCAGCCTGGTGTCAGATGAGGATAGGTGCATATGATTAAATAAGTACACTGGTAATACAGAGTAAGAGATGGATCTGTAGATACAGAGTAATTAAGTACAACATGTAATGCATTATTATCTAAATTTCTTTACATGTCATGTACCAGAAAAGTACATCAGAAGTTAATGAAGTATCCCTTCTGGGTTAAAGATGATATCTATGACCATAATCTAGGAAGTTTTACAGAGAAATTCCATCTAAAATTACAAGATGCAAAGAGAGGTCATTGTCATGCACAAATATGATTATAGCTTCCCATTACCTTGTTTACACAAAGAAGCAAACTTTAGAGTTGGGAGAGCTCATGATTTTCTAAAGAAGTTGCTGGAATTTGCTTTGAAACTTTTTTAATTGAGCTCTTTTTGGCTAATACGAAGAATAAAAAAGAGATTTTTCCCCCAAAAACAATTAGTTTTGATTTATTAAAGTTCCAGGTTGAGTTTTTGGCAAGAACTAGTGTCATGACTCATCAGAATCTTCTCACAAACTAAAATTATGGTCTCATGGTAGAGTAATTAACTTCAACTTGAACTGCCAACAATGTTTAATACACGGACGCAGGATATCTCGTCTTAAAATATTAATTAAATTATTAAATTCACACATTTCTATAAGCTTAAGTTTTAAGACAAGTGATAGTTTAACATAATATCAAAGCTAGAAGTCATGAATTCAAAACCTTACTCCATGATTTACCCTAGCTTGCTTCAGTTGGATATTCCATTGTGTTGGAACACATTCTTATATGCTTAAACTTGTAAAGTGATGGTTTAAAACCTCAAAATAGAGGAGCAGAAGTCATTCTATGCCATGATAAATTCTGTGCTAGAACATTTATAAGTTGAAATATGAGCATATAAATCATTTACATCTCTAGTATTCAGGATAAGAAGAAAGCTTTATATAATCATAGGCTGAACCAATAGAATATGCTGCTCTCTTTGATAATCACCAAACACATGGAAATAGAATGACGCTAGAGAGGCATCATCAGACCTATTTGAGAAACTCTTCACGCCAAGTGTTTAGTGTTTCAAATGATTTTAGTACATTTACATCATATACAAGAACACAACATTCCGCCCCTCGATAAAATGCGGCCCCTAGACTTTGGAACCTTTCTTGCCCTGCAGTGTCCCAAATCTGCCAAACAAAATTTACTTCAATCAATTTCACAAGAAAACTCATTAAAATGTTGGTTTAGATGGAAAGATATCAAGGAAAGGTTAATCGTCTACCTGCAAAGTGACCTGTTTGTCGTCAATCTGTAGTTCTTTTGTGACAAAATCAGCACCAATGGTAGCTTTATATTGTCCAATGAACTTGTTATAGACATATCTGAATAAGCAGTTAATGAATCACGCAGCCTATATATTCGACAGAAAACTGAAGAGCATATATATTCGATAGAAACTCAAAGCAAAGAAAAAAGGATACTGATTCATCAAGGATGTCTTTCCCACCCTGAATATCACCAGAAGACAAATTCATAACTTTAGAGAAAAGTGCAGGAGAAGTAAAATATCCATATTGTCAAGTACATTACTATATATTCAAACCACTCAAAGAAAATGAGAAAAAAATATATGTATTGAAAAGAAACAAAGAAAGAACTTTGAATCTTACCCACTATCACCAAGGACGATTACTTTTAGCAAGGCTCTTTTTCCAGCAGACATGTCCATCAGACCACAAAGTTTTATCCAAAACAACAGACGCTGTAGAAAATGTTCTGAACTGCTGATTTATTCAAAGCTTTATCTCTAAAAAGTATATATATATGGATATGTTTATGAAAGTTTCGATAAAGAAATATCACGTACAGTTATAATGACAATGAAAAAGAAGGAATGGTCATTTTCGAGTCCGTTCTTGATCCTACTTGGCTACTGCTTTTTTCTTCTTTTCCTCTATGTTTCGATGATGTTAAGCGAGAGACATGTGAACTTTTGCCAACCAAAACCAACTTTACCCGCCAGCGAAGCTGTTCTTTTTTCTTTTCTTTTAAAAACTAAATTATTAATAACTATTTGGTTGACTATTTGCCTATAGGAATCGTGCAGTACTACGTGGCCTCCTCATTGTTTGTTCTTGAATATGTTTGGCACTTCTTGACAGGATGGACAGTTTTTTAAATGGTTTTCGATTTGCATATTGATTATTGAAAAGAATATATACATATTTCTTTTATTGTTGCCATCATTGTTGGGGTTATTAATAGGGCAGCATAGTTTTCAACTTTTTCTCTAATTTCCTAAATTTATAGCCCTTTTTAATTTCCCTGTACATGTTTATGTTGGTGTAATTTGTTTGTATATCCAAAACCAAACGTACATTTTGCTCTTTTTTGTTGAAATAAATTGCGGAATGAGACCGGTTAGAATAGGAAATGCAATAAGAAAGAAATCAGAAAGTTAATATGAAATATTATAGAATAATATCAAACTATACATGGAAATAAATTAGTGTTTGATATGTTCTGTAAATGATAAACGATCTCAGCAAAATGATTGTTTAATATATATTAGGCCAATAAGGTAAGTATACAAAATAAAATCTCCTTCAAACGATCTTTCAGGTTTTTTTTTTTTTGTTTTTTTTTTTACATATAGGAGGAAGGGGATTCAAACTAGTAACATCTGCTTCATTAGGCATGATCCACAATCGATTGATTTACCCCTTGGGGACAACTTAGATTTCCAATTTGAGTTTGGAAACAAGGTCAGAAAAACGTCTAGGTAGATGTGCTTTGGTAAACACATAAGCTAGTTGACCAACATATGCAATTGGACATAGAGAGTTCCCTGCAAGAAATGATGACACACAAAATGGCAGTTGATCTCAATATGTTTGGTGCGTTCGTGAAAGATATAATTATGAACAATTTGAATTGAACTTTGATTATCACAAATATATAAAGAGAGCTAAATGTCTAAGGAGCACTCATGTCTTGTAGAAGCTAGCATAGCGAGAGTAGCTCGGAGGTAGTGTCAACAAGTGCATGATATTCATCTTCAGTACTAAAGTGAGCAACATGTTTATTGGTATGCCAAGAGACAAGATAATATCAATCTTCCTTGGAGGCAAATCAACTATGTCTTAAGTGTGGGTTTTTGGTAAAGGCATCAAGTTCTTCGGACATAATTTTCTGCCAAAGAGGGTCAATACAAGCCTCACAGAAGGAGTGGGGTTCAAGGACCTTATAGCAATGGTGGTAATCTTGTAGAAGACAATAGAAGAACTTATGTTCAATATATTATTAAAGAACTTATGTTTTTTTCTTTTTCTTTTTTCTTTTATTCAATATATTATTAAAGAACTTATGTTCCCAAAATGTGACATGACATGAGATGTGAAGATGCTTATCGATGAGATCATACATCTATAACCTTTGTGTTCAATTCCATAGCCTAGAAAACAATAGAAGTGAGAATAGAATTAGTGCATTCATGAGGAACTTGAAGAAGAACGAAACAAACACACCCAAAATTTATGAGTGTCTGATAATCAATAGGAGTGCCAAAAAGAGTTCATAAGAGGACTTATTGTGAGTAATGTGAAACGAGGCCAAATTGATGGTGTAAACCGTAGTAAGGGAAGCCTCACCCTAAACATGTTTCGAAATATAGGTAGAAAGAAATAGTGTCCTAACTATGTCTAAGATATGTACCAGAATAAAAATGATGGAGAATTGTGGCATTTTGTTTTAAGTGTGTTAAGAAAAGTAGATTCATGATACCCCATGGCATTAACATAAGGAAAAGCTTTAGGGCTTGTTTGGTTCACAAATTGAGTATGCAATTAGGAAAATGAATAATTATTACTAGGAATAGAGGAGAGTGAATAGAATAGTTATTCTTATTCCTTAGTTTGGTAACAACATGTGTATTCTAATGGAGTTTAACCAAAATTACCAAAAATCCTACCCCCCTTTTTTTTTTTTAAAAAAAAAAAACAACAATAAATAAACAAACAAACAAACAAATTCTAGGTTGCTGGGGTTACCGGCCACCCCCTTGAAATTCTAGGTTTTTTTTTTTAAAAAAAACAAACAAACAAACAAACAAAACAAAACAAATTTAAGGGTTAAAATAAACTTTTTGAAAAAAAATTGGTTTTTTTTTTTTAAAAAAAAAAAAAGTTGTCAATTCCTTATGAATAACTATTCCTTTTAATTATTTTTTAAAGGAATAGTTATTCATGTGTGTAAGTGATTAGTGATTCCCACCAGAATAACTATTCTTGTGAATAGACCATTACCAAAGAAAGTAATGATTATTCAACAAGAATAGTTATTCCATTTCAGGGGTATATTCCACAAACCAAACAAGTTAATGTTTTGAGAAAATTTGAGTTTGAACGATTCTATGAAAGTTAGAATAAATTTTTGAAAAGTCTTAACCCATTTTATAAAAGATAAAGCAATGTATATTGAGAATAATATTCTATTAAAATAACAAAATAGAGTAATTCCCCCTAGTGGGAATGGGCGTAGGCCCCAAACATTACACTTTAAAAGGTAATGCATTTTGTTTTCCAAATTTACAAGTAGCACAATCAAATGACTCTAAACTAACCTTAATTGACCATTTGTGACTAGAGAGAGTATGCGAGAAATAGACCATAGCATAAATGAGAGTGCTATAAACTAAGAGTGGTAGATGACGATTGAGATCAAGTGGCAACAAACATTGTGGAAGGAAGATGGAAAGATGAGAGCTCAAACAGACGTCCAATCTTACAACTGGTCCTAAATAGTTGACTTGTGTCATGGATCGTGCATATCACAATCCTAATTAGTGAAATATAACTTTAGACCAAGTTCACAAAGTTGGCCAATAGAGAACAAGTTTAAATAAAGATTTGGAACCAAGTAGGTGTCAGATATAAATAATTGTCAAGTAAATACAAAAACCTATGTGGCTAACATTCAAACGTGAACCATCAGTAGTATAAATAGTAGGAGAACCAAATAAATTAGCTTTAAAGGGAAATATAGAAGAATCATCCGTCATGTGATTACAATAGATAGAGTCAATAAACCAAGGATTGTTACTTGGTATGGTGGACATGGCAGTATTGATGGTAGAATTAGACAAAACATGATGGGTAAGAGCCCCAATTTCAGCTAAAAAAAGAATGTTGGGTTGGGGTGCAACGTTGGTGGAAGACCCGTAAGATGGATAAGTCTGAGTGACAGTAGTAGCCTTTTGAAAAGGGCTTTGTTATTCCTTGTGAAAGCCAGATTCTACATTCACTATACTCGTGACCAAATTTTTAACAACGGTGGCATTGAATATGATGGCTACAAAAGGAGCTTACTAGAGTGGAGCCAAGAGCACGTGTGCCTGAGTCTCGTGAAGCTAAAGCCATGACCATCTTTTGTAGCTTCATAGTGGAGAACCATATCTCTTCTGAAATTAATTATCTAATGGCACTTTCTAAAGATGACAAGGGTGAGTGATACAAAGAGATGCGCAAGTGGGTGTCAAACTTGAAAATTCTATATACGACTCCAAACGACACCTATTCAGAATTTATAGGTGTTTCACACAATATTATGAGGAAATAGATCTGACCTAACAATTCATAGACAACCAAATATATATGAAATAATAAACAATAAAAAACATAGATATTTTGGTTACGAAAAGGAAACCAATTAGAGAACTCTCTAAAGGTAAAACCTCTCCAGGGCAGCCAAACCTAGGAAATCAACTGACTCAGTAAAAGAATAAAGGATTACAAGATGTTCATACTTACAAAACATTTGCTATGACACACTCTTGTATAAGACAAGCGACCCAGTTGCCTTCTACCGCAGTAGCCCTTTCCAAAGACAGCTGACACAATCCTCTTACGTGATTTTCCTTTACCAGAACTCCGATTGACTTCACTTCAACAATCAATAAATAACTATGAACATTTACTCTAAGTGAGAGAACAAAAACTCTAAATCATAGACTCTCTTAGCACATGACAGCAAATTCTAGATGCAGAATTCATACCTCATACAGATCTGTAGAGATCTATATATAACATTTAAAAGATTCATAGTCTAGTTAAAACTCAAATACATTGAAAATAAGACCTAGAATATGATACCTAAAAGACTTATAGTCAAGTTAGAACTCAAATACATTGTAAATTAGGCCTAGAAGCTACGGGCCGTCTAGACGGTAAGTGGGCTTTGAATCCATTTTGCTTTCTGAACATTTAGCCAATAATTAAAAATAACAAAACTCATCGCAAATTGCAGTAAGGATTTGAATGGGGTGCATGTTATTTCAAAAAGTGAAGTGTCATGATTATCAAGGGGATGGATCCAACCTGGTTCACTGATAAGTGCTAAAATATACATATTTTATCCCTTTAATTTACATATGTTAAGATCTTAGTTTTGTTATTATTTGATGTTTTGTTTTCTTTTTGTGTTTTCTTATGTTTTTAGGGTTTTTTAAGAAAAGAAAACATTTATGGAGAATTCCAAGCTTAAAGCACACTTTGAAAATACCTAGAAGATATGATTAAGCGTAACCAATCATAATAGATGACCTATATGATGTGGTTAAGTTTAATCAAATGAAGGAAATGATTAAATCGGAATTTCTCTAATTGGAGTCAAATTTGGATTCTGCAAATGTCTCAGTATTTTAACCATAAATTTCAGTTAAAATATTGGATTGAGGTGAATCTAGTGGCATTGGAAAGTTAACTCAAAATTATACAAATCATTGTGAAATAGGATTTTCCTAATTCAGAATTCTGCTCTGCCAAAATCATCCTGCAATAAAGAACGCAAATCTGGATATATAAATCTTATTCTGATTTGTACTTAGGTTATCTTTATCTTAATTTGACAAGGAGATAAACCTCCAAATTTTCTAGGATTACTAGGCTTCTAGGACTCTCTTAAACCTTATAAATAGACATCTAGACCATACAATTCGATACACAATTCCAGAGAGAAGAATTGGAGCTATTTCTAGGAGTCATTTTAAGTTCTTTCTTTTCCCTTTTTAGTTTTGTTTAACTTATGTGTAACTAGACCTTTTGTTAGGGGCTAGATTGAAGCCATAATCATGTCGTTTTAGGATTTCAATGTTTGCACCTTTGTTACAATAATATTTGGTGTATTTAAATTGGTTATTTTCTAGTTTATTGAATTCCTCATGTGAATGTCCCTAATCATTATATGCATGTGTTTGGATATGTTATTTGAGTCAATTTGGATAACCAAGTCTTGGGCTTAATAAAGTGACAAAAGAATCTCATCACGAGTTTTTGGGGTAATAAACATGGAAAATCGGGAGTAGATTTCCATAGATTGATATTTTCTTAAAGAATAACTTAGTAGATACCATGCTAAATCCTTTAGAAAAGAAAAGAATTAAAGTAGATATCATGCCTTATTCATTGCTTAGGAAGATCAATAGCTTAAGGAGTAGATACAATGCCCTTAGGTTGGCAAACATTAAATATACTTGTATGATTGGAATATTAGCATATCGTTATCTTAATTAGTCTGATTAGTGGTTGATATCAAAACCCTAATCCTTTCGTTATTCTTATTTTCTTTTTAATCTTTTAATTCGTGACAATTCAAAGATATTTAATTTGGAAAATCAATTCTAAACAAATCATAATCCTCGTGGAAATGATCTCGTACTTGCTCTCTATACTATCGTTTTGATATTGTGCACTTCTGAGTAGAACATACCAAGTATTCACCCATTAATTTAGGTTGGTATTTAACACAACACTTACATAAAAATAATTGATCCCAAAGATAAGTCATATATGAATAAAACTCAATAACATATTGACCTGGTTCATGACACATACAATTAAGTCTGGTTACCAGAGACGAACAAAGGGGAGGGCTGGTATAGGCTAGGGCCCTCCCCCTAAATTTTCAAGAAAAAAATTTTACATGTAAAAAAATAATAATAATAAAGGAAAATTGTATTTTTAGTGAATAGGCCCTATGCCAAAAACCAATTCTGGCCCTTTTCAATTTAAACTTTGGTCCTATTCCTAATTTTGTTTACCCTATTTCTAATATTTTTGGCCCTATTTAATGAAATTTAATAAGTTCCGAGTTATTAGATTAATGGGTTGAAAGCTTCAATTTCAATATTGGTACTAGTATGAATATAAACCCTAATTTGTATAGTATGAATTAAATTAGGGTTTTTGGTATGTGAACACTAGAATTGCTAATTGGATGGGTTAATTATATTTAAAGTGTTAATTAACCCTAGACTTTCATGAGTTCAATGAAAATTGATACCTATAGGGTTTAAGTTCTAATATGTCATATTAGAATCATATTGATTTTTGTATGTGAATATGAGTATCATAAATTGGGGGAAAGTTGTTAGATTAATGGAATAAGAAGAGAATATTAGTATTATAAATATTGAGAATATTGGTGGTTAGAATTTAAACATTTAATTGGAGAATTTGACACAATTCTAACATCAATTCCTCATTGTATTTAAGTACTAGTGATTAGAAAAAAAAGAAAAAAGTACCGAATTATTACACGATAAAAAAATCCAAAAAAAAAAAACTTAAGAAATTTTTCGCTTGGGCCCAGTCCCATAAAACTTTCTAGTTCCGTCCTTGCTGGTTACGATGTGAAAGCGTCAAGCAAGGTTTATAGAGTAGTACCACCAGACCAATATATCTTAAACATCCTTGACACTATCAAGTTTGCCAAAGGTATTACTAATGTTACATCCTAATCCAAAAATGGAACTAAGACAATGATCCTGTTTTCTTTTTCTTTTTTTGATATTTAAGACAATGATCCTATGTTCTCAAATGCGTAGTATTAAATTCATGATTCAATAATAATCCAAAGCAATTTAAAATAAAAACTCTTAATAAATTAAACTTTTCTAAACAGAAAATTTAAGCATCATCTTTCTTAAACAATTGTTTAAAAGTTATTGTTAAAAACAACATGTACTACACAACACTTATTATAAAACCCATGATCATTTCTGCTCACTGGTCACCCTGACTGTCTATGTCCTACATGATAACATTTGGAAAGTGGAAGAAAAATGGGTGAGTTTGAAAAAACTTAGTAGATGAATACACAAAAATAAAGGGAAAACTTTACAAAGTCCACCTGAACTTTCACACGTTTGACATGACTTCCTCAAAATTCAAAAGCTCTCAATTTCACCTATCAAATTTGATTGTATTCAAAGTTTTTATTTATTTATTATTATTATTATTTTTAATCTCAATTTTACCCAAGCCCATTGTAGGCCTATAGTTGGTTCGATATTTCGGCCCATCGTTTGCTCTCATATTTGACCCATAAATGGCTCTGTTTTGGCCCATTGTTTGGCTTATTTTTGTTAAAGACGTATCTTCGATCACCATTGCCAACCACTATCATCTCTAGCTACTATTGCTTGCCACACCACACACTCTTCTTTTCAAACTCAAGTGGTAGGTGGAGATAATATCAAATCAAATTTAAATACAATCAAATATGATTACCTTAAAGTTAGGAGATAATTACAATCAAATAGGGAAATAATCAATCATATATTCTATTATCCCCTCAAACTCAAGCTCACATAATCTTCCAACTTGAGTTTGAAGGGATGTTAGAACATATGATTATTGTAATTGATTTCAATATTTGATTGTTATAATCTCCTAACTTTTAGGTATCCGATTTGATTGTATTCAAATTTGATTTTGTTAGGTTGTATTTGGCCTTATTCAATGATCAAAACATATATTTGTAATTTTTCATTCATTTCCCTTGTGTTAGGGTAAAGATTGGACGTGTTTTGGGTGTTGTCCTTAAATGGCCAAAGGGGGGGGGGGGGGGGGGGGGNGGGGGGGGGTCTTATTTAGTGATCAAAACATTTGTTTGTATTTTCCTATTCATACCCAAGAACCGGGGTGAAGATTGGATGTTTTTGATAGAGTTCTTTGCCTTTCCGTTGGATAGGACGTCCGAATGGGCTCGTGACAGCACTGAAGAAGTACTCTCCGGTTTCCTATTAGGAACCCCATCAGAAAGGGACATGTAAGAGGACTGAGTTGTTTCCTTGTCAGAAGGTGCGTTAGGACGAAACATATAATGGGAAGTTTTTGCTTCTCCATCAGAAGGTGCATCAGGACGGAACATGTAATGGGAAGTTTCTGTTTCCTCATCAGAAGATATGTCGGGATGGGACATGTAACGGGATTGAAGCTGAAGCTATTATTTTCTCGTCAGGAGTTGCGTTATGACAGGCTTGTGACGGGTATTTAGATATACTTTTTACTCTTTGCGTCTTAACGAGGATTAACTCCTATTATGATGAGGATGGTTCAAAATATCAGATTTTGGCCTTCATGTTAGAACGGAAGATAATTCCCACTAAGATAGAAAAAAGTAAAATTCAGATATATAAATACTTGTTTTTTCTGTAGAACTCTTTCAATCTCTCCATTTCCATTTATGCTTTGGAGGTTCCCCGGTGAAGAAAATGTTGCTATTATCACTCATGGAAGTGATATCCTTCACCGTTGTTTGTATCAAGTAAGGGTACCTAAAAAGCTTTGTGCTTTCTTGCTTATTTGGGGTTTTTGCTGATTTCAATCTACGCCATAAACATCACTCAACCACAAAGAAGTCTACCGAAGGATCGGTAAAGAGATGCACTACATGAAGATGGTCAGGATGGAGACAAGCTGGGAAGCTTATTGTTCTTACTTAGTACTCTATACGTCCTCCAGGGAGTGAGTATCGTTTAGACTATAACTCTGAATCTTCATGTAGCCCTGGAGTGGTTTTCCCTTTGAGGCGTTCAAAGGGTTTTCCATGCTTCGTCAACAAATCTTGTGTTGTGTTTGTGTGAATGTTCTTTATTATTGTGTCGCTTTATTATTAAGCATAGCTATTTATTTTTCTTATATAAAATGATTGTGTCTTGATGATTAATTAAAATACAAATAGAGAAACATGGTAAGTGTAGAAAATATAAGGTGGAGATAATATCAAATCTAAAAGAACAATGAGGATCGTGTTCTACCCCCAAATCAAATGCATAAGCGATTTATATTGTATTTTAATTAATCATCAAGAAATGAGAGCAAATGTAGCCCTTTGGACTCTTCTCTAACGGTGGACATAGGAATTTATCTAATACCGAACCATCCGTAAAATGTGTTGTCTCAATTTTTGTCTTTATTCCACCACTACAAAAAAGTGCCTTCAAGGCATTTACATTGTACTCCAGATAAAAAAATCTTTGACAACGTATAGTTATACATCGTTAGAAAAGAAAAATTCCTAGTGTATAGGTGACACGCGAGAAAGAATTAAAAAACTTCATGGCATATAGCTTATATGCCATGACAATATATATAGATATATATGTGCGTGTGTTGGGGGGGGGGGGGGGGGGNGGAACTTCACTTTGGCCTCTTGAACTTTCACGCAATTTTACAAACGCCCTCTAAACTTTAAAATCTCTCACTTTTGACCTCTAAACTTTGAATTTCTCTCAATTATAACCCTTCCATTAATTTTAACCGTTAAAAATACAAAAAAAGACCAAAATATCCTTGTTTTTCTTTTTTAAAAAATTTAAAAAAAGTTTTGAAAGTTAGAATTTTATACAAAAGTCGGGGGTATAAATGTCATATAATGTTTAAAATCTGACGGAGGGGTCCATATTGAGAGCAATTGAAAGTTCAAGGATCCAAAGTGAGAGATTTTAAAGTTTAAAGGAGGTTTGTAAAATCACGTGAAAGTTCAGGGGCTAAAGTGAAGTTTGCCCTATATATATATTTAAAGGCAATAATCCAAGAAGGAAAGACTTAATTGCTCTATTACGGACTTTAATGAAGATTTTATTCCGGAAAATCAAATAATCCAACAATCAAACATATTTTATTTTGTTATTTACATTATTTAAAGTAAAATTTTATTTAATTGTAATTTTTCCTTTATTATTCTAGAAATTTCCATAATAGACTTAGGTTAATTTACTTTTACTCCAAGTTCGCTTATTGTTCTAAATACAACAGACCTAATATGTAAGAGGCATGAGTTGATTTTTATTATAATGAGTTTATCAATAAGAAATACTTAGAGGTTGAGTTTTCTTTTATGTTTTCCTTAAATCCTTGATAGACTCAATGATTCTTTAGAAAGAATTGTTTCTTTCTTGTTGTTTGTCTTTACAACTCACGACGTCACGCTGCATCATTATTCCGCCACCGAAAAGAAAAAGAAGCGCCTACAACGCGTTTACATGCAGGAAGTAAATGCCAAGATCATATTTGTTGGCAATTATTATATGCCATGTCTTTCTTGATTGCTGGCAATTACTTTTATGAAATTCAAGCCCGTTTTTTCTTGAGATGTTTCTCGCACTACGGATATTCTAATAGTTTAAGCAAGCCTAGCTCCACTCATGTCTGGTCTAATATATATTTGTCTGTAGTGAATGATAAATGTGAAACCAAGAGGAAGTTGTACTCTGCACATTTGACGTGAATAAATGTCCTGCAATCATCATCGTACGAGCAATCTGAGACATGTCACTTAGACTTCTGGCAGCTTAATTTCTGGTTTGATTTTCTTCGGAGTCTTTCGCTGATTAATCTTATGTGAACTTGAAGACCGACATGGCTTCCCATTTCAACGTTCACCGTTTGATTGGTCTTAAGATGCATGTCGCAGCCGCAGCCGCAGCCGCTTGATTGATGGCCAAGACATGCATGCATGTGTATCATGGCTGTGTCAAAAAACACATGGAAAAATAATGACAACAATGACTTCGGATCAATGTCGTCTGCCATAACCTGTCTTCTTCTGTCTATGTGTGTGAATTTCAATACAAAATGGCTGCCATAGGTGATAGGCCCATAATATCTCTGATCTTATATTTTATGGATAATCCACGTGTTTTGAGAAAATTTTCTTAAATTTTAAAAATTTTCAATTTCACATCGTAAACTTTTAATTTGATGCAATGACTTTTCCTTTGTCAATTTTTGTCGTTAAGCCCTGATGGAATTAAACTACTCAAAAAACCAAATTACCCTTCAATTTTTTATTTTTTATTATTTTCAATTTGAAATTAAAGGTAAATTTGAAATTTTATAAAAGTTTCAAGGGTATAAAAGTAATTTCATCACTTTTAAGGTCCAAATATTGACGGAGTGGGTAAATTGTATCAAAATAAAAGTTCGGATGGTGAAATTTAGGAGGGTCTTTTAAAATTACGTGGTAGTTTAGAGATCATTTGTGAAGTTTTTCCTATATTTTACTTTAAACCTTGCAGGATAAAAGAGAGATGGGTAAAATAAAATCTGAATGGTTGAAAAAATTAGAAAAAATTTAGGGTAATTTTTTTTGTTTACAGCACATGGTCCAAAATTTGATCTCAAGACTCAAGAGTCAAGACTTTGTATTAGATTAAGAAAAAAGTCCAACCATTAACAAAGGTTACAAAGCAATATCTTAATTCTTCTCCATTATTATCCTTAATTTATTATTTTGAGATTATCATTATTGACTTTTAATCTATTAGTGATTTTAAAAGCCACAACACCAAGAGAACACTAGAAGAGTACTTAACATTTCCCATTAAAGAACTACAGTTATTTTGATCTAAAGTAAGATATTTGTATAATTTCAGTCCTTACATATATTTATCACATTCATTTATATTATGTTAACTATTGTGAGTGTTGTGTCCCACATTGAGAAAATATTAAAAAAAATAAAAATTGCTTAATATATCTAAGTGAACCTTAGCCTATTAACTTAAGCTTTTGGGCTATAAGTGATGTCTTAATATGTATATTAACTTATTTTTGTTTGACTCCCATTGGTGTTTATCTCCACAACATTAACTAATACAATATGTTTATGATAAACTAGTGTTAAAAAAATAATAATAATACTAGTATTCAAGTTTTATCCACAAGATATTGGTCACCGACTCACGTCGATTAAACTATTTTGACTTAAATATCAACATTAATCATCGTGTTTGATAAGTAATGATGTGAAATGTGACAATTTGGATTAAAATAAACGCAAAGGAGTGGTAATTCATATTCAAATATAGTGGTAATTTGTGTTCACATGACAGATTCAGATCATGTTAAAGAATAAGATATAAGATTGTATATGTCAATAATAACCTAACTCATTTCCATTAGCCCTAACTCACTAATTTTACATTGAGTTTCTATTAAATTCGCTGGTAAAAAATTCACGACTGTACTTAAATCCAAATACATTACCCACAATGGAAGTAACGTTTCTATTATTAAAAAAAGAAAAAAGAAAAAAAGATGATGCTTGCTAGATAAGAAAATCAATATATTGCTGATGGAGCTTACGAGTTACCACCCATAACCAATATATTGATTTTCTTATCTAGCAAGCATCGTCTTTTTTTTTTTTTTTGCGGACACATGTTCGCACAAGAGAGAGAGAGAGATTTGAACTAGTGACATCCGCTACATTAGGCGTGGTCCTAGCCAATTGAGTTATCTTTTAGGGTGCATCGTCCTTATTTATCCTAAGCAAGAGGCAAAAGGGAACGATCAATTACAGTTACTTTACATGAGCGTTATTTTAGTAATATGATAAATTACTTAGGAAAAACTTAGATGGGCGAAGAACCATAAACACTCCCTTAAAACCAATTGAACAATAGTCGGATCGAGCGCCACCTGACACTGACTCATGTATATCTAATTGGAGATTTCTTACTATTACGACTCTATAAAACGCGTTTCACAACCAAAATTGTTTATGTTTTTCAAGCGTGTTTTTTTTTTTAAAAAAAAAAAAATCTTTCTGCATACTTTACTAAAGGACTCCTTACATTCATACTAGCTAGTGCCCTTGTTCTTCGACACCAGGGGCCAAGTTTTTCTTTCATTCGATTATTATATATAAAATGCTTTTGTAATACAACTAATTTGCTTAATCAACTTTACATTATTTTATATTAATTATTTGGTTCCTCTTCAACATCCCGACAACCCAAATCCTTTTTGGAATCAAGAGAAATTATGTCGAAGGTTTCAGATTTTTAAATTTGAGATAGTACACAGTTGTCTCATATAGAGTTCATGCGACACTTAGTCACTTACAGCTTGCTACCTTCAAAAGGGGTTCTTATAATAATATGTAGAGCCTTGAATAACTTTATAGGCCTCCTTTGTCTTGCAATACATGCAGCTTTATCATCATGCTTTCCTCCAAAATTTATTGGATTCGGATTGATTCGGACGGCAAATATGAGAGTTTTTGTAGGGTTCATCTATTTAAGTAGGTGGGTGGCTGATTTAAAATTTATTTGAACGTGTGAATTTTATATTATTTTTTATATTTACTGTTCGAATTGTTAGCAAAATTGTTATCTTTGACAGAAAGAATTTTTTACCATTAAAGTAAAGAAAAAAAGAACAAAAGATTTTTTTTTTTTTTTTTTTTTTTAAAGGTCGTCAAATGAGCATATTTCTCAGTCTTTCTCCCATTCTTCTTAGTTCTTTCATTTTTTAAAATCAATTAATGGATCTGCTTTCATTTAGATGGGTCCAATAAAAAAAATGAAAAAAAGAACTGGAATAAATGCTTTAGCATTTCTCGTCTCTTGTCTTAGGACTTGGATCCGCCTTTGGACCAGATTTTTCATTAGCAATTGATTTGATGGGACTAATTGATTAATTATGTCCTAGAGTACTTCTAGAATTAGGAGATTACCGTCAATTAAAGCCAGAATTTCTAGCAACCTATGCTTAAAATATTGCTGTTCTGAATGAATTTCTCCAATTTTCTAGACTAATTAACAAACTGAGAAGTAAACCCTGGTGAAAGAAACTTGGGATTTTTTTGTTTTTGTTTTTGTTTTTTTTGTGAGTTAAGAAACTTGGGATTAATTGCATGGGAGGAGTAACATTGGGAGTTGAGACTCTGGCTCTATTCAATGTATCAACTCTCTCAAGTAGAAGAAGAAGCAAATTAATACATGGGCTTGGAGGATTTGAAAATACCCTCACAAACAAATAAAATTGCAGCTATGTCCCTATCTGCTTATTCCGTTTCTGTGCTTAAACCGTTTTTAGTGGCCTTAATTGAGAAGATCGGATCATTTTAAGACCTATTTTTTATTTTTTACTTGTATTTTTCGCACTATCTCATTTTAATTGTTTTAATCTCTATAATTCTTTTCTTATTTGCTTATAAACAAAAATAATAAATAGAAGAAGCAAATGCATGGGCCAAGTTCAAAAAAAGTGAATTGTTGGAGGATGTGAAAAATATCATGAATTATTGGACCCTCACAAACAAAACTTTGGACGTATTAGGAAACTAGCTAGTTGCTTCATTCCCACCATATTCCCACATGACTGATGAGGACCCCCAAAAAGAAAAAAAAAAACATCTTTTATTACTTCAAATTTCTTCTTCAATTCTTTCAACGACAGTTTGATGCGTGTAAGTTGGCCACGTACAGTACATCGCTATTATGCCTCATAAAATTTGAAAATTCTTAAGAAATGAGTCATATATAAGACTAAACATTCAATGTTTGCAGAGCATTTACACTCGGCTAACTAAAATAAGGCTAAACATGTGAGAGCGAGCATTCACACTCGGTTACCAAAAAGCTATTTTGGTTAGTCGGGATGAAAATTTGGATTAAAAAAATACCCACATCTAGCTAGTTAGTTGCTATTAAATCGCAATTTATCATAAAAGTTTAAGCGTAATTTTGAGATAAGTAATAATTTAATATGATATTAAAACAAATATTGTAAGTTCGAACTTTGTTTCTATCAACAAACCTCTCATTTTAATTAAATATTTCATGTATTAGGCCTCACTTATTTAGATTCATAGCGATGATTTAATAGTTACTTTTAAAAAAATAATGGAGAGCTACTATACTTCTCACCACTCACTTACCAAACGTGTATATATATAGGAAAATGTTCGGTGGTCTTCTAGTATTCTCCTAGTCACTACAAGAAATAAGCTCTTTAGCGTCGACCCTATCAGCGTCGACCCAAAAGTCGACGCTAATACTATGATATTAGCGTCGACTTCTGAAAGTCGACGCTAATAGACACGTATTAGCGTCGACAATTATGTCGACGCTAATAGATGTACCAAAATATGAGTATTAGCGTCGACTTTTGAGTGGACGCTAAAAAGTCGACGCTAATACTCTAGCGGGAATTATCTCACACGCGGGAAAAGTAGTAGCGTCAACTAAACTACTATTAGCGTCGACAAATGTTGACGCTAATAGTTGAGTATTAGCGTCCACATTTGGTGGACGCTAATAATCGACTATCAGCGTCAACTGTGAGAGTCGACGCTGATAGTCTCTCATTAGCGTCCACTTTTAGTGGACGCTAATGAGCTTGCCAAAATATAACCATATAAAACTCAAGGACTATTAGCGTCCACTGGAAGTGGACGCTAATAGTCTACTATCAGCGTCGACTGTGAGAGTCGACGCTGATAGTCTCTCATCAGCGTCCACTTTAAGTGGACGCTAATGAGCTTGCCAAAATATAACCATATAAAACTCAAGGACTATTAGCGTCCACTGGAAGTGGACGCTAATAGTCTACTATCAGCGTCGACTGTGAGAGTCGACGCTGATAGTCTCTCATCAGCGTCCACTTTGAGTGGACGCTAATGAGCTTGCCAAAAAATAACCATATAAAACCCAAGGACTATTAGCGTCCACTTCCAGTGGACGCTAATGAGCTTCCCCAAAACATGATCCTATAAAACTCAAGGACTATTAGCGTCAACTGTGAGAGTCGACGCTGATAGTCTCTCATTAGCGTCCACTTTTAGTGGACGCTAATGAACTTGTCAAATTTTTTTTAAAAAAAGGACTATTAGCGTCCACTGAAAGTGGACGCTAATGATCTTCTCAAAAAATTAAAAATAAATAAATATATATCTAAAAATTAAAAAATGGTATATATATTAAAAAAAACTGTAAAAATAATAATAATAATAGGCTTATATGATTTTTTAATGGGCAAGAATTAAAAAAAAAAAAAAAAAAAATCAAGTTCAATTGAAATAAATAATATATATCTAGCGTCCATTGAAAGTGGACTTTAATGGTCTTCTCAAAAATAATATATATATCTAGCATCCAGTTTAATAGTCATTCATATAAATTTATTTTTTTTAAAAAAAAAAAAAAAAAAATCAAGTTCAATTGAAAATAAATAATATATATCTAAAAATTAAAAAAATGGTATATATATATTAAAAATAGAAAAAAAATTATAATTATAGCCCAAAAAATTTTATTTACTTTTTCTATAGGACTTAATTTTAATAGACTAATATAAATTGTTAACAATTAAAAAAAAAGAAGTAATACTTAACTATCAACGTCGATCTCTACAGGTTGACGTTGATAGTTTAACTATGAGCGTCAACTAAACTGAGTCATATTAGCCCCGATAATATGTCATTATTTCTTTTATATAAATTATTGGATATTCGATCAATTGTGATGGGATCAAGCGTTTAATCAAACATCCGATTGATCCTAATGAATTAGTTCGATTGACTGTGATATGATCAAATGATCGTTCGATCATCCGATTGATTCTAGGGAATTAGTTCGATTGATCGTTATAAGATCAAATGATCGATCGATAATCTGATCGATCTTAGCGAATTAGTTCGATTGATCGTAATAGGATCAAATGATTGATCGTGATATGATCAAATGATCGATCCGATCGATCGATAGTAAATTAGTTCATGATCAATTGAACGATCGATCATCCGATCAATCATAGCGAATTAGTTCGATTGATCATGATATGATCAAATGATCGATTGATAATCCGATCGATCCTAGCGAATTAGTTTGATTGATCGTGATATGATCAAATGATCAGTCAATCATCCGGTCGATCCTAAGGAATTAGTTTGATTGATCGTGATATGATCAAATGATCAATCGATCATCCAATCGATCCTAGGGAATTAGTTCGATTGATCGTGATATGATCAAACGATCAATCGATCATCCGATCAATCCTAGGAAATTAGTTCGATTGATCGTGATATAAGATCAAATTTTTTAAAAAAAAGTTAATATATATATTATATATATATATATATAACCCTTCATACCTTCAAATATATATATAGTTTTAAAAAAAAATTGAAGTTTTAATTTATACCTTCAACTATAGTTTTTTAAAAAACTATATATATACCTTCATTTTTTTTAAAAAAAAAAAATTAAAAAAAAAATTATATATATAACCCTTCGTACCTTCAAATATATATATAGTAACTAAAAGTATAAGAAAAAAAAAAAAAAAAGGAACTATTAGCGTCCACTTTTAGTGGACACTAATACTCTTATTAAGAAAATAAATAAATAAAAGACAAGGACTATTAGCGTCTACTAAAAAGTGGCCGCTAATAGTCATAATAAAAAATTTTTTAAAAAAATTAAGACTATCAGCGTCCACCTTCGTGGACGCTGATAGTCCTACATAATTTCCACCCTCACCCCCGCGCGCTTCTTTTTCCCCGCCCAGATCATTTTCACCCCCATCCCCGCGCGCTTCTTTTCCCCCAAAATTCAAAAAGCAAACTCCTCGATCTCTCTCCTCTAAGTCTCATCTCTCAGACTCTCACTCTCCCTTTCTCCCTCTCACCCCTCTCTCAGATTCTCCCTTTAACTCAGACTGAAAAAGCAAACCCCTCTCCCTAAGAAGCGCCTCCGGAGAGCCGGAGACCACCAAGCGCCGCTGAGTCGCTGACCGGCCACAACCACGAAGGTTGAACGCCAACCATCGGGCCGATTTGATTCTTTCATGCCTCCGCCTAGCGAACGACGCCCCCTGCACCACAGATTGGAGTTGAGTTCTTTTTTTTCTTTTTCTTTTTTTTTCATTTTCCCCATTTTCATTACTAATTGCACAATGTGGCAGAAACTAGGGTTTGCATCATGTGAGCGGCGAGTGGAGCTACAGAAGGAATTAATGTTCTAATTGAGAAGAAAAATCTTGATGGAAGTTGGGCCTATGGGTTGTCTGCTCCAAACAGCCTTTCTTCTCCCTCGTGGTTCCGACCTCCTTTGCTTTCTTCTCTTGGAGCGTTACCTTTAGGTACTTTCTCTCTCTCTCTCTCTATTTGCGTACCAGTATCATCAGTTCTGTGTTTTTTTTTTTTTTTTAATTTTTATTTGGAGTTGTGTGGGTTTGTGTATTTGATTTCCTAATGCCAATATTAATCCTGGATGTTGCATGATTAGCGGAAATGACCACCTTCTTATTTCCTGAATCTCCCATGTCTTTTGTTTTCCAAATCATGAGTTGGTGAGATATTGTTGGGATTCATATATATATTGGCGCGGGGCTCAAAAAAAAAAAAGGGCCACAGCCCACTTGGCTTGTACATACTGGTACCTAAATGCAAATGGGTGAGGTTTGTGATTCCAAGGCTGGAGCAGAGCTTCTGGATATGATTCTCATGAAGGTGAGTTGGAACTTTTTTTAGTTGTTTCATTTTTATGTTTTGGTTTTGAATTGAGATGCATAAAGGTTAAATATATTGAAGAAGGGAATGATTTTTTTTTTTTTTTTTTTTTTTTTTTTTGAACACTTTTTTCGGTTTGCAAATCAAGGAGCATTTTTTTTTTTTTTTAAATGATCTGGATTTTAAACCGATGGATGCTTGTTTGAGGGAGCTTGACTTTAGTTATTTGACTTTAGATACCTTAATAGAATCTACAAGAAATGCGTGTAAGAGCATGCAGGGATACTAAGATGCTACCATTTATCAAATTATAAGTTAACCTGAATGTAGTTCTTGAGCATGATGATAGGACATGTGTTCCTGCCATCAATTTTTACCCTTAACCATGCTTTAACAATGCACTAGCTAGGGGCAGCTTCAATTCTTTGACGTGCACATGATAAGAATGACACTACTGTTAGTCTTTTGTGTAAGTGCTAATTGGTGTGATGCTTGCAGGGGTAAGTAGATTTAGAGAAGCCAAGCAAGGAGGAAAGTGCAAAGAGCAAAGAGCAAAGAGAATTATGATACTAGGATGCTTTCTCTTAATTGACCACTATTTTCTACATTAGCTAGGTATATGCAAGCACTTATATTGTGACATTATCCGATGCTCTAAACTCAAAGAAATATGTTTTCTTCTTTTTTCTTTCTTTAATTTGATGAGTACCCTGACATCATGTATGGACAAAAAAATATTGATACTTTTGTGATGAATATTTTAGTTTATTGCTAATTTGCTGCTTTATAATTCCATTTAGAAAATTATTATCTACGGTAAAAGATATTAACTTGAATTAATAATTAAATTACATATGTTTGCCTGATATTTTGGCAATGTCTGCATCTTTTGTCATTCTTCTGATGTAAGCAAGTTAGTAATATAGAAACAAAAGCAGGGAACCCAGATGTTACTAAACAAGTTTTAAGCCTTTTGAGTAAGATACTAGACCATTTCTTGGATATTTTATTGTCCATTCTATTGTGTTACGCAACTATCTACATCTTAAAAGTATATGCCATTTGATTTGATTGTTGATATGATGTTGATTCCTTCTAGCTTGTTCAGATATATTTTGCTTTAGAGTAATGGTATATCTATAATTTCCTGACACGTAATTAGAGCAAGGCCAGTTACAGTTTACTTGAAAGAAGATTTTAACTAACACTCAAAGTCACAGCCTAACACATATTAACAAATTATAAAATAATTGTAAATCACTCACACTTGTTTTTAGCAGCTGTTAATCACTTATGCTAGGGTTTCTGGAAACATTTTGGGCGTTTTATTGATCCTTTGGCTCCCAAAAATTGTGCTTAATTGTATTTCCCGTTTGGTTGCCAAGAAAGTTTGAGAAAAAGAACTTTTTCTAGAATTAGAAAACCTTGCCCAATAAAAACTTGTCTGATTAGGAGCTTTGGATAGAGATTGTGATTTTGGCCTGAGAGAAATGGACAATCTTTAAAAATATTGTATCTATGGTGCTTTAGTTGACTGCTAAAGCTATCTTGTGTGTTGCAGAGAAATTCATTACTTTGTGTCGACTTGTGTTAATTTAATTTTGTATATGGGTTTTCGATTTCTTCTACTCCTAGCCTTTTGACTCATCAAGTTGCCTGCTACGTTAGAAATAATCCTTGGTTTTTTTCCTTTGTATTCGAGAATGAATGAACATTTTTGTAAGAATCAAAACATGCATGTTGATAAATAAACTAAACCTGGCGTCTTTTCACATCTCCATGTTTGCATGCTGGAGCCATCCACCTTGTCATCAACCTCTGGAGCTCTATATGGATTGCTTGGAGCTATGCTCTCTGTGTTTATTAGGAACAAGAAAATTTAAACCGATAAGGTCCTTCACCTGCTTCTTTTCTCAGTTCCCTGTTATCGCTTTATTAATTATTATTATTAAACTGGTCTAATAATTGCTTTTTTCTTTGATTGCTGTTTGCAGCTCTAGCATCACTTTTCTTTTTCTCTACGATCAATTCCGTCCTTGGTTTGCTACCTTATGTGAGTTTTTTCTTTTATTCGTACGGCAAGCACTTGCTGCTGCTCACTAATAATTGTTTTTTGGGCTTATGTGATATCTTATAAGAGGAGCTTCTTCCGATGCAGACTTGCTGGATGTCTTCTAGCAGTTATTGAAGCAGGAAGTGCCAAAGATAGTTAAATCTATAAATAGGCAGCTACGTGAGAAATCCATCAAGACAAAGGTAGGAATCACTGATCGTTGTGGATCATAGGTAATGTTCCTATTATACCTAATAATGTTTCATTTGTTTGCAGGTTGGTGCATTTTCTGTTTTAAAGGAACTTGTGGTTGTCTTGCCAGACTGCCTTGCAGACCACATTGGATCACTCATTCCAGGAATTGAAAAGCATTAAGTGTGAGTAAATTGTCTGCTGCAAAGAGTTTGTATTGAAACTTGTCTACTTTTTCCTTCATAGACAGCCATCCAGTGGATTGGTATTGTAAGAAAATTGTGACTGTAGGGTTTGGGTTGTGCTTTAGGCTTGTAGCTTGGGAGTGGTTTGATAAGGCTAAGGTTTTATTGCTGAATTTTGCTGGGTATTTTTGCCAATGGTCTTTGGACCTAGTGATACCTCCTCACCCTATAAAACAAGAGGCAGAGGGTGAGTTCATGGGTTCATTCTCATATGGGCTTGTGAGTTGTTTTACCTGTTGACAAAAAAATAAAAATAAAAATGTAGTTGTAATATGTAATGTGTTGTGCTGAAGGTGTTGTAATTTTGATCCTAAATTCTAATCAAGGGATGAGGTCACCCATTTACTTATTAATGACGTAATTTTGATCCTAAATTTTGATGCCCATCATGTCTGTTTTTAAGTTTGACATTTTATTTAGTTGAATTTTGATTAAACGAGATTTTTGTTGAAGTAATATTATTATGGTTGTGATGAGTTGGCATTATAAAAGGGGATTAGGACATTAGGGACTTGATCAATTAGGCTAAAACTAAATAAGGCACAAGTTACTTTAAGGTAACATGAAGATAGTAAAGTATTTGAATTTTTATTTTGGAGTCTAATAATAGTTTTAGAATAAGTGAGAAATGCTACATGGGGAGAGAAATAAGAATAGTAGATTGGAAAAATTAGTTACAGAGATTATGGGATTAGGGTATTTTTTTGTCATGACATTTTTATTATTTTTTTTCATTAGGACCATTTATATATCTTTTGAATATGACATTTTTTGTATTATTTTGTTATGATATTTTTATTATTATTTTTCATTAGGATCATTTATATATCTTTTGAATATGACCTTATGTTTTAAAATTGCTTTTTTTAAAAAAAAATAAAATAAAATTTATTATGGTCGAATTGACCCTAAAATATCATATTTTATTTATTTTTAGTTTTTTAGGGCCATTAGCGTCCACTACAGTGGACGCTAATGGTTATTTTATTTTATTTTTTAATTTTTTTTAACACTATTAGCATCCACATGGTTTGGACACTAATAGTTGATTTTTTATTTATTTTTTTTAATTTTAGAGCATTAGCGTCGACTATGAGTCAACGCTAATGGTTTTTAATTTTTTTTAATTTTTTAACACTATTAGCGTCCACTTTTAGTGGACGGTAATAGTTGATTTTTTATTTTATTTTTTAATTTTTAGACTATTAGCGTCGACTATGGGTCGACGCTAATGGTTTTTTTATTTTTTTGTTATACACTATTAGCGTCGACTTTTAGTGGACGCTAATAGTGGCCTATTAGCGTCGACTCAAAGTCAACGCTAATAGTCCACTATTAGCGTCCACTCTACCTTCCTTCCTCCCCATCATTAGCGTCCACCGTACGTGACTTTTAGCGTCGACATAGTCGACGCTAAAAGTCAACTATTAGCGTCCACTTTGTTGTCGACGCTAATGATACCATTAGAGTCGGACAATTAGCGTCCGACCCATTAGCGTCGACAAAGAGCCCTTTAGCGTCCAAAAAATGTCGACGCTAAAGGGCTGTTTTCTTGTAGTGAGTGTTCTCCCAATTGTGATGTACCTTTTAAAATTACTATTGAATTTAAAATTATCATTATTAACTTTTAATTTATTGATGATTTTAAAAGTCACATCACAGTTGGGAGAACATAAGAACACTAAAAGAACACCTAACATTTATCATATATATATGTGTGTGTGTGTGTGTGTGTGTAAGACAGCAATTAATGGGAAATGATGTAGTACAAGGTAGATTAATTATGTTGTGAAAATAAATATATTTGATGAAGAATCAAGGTGACAAGATCTAGCTATGAACATAAGCGGATTATCGATCTATTTTACTTAGTGCGCACCCTAATTAGATTAAGGTGGGAAGGAAAAGAGCTACAATGAGAGAGAGAGAGAGCTACAAAATGAAGGCTGAATATGGAAAAATACCATACTTGACTTAATGGTGAAAGATATATATATCTTTGAAAAGTGAAAAAATTAATGAATGAGCACCAAGAGAATCTCAGAAGATGTGAAATTTCCTTACATTTTTCTGGCTTTAACCTAATCTAGTTGAAGAAGATACATATAGAGACAGAGAGATAAAAAGAAGTTGAATCTAGACGTGGGGAGAAAGTTGTGAGTGGGTCAAGATAGAACACATTTCCTTGCACTTTCACGCGTCACTTGTCCCTCCTAGTCAAAAAGGCACAAAACGGCTGGCCGGGGGCAGTCAATGGGTCTGCAGCCACCTAGGATTTCCTTGTTACTGCTTCACTTGTCACTGTATGCTCATCCATTGGACCCTCACAATTAATGTATTTGACTGGGAAACTTGTATGGTGGTTTCCCTTTCCTCCTTTCAAGCTCCAAAATAGATAAAAACAAAGAAGTTGATCGATCAGGTGTGTGTGGCTGATCATTTTTGACAATATTATTTATAAATTTAATATGAAATTTTTGTATAATTGGGTCGACTTGAATTAACATGTTTAATATTAAACATAGGTCAAGTATGGGTCAACTCAATTGTTTGATCCATGAGTAATCATGATAACCCGTTAAATTAGATTATATATATATTTTTTTAAAACAATTAAAAAACAAATATCCTAGAAAGCTAAAATTCATATAAATTAAAATCATTTAAATTTATTTACCGGTCTAAACAGTTCAAACGGGTCATGTTTGGGTAAACCCAACACGATCTGTTTATTAAATGATATTTGTGGGTTGGGTCGGGTTGGGCCAATTCAACACTACTACATGTTTATCAAACAGTTTAGCGGCTGGATCATGATAGGATTGAGTGTTTGATATGTTCAACTAAATGGGTCAGATTTGGATCGACATATCAGGTTAATATGTGAATTGACTTGACACGCCAACACAAATTGCTTACCCTAATTTTAGGAAAAATATCATTTTTTTGCCTTTTTCTTTCACAATCCAAAACACAACACTCAAGTCTAACTGTTTTCACATTAATGTCATACCAATACCTTAACATTTTTTCAAACCCAAAAACAAAAAACATACCCAAAAACACATTTTTTTTTGCTACAAAGTATGACATACATAACACATGAACCAAAATGATATATGATTTTTCTTCTTAATTTGTGAATATAGATAAAGAATTTGTTTATGTTCTTTCGGTTTACATGCTTAACACATAGATAAAGAATCAATATAATTATCATGAATTTCTTTATGTCCTCAACGTAAATTTTGTATCTATATATATAGATATATATGCAACATAGACATTTGTTTGTTGCTTTTTCACTAGAGCACTAAATGGGCCATGGGGTGACGTCTACACTAAACAAACAAGAAAAAGAGGAAGCCAGACTCACACGACACGCAAAGAAAGAGAGAGAGGGGGGGGTATCTAAATGCCATGATTATTGTCTATTTCTTTTGATATATATATCACTAGCAATCTGGCACACATATATATTACGTCGGTGGTTCTTGTTTTTTTTTTTTTTCAAACCAATAATAATATTTTTTTACACTCATTTTACGTGAGCTGATGTTAGAAGAAATACCCGTACGTCTTAGTTGAGGTTTAAGACAAGAGAAATGACACGAACTACGACTAGTCCCTCAACCCATCCCAAAATTCCGTTGTAAATTAAGCCGCAATCACATCATTGTTGAAAGAGTAACTACAACAGTGAAAACCGCACCGATAAATAAAAGTCGAAACATTACTGATCTATGCATAAAGACCAATGATATGGGTACCAAATTTTTTACTACAAGATGGATACTAAAATGATGTGGAGCTTATTCATTTGTACCCTAAGCATTTTTCTTTATTAATTGTTTTGATCATCTTCAATGAATAAGCTCCACATCATCTTGATGATATCCATCTCTTGGTAAAACATTTAATACCCGCCTTAACATTTTCATGTATAAAACTTACCAACAAACTACGACTAGTTCTAGTAAGGATCCGTTTGAATTTGTGATTTCAAAAAATGCGATTTGAAAACTTGAATTTTAAAAATGCAGTTTAACGTTTGGCAAAATTGTGATTCGACGTTTAAAATCACAATTTAACCTCTAAAATTATGTGCAAAAAAAAAAAAACACCTCTTCACCAATGATTTCAAATCGTAATATTTTAAAAATACAATTCCAAACACAATTCATGTTCTATAATTTTATTTAAAATTATACTTTTATTTATAAAATCACAATTTCAAATGCACTCTAATACTGGTCAGAAACTCTTTGGCTTTTTCCATTATTTATTGAGCCCATTGAAGCTTATTTTTATTACATATTTACCAAAATTCCTAAAACTAGACCGCGGTAAAATTGACTTATTTAGAGAAACAATCCAGTTTATCGGGGTTATAAAATGTTACCTTTAAAGGTGTAGTCGGTTAAAGTAATATTTTTTTGACTTCTTCTTTATAATATTTTAGTGATTTATTTGGTTGTTAGAATATGAGAGATCAAACAAAAGAAAAAGTAATCTTATGATTAGTTGTTTTATATATTAATTAAAGGTGTCACTTTAACGGAGCCAAATCATGTAAAGCTTTATGCTTTTCCCTCCCAAGAGGGTGTTTGATAACCGAAATGGGTTGTAGATCCACTGTTCCTGAGAGTTACTGTTTAATTTTTTTTTTTGTCGTTTTGCGTTTTAAAATCTGCCTAATGGTCAGCCTATCATTATAATAAATTACCATTATGCCCTCTTGCCCTGTTTCACCTCACGAACGCGAGACCGTCTCGCCCAACGACCCATCAAACTGCCTACAGAGCTCAACCCCATCTCGCCGGCGACTTGCTCTCGCCCTCACCGGCGACCTCTGAGCCCACCTGCACGCAACGGTCACGTCTTGCCTAATTGGTTTTGCAGCAACGTACTCAACGTGCTCACGGCTCCAAGCCCATGTGAGTTTTGCAGCAGCCCAAGGTATTCACCAAAACAACAACAACCCGCTTTGTCAAACCCCCTCGCAAAGCTGTGTGAGTTTTGCAACAGCAGCCCTAGGTCTTCTCACGCGTCTTTTTTATTTTTATTTTTTTAGACCTCCAAGATGATATTTGCAAGAGAAAAAAAGTTGATTTTGGATTTTGGGTGTTTTGAGTTTTTGCCGTTTTAGTGAATGTCTTGGCGTTTTTAGTAGTTTGCTTCGGAGTTCGTATTCCTGTTAGCTAGATCTGCAACTGGAAACGCCATAAAAATGGCGGTGGATCGGTCTTTGTTAAACGGGGCACCTCGCCGACCGAGATGCAGAACGCCGGCAAGTGCGAGGACAGAAATATTTGAAGTTCCAGCACTTCCCAGTTCATCTTGTTGGAGATGGAGAATCTGACATGGAGAAGAGAGATTTCAAGGCCAAGATTGGGGATTTCGGTTTGGCGAGGTTGAAGACGAGGTTGCAGGGACCAGGGGAGAGACCAAAATGGGGGAGAAGAGAAAACGTGCTCCGTGAGAAATTAAGAATAAAGGTAAAAATGTAAATACAGCCCTAAACATCTGAAACCCAAATTCAAATGTGGTCAACAACGGTAGGCGCTACAGTAACTCCCCATGAACAGTAACTCCCCAACTCAGTTATCAAACAGGGCCTTGGATACAAATAATTACAAAATCAAATTGAAATTTAATTTCAATATTTATTTATCCTCTTTACTTCTAACTTCACAGAAATAAAGCAATTGATTCTATCCTTGGATACAGAGAGATTAAGATACAGTACGTGTAATTTATTTGTTTATATTATTTGAAATTTGGGCATGTAATTGTGAGAAAATCATTGTGGGACTCATTTGCTTTGACAGCTCGAGACTTGCTTAGATAAGTAGGCTACATAAGAAGCAGTCTCACAATAACCTGATCAAAGGTGTGGAAGAGCTGCACAAAATGGTTTACGCAGATTATAAGCCACTCAGAGCACTCTCTTTTTTATACCTCATGAAGAGTATTTTTCTTGCTCATTTAAAAACATTTTTAAGTTAGACTAATATTTTACGTTGTACTCAATCTAGCTAGGAATAGTAATTTAAGTGGTCAAATCACAAAAGTAACCATCGATCATTCTACTAGTAATTTTTTTTTCTTTTTTTTTATCTTTTTTTTTTTTAGAGTTCATGAAGAACATTCAATAAGTAATTTAAATAAGCTGATGACACCAAAAGAGAATATAAAATTGCCAGATAATGATATAAACATTCTAATCTTTTACGCAATGCTGATGTACATGTTTGTGCAAGTCCTCGAGCACAAGCGCCACTGACTTATGGATTAGATTTACCTTAAAAGTGCCACTAATGAAATACTATATATGTATATATATATATACACACACATAATCATAGGGCAATTATTAATGTTAGAGGTGGTTCATCATGAGGGTAACATCTTCGGAATAGGATCCTCTCCATTTCAAATGAAATGGAGAATATCCATTTAGTGTAAAATGATGGATAATATTGTAAATTTAGTCATTCCACTTTAATGCTAAGACAATACTACCCCTCATTTTACACTAAATGGATACTCTCCATTTGAGTTGAAATGGAGAGGATCCTGTTCCAACATCTTCTACCTTGTTATGTGTTATATTAGTAAGTTTTGATATGATACGTAAATTATTTGACATGAATTTATTACAAAATTAGTGGGGTTAGGATTTGGTAAAATAGAATTAGAGTAAAACTGGGTCGACCATAGTAAAGACAATTAATAAATGAGTCAACCAACTTAACCCATACTCCATAGATAAGTCACATAACCCATATAAATTATTATTATTTTTTTATTTTACCATTAAAAAATTTAAACCCTTATAAAGTCTTATTTAAGACAAATTAAAAGAAAAAAACTAGTCTTAACTCTCATGCCTCGATCACTCGGAATCGGATCTCCCTCTCTTTCTCTCAAAAACTAGTCTTAGCTCATACCTCCATCCTCTAGGTTCGGATCCTCCTTCTCTACAAGGCTTTTTGTCACCAATTTCTTGCAGGAACTTCATATATATCTGGCATTTGCTTACTTTTATTTACAGGTCTATCGATATTTGAACGTCTTCGAGTTCAGTGATGATGATGAGGAACTGACTCATGTTGGTCATGTCGTGTCACTTGCTTGTTTAAAGAGATGTATCATGTTAGAGAAAAATTTAACATTTTTAACTAAATGATTGAAGTTGACCCATGTAGTCTTATAACTAAATAATTTTGTAATTTTCTTTCTACCCAATTGATATATATGTGCGTGTGACAGGGCTTTTTGATGAATTGATATATATGTTCATCATCATAGCTTTTCTTATCTACAAATCATAGTGGCGCCAGAGGCTCAGCACTTTCTCCCACTCCCCCGCCCCCACCACCAAAATACCCTTCGCCTATCAAAAACAAGACCATACAATGATCCTGCCTACGTCATACTGCTGACATCATCAACACTTTATCTTCAGGATGTGCCACGTGGCTCTTGTGGGGAAAGAAGCTTCAATGTATTGTCCACGAAAGTGTGTAGGAAGATGACATAAATAAATTTTTGTAGATATTTATATATATAAATATATATATGCGGGTATTAATACTATATATATATTCCACCTATCCCTCTTCGCACTACCACCATTTCCACAGAGGCCCAGACTCTCTCTAGCAATGGACTTCCCGGAAAACCCTAATCTGAACCCTAATTGCATGCACATCGCCGACGGCGACCCTTTGTCGCTGGATTTTGAACTCTCCGAGTATCTGATGCTCGACGATTCAACCTCGCAAAGCCTGGCCTCGTCGGAGAAGACTTATCACGTGCTGGATGCAGGCTGCAGTGGATCCACTGGTGCAACATATAGAAACAAGAACATGCAAGTGATATATTATTTGTATATATATGCGTATATATATACGATTCTTTTTTTTTTAATTATTATTATTTGAATTATATTGTGATTTTTGTAGAAGCTGCAAAACTGGGGTGAAGAAAAATAAGGTGGATATTGGTCATAGGGTTGCATTTAGGACGAAGTCGCAGCTGGAGATCATGGATGATGGATTCAAGTGGAGGAAGTACGGAAAGAAGGCTGTCAAGAACAGCCCAAACCCAAGGTAAATTAATTAATGCTTTTTTTCTTTTTTCTTTTTTCTTTTTTTAAGTCAACTTGAGAATTGGATGAGGGTGGGTTAATGCGCATGATCTTTAATTATGTGCATATATACATAATGAACTGTATAATTAATTTCTATACAAAATGGTGGGTGTTTTTGGGTATAAAAAGGAGCTAGCTTCCACCATGTGATTGATAGAGATATTGCTGTTGTTGGCATCTACTGATTGCCTAGAAATTTACAGCACAAGGCCAGCCCAAAAGCGGCGTGCTAGCTAGAACAAGCAAGCAACGGATTGAGCTTTAAAAAGATGTTGTGCATTAGAAATCTCTCACTTTCTACCTCTCCCTTCCACCATGCGATAGAGATGCTGTTGTTGGCATCTACTGATTTGCTTAGAATTTAATTCACAGAAAACGGGGGCTGAAAGCCGCGTTAGAACAAGCAACGGATTGAGCTTTAAAAATCTCTCTCTTTCTACCTCTTCATCTCCCTTCTATAAGAATAAACTTTGAGATAATGGAAGCACCAATCTTTGAGTTTCGTCCTATGTGTTGATCAATGGGAATTCCACTCAACTTGACATTATCTTGCAGTTAGTTTTTTTGGTTTATTAAATAAGTAAAGAATAGATCTGGGAAATGAAAAGATTCATTCTTGGATTATGCTATTAAAATATTTTTACTACAACAACTTGTTTTTTTATTCTACTACTTTTGGTTGCCACTATGGACTCTAGGCACCCATATTCCACTCTAAGACAAACACCCATGACCCATATAATCTTCTTCTCCTTCTTCCATTCTCAGACAAACACCCATATAATCTTCTTCTTCTTCTTCTCCTTCTTCCATTCTCAAACACCCATATAATCTTCTCCTCCTCCTCCTCGACCCCCCTCCTCCTTCTTCGAGCGTTTGTTAAATTGTGTGAAAGAAAAAGTGAGAAAGCGGCAAGCCCGCAACTCTGAATTTACATCTTCTTCGTCTCTCTATGTTATATATATATATATATATATCCGTTTGTTTGATTGTGTGAAAGAAAAAGTGAGAAAACGGCAAGCTCGATCGCAACTATGAATTTAGTTAACGGTAACTCACATAGCAGTACTATATATCACGACAGAAAAAGAGGCTCCCACAAGTCGCGGCGTGCGCACGTACGTCTCTCCATTGTTGAAGCTGTCACGGAGAGAATGAACTTCATTTGTTAAGCAAATCAATCAAGTGCAAATATGATGAGTACTAGCTAGGCAATTGAATGGTGAATCAAGATGAAGGTGTCAGTGTTGCCAACGTACCTTTACGTACGCGCGTCCGTGTGAGAAGTCTTTTACGACATAGTTTGGCCGACCACCTGTGAATATATACCTTTGTTTCACATGTGTGATCTCCATCAACTGAACTGGTAGTACTACTCTTGGTAGGGGTTGCAATAGTGTACGAACTAAATTCGGATCGCATTAAAATATAGACAAGTTACACGAATTTTTGTATCAAATTTATGTAAAAGATCGAGGGCCAATTCTGGTATTTTAGAATTAAGTTACGTGTTGAGGCACGGGTTTAAGATTATATATAGAGATAAGAGATTATCTCTAATTTGATCAATTTCAATTAACCCCAACCACTCAATCATAATTTAATAATTTTATGTTTGGATTTATGTTTGAGGTGCTTAAAGTGCAGCCAGTGCGTTAAAATATGTAAGTCAAGAGTGGCTGTTTAATGTTTAGTGAGAGTAATGGAGTGGTCCATTATGTGATGTGAAGGTAACCAGTACGTTGCATATATGTAGCTCTACTGGGTCCTCCTCCATTCGGTGTGTTGGGCAAGGCGGCTGTTTGGCAAGGATTTTTTTTTTTTTTTTTCTCATAAAAAAATTCAAATCTTTAATTCTTCCTCCGTTCTCTTCTTAAAAATCTTTGCCAAACACACCCTATAGCTACTTGGTTATGTGTTGGGAATGATGATTGTGTCGTGTATATTTCTATATGCTTGTGTAAAAGTAATTTCTTGCAACGAAATTAGAATGGTAGAATTGGGGATATTATCACCCAACAGAGGCTTCAAACACTAAAAAGGGAAGGGAAAGCGGGCGCATGATCATGATATATCACATCATGTACACCAAGAACACAGACGGGAGTAAAAGGCAATGGAGTTGCCACATCCACCCAAGGGAGAACCTGAGGCCATTAATTTATACAAGCTAGCTGCAGGCAATTAATTTGTACTATTTATACGTCATCTTCAGACAAACTTGCTTGGCTCATTAGATAAATTGCCAGAGATGTCTCTATTCCCTATTGATTGGACCATTCCATATCAACCACTTGTGTACGTAACCACGCCCGATTATAAAGGGAATGATTCTTGTCGGGTTTGAAATGTATTAAAATATAAATATAAAATTATATAGGTTAATTTTTATTTGATTTTGATTTAGTTAAACGAGTGAAACTTTTTAATTCTAACAAGTTAATTTTGTGCTGAATTTGCTAGTCATGATAAAAAATTGTTTGCTCTAGGTATAATATATATAGCCAGTGAGTTTAGGCAGGTGAGATACTCATAGAGATGGTCGGTGAGACGCTTTAAATCATAGTCTGTTTGTACAAAATCTTATCAGAATTAGAAGAGATTTAAATAAATATTTAGTATTTGATTAGAGTTTGGGAGATATTCTCTTTTTATAATTATCTCTAGTTTTAGGTTTGAACTATATATTGGTCTATTTTAATTTCCCAATTAACCATATCAATAAATCATTGCTGCAAAAATCTACAACCACACACACATATACATACATACATATGGATTGATATATATGAACAAAGTGAAAGAAATTAATATTGTTTGTGTAATTAAGGAAGAAAATTTCATAATTTCATAATGATTTCCCTTTGCTTTCAGCTGTCATTACGATCGACATATATATGCTCAAAGTAGAGTGTTCTTTATATAATTATATGCTGCATTAATTCAATTGGGCACCCACTTTCCCTGAGTAAATATTAGGGCTAGCTGCCTACTGAGAGGGGGTATTTCAGGATATATATCACTTCAAAAAAAAAAAAAAATCAGGATATATATATAGTTCTTCTCAATTATTGGTGGGTCAAGACTTGTGAAGCGCCATGCTTGGGTTCCAGACGCTTAGAAATTTCCTAGCTAGCTAGATTAATATATATATATATATATATCCAAAACTTTATGAAAGAATGGGGTGAGGATCTTATATAGGGGATTATTGTCACAATCAAAGTTCCGACATGAAACTTTTTGGAATTGAATGGTTTTGTTGTGCCTAACATATGGTCATTTGTAGGTTACAAATAGATTAGCGATACTCAAAACTACTAATATAAACATATACCTAATTGGCTAATTGAAAGTAGGATTGATAATTTTTAACATGACTAATAAATTCAATATAAAATTAGTGGGTTAATATTGATGAATTTAACCGTTTAATTAAATGAGTCGGGTTAGGGTTAGAGCTATCAATTTTTTACACAACCTGTGAATTCAATAGGAAACTAATAGGTTAAGGTTTAGTAATTAATATGACTTTTTTAATTAAATGAGTCAAGTTAGAATGGATCTATATAATTTTATGCCCATCACTAGATACAACTCAAACCTATTACACAAACACGAATTGGCACCCAAGAAAGTCCTAGGTTATGTCAAGTAATTAATAAGAGTAAACCATTGTTTTTTTTTCTGGATTTTAATATTAACTTCACCTTGATCTTCTGTTTCTAATATTAATTGGTATAATTGCTTTGAGATTTGCATTTGATATATATATAAATATAAATTGCACTTAGTTAAGATTAAGCTAATTGTGAAAAATGATATAGCAGGAATTACTATAAATGCTCAAGCGGAGGATGTAACGTGAAGAAGAGGGTGGAGAGGGACAGAGAGGACCCAAGCTACGTGTTAACGGCATACGAGGGAGTGCACAACCATGAAAGCCCCTGTGTTGTCTATTATAACCAGACACCTCTTATGGTTCCCACCGGCTGGACTCTTCAAGCTTCCTCCCTCTCTTCTTCTTCTTCATGAAATTTCATATATATTTCTGAGTTTATTATTATTATTAGACTACTTATATATATATAACAAAGTCATGACAATGAAAATGACATTTTCTGTATAATTAACGTGGGAACCTACCCTGCTCGAGTGGGGCTCCGGCAGGAAACCCACTTAGTTCATTGCAATTTGGAAACTGCGATTGCGATTGAGTTGGCAACATTGCCTGAATCTGACTGCATCATCACACTAGGCCTCTACTTTGTACGTACATTACTCTGCTTTATCATGGCGGCTTTATATCCCTTTTTAATAAAAATTCAAGATGTTCATGCACCTTCCAATAATATATATATACACTTGATGATGACGTAGCACAAATTATGCCAACAATGATTAACACGATATACTGATGATGATGTAGCACAAAAGAAAGAACAACATAAACTAAAGATAAATTTCATTGGCCAACAGTGGGTTAATTTGTCATAGTTTTACGATGAATCACACCTCACAAAGAAAAATTTCATCTTGAACAATATATATATATATGTATATCTGATAACAGGGATGAGCCTATATATATATATATGTACCTGATAACAGGAATGAGCCAAAAACTATTATGAGTAAGTGCTAGGAGTCAAAAAAATTTGCTGCTAGGGGCCGATTGGCTGAAATTTTTTGTTTTTTATGAATTAGAGGCCCCCCTCCTGGCCTGATAATGATGTGGTACAAAAGAAGAAAGAAAATAAAGATAAATTTCATGTTGAAGATAATCTCGCTACTGGCCAAGTGGCCGAAGTTTTTTGTTTTTTAGGAATTAGAGGGGGGCCATGGCCAATACCAATCCCCCCTCCCTAATAATGATGTGGCACAAAAGAAGAAAGAAAATAAAGATAAATTTCATGTTGAAGATAATCTCATTGGCCAACAATGAGTTTGGCATAGTCTTACCGTTGAAAGAGAGATGAGTAACACCTCAAAAAAAAAAAAAAATTCATCTCGAATAAGTGGGAGTCAGTACAACTCCAAACCATATGCGTTCCAAACGTTTGTTTTTTTGGATTCTCCTCGCGCCA
Source organism: Carpinus fangiana (assembly GCA_006937295.1). Taxonomy (NCBI): domain Eukaryota; kingdom Viridiplantae; phylum Streptophyta; class Magnoliopsida; order Fagales; family Betulaceae; genus Carpinus; species Carpinus fangiana. Next base: position 41,651,043 of record CM017321.1, on the reverse strand, counting down.
CGCACCTTTGTCCCTACTTCATGGACTCTTGTTGTGCCTTGTGCCTTGAACCTTTTTTGGCTCATTCTCTAGGGACCCTCGTTCAATGCTCATAGCTTGCACGTACGTACATGTTTCTACTCCATGAACCATTGTCAAGCACATGCCATAAACCTTTTCCCATCACTCTAAGGACATTCATCCATGCTCACACCTTACACCTTTGTCTATGCATGCGCCACTCCACCATACTGCACACCACCATCAGCTCTGATACCACTTATTAGGAAGATAAAGATTGATACCTTTGGGAGGTCATTTTGTAAGCCTATAATATAGCATATTGAGACACTACACTACCCAAAAGCTTAAACTCATGGGTTTGATCGAGCCCAACAATACTATATTAACTACTCACACATATACTCAATAAATAGTTTCTCAATCAGGCAAATAGTTTAGAAAATATAACTTTCGTTGAGCTTAATTAATTCTGCATGCATCACCCGACACTTGTATACATAGCTTTAGTTATTGGACAAAGAAAAAATGATAAAGAATTGATTATTAAATAATATGAAACTATTAAGATTAATTAATGCATGTTGAGGAAAATCGAGCATAAACAATAATTATAAAAATCAGTGCGACTTAATTTGAAGCATGTATAAACACTATTTTTAAGGTGATAATTGCTCCCACTCAAAAGAGTATGTTACCGAGTTGCAAGCAATTCACATTGAAGATATATACAACAAAGTCACCAACTGCAGACAACAATTATGAAGTTTGTCCTTCAGAGTTTTTCTACAAAATTGTGTCTTTGACTTAAGAAAAAATGGGAAAGTAAAGTTATGAAATTCGTAGAGATGGGAGACAGTACATCAGCCTTAATTATAATCTTCAGCCCATATATGCACACCTGTAAAATGCCCTCATGCACCCTCGCCCCTTCTATAAGTTTTTTTCCTAGAGAGAGAGAAAGATTTAGAGGGGAAATGACCTCTCTTAGTTCTTTGTTCTTAGCATAGCCTTGTTTTACTAGTGTTATTAGGTTGTTATCTTATTGCTTATTTTTTGTTTATGTCGTTTTCGTATCCTAACTTATGGTTTTTAATCTTTAGTTGGTTTTGGTGTTAATACTAGATTAATTAATGTTGGATTAATAGCTTAATGATGTGGGACATTCCATGTTTTGCACGAGGATGTTATTAATGAAAATTATGCATGGGCCTTAATTAGGTCGTGTCGAGATGAAGTCTAGAAGGAATTTTTGGCTCGGAAAAAACAATCGATACTGATTTCTTCAAGGACTTCTAATCTTGAGAATTTTCATTCATAAACAATTACAACACAAAACTTAACCAAGGAAATAAATTACATCAAGCATCAGGGGCAGAACCGTACAAGGTGGTTTTAAATTTTTCATTAAAATATGTTATTTTTATAAATTTGTCCCGGCCCCCAAAATAATGTTTTTGTCCCCCATCAAAAATTTTCTTTTAATTTTACTCTCTCTTTCTTTATGAAGAACCGAAAATACCCTTCAATTTGTTTCCTCCAACAGAGCTAAAAAATAAAAATAAAAATAAAAAATAAAATTCTCATTACTCTCTTCCTTCTCCCATTTGCAATTTCATTTTTTTTTCCCCTTAGCTTGAATCTACACGCCTCTATAATTCACCATTCTAGAACACCTATACACCTGATTGAAAATTTAAAGATGCCCAAAAAATATATGTTTTTATGAGATAACTCTTCTAAAATTAATTTCTTAACCCCTTAATTTTTTATTTTTTTTTCTTCCTCCCCCTTACCTAAAAGTCTAGTTTTGCCCCTGTCAAGGATGTTGAACATCTAATTAACGAACCCAAAAACTAACATCTAGTGATGGCTTCTTTGTAAGACAAATGTTTTATAGATAGAAGGAAAAGTAATTCCATGACTTAGTAAATAAAATACGCACGGAAGTAAACTCATGAAGTGAGTCTTTATATAAGCACATAAATAAAAGTATGGGTTAAATATATTTCAACCCCCTCAACTAACATTCATTTTTTATAAAGCTCTACGAATTGACATATATAACTCCATCAAATTACTATTTTATTGTAGCATTAACGGTATGTTTGGATATCAAAGCCATATTTGACCAATTTTTTTCAAAAATGACCTCGTTTTGGCACCTAAAAACGTAACCCAAATTTACCTATTATAATTATTAATCAATAAAAATTATTAATTTTTTTTTTTTTAAAAAAAAAAAAACAATTTACCACCTTTTGGGTGATTTGGCCATCCTTTAGTTTTCTGTTTTAAGTTTTTTATATCATTTTATTATTTTGGAATTTAAAAAAAGAAGGGTATTACTTTTCCATCCAAACATACGGCTAGGGGTGGGTATCGGTTATAATGGTACCAGTAAACCTATTTTTAATAATTAACCGAAATTATTAATTTGGTTAATTAACCAATAACATTTCAATAAGAAATCATTCCAAAAATTTTGGTTATAAAGGTTAATAGGTTATTAACGGTTTGGTTATTTGGTTAACTGTGAGTTTTTTTTTTTTAACTGTGATTTTTTTTAATTAGGCTAAAAATTGATTGTTTTGGGGCCCAAATTGCTTTTTTGGATTAAAATAGCTCATTGAACAAATTTTTTATTTTAAAAAAATTGGTCCATTAATTAACACAATAAGAGTCCATCATACATATGTTCTACCCAAAAAAAATTTCTTAATGGTTAATCGATTAATCGATAAAAAATAATAATTATACTGATTAACCGAATCGAACTGACTTTGGTATAAAAATCCTTAACCGATTACCGACCGACTTCTGGCGGTAAGTGGTTAATGTCGATTCAGTTGCAGTTGGTAGGCGATAAACAATTAAGGGGTAATTATCTTTTCCCCCCATGAATTACCACGTGATTACTATTTCTCCTCATAAACTACCAATGTTACATTACACCCCCATGAATTACCATTTCGTTACTAAAATCCCCATTCCGTTAGTCAAGGCCATTAAGTTGAGCTGTTAACCGTACTGTTAACGACATTGTTCACGTTTGACAATACTATTCATGATACTATTCACAGGTATTGTTCACCGACTTAATGACTTTGACTTACGGAATGAGGGTTTTGATAATGAAATGGTAATTCATAGGAAAAATAGTAATTGCGTGGTAGTTCATAGAGGGAAAATACAATTTTCCCAACAATTAATTTGCCCACCCTTACATACGGCAGCCTTTAACAAAGTGGTTTAAATATAACAAACTGGTAGTTTAATGGACATAAGTGTCATAGATGTCCGTTCGTGAGACTTTTTAAATGGTTGTTAGTTTACCCTTACCAATGGTAGGGGTAAAACATATTTTACACACATGACCACTTTTTCGTCCAACTAAGTAGCAACCTCTAATAGAGTGGCTTAAATGTAACAAATGGGTAGTTTGATGAATCTAAATGTCACAATTGTCACTTTATGAGGCTTTTTAAAAAACGACGGCTAGTTTAAAGAACTAAAGTATATTTAAGGTGGTGTTTGGCAAAGGTTTTTCGGATGTACTGTTTGGGTTGTACTGTTCATATTTTTGTCTTTTACTTAATAACTCTTCTACACCTCATCAGGCGCTACAGTACATCATAGCATGAATTGTCTATTATACCCTTATATGCCATTCCTCTTTGTGAAGTTACTGTGTGCGTGAGTACTGTTTGGGTTTTTTTGTCAAGTGAAATAAGACGATTTTACCCTCCATGTTTTCCCCAAAAAAAGGACCAGACTCCTCTACCCCTCTTCCTCACCTCCATCACCAACGAGTTCTTCATCGTGCTCGTCAACTCGATCCCCCCTTTAACGCCGTCCGAAACACCGTCACGTTGTTCGACGGCTGGTAAAACACCGGCAATACGCTGTTACACAGCCGAACGTCCAAGTAGTAGACCTCAACGGAGCTGTCTTTTCGGTAGTAGATCCCGATCTTGTCGTTGGGATTGTCGGCTCTGACGGTGAAGTCGAACTCCGGCGAGACCGTCAGGACCGACGTGGTCGTCGTCGTCGCCGCTGCCGCCGTGAGATTGAGGCCGCTTATGGTAATGTTGTCGATGGAGTAGTTGGGCGAATCGGGCTTGAAGACGAGGTAGAAGGAAAACGACGAGGAGGCCGAGGAGCCAGCAAAGGTAGAGGCAGCAGGGGCGGCGGTTGATTTTGCGGCGAGTGAGGCTCTGGAAGCGACGAGCATTCTCCGGCGAGGGGACACGATAGACTTGGTCCTTGGGAATGTGGATGACGTAGGTCCCGGGCGAAGGTACATGCTAATCGGATTCCGGCGTTGGGAAAAATCCCCATCGACGTGGAGAAGTGGAACGTGAACTTGATGTCTCTTAGCGGGCACAAGATCTATGGGCCAAAAGGGGTCGGGGCTTTGTACATGCGACGATGGCCTAGGATTCGCGTGGAGCCCCAGATGAACGGCGGTGGGCAAGAGAGAGGGATTCGGAGCGAGACCGTGCCGACCCCACTGGTGGTGGGGTTCGGCGGTGATGGTGGATAAGCCGAGGGACCTTCGCTCCCCTAAAACTTGTTCGGTGAAGAAATTTGGTGGAGAGGGGTATTTGAGTAATTTAGCATGATGGGTAAAATTGTAATCGACTCTTTTTGCCTAAAATAAAAATTCAAACTCGGAGGCCTACCTGTCAGGCGCTACAGTGCATCCCTGTGAACAGTGGAACCAAAACCGGTTTATCAAACAACCCCTAATTATATTTTTAATTGTGGCTTTAATTGTTGTTCAAATTGCTAATTGATATTGTGTAATCAATTGAGACTTAAATAAAAGACACATAACAATATGTACTAAAAAAAATAAAAATTAAGAGGGGTTTGCAGCCACCCAAGTGGGAGAGGAGCCACCCTGACCACCTCTGGGATGACTCACGGTCACCCCATAGGCCAATTAAGACAGGTTTGCAGCCACCCAAGTGAGAGAGGAGCCACCCGACCACCTCTAGGGTGACTCGCGGGCCACCCCAAATGAGCGGGGGTGGCGGCAAGCCGCTCCCACCTCCCCTTGGGTTGGCTTCTCCTCTCCCACTTAGGTGGTTGCCCTTCTATTTTTTTTTTTTTTACTTAATTAATTTTTTAACTCAAATTTGGTATGATCAGATGTAGTTGTTTTTTTTCTTAAGCTTAAATTTTGTATGATAAGCTTATGTGGCAACTTCTTATTGGTATACAGCCCCACAGAAGTTAGCAACTCATTTTTCACTCCCCTTTACGTGTTCCTCGCCTCTGAAAGCAAAATGAACAAACTATTATGCTCACGCGCTTTCCACCACATGAACAACACGCACCAATAACGATACCACTTCCTTTCAAGTTCATCTCCGGAGCCCACGTTCGATTTGGAGCTCCTACTCTTCACCGATACCGATCCAAAGAATTTTGTGTCCCGCTTAGTAACCAAATCCCATTTTCTAATTTCCTATCCTTCAGATCTTGTTTCGATTTTTGATATCATTCAATACTGAACTACACCATCAGTTTGGAGCAAGACCAGCTTCTTGTTTTGCGGTTTTTTTTCTTTTTTTAAAGCTTAAACTTGTTCCCGAAGAGACCCACTTGAGATTTTGAGCCTAAGCTTGTTTCCAAAGAAACTCTGTTCTTCTTGCCAGATCTGTTGGTGAAGCTAGGTTTTTTTGGGTGTTGAGCATAGTGAACAATTTATTGGTTTTTATAGAAGATGATTTGTTTCTGCTTAGATCTTAGCTAAATTTGCATCTAATATGGATTTGAGATTGAAATCTGGGATACCCATTTTGAGAACTGTTGCTTTTCATGGAGGTTGAGTTTTTTTATGGGACGTAGATTGGTGAATGTGTGAGGAAGTGAATTGGTGGGTCTTTGTTTCTTGCTTTGTTTGGAGGTGATTTTGGATAAAGGGTTTGGAGGAAAACATGTTTTGGAGGGACCGTGAGAGGGAGAGCAAAGAGCAAAATGGTGGACCGCCTTGTGGGCAGGTTCGAGTGCTAGTTGTTGGTGACTCAGGTACGTGTTAAGATTTTATTCTGAATTGGTTATCTTCTTTCTTTGCTGTTATGTAATAGTATGTTGGTTTTTGTAATTTTGATTGGCTCTGACATGCGTTTGCTCTTATATGTGCCTTTAAGCTTGTGGTATTGGGTTGTCGTATTGGATGTTCAATGATTTTCTTATGTAACCCCAAATATAGAATGTGGCTCCTGAGACTTAATTTCTGCTTGAAACTATGAGGATAAATAGGAGGCGGTGTGTCAATTTTTGTATTGAGTTTGCTTATTTGTGCTATTTCAATTGTTGTGCTTTGGATAAAGAAGCGCAACTTGAATTGACTGGTGGAACTTATGTTCTCGCTTCTACTTCCATGAACCGTAATAGTTTTTTTTTTTTTTATAGGTATGAACCGTAATAGTTACAAGAACACATCTTACTTATATGTCAAAAATAAATAAATAAATGAGAACTTATGTGACACATGGAATTGGCCGTAGATATGCAACTTATAGAACTTCTTTTTTGGATAAGTCCAACTTGTAGACCTTCTTTCACGGATGAGTTAATACTTCCTGATCTTTTGTACTGTAAATTAGAAGTGTATGTGGTCTCTGTTTCAATTATTCAATTATTTTCTTTGATGGCAGGTAATTGCGGACATGATTTTGCTTTTTGTTTTATTGGTAAGTTATAGAACACCCGTTGTCCTGATCATAGATGGGAGGAGCTCTCATTTGAGCTAGAGCTCATTGGCATGGGCATGAAAGATGTCCTGCAGGGGTAGGATTATAACGTTAAATAACAGAATTTAAAATTAAAATGGTCTCATCTTAGAGATTGATTCTTTTTTATTACTGGAAAAATGTACTTATTGTATGTCAGAAGGACTTGGTAATTGTTGCCACACTTCAGGCTAATCCTTATCTGCCTTTACCTCAAATCAACATAAAAAACATGGACTTTAGTATTCCAAGAAGTAATAAGCCATGTAGTTTATGAATTCTTCAGGTACTTGTTTTTTCAAGATCCTCCCTCTCTATTTTTGTGTGTGTGTGTCTATAGACACCGAACATGCGTGTTGGCTTATGGAGCTAAGTTGTACTAGACAGCTATGAGCTCTTTGCTGAATAGCTGTGTTAGGTTTAAGTAGTAATCATAAAGTATGCTGACTGTGATTTGAATGTGAGTTTTTAAATAGGGGTTTAGGTGATGCTGGTATTGTAAATCTTTGTTGCATATGTGGATGGTGGCACATCATCGAGCGGATGTTCCTACGTTAGCAGATTTCATGAACTTATTTTATTCTTCTCCCTATTAGGGGCTCATCTTTGTATACTCCCTGTGTATTGGGGTGCATCCCTTTGCGTTAAAAATATTGAAATTACTTATAAAAATATATATATTGTAAATCGATGATGGTTTTGGTGCATCCTATGTATGGATGTGAATCGGTAATTCTGAATTGTTTAACTTGCTGGTGCTCTTTCTTGTAGAATCCATGCAAAATGCTTAAATGCAAGGGTGTTACCCTCCTTCTATGTCTTTCTAATTTTATTACTTGCAAATGTAAAAGGATTGCATGGGCGAGAGGAGACCATTTTTGGTCATGTGGTGTGTGTGAGGTGTAAGGTGCTATCATAGACTTCAATATCACACGCGCGTGCGCACTCACACATACATATACATACACGGGTATACACAAATGGAAGGTGATATGAATGATAGATTAAAAATTGCTGAAACAAATTTGGCTTAAATTTCATGTGATAGTAGTCTAAAAGTTGCATCCAGTATCATGCCATTTCATTCCTTTTCATATAGTTCTTATATTGATTAGCAGGTTATGGATGCAAATGTGTCTACAATCTCAGAACTAGGGGCTTAAAGAAACACATTGCTGATTAGGATAGTAATAATGGCTGTATATAAAGGAATAATTACATTAGGGTCTAGTGGCTTTGAATTTTATCTGATTTATCTTGGTGGTTTTTTACTGGAACAACTTGAAAGGATCCTAAACTCTGAATGCGTTAAAAGCATTAGGCAACATAATTCTAAATAAACCGGAAAAATTAATTCAGAATTTCAAGTCTTGAATTTTACTATCATACTTGTTATTATATATATATATATTTCCTTTTTTTTTTTTTTCTGAGGCACACATATGAAGTATAGGCAAACCCTTCTTGCATGAGCTGTGTGCTTTATCAGTATCTGTTACTTTTTAGAGTTTTTGAGTCTTAACGCTTCAAGGCTCTCTATAAAGATGATTTATATATCATTATGCCATATATCATTTGAGGCTAGAGGTAGTGGCTCTAGTCGGGTAAAGGAAAGACAACTTTGCTGGTTTAGGACTGCTTTGTGGGTTTAGGGCTTATTTGGGGTTTTAGGGGTCTGTTTTGCAGGCTTAGGGCTTCTTTGGGTTTTAGGGTTCTCTTATGGGGGGTCTTTTGTGGGTTAGCTTTGGTTTTCCTGTGTATACATCTTGTGTATTTAGGGGCACCTTATACTTTTTGATATATAAAACATTACTTAAAAAATATATCATTATGCAATAGCATATTTTTTAGACATCCAAGAGGATAATGGAACATATGGTTAAGATATTGTATAAGTCTATCCGATCATTCCTAAGGGTTCAAATTGGAACCGGCAACGAAGGCACTAAGGAGTTGAAGAGATTGGAATGCTCCATTAATTACAACATTAAAAGTGAGAGCGCAAGCCTTGAAAAAGGATAGGAGAGGGGTATCTCAGTTTTTAATGAAACCTAAATCACTATCTTGGAAAGTGGAGGGTTGAATGAGGGGGATAAATGCCTAAGGGTGAGGAACATACTTAGAGTGTGGAAAGTTGATATTATCAGTTTTCAAGAAACTAAGCTGAAGGTCATGTCTCGTAGTGTTGTGCGTGGTTTGTGAGGGTACCATCATGTGGATTGGTATTGGCTGGCATCTAGAGGGGCTTCAAGTGGTGTTTTGATTATGTAGATAGAAGATTATGCTAGAGTAGATTATTTCTAAGTCGTAAAATTTGTTCATCCTAGGGCAAATCCTAGATCTTGTTCTTATTGCCAATGAATGCCTTGCTAGTAGATTAAGATTTAGAGAACCAAGTGTTATATGTAAAATAGACTTAGAAAAAGCTTATGATCATGTTAATTGGGATTTTTTGTTGTAAATCGAGGTGCAGTTTTGGGAGGAAATTTTACTCTTGGATAGCTCATTGTATTTTCTCAGTTCAAGTAGCTCCCCTGGCTTAAGTTTGGCTTAAGGGCCCATTTGGGTTTTCAATTTCAAAAAGTTGCGATTTATAAATTGTGCTTTTAAATTGTGTGATTTGAAAATTTGTTTTTTAAAATGTAGTTGACAAAATTATAGTTTAACTTTTAAAATTGTGTTTTAAAAAAAAACTCAATTGGCTACAATTTGAAAACGCAGAAAATCCGCCTTTTCAAATTTTAATTTTTTAAAAACGCAATCCTAAACGAGTCATTTTCTGCGATTTGGTTTACAATAGCACTTTTTATTATGAAATCGCAATGCCAAATGCACACTCTAAGACAAGGAGACCCTCTGTCTCCTTTGTTGTTTGTCATAGTGATTGAGGCGTTAGGTGTAATGAAATTTGCTGTAATGAGTCAGGGTTTGTTGTCTTACTTCTTTGTGGGGACAAGGATATTGGTGGGACTAATATATCTTACCTTCTATTTGTTTATGCTACTTTGATTTTTCGTGGGCCTAACCCAGAACATCTATGTCATCTGCGGTGCTTATTCTTATGTTTTGAAGCTGTTTTGGGCTTAAAGATAAACTTGGCTAAGTCGAAATTGCTTAATGTGAGAAATGTTGATAATGTGGATGGGTTTGCCAGTATTTTGGATTATGTGAACTTCTTGATGTTTAATCGGGCTCTCTTTGGAAAAATGGCTTTTTCACTATGGGCATGAGAGAGAAAGGCTTGGTGGAGAATGGTGATGGGCTCTAAATTTGGCAGTTCATGAGGTGGGTAGTGTTCTAATGAGCTTTTTGGGGCGTATGAGGTGGGGTTATGGAAGAATATTATGAGGGTTTGGGAAGTTTTCAAGCCATACCAGGTTTGAGATGGGAGATGGCTCCAAGGTTAGATTCTGGCATGATATGTGATGTGAGGATATGACCCTTAAGGAAGCCTATCCAAATTTATATGGTATTGCATGCATAAAGGATGTTTCTGTTGCCATTCACTTGGAGGTTTATAGTGGTTCCATTTAATGGAATGTGAGCTTTGTTAGAGCGGCTCATGATTGGGAGGTGAATGTCTTTGTCTTGTTCTTTAGGGTGTTGTATTTAGTTAGAGTCGGGAAGGTGAAGACAAATTGTGGTGGGTCCCCTCGAAAAGAGGGTGTTTGGTGTTAAATCCTTCTATAGTATCATGGTTGTAATGATGGCTTTCGTTTTCCTCATAAGAGTGTTTGGCAGACTAAGGTTCCTTTGAGGACAACCTTTTTTGCTAGGTTGGCAGCTGTAGGAAAGATCCTTTTAATGGACAATCTCAGGAAGTAGCACGTCATTGTGGTTGATAGGTGCTACATGTGTAAAAGGAAATAGGGAATCGGAGGATCATCTTCTTCTTCATTATGAGGTTGCGTGTGCCATATGATTTTTTTTTTCTTTGTTCAGGCAATTTGGGCGGTCTTGGGTTATGCCTAGGTGAGTAGTGGACTTGTATGCTTGTTGATAGACTACTGGCAGTTCTCAGAGTGCTGCTATATGGAAGATGGTGCCACCTTTTATGGTGTCTATGGGGGGAGAGGAGTGACAGAAGTTTTGACGACCGTGAGAGGACATTGGAGGAGATTAAGTCTTTATTCTTCAATAATAAATATCTTTGGACAGCTGCTTTTATTTCTCCTTTAGGGATTGGTTATCATGATTTTCTTTTTCTTTTTGCTTTTACTGATTAGGTGTTTTTTCTTGTATACTTTCGATGTATATGGAGGTGTCTTGCACTTTTAAGATATCTCAATTACTTAATAAGAAAAAATGATTTGGGGCCTAAATGAGACATTCAATCTAAAGGTAACATATCACACAAGAATGGACGAATACTCATGATCTGCTTTCACGATGTGGGTGCTGCTTTATTATGTCTGTAACTGTCTTTTTCCTTTTCTTGTTTGCATTTTCTCTTATGCTTTAGGTACTTATCTTCAATTCATAAACCTTGGATAGGTGTTGGGAAAACTTCTCTTGTTCATCTGATTGTCAATGGTTCTTCCATCGCTCGCCCTCCTCAAACAATTGGATGTACAGTTGGTGTAAAGGTAAGACTTGATATTCCTTTGATTCTGCAATGAAATCCACAGCAACTGCTGAAGTTTAAGTTTGCACAAAATAATCCCTGTTTCTTTTATCCAGCACGCCACTTATGGAAATTCTGGTAGCTCTTCAAATAGTATAAAAGGTGATGCTGAGAGAGACTTTTTTGTGGAACTTTGGGATGTTTCAGGACATGACCGTTACAAAGACTGTCGGTCTCTTTTTTATTCCCAAATTAATGGTGAGTACAGAATTTCCTTCCTTCCATATATGTTCTATTCCTGATAGCTAATCGTATATGTGAAGTGGCTCAAATCTGAGAAATAAAAGAAGAGAAGGTCCCAAAAGAATGCACTTATATGTCAAATCTAAAGAAGAGAAAAACACCTCCCAAGTAATAGTGATTTCCAATATGTAATTAATGTCAATAATATATCTTTAGTTAAGAAATTCGCAGGCCTTGCTAGGCTTTTAGTGCATTAGTAAACATTGTTGAATCTCTTGATCCATGTGGGTTTGTTAAACTAATGATTAAGTGATTAAATTTACTTCTTCCTATCAGCTTAAGCTTTTGGGATAATTGGTAATTTAACATGGTATCAGAGTGAAAGGTTATGGGATCGAGCCTTGACTCCGTCAAATCACCCCCTATTTAAATTAATATTTAACGTGTTGGATTTCACCTATTAAAAGAGAGTTTGAACCCACATGTGAGGGAGAGTGTTAAACTAATGATTAAGTGATTAAATTTACTTCTTCATATCAACTTAAGCTTTTGGAATAACTGGTAATTTAATAAGATTCTACTTCATGATAATCCAAAATGGTCCCATATTGGACTTTCTGACTATGAAAACCATGGGTCACTTGGAACCATGCAAGAAGTTTGCTGATACATTAGCATCAAGGGTAAACAAATATATAATATTTCCAACCATATTTTAGTTTCTGATTTTGGTCAAGTTTGATGCTACAGAAAAGTAAGGGTTTCTCCTGGACAGTGGGCTGGTTGGCCCCGCAGGAGATCAGTTTTTCTGTTTTTCTTTCTCTCTTTTCCTTTTCCCCCTAGCCTCCCTTTGTATACCCCATGGGTACTAAGGGTTGCGCCCCTCTGCGCCTTTTATATACTATTCTGACTTATCAAAAAAAAAGAAAAGTAAATTTAGCAAGTAGTCTATTTACTATTTGATCATAATTATCTAAGAATTCATTGAAAGTAAATATGTGAAAATCAAAGACAGATAAAAAAACTTTTTACAGGAAGCTTTTTGGAGCCATCTATGCAATTCTCATTGTCTCACATTTCTCATAAGTAGTATCAGCACACTTCTATTACCATTGTAGTGGAGTCATCGTTCGACAGAGATGAGACATTGTTTTACTAATTTTATTTCCCTCTAAAACCAATGGTGCCTCAATACATATTGCGAACATGGCTTTCTATGATTTCTAATTCTGAATTTGGCTTAAAATTTGAGTGTAGGTGTCATTTTTGTTCACGATCTCTCCCAGAGAAGGACAAAAACAAGCTTGCAGAAATGGGCAGCTGAGATTGCTGCAAATGGGGCATTTTCAGCTCCCCTAGGATCTGAAGGTCCCTTTGGCCTTCCTGTCCCATTTATTGTTATCGGTAACAAAGCTGATATTGCTGCAAAAGAGGGTACAAGAGGAAGCAGTGGCAATCTTGTTGACGCAGCTCGTCAGTGGGTTGAGAAGCAGGGTTTGCTTCCTTCCAGTGAGGAACTCCCACTGACTGAGAGTTTTCCTGGTGGTGGAGGCCTTCTTGCGGTAAGAACTTTTTAATTACATCAGTGTACGGACACCTTGAATTTCATCAGATTTTCACCATTTATAAATCTCTCACTTGTGTGGACTTGAAATCATTCGCTCTTTTGCCTAGAATTATTGTATCTTATAAAATTGAAGTCACTTGCAAAATTAGAAAATCAAAACACGACAAAGCAGGAAAATATACTTTGTTTATCAGAAACTTGCCTATGTTGGACCTTAGTTTTAGAATTTTGGATGAGTTGATTGGACACTACTTGTGATGGAGGGGATGTTTCGGCATGAGTACCACTCATGCTGAAACATCCCTCTTGGTCTAAAATTGATAGATTCCTTGTTTATCCTGATTGAGAAACCCAATTTACTGAATTGACGTAGAAGAAGCTGCCTAAATTGGCTTGGATCATTTCTCTATCCTTCTTGATTGTGGAAGCCGACCTTCATGGAGTTGGAAGGTATTTCATTTTCAAGAACATGTGGTTAAAATTAGAGGGTATTGTGGATAGAGTAGAATAGTGGTGAATTCTTATCACTTTCAGGGTTCTCCGAGTTACATTTTGGCTCTCACAAACTCAAGGCATTGAAAGTTGATTTAAGAGTTGGAATGAGGAGGTGTTTGACAATGTAGAGAGAAAGTAAAAGCTTCTTTTGGATGGTTTATGGGTTCTTGAGGGTTTGGAAGAAGAGAGACTTTTAGTTGAGGAGGAGAAAACAAGGAAGGCTACAATGATTAATGATTTGGAAATGACAGCTTTTTTAGAGGTGGTAAGTTGGAGGCAAAAATCAAGAGTGTTATGGTTAAGAGAGGGCGACAAGTGCACACATTTCTTTCATTGAGTGGTCAATTTGAATAGAAGGAATAGTTCCATTGACTAATTGTTGGTTGTTGGTTAATGGTACAATTTCTTTAGATCATATACTTGGATTAGATAACACATTGTGCAGTTCTACGATAGCATGTTTGCCGAACGGTTCTGTTGGCAGCTTAGGTTGGATGACCTTAGTTTTGATTCCATTGGGGAGGATGGGGCCATTTGGTTAGAGAGCGCTTTTGAGGAAGATGAGGTCTTTGAGGTGGTGACTTATTTTATTTGAACATTGCAAGTTACAAGTTACACACTTGACTTATGTTATTTGAACTACTCAAATTACCCCTAAAAGAAGAAAGAAAAAAAGATTGAAGTCCCAAAACTGGTAAGCGGTGTCTATGGATGTGGTTTGACCACTTCTGAAATGTTCCACGGCAATGGCTGAACTACCCCCACCGCCTCTAGGGGTGGTTCGGCCACCCTCAAAATGGTCAAGTGCGGGGGGTGGTTCTGCCACCACTTAAGTTTTTTTCTCTGTTATTCTTTTAAATAAACAAAACAATTCAATTTAAAAAAATTCACATGCACATCACGTGCAGCATTTTCCATCCATTTCAGAGCCAGATACTAATGGAGAGTGTAACTAGTAATGTTTTGGTAATTGAAGGGGGTCAACTGCGTTTTAAAGTTTGTTGATGGTTTCACTTCTTAAGGAGTGGTAATTTAGAGGAGCTAAATGTAGTTTCCCCTTAAATTAATTAGTTATTAACTAATATCCATTGTGCGATACTTTTACATCATGGCGTATGTGTTTGGCATATGCAGGCCGCTAAAGAAGCAAGATATGACAAGGAAGCTGTGATGAAATTTTTTCGAATGGTCTGTATTCTTCTCCCTCTTTGCTTTCCCTTTTGTGTGTGGCATCATCCAACTTTTGCGTCAACCCCTTGTTGCAGCTAATCAGAAGAAGATACTTTTCAGACGAGTTACCTGCACCAACTCCTTGGTCTGTATCTCCAGTTCAGAGAGCCTCACATCGTTTGGATGAAAATTTAGGCGATGAGGAGTTGTCTTATAAGAATACGAGGTACTTTCTGCTGAACACTTTACAATTTCTGCTTTGCTTGCAACAAAGTTTCTTTAAACAATAATCATCATTGTCGTTGTCTTGTGATGAGATATACTTGCTTAAAAACTAATTTTGGGAGTTGATAGAATATGGCTGTTATTAATCTTTAGGCTCAACATCGCTATTTGTATTGTAGTTTTTGGGTTCTGTTTAATTACCAGAAAGATGGGAGAGAGGCTTTGAATTTGAAATTTTTATTATTATTTTTTCTGAGTGGTTTTGAATGGTATTTGCAAGATTTTTCAGCAGGGCTTGTGTTCTGATGACACAATTTAAGGTCTTACCAGGCCATACCACTGATATGCTACTGTGTGTGTGTGTGTGTGTGTGACATAATCGCATCAATGAGTTGTCATATCCCCACTTTCTACTTTTATTTGGATTACCCTATTTGCAGCTGTACTCATCAATAAATTCATTATGTGCACAGTTTTAGTGGCGATCCTTACAAATATAATGTGCTCCCTCCCCTTCCAGCACAACGCAATCTCACTCCACCTCCCACGCTTTATCCTCAGCAGCCAGTTTCGGTTTCTGAAAGTTACAGCCTTCCAAGATTTTCCATAACTGGCTCTCAAGAGATCAGCAGCAGTAATGCCAGATCAAAGCGCTTGGATATCAACGTATGATTATCGCTGCTTCACATTTGATCTTAGCTAGCCAAAAATCCGAGGGGAAAGGTATACGATAATCACTGCCTCTAATTACCGAGCTACAAAGAGTGCATTCTTGCTTGGATGGGGATCGCATAAAGCTGTTAGTTCTTCTCTTTGCTCTGCTTGTTAAAAATTGTGTTGAATCTTTTATATCAACATGCTCTCCCAAAGTAACTGGTTTTTGTCATACCATTGGTTATAATGTACAATGATTGATTGTTGGACCTGAAACTGCAGGTGATTCTTTGTAATCAAACATTCAAACTCTCCTTATTCTTTTTCTCATAAATTCTACTTGTATAAAAAGCATTTTTTTGACTGCTCAAGTGAAAAATTACTTCAGATAACGAATGTATGAACTTAATAGAAAGCTGAGACGTGCTATAAGATAAACAATAGAATGTGTAAAAGCTCTCATAGGGCAAAATTAATTCTCAAACAGGAACCGACTTGCAGTCCTTCTTGAAGGATAAAGGGCTAAATTGATTACATCATTTAATTGCTCCGGATGCATTCCCTTGGGTAAGGGGGCTATGCCGTCCATATACGGCAACCAAGTCGAATAGCTGCTCATATTTGCCTCGCTTTTCGTCTTTCTTGCTTCTTGTACTGAATTCTCGCACTTTTCCGGCTCGCTTTGTGTGTTTCCCAGATTGTTCTTCAGGGAGGCCTTGCTCTTGCTAATTGGATTTGGGTGCTCTGTCGCCATGATTTCCGAAAATCTGTGTCCAATGCAGAAAGAAATAAATAAACATGTTATTAACCCTAAATTTAGTCATATTATTTGTTAGGTTTAGTGTGAAAATTCTGGGTTAATTCTCAAAAGTAATCTCTGTACAGTGTGTGCATAAATTGTGAAAACAAAGAGATTTTCAGTTTAGCGTACCTGGTGATCACAAAGTTTGTACGAGCAAAGTAGAATGGTGAGAGAGAGAGAGAGAGAGAGATAGAGGGTTTTACTGGTACTGTAAGGTATCCTCTCGGCTGTAGATAAAGTGAAGAATTTGGTTATTATTAGGATTCAAACCTTGTTTAGATATTGGGAAAAGATTACGTTTCTAATCGTGATTACTTTTTGTTTTATAAAAGAGAACAGTGAATAAAAGTAATTACCATGCAGTAAAAGAAAAGTGGATGGAAATAGGGGTGTTCAAGCGGAGCGGTTATAACCGCCTCACCAACCGCTAACCGCTTATAACCTCTTTTTTATAACCGCTAACCGCTTTGTAAAGTGGTTATTAAAAACCGTTAACCGCCTAGGGCGATTGCAGTTAACGGTTTTAGGGATATGAAAAAGCGGTTATAACCGTTAATCGCTTTTATTTATATATAATTATATAAATATATATATTAATTAAATATAAAAAATAAACAAACCAAAACGACGCCACATCCCCTCTCTCACTCGTTATATCTTATTATATTATATAAGTCTATAAGATGAAACCCTATCTTGTTCTCCCAGATATTCACATTTCACACAAGTAGCAGTCTCTCTCTCACAGAGTCTCACTCGTTAGGTTTCATCTTAACTTTGAGTTCTCCCGAAGCCGCAGCCCCTCTCTCACTCGTCTCCGTCTCTGTCTCACTTTCGTCTCTCAGACTCTCACTCGTTAGGTTTTGGTTGTAGTATGTTGTGATCTTGGTTTCAGACTTTCAGTGAGTGGTTTGTAGTGTGAAATAAACCAAAAAAATATGAAAAATGAAGGCCCAAAATATAAAAAAAAGTCCATTTTTAAAAAAGCATTTAAAAAAGCAGTTATAACCGCTTGTTAGCGGTTTGAATAACAGCTAACCGCTTAGGCGGAGGCGGTTGCGGTTATTGAAAATCCGATAACCGCTTAAAGCGGAGGCGGTTGCGGTTATTGTAAATAACCGCCGGTTATAACCGCTTGAACACCCCTAGATGGAAAGATTAAGAGAAATACAATTTTTTTTTTTTTTTGAAAAGATTAAGAGAAATACAATTGCATTAACACACAAGCTGTATTAGTTTTCAATGGCTTATTTATTGCAAACACTTTTTTCTAATTTCAAAATCAAAATAGTTTTTTAAAATTAGAAAACAAACAATTCAATACGTAATATACTTTTTAAAACAAATAAATATTTTTCAAATTTATGTTAAAACTTAAAAAAGAGAGGAAAAAAAAAAAAGATAACAAAATATTATTATTATTATTATTTTTTAACAACATATTATTCATGCAAAAGAAAAAAGGTAACTACATTATTTAATAGATAAATCAAACTAGCGATAGATATAATATAAAAACACATGGCTATACGGTATACCTAAAAAAATATCTTATCTACCTCAAAAAAAAAAAAAAAAAAAAAAAAAAAAAAAAAATCAGTCCATGCATAAATAAAAGGATTAAATGTCTTTACAATACTTACGCTTTGAGACAGAATCAAATAGTCACATTGATTTTTAAAAAACTTCACAAATGATACTTATGGTAAACAAATAAACCCACTTGATATTTTTATTATGATTCTGTTAATTTTTTTGATTGAGTGCCACATATCCCCTTACATGTGAACTTGTATTTGTAGTTTCAAAACGACACGTAACATGATATTTATATTTTTGGGTGCTACGTCAAATTAAAGAATAATGTTATTAATTATGAAGCATACATAATCAATAACATTTTTTTTTTTAATTTGACGTGACACCTATGATATGAAGCATGCAAGAAAAGATAATGATATTGAGAAAAGATAATGTTATTGATTAATAAATCAGCCTTTCTTAAAAAATAAATAAATAAATAAAAATCAAGAGTTAATTAATACTGCAACGTTAATAAAGTGAAATAATATTAAAATAAAAGTGTTTTTCTAAACTTACTCTTTAAATAATTGAAGTATGTGCCATTTAATTGTATTTCTGTTATTTTATTTTCTTGTTTTGTTTATTTGGCCGAAAATACACTAGAACCCTATGTTTGCCGCTCTTTTCACCTTCTCCAAGCCCGACGATTTCCTTGTTCCAGGTCCGTCCTCTCTCTCTCTCTCTCTCTCTCTGAGTTTTTCAATAAATGTGTAATTCGGGTCTTTTTGTCGATCTATGTAAAAGATTAAACCCTATTGCTTGTGCTTTTGTAAAATGCTACGGTTTTTTTGTGAATTTGATATGTAGCTGCTCCTCTTGATTTCTAGGGTTTCTCTGTTTTTTCCATTTGTAGCTATTCGAAACCCCAATTTGAAAATGGTGGCCAGGTGAACAAAGCGATTTCTGTTATTCTAGGGTTTTTCTACCTCGTCACTCTCAACTTAACCCTCGCAGGGTTAATGGGTTTTCTTATTCCATTACTTGGCGTTTGATTTGGTTTTTAGCAATTTATTAGGCTTGGCTAAAGAACATGGTGTCACCCAAAGTAAAATTGGAAGGAAAAAAATAAAATTTGGGTCAAGCTATTGGTGCCTGCAGCATGGAGAACGAGTAAAAGGGCTCGGCATTGCATGAATTGTAGATTGCTCTATAGAATTTTTTTTACTAACTTCTTTGGATTCGTCTTTAGTTTCCCTTTTCTGAATCATAGATGTGCACCACGAAATGTCAAGTAAATCATGGTTGGTTTTAGTTTTTGCTCGCTAATTCAGTGTTAATACATCGGGATGTGATTTGCATGATGGGCATATTCATCTTATATTATATGGGAATCCAAAGTTTAGTAATAGTATTGGTTAGAAAGATCTTCCATTTCCATGATTGGCATCAGCACTGAATGTCCTTTGAACATCTTTCCATTATTTCTATTCTTTATGAAATTTTAATAGAGCTCTCCAACTATTTGGAAAATTTCCGTTTACTGTGAGTAGTATTAGTTCGCTGATTTTACAATATTGCTGCTGTCACTGGAGTTGGCGCTATGATCAGTATCTCATAAATTCTATTATATACCAAAATCTCTTGGTAAATTTTTATTGTACTAGTGTGTGCGCTGACAATTAAATTTAAGATTAGATGCACATCAAAGTTTGTAAGTTTCAACCTCATTTGTGGAATGAGTGCAGAAAGAGTAGAGGAAGAAGAGGAGCTTGACCTCTGCATCAGTAATGGTGGAAGTATGGTGGTCCCTGTTGGGGGCTGCTATCCCAGCAATTATGGCAGGGCAAGCTTTTAGACTGAAGAAAAAGCGAGCTGAAGAGCAGAGGTTAAAGAGTGCCAGAGGGAGGGAGAAGAGCTCTGATGAAATTTTTGTCTGCGAAAGGGTATGCACGTCAAAGAGAATGTTGAAAAAGGTGGGTGCCTTCTCAAAGGACCCAATTCCTGATACCTGTGTTACTGTCTGTGGTGTATCTGAGCTCGATGCATGTGCTGATGCCTGTGCTCGCACTGTTTGTGTAAACCAACATCAAGTGCCTAACTGGAATGATGTCTGCTTAAGGAGATGCCAGAGTGAATGTCTCAAACTCTCTGACTCCCGTTCTTTGTAGTGCATTGTTTTTCCTCATTTAGATGGTAAAGCCATAAACCATGGTGGTATCATAGTGATGTTTGATTCCCACCTTCTGAAATGTTTTGTCTGACTCTGAAATCTCAATGTGATTTAGTTTGGAATCAATTTCAAGCTCCACGAGCTAAGATAGTGTGCTGAATAACCTCATGGCTCTTTTGTGGGGGAAGCCGGTGATTGTTGCTTCTTTGAATAGTTAATTTACTTGCTAGATTTTGTTTGAAACAGCATTTGTTGAAGGCGCATGTGCATATAGGTGCCATCTCATTATGTATCAGATTAGAACTTGTGCAGATTTTGGTGTCTTGCCAAGTCCCTATACATGTCAGAGCATGACTTACCTCTCTGTCACTCTCCCCCTCACGCACACAGGCATGTCGGCAAGCACAGGCATTTGCATTCTTTTGGAGAAAGTGAGTTAAGAAGTAATCTTACAAATGTTCTTTTCCATGGATTTAGGCGTAGCGTTGAAACTTTTGAATTACATCTGGTTTTCATACTGTCTATGGTTTTCATAATTGGACGGGGAATTAGATTGCTGCCTGTTCAGTGCTTTTTACCTTATCAAGTTTTCTTATCGGCATTTAACTCTTTGTCTAGGACGATCTGGGTGTTTGATTGCTGTTGATTGAATCCAAGAAAGATTATTTACGACTGAACAAATGCTTGGTGATCATGATATTTGGTTCTGGTATAAGTATGCATGCGCGAAAAGGAATGAAAAACATTACTAGTGTGCTCACACGACACAAGAACATTAGACATGAGCCCATTTCTCCTCTGCAATCGGTTTCATGGAGTTCTTGGAATTGTTGCTTTAGTTGTTGGGTATTGTTTTGCAGTTACAGTAATAATTAGATTAAGTTTCCCCCACACCATACATAATAGAAATTTGTTTCCCCCACACCATACATAATAGAAATTTGGGAAAGTTACAATGGAGGACCCTTCCCATTCTTAATCCGGAAGGAAGAGAGAATGGGGAATCCCAAGAAAATACAACCATAAACTGAAAAGGGAGTGGACTTCTCAATAATAGACTCAAAATGAAACAACCGTGTGGAAATACAAATAGAAACAAACCGTAGGAAAAAATAAAAAATAAAAAAATAAAATAAAATAAAATTGTTACTTAAGTAAAAGGGACAACAGATTAATGCGAATCTATTTGAACTCCACTTGGAAATAACCACCAAATGGAGGCTGGAGCGGTAAAAGTATTGTCAAAAGTTGAATCAAGGACTACAGAAGAGAGGAGCAACAACACAAATCTGGCTACAAAAGCCTCTACTAAAATATCAAATCACATAAGAGCTAAAAGCAACACATAAAAAAAATAACTACGAAAATACATAAGAAATACAACATGAAAAAAAAAAAAAAAAAACCCACCAAAAAACAACTACAATGGCGGAAGAGGGCAGTGGCCAAGCGCTGGAAAGGAGAACTCACGCCCTAGCGCGTGAAGGAAACTTGCAGGCGCATGGAGGTCAAAAGAAGCCACAGAGAGGGGTGACGGGAGAGAAAATCAACAATCAACTAAGAAACAATGAGAAAACAAAGAGGAAGGAAAAAAAAAAAAGGGTGGGAAGGAGAGGGGAGGAGGATAGAAGCGATGCGGCTCATGCCTCCTCCTCAAATGCACTCATTGAGGAGGTTTGAGGAGGTGGATTTGTTCCACAAAGAAAGCGGAAGAGAAACCAAGAGCTTCTCCCTCTAGATAATGAAATTAGTGTTATAGTTTAAAGGTGGTGCTTAAATGGTCTGAAGTTACTCATTTTCTTTTTTCTTTTGTGATAAAGTTATCATTGAAACAAATGAATACATGCAATACAGTTTACAATGCAGCATTGTTGTCTTATAACACAACAAATTGTCTCTCACTCACTGCCAAATTAAGCACCAAAGTTGATTAAAGCTCTGCCTCAGACTCATCTTTATCGGGCATGCTCTCCTCCACCGTCTCTTTCATCTTGTGCATTGCTTCCCCCACCACTTTGCCTGCCAATTTGGCAGATCCTTCAACTATGTTTTTGCTCGTTTCAAAACTCTTCTCAGCTGCTTCACTAGTCTTTCCTTCAGCGCTGTTGCCATCAGCACCATTTGCTTCATCCTTGCCCTTGAACCTGGCCAAAACATACAAATGATGAAAACAAACAATTGGGTACATATGAATCAATAAACTTACTCTAGATTTGGGTTGGAAAATTGAAACTACATTTGCTTCATAATAGTTCTGATTTTGTTCCAAGAACGTTGATTGGAATGTGCCAATACAGAAATTTTATCTTTCACTATCTTTGCAATAGAGGGTTTCTCTTGCTGGTTTTGGGCAGCATGGTCTTGTCCTCCTCCAATTGCTGGGAGAGTTTGAAGAGAAACAATGGTGAACCACAGAAGAAAGAATGTAGTGATTCTTATAGATCTATCCATGCCGGTAAATTTTGGTGGGGATCAAAAGAAGGGATTCAGGAGGATTGCAATTTGAAAACATGTTCCATTTACATGGATGATAACGTGGGATTAGCCTCTTTCAAGTAGGCGTTCTCCTTCGAATTGTTCAAAAGTGAGAGAGACATTAATGGAGATGTTCGATCCAATTTTTTTTTCTTTTTTTTTTTTTTTGATAAGTCGTTCGATCCAATATTGGAGGACCTCCATATTCATTTTGGCCGTTGAGATGATCAACTGTTTTATAATAGCCAATTAAGTGGATCACTACCATAACTCTAAGCCTTTGCCCATTGAATCTTGATTGAAAATTTTAGTACAAGTAATGTTATATACTAATAATTCGCATCTCACTGATTTGATGTGGTAGTGTTCATCTGTCTTTGGATTAACTTTTGTTGAAAAAATAAAATAAAATATATTTAAAGACTGATAAGTACTGTCACATCAACTGTACAATGAGATGAGGGTGAGATGGGGGCGTAATATTTAGCATTACTCTTCTAGTATTGAATTGTTCAAAATCGACAGAGGTTGATAGGGGTGTCAACTCAGTTTAGGTTAGCGGTTGTTGGCTAAAACCATTAATTGCTAACCGGAGAAGTTGGTTGGTCAATTTTAAAAACCAAAATCGATACCCAGTTATGTAATAACTACCGATTACCGGTTGGTAGCCAGTTATCTAGACTGGTAACCGGGTCTTTAAAAATGTGGGTATTTTCAGCCTATATTGGGTATTAGGCCTACTTGAGCTTAATTTAGTATTTTTTTTGGCCTTTTTTTTTTAAGAAAAAATAAAAAACAATTAGAACTTTTTTGGCCCAACAAACTAGGCTTTGTTGCGGTTGTTAAAACATATATATAAAGTAAACAACAACGTTTTACATTTTTTTTTTATAAATATGTTTTGCTCATCAAAGAAGCAACAATAACTGGTAACCAGGTATATTTAATTATTCATATAATTAAATAATTATATAATATATATATAAATATAAGCGGCCGAATTACACCCCTTGAGGTTGAAGTTCAAGCTTTGTCGTGACCTATTGAGCTTAGCTTGATGTGTTTAATTTCGGTGTGATTTTTGGTCATCCTCAAGTGTATCTTAGAATGACAAATAAATATGTTTGATGTTGAATTTGTTCATGCCTCAAGCTTCAAAGATATATTTAAAATTTGCTTGATCGTTAAATGACATTAATAAAAAAGAAAATATTTGTTAACTGAATTCTTTAGTTAAAAGCTTCCTAACATAAAAAAATATAATATACATATATATATATAAAACAGCTTCTGTAAACCTTTTTCTTTATTTCAAAGAAAAATAAAGGTAAATTATACTTTACTCCCAAACTTAAATAAAAATTTAATGCTTCGGTTATATAAAAGTAGTTGGCATTTTATAAACCATTGGATTTAAAATGAATGGCTACGATTTCATAACATGAGAATCTCCAATTTTGAATAATTAGATGGGATTTCAATCCTAAACTCACATTCCATTTATACTTTGACTTCTACGGGCCTACGATGCACTACAATTTCAACCTAAAAACTACTAAATATTTCAAGTTATCCTTTGTTGTTAGATTCTACTCTTTTTCTTTTTTCTTTTTTTTAGTTAGATTTGACTATTAATATTAATGGAAAATGTCGCATGTGAGCGACGCACGAGACATTGCAAAACACAAAAACAAAATATTGAACAACATAAAGGTAGCTCCACGATCACCTCCTACCAAAATAGAAGGGTTGTCACGCAACCACCCTGCTACCGCAACAAAGGGGTTGCTGCGTGGGGAGGGTGCGGCCACATAGCCACTCCCTCTAACAATAGATGGGGGTTACCGCTCAACCATTTTTCTTCCCATATTTTCGCTTTTTTAAATTCAATTTTTACTTCATTTATATATCACATTAATTACTTATTATTATTTATTAAAAAAAAAAAACTCATTTTACAAAGGTATTTATTTACCAAACACGCGTAGGACTCGGCTGTGATTCTGTGAAGGCTCTGGAAGGGTAAAAGTTGTAATTTACCCAAAAACGAATATATATATATATTATTTTTCTGATAAATAAGAAAAAAAGTTACAAGAAATCAAAAAATCGAAAAGGATTGAGCTGCCAACAACAATCGTGAGAAATATATTATATTATTCCGTCATTATTATTTTTTTTTTTAAAACACTAATGATTTCCAGAACATCTTGGACAAGCCCAATTAATTTATTTCCTATCAGGTTCTCACATAGGTTACATTTGTAATTTTAATGTCGTTTTTTTTTACTTACATTGCAACATCCTTTTCCATGAATCACAGATATGATATGATATGATATATATATGTATGTATGTATAAGTTAATATAAATACTTCTCTGTTAAAATAATTGATATCAAACTTTATTTTATTATAAGGGTTAAATACCTAATACCTCCTTAGGGTTTCACAACTTTATTTTTTCCTCCTTAGGGTTTAATTTTTATCATAATGGGTCCCTGTGGTTTTGACAAAGGACCAAATTAGTCCATTCGTTAGTTGACCGTTAGTTAACTTAACGGACATCCAGTCACTGACATGTGAACCAATTAGACAAGATGACACATGGCATAACTTGACACGTCATTAGTGCTGACTGTATATTAAGCTGCCACATAATTTTTTTTTATAAAAAAAAAAAATATTACAAATTAAAATAAAATTGGGTTTTATTTTGTTAATCAGGATTTAAAACAAACAATTACAAATTAAAATAGAGGTTTAGGGTTTTATTTTGTTAATCAAGGTTTAAAACAAGGTGCATATTTCATACTCCAATTAAAATTTGGGAATAGTAGTGAATTGCCAGAGCAAGCAGACGAAGAAGATGAGAAAGAAGCAACAAAGGTCTGTGTGTAATTCTTCTTCGCCACCAAAGAACCCTTTGTTGTTGACAAGGTGTAGATATGTTCCTTACAGATCTTCTTCTTTAGCCAATATATAAATTCATACCAGTTAATAGTTAGGCATCCATCCAGTTAAGGCATAAACTTAAATCTTTTATCACTAAACATGAACTAAGCTTCTTCCGTCAGGAGCAGTGAACCAAATGCAAATAGGATTTCCACGTTGGGTTGGGGATGACGAGACTGTACCGCTTTCAAATGCAAATAGGTGCCCCTTTGGCTGCTCCTCTTATTCCATTACGGATTGCTTCTAGCGGCAGATAATAGGAAAACGGGGTTGGGGTGGGGTTCGTGGTTTAGAAGTTTAATCCTCTTCTTTTAGATTTGATTTTGGATTGGAACTTCTTAACCCAATGATTTTTATGTTTAAATGTTAAATTTATTTGTTTTAAACCATGATTAACAAAATAAAACCCAGTTATATTTTAATTTGTAATCTGTTTGTTTTAAACCNATGTCTGTTTATAATGGAGCTCAAATTGCTGCTGATATCACCATTGCTTTGGTAATTAATAATGCATATCCATATATGGCCATCTCTCCTCCTACTTTTGTTAATGTTAACAACAATTAATGGCCATGGAACCAATTTATATAATATATTTATCTTCGGCATGCAGGATAAATCAACTGGAAATTGGTGGTTGAAACTTGCTAATAACACAATGGGATATTGGCCAAAGGAGGTATTCACTCATTTATCTACCGGAGCGTCCTCTATTCGATACGGCGGAGCAACTTTTTCTCCACCCAATATACCTACTCCGGTACCAATGGGGAATGGTTTTCTTCCTGTTGGCTTTGCCCCGAGTAAAGCAGGTCTTTTTGCATGTGTTAAAATAATGAAAGCGGATAACCAATTAGTTGATATTAATTATTCCGAAATGATTGGTAGGTTTCCTATTGGCATTGGTGCACAATGTTATGGCTTGGTAGATGTTACTAATCCCAATATGGGGAAAGCCTTCAACTTTGGAGGTCCTGGAGGATCATGTCAATCATGATCACATTTTTTTTTTATTATTATTTGTTTTCTCTTCAATAATCTCGTCAATGTAGGATGGGTGGTTCAGTATGATTAAATATTTAACTAGACGATAAATTGGTTGCTTTTTGGCGTTGGTGAGGTTTTTATTAAGTATTTAATTTCTTGATATGGTTTCTTTTGTTGCAATTTTATTTTTCATATTTGCCAATATACTCCGCTCCATACGATTTAGAAAAGTTGGTCGTTGTTTACCCTAGCTAACACATGCATATTGCTTCCCTGCCAAGACTTGCCTAAAACTGGCATACAATGAGTAACATCCGGCTAAGAATCTCACACCTAAAGTGGTATTAATTGTACATTACTTATTCACCTATTCACCGGCCAAGGCCAACTCCACAGCTTTATTTTTTTTTTTTCCTTTTTATCTTTTATTAGCTAGCATCTGTTCTTCTCATTAAATTGTCCATATATGGAAACTATGAGAATAATGCATGTGATCAACATTCTACCAGACGTCTTTTATTTTTCTAAAATACCATAGGGACCTAACTTAATATGTCCTTGATAAAAAAAATTATATTCATACTTATCCAAAAAAAAATTATATTCAATTTTTTTTTTATGTGGTTAAAAATAAAAAAAAACCAACTGCAACAACAACAAACTTAACAATTAACAACTTTTCAATAACAATTAACATTCATATAGATTTTTTTTTGGATGAATAAAAAACACCCCTATACCAACTTTTCAATAACATTTAAATTTTCATTTAAATATACTAAAATCTATACTTATAGGCCACATTTACAAAGCATAAGAAACTTAAACCTATACTTATAGGCCGTATTTACAAAGCATAAGAAACTAAAACCAATACTTATAGGCCGTATTTACAAAGCATAAGAAACATAGTAATAAAAGACAATAAATGTCAACAAGTGTTGGCCTAGGGTTCTCAATCCTTAGTGTCAATAAATAATTGCTACCTATGCATTAGTTGGTTCTGTTTGGTACAGATTGTATTTTATTTGTTGATTGGCCATAGGTTAGCGGATCTATTTGAGAGTCTAAACTATAATACGTACGTCTTATATGATGTTGGTATCTTTGTAGTTAAACTACGGATTCTTCAGAGTTTGTCATGTATTATAAGAGCTTTGCTCTTAATCTTTCATGAATGAGACTAAGGTGAATTTCTTTAAAAATAAAAAATAAAAAAAAGGGTTAAATACTTTTTCAGTACCTGTGTTTTGAGCTAAAATCAAATAGCCACCTTAATTTTCAAAAATATCGCAAATGGTACCTGTGGTTATCAAATAAACTCACTTGATACTTCTGTCAGAATTCCGTTAGTTTTTTTAACGGAGTGCCACGTCACCCTTACACGTGACATGGTACCTGTGGTTTCAAGGTACCACGTGGCATGGTACTTGAGTTTTTAAGTGCCACATCAGATTAAATAATATTAAAATTATATAATAAAAAAAAGGAAAAAAACGAAAATTAAAAAACCTTAAAAAAAAAACCTGTGTCTTAAAAAAAAAAAAAAAACGAAAACTAAAAAAACAAAAGAAAACCTACCGTCATTCTC
>CM017321.1:41606959-41622515 GCA_006937295.1 Carpinus fangiana | reverse complement strand
TTTTTTTTTTTTTGAAGACGTAGGTTTTATTTGAAGTTTTTTTAATTTTCGTTTTTTTTTTTACATAATTTTAATATTATTTAATATGATGTGGCAACCAAAAACCCAGGTACCACGCCACGTGTAAGGGTGACGTGGTACTCCGTTAAAAAAACTAACGGAATTTTGACAAAAATATCAAGTGAGTTTATTTGATAACCACAGGTACTATTTGCGATATTTTTGAAAACTAAGGTGGCTATTTGATTTTGGTTCAAAGCACAGGTACTGAAAAAGTATTTAACCCTAAAAAAAAAAAAGATGGATTACTTTCTTCACAAGAATCACAACGACATCCTTATATAACCTTCCTCATCTAACCTTTAGTTAATGCAGTCTAATGGTCTGGCAATTTTTATGGAAGGTACGTCCCTTGGAAAGACCGTCTTTTTTGTTTGCTATGTATGACATCTACTTTTTTATTTTAATCTTGGGCCCCGCCCTGCATTAAATTGTAAAAATGTCACAAAAAATTAAAAATTCCTTCTAAAATTGATGCATTTCAAAATTAATATATTTGGTAATAATTTCATAATCAAAAAGATTTTGATTACAACCAAACATATATAGCGGGGAATGTTTACTCATTAATATATCAAAGGGCTGGAAAATACAGGGATATATATATGGGGAAAATGAATCTACATATATGTTTCACTCCATCGATGCTCACACCTAGCTTAACTGATGGGGTTTAAAATGAATGGCCACGATTTCATAACATGAGAATCTCCAATTCTGAATAATTAGAAGGAATCTCAATCCCAAACTTACATTCCATTTGCACTTTGACCTCTACAAACCTACGGTGCACTAGAATTCAAACCTAAAAACTACTAAATATTTCAAGTTATCCTTCGTTGTTAGATTTGACTATTAATATTTTTCACATGTGAGCAACACACGAGACATTGCCAAAAACAAAAAAAAAAACAAAATATTGAACAACATAAAGGTAGCTCCACAATCACCTCCTACCATAATAGAAGGGTTGTCACTTGTCACGCAGCCACCCCCTACCGGCTACCGCAACAGAGGGGTTGCTGCGTGGAGAGGGTGTGCCCACATAGCCACTCCCTCTAACAATAGATGGGGCCCGGGTTGCCACTCAACCATCTTTTTCCCCATATTTTCACTTTTATATATTCAAATTTTACTTCATTTATATATCACATTAATAACTATTATTATTTAAAAAAAAAAAAAAAAACTCATTTTACAAAGGTATTTATTTACCAAACACGCGTAGGAACTCGGCTGTGATTCTGTGAAGGCCTTGGAAAATTGGAAGGGTAAAAGTTGTAATTTACCCAAAAACGAATATATATATAGAGAGAGAGGGAGGAGATTGTGTCTCTTTTGTTTTGTTGCATTAAGTTTTTCTTTTTTTCTTTTTCTCATAAAATCTGATGTTTTCATGCTTATTGTATTTAGTTTTAATACTGCTTAAATTAATTCTCATATATATATATATATATATAGAAAGGGCAAAAACCAGACCAAAGCCTCGGCAAACTGCCACCAGGTGGATGCTAATTGTTTGGTCATAGGTGGCTAGAAGTTGGTAGAAGTAATGTAGACTTTAGACGTTTAGTACTTGTTATTTCCTTCGTATAATATGTAATATTAGTACTTATTATTTCATTGGAATTTAAGAGTAATAGTTTTATTTTTCTGATAAATAAGAAAAAAAAGTTACAAGAAATCAAAAAATCAAAAAGGATTGAGCTTCCAACAACAATCGTGAGAAATATATTATATTATTCCGTCATTTTTTTTTTAACACTAATGATTTCCAGAACATCTTGGACTAGCCCAATTAATTTATATGATATTACGATCCTTTTGCTTTCTTAGGATGATCTTATGGTACATAGAGTTGTTAAAATTCTGACTTTTTTTAAAAAAAATTAAATGATTTAAGATGATGTTAACTTATATGTTAAATCAAATATTTTCAAGGGGTAGCTTAACCAGTTGTAGACCACACTTCATGAAGTGGTGATCATTAGTTCGATTCCCGCCTCCTCCTTTCCTTGCGTATACATGTCAAAAAAAAAAAAAAAAACTCATATGGGAATCAAATGAAATACAATCTTTCTTTTCTTTTATTTTCTTTTCTTTTTGAAATCAATGAAATACAATCAATAAAGAAAAAATATTAAGAATCTTCTAAATATGGTAAAACGATAAATTCATTCACTATAATATAACATATAGCTCGGCATGGAAAAAATCACTAGAGATCTAGATATAATTTTTAGTAATTTTGTCACCGTGGTCAGGCCAAACCTTTTATTCTCTCTCTCTCTATATATATATACCTCGCACTCGTACAACTTTTGATATTATATTATGTATCTGAGAGAGAGAATTGGCTTAACAAGTAGGATGACTTTGTTTGTGTTAGTAATTCTTGGTGTAATTGTTAGCTTCTATGGAGTTGATGCAGGAAGAAGCATGTTGGATGGCCAGTACTTAGTCAAAGCAATTCAGGTACTTTTATATATGACGTTCCAGTATGATTGATTCATGAGGAAACTCTACTATTAGATCTCTTTAATTTGCTGCATGTTTTCATGCATGTGCAGCCACGTGATGTTGGTGAGTTCGATTGTGTGGATATCTATAAGCAGCCTGCTTTTGATCATCCTTTGCTTAAGAATCACAAAATTCAGGTAATTAATTAATTGCAAATTAATCTTTTTCATCTCCGGCCTCCAGAAAATTGATCATATATATATATATATATATTAATTAAATTGTTCATGCAGATGAACCCAAGTTTCTCAACAAGAAGCAGCAAGACAGATGAAGTTTTCTCAATGGGTTGCCCACAAGGAATGGTACCAATACAAAGAACTACTAGAGTTGAGGGCCAAACTCATTTCCAGTCTTTCTCAGAAGCTCAAGGCAGAAGCTTTCACAAATATGCAAGTAATTTTCCCGGCGAATATGTAAGTTTTTACGTGGCATTCTTCTCTTGATCGAGTTTAACAATCTTCCAAGCCAGGGAGAAGAAGATGCTTTAAGTAAGTAATGATTAGAACTATATATGTTTTTTTTTTTACTTAGTCTGTAAGTGTTGACACAACGGAGGTTGCGACTTACCATGGAGCAAAGGCATTAATCGCGCTTAATAATCCACAAGTGAAAGTAAACAGCCAATACAGTAAAGCTCAAATTTGGGTTCAAAATGGACCAAACACCATTGAAGTTGGATGGGCAGTAAGTCATCACTCATCAAATGTGTATATATATATATCTTTTGATCTCCTTTCCACCTTATATATTATTATAGCGTATGTACGTGATATTGTTATTTGTAATAGGTGCATCCTGGATTATACTTAGACAATTACACTCGTCTTACTACATATTGGACGGTAAGATCGAATCGATTAATAATTTCTTGTCATTCCAATCTCTTTGTCTCTTATGAAAGATACCTTTTGAACCCGCTCATTCATTAGAACATGATATGAATTAATATTGCATGCAGGTAGATGGGTATAAAACTGGCTGTTACAATGCACGATGTCCAGGTTATATACAAGTGCATCCTCGATATTTCGTCGGTGAAGCTTTTGGAAATATGTCTGTTTATAATGGAGCTCAAATCGGTGCTGATATCACCATTGCTTTGGTAATTAATAATGCATATCCATATATGGCCATCTCTCCTCCTACTTTTGTCAATGTTAACAACAATTAATGGCCACGGAACCAATTTATATAATATATTTATCTTCGGCATGCAGGATAAATCAACTGGAAATTGGTGGTTGAAACTTGCTAATAACACAATGGGATATTGGCAGGGCCGGCCCAATGTATTTGGGGGCCTTAGGCGAAATTTTGGAGTTGGGCCTGGAGCAACTTTTTCTCCACCCAATATACCTACTCCGGTACCAATGGGGAACGGTTTTCTTCCTGTTGGCTTTGCCCCGAGTAAAGCAGGTCTTTTTGCATGTGTTAAAATAATGAAAGCAGATAACCAATTAGTTGATATTAATTATTCCGAAATGATTGGTAGGTTTCCTATTGGCATTGGTGCACAATGTTATGGCTTGGTAGATGTTACTAATCCCAATATGGGGAAAGCCTTCAACTTTGGAGGTCCTGGAGGATCATGTCAATCATGATCACTTTATTATTATTATTATTATTATTATTTGTTTTCTCTTCAATAATCTCTTCAATGTAGGATGGGTGGTTTAGTATGATTAAATATTTAACTAGACTATGAATTGGTTGCTTTTTGGCATTGGTGAGGTTTTTATTAAGTATTTAATTTCTTGATATGGTTTCTTTTGTTGCAATTTTATTTTTCATATTTGCCAATATACTCGATCCTCTCCATGACGATTTAGAAAAGTGGGTCGTTGTTTACCCTAGCTAACACATGCACATATATTGCTTCCCTGCCAAGACTTACCTAAAAATGGCATACAATGAGTAACATCCGGCTAACACTACAAAAAATAGGCCATTAGAAACACATGCCAAGTCGTGATACATATATAATAGCATTATGAAACAAATTAATTATAATCCCACGAAAAACATAAATAGATTAATAAATAAATAAACCACAAATAAAGGAATCAGCCACTATTTCATCCGGATCAAGTAAATATCATTTTTTTGTAACCCCTTTTCTCCTATACAATTTTTTTTTAAAAAAAAAAAAATTAGAGTAAAGGTCTNATTAGCTAGCATCTGTTCTTCTCATTAAATTGTCCATATATGGAAACTATAGAATAATGCATGTGAAGTAATATTCTACCAGACGTCTTTTATTTTTCTAAAATACCATAGGGACCTAACTTAATATTTCCTTACACAAGATTTACGTGGTTTGACAATTTGCCTACATCCACGATGCAACGATAGAGAGAGTTTTCACTAATTCAAAAGGGGAGATACAAAATAAGAGTATTTAACACTCACAAATGCAAATTCCAAATGCCCGCACAACTTTTTAGATATAAAAAATAATTTTTCAACTCTTTTAACACAGTCCCAAACAAACTCAAAGGCATAAAAAGTTAGAAAACGCACTTTAAAGTTTCCAGCCAAATAAAAAAATTATATTCATACTTATCCAAAAAAAAATTATATTCAATTTTTTTTTGGTATGTGGTTAAAAAAAAAAAAAAACAACTACAACAACAACAAACTTAACAATTAACAACTTTTCAATAACAATTAAGATTTATATAGATTTTTTTTTTTTTTTGATGAATAAAAAACACCCATATACCAACTTTTCAATAACATTTAAATTTTCATTTAAATATACTAAAATCTATATTTATAGGCCGTATTTACAAAGCATAAGAAACTTAAACCTATACTTATAGGCCGTATTTACAAAGCATAAGAAACTAAAACCAATACTTATCGGCCTAATTTACAAAGCATAAAAAACCAATACTTAAGGCCATACTTACAAAGCATAAAAAACATAATAATAAAAGACTCTAGAAGATTGACACCCTACAACAAGGACAAACCAATGGGCCGTTTTCCAAATATGCGTCCATGCAATCACGGTGGAAGACGTGGCTGCATGAAGAAATTTGAATGAAATTTACCCACTTGGGCGGTTATCAGATCGGTGCACCGAACCTAACTGACGCGTAACGCGCGTGATGTTGAACTGGCAGAGAGCTTTGGGCGAAGCATGGCGGTGGACTTGAGCATTGAGATTTTTGGATGGAACATGAGGAAACGCAAGGACATTGAAGGCTACAAGAAAGTGGCTCTGATACCATGTTGAAATATATATAAAATATAAAATATGAAATATGAAAATATGAAAGAAAAGAGAGCGGAAGCGGAAAGAGACTACATTTCTTCTATATTGATTGATTTATGATTATTTGTGATGATTACATAGGCCTTTATATAGAGAGAGGTTAAGAGTGATAAGCAAGTAATCCTAAATTAAACCCTAGAACATATAAGGCAACATAATAAACTAGAGTGATAAGCAAGCAACCCTAAACTAAACCATAGAACATATAAGGCAACATAATAAACTAGAATAATATAAAATATTCTAACATGGTATGTTAGAATTGGGTCTTGGCCCTAACTCAACCCAAAAGCTAGCTCTAGAATTGAGGTTTCTCCTCGCTCTTATAAATGGCCCATCTCCTTAATACCCAATGTAGCGCCCCTGATTTTAATAGTCTTATTTTGGAGATATTTATTTGATAATATTATTCAATGATTTTTGAGAGTTTATGGTATTATGGAGGGTGGTAATTAGACAATGGTAATTGGTAAAATAATGTGATAGTAAATGGTAGAAAGGATAGCATTGGTAGATAGAATGGTAATAGAAGGTAGAATAGTTAAATAGTGGATGTAATAATATTGGTAGGAATGGAAGGTAGAATAGTTAAATGGTAGATGTAATAATATTGGTAGGAATGGAAAGTAAAATAGTAAAATGATGGTAGAATTGTAAATGAAAGATAGAATAGTATCTAAATTTTTCCTATAAATAAAGCTTTTCCCTTCACAATTTCACCACTCCTCTCCCTTCTCTTCTTCCTTCTTCCGCTTTCTACTCGATATTTCTTTTTTCAAAAGCGTTTACACGAAAAAAAGAGAGAAAGGGTAAGACAAAGCGCCGCAAAAAAGAAAGAACACGAGAGAGAACAGATTTGAGAAATTAGTTCCAGATAAAATAGTGGGTGATAGTCAGATTGGAGTAGCTAGATTCTTTGAATACTTTAAGCCTCGGTCTAAAGGTAAGTACATTCACTACCCCTTCTAAAGTTATCATATCATGCAAATTATGTATAGTTGTAAATGCATATTTATTTTTATTTACATATTATGAAATTATGTGGCATGCATGAAAGATTTGAGAAAATGAATTTTTGTGAAAAAAGATGATGATTATAAAATGATAATAAAACTCTCATACATGTTGCCCTAAGATGCATCAAAAAAAGTACAATGAAAAATACAAGAAATGTTATGAATAAGATGTACAAAGAAAAGTACAAGAAATGTTATGAATGTTTATGAAATGAGGGCACATGTATAAAGGAGTATTTTGGCCTCAAGAAAGAATGAATGAAAGTTCGGTACCGATACTTGAATGGAGGCGAAACCACTGAAGGAGGCTATACATGAAGGTGGTATTCCATCAACATGACCGTTGAGTGCACCAAGTAAGAGTTAATTGACGGTCGAACATGGTTGAGGCCACAGTTTAGTGCCATGGTCACAAGGACCCGCAACCCTCGTACACATGGATAATAGTGTACATGGGCCGTAAAATGAGAAAATGACAAAATAATTGCATCAATGATTTACTATGATGATTTTCAATGCTGATTTATAATGATGCAATATGATGATGATTTACAATGATGATGTTCTATAAGGATGATTTATGATGATTATTACTAGATGTAATAGTATATATATGCTACGGGAGGCAATCGTACATACATATATCATTATGGCTGGTTGTATATTTATTTGAGAAAACAGTTTTCAAAACTGAGAACAATGAGTAAAACTATATATGGTGGTAGATTTTACTTGTTTGGCCCTCTTTGGGCTCATTCAGTTTTATTTCTTATTTTCAGGTAGAGAGCTTACTGGAATAGGAGGCCGAAATGGGGGCGAGAATAATTATTAAATTTTCATAGTCTTTTCAAGTCAGTTATTGTAATAATATGATATTCCGCAATTGAAGTTTATGTTTTTCTAATTTCACTTGTAATAAAATCTCTTGATAAATGTTTTATACATTTATCGTACTCTTTGAAAATTAAGTTCTCTTATAGACCTTATGAATCTTTGCAAAAATTTTATTGTAAAAGAAGAAAGGTGACAAATCTAGCCTTAATAGGCTGGGGGTGTTACACCTCAGCAATGTGGGACTTCCAACATGCCCCCTCACGTGTGGCGGGAGGACATCCAAGCCAACACGTACAACAAATGAGAGATGGTGGACCACAACCAATTGGGTCTGGCTCTAATACCATGTTAAAATAGTTCTGATACCATGTTAAAATAATGAATATGCGGAATATACGAGCAAAAGAATGAGAGAGAGAAGAGAAAGCGGAAGCAAATGTAAGGACTACATTATATTGATTCTATTTTGATTATTTGTGATGATTACATAGGCCTCTATATATAGAGAGGCTAAGAGTGATAAACAAGTAACCCTAAACTAAACCCTAGAATATATAAGGCAACATAATAAACTAGAGTGATAAGCAAGCAACTTTAAACTAAACCCTAGAACATATAAGGCAACATAATAAACTAAAATAATATAAAATATTCTAATACACCTTATATATTATTAAAGCGTATGTACGTGATATTGTTATTTGTAATAGGTGCACCTTGGAACATACTGTGACAATGACTCTCATCTTACTACATATCGATTAATAATTTATTGTCGCTCCAATCTCTTTGTCTCTTTTGAAAGATACCTTCAGTTAAACCCGCCCATTCATTAGAACATGATATGAATTAATATTGCATGCAGGTAGATGGGTATAAAACTGGCTGTTACAATGCACGATGTCCAGGTTATGTACATGTGCATCCTCGATATTTCCTCGGTGAAGCTTTTGGAAATATGTCTGTTTATAATGGAGATCAAATCAGTGCTGATCTCACCATTGCTTTGGTAATTAATGCATATTCATATATGACCATCTCTCCTCCTACTTTAATTTTGTTAATGTTAACAACAATTAATGGCCATTGAACCAATTTATATAATATGTTTATCTTTGGCATGCAGGATAAATCAACTGGAAATTGGTGGTTGAAACTTGCTAATTACTCATTGGGATATTGGCCTAAGGAGGTATTCACTCATTTAGCTACTGAAGCGTCCTTTATTTGATACGGCAGAGCAACTTTTTCTCCACCCAATATACCTACTCCAGTACCAATGGGGAATGGTTTTCTTCCTATTGGCTATGCCCCGAGTAAAGCAGGTCTTTTTGGATATGTTAAAATAATGAAAGCGAATAACCAATTAGTTGATATTAATTATTCCAAAATGATTGGTAGGTTTCCTATTGGCATTGGTGCAAAATGTTATGGCTTGGTAGATGTTAGTAATCTCAATATGGGGATAGCCTTCAACTTTGGAGGTCCTGAAGGATCATGTTTTCCATAATCTCGTCCATGTAGGATGGGTGGTTCAATATGATTAAATATTTAACCAAACGATGAATTGGTTGCTTTTATTTGGCATTGGTAAGGGTTTTATTAAGTATTTTCTTGAAATAGTTTCTTTTGTTGCAATTTTGTTTTTCATATTTGCCAATATACTCCGCTCCATGACGATTTAGAAAAGTCGGTCGCTTTTGACCCTAGCTAACACATGCATATTGCTTCCCTGCCAAGACTTGCCTAAAAATGGCATACAATGAGTAACAACTTGCTAAGAATCTCACAGCTAAATTGGTATTAATTGCACATTGCTTATTCATCGCCCAAGGCCAACTTCACAGCTTAATTTTTTCTTTTTTTTTCTTTTATTAGCATCTGTTAACTTCTTCTCATTAAATTGTCCATATATGGAACTATGAGAATAATGCATGTGAAGTAATATTTTATCATACGTCTTTTATTTTTCTAAAATACCATAGGGGACCTAAATTAATATTTCCTTGATAAAAAATTATATTCATACTTATTCAAAAAAAATTATATTCAAGTTATACATTTTTTTTGATGTGGTAAAAAAAAAAAAAAAAAAAAAACAACCTTAACAATTAACAACTTTTCAATAACAATTAACATTTATATAGATGTTTTTTTTTTGGATGAATAAAAAACACCCATATACCAACTTTTCAATAACATTTAAATATTCTTATGTAAATACATTAATATTCTTTGGAAGGGTAAAAGTAATACCTACCAACTTCAAAGGTACAACATGTACTATGTTGGGTCATGGATCAACCTTTAACAGGCCCAATAGTTCACTAGCTCAAGTCAAGGCCTAAGAAAGTCAAAGCCTAGGAACATCTCAGGCCCCGAGCCTCCAAGACTGAAGGATCCAAGACCAAGGACTCGAATCCGAGTCTGAGATCTCAGAGTTCGAGACCTCTGAGATCTCAAAGTCCGAGACCTCCGAGTTCGAGACCTCCGAGTCCGAGACCCCCGAGTCCGAGACTTCCGAGTTTGAGGCCTCCGAGACCTTCGAGTCCGAGACCTCCGAATTCGAGGCCCTTGTATCCGAGACCCTGGAATTTAGGGATTAAGGATTTGAATTCATTTGAATGATATGTGATATAATCTTATCCATTAAATTCAAATGACGAGCACCTGGAAACACGGAATCAAATATGTTATATGCAGGAATTCGTAATACAAACGTCATAACAACCAAATCCTATATTGATCTCCTAAGATCTTGAGACGGATAACTACTTAAATCCCTTGATAATAACTGCCTTACAGAAAATCAGGAAAGAGTCAGTCATTGGTTATGAGACTACTACTACATGCCTATATAATACAAGTCACTACCTCACATTTGGGTAAGGCAACCCTTACTCTCTCTATGCTTTTGTTGCTCTTTCATACTCCATCTCTCAAACACTGACTTAGGCATCAGAGTAGCCCCACCAGCTCACCCCCAGTCTCTTCGATCCTATTGTCTTTTTCATTGTGCAGGCAAGTTCATACTTTGGGCACTTGAATCAGGAATCCAACAAACGTGCCACATCACCCAATCGGAAACTGTGCATCAACATACTGATTTGATTCTTTCCTTTGTCAGACAAAGCCATCATGTGGCGGTTTTGATTGTCTAAAATATTGAATCAAGTGAATTAGTTATCAAATATTAAGAAGTTCTATAGACTTTGTATCATGCTTCTTTACGTCTTATTTGAGGTAGTGAATAATACTCACCTTATTGAGTACTGGTTCAACAACTTTTTTTTTTTTTATTGCATATTTCTTTTTACTTGGAAGGCATTTTCATCATATTAGCTTTTTTTTATATATATAAAAAAAAAAGCACATGCATGACACGTGCTCATTTTTCTGTCAAATTTAACGCCCTCAACTAATAGAATGGAGTTTTTTTTTATATAACTGGTAGTTAAGGAGGATTAAGTATCATAAATAATAATGACGGTCTATAAATGATAAGTGTATCTTCCAAAAAAAGAAGTATAAATGTAAATCCAACAATTAGTTAAATATATATATGTACTATATTTCATAAAAATAAAAAAACTTATTTTGAACGGAATTGTAATATATATATATATATATGTCGATACATGATATTCATTAGCCCAAATAATCGAAAAATAAAAGATACACCACCCCTAGACATTGGAGAGAAACTTGAACCAACTGGGCTTGGTCTCCTACAAAGGGCGAAAAGCATAAGCCCAAATCCAATTTCGGCTGAACAAAATCATTCGCAAACCATTCACAAAATAGAATTAGAATCGAAGGTTCCGAATATTATCCCCTAACCATAGATTTACATGACCTTTTTTTTTTCTTTTTCATTTTTTCAAATTCCAGTCATCACAGGCCAACATTTATTTATTTATTTATTTACTGTGACAGTGAGAAGAAGTATGATATTGCGGTTGAGAATCTGGATGGAAAGTATAAAGATTGGCAGAAGAAATTGCACCCTGATCTAGTGCACTCAAAATCCGAGGTCTGTCGATCAAATTCTTCGTTTTGAAAAATTAAAATTTTATAAAAACTGTTGGAATTTTTTCTGTTGTTTTTATAGGAAGAAAGAGAGTATGCCACCTAACAATCAACAACGTGCCAGTTGTCACACAAAATAAATGCTAAAGTTATTGAATTTTTTTTCTCTCTCTAGTTCATTGAGGCATTGAAGTTTCATATTTCACAAACTTTAGCATTTATTTAATGTGACAACTGGCAAGTTGTTGATTGTTAGACGTAAAGCATGACTAAAATTTAATAATAAGAGAATCTCAAATTTGAAAGAAATTTGAGGGGATCCTAATATTTCCAAAGATATTGTTTATATGATATTACGATCCTTTTGATTTCTTAGGATGATCTTGTGGTAGGTAGAGTTGTTAAAATTCTGACTTTTTGTTTGAAAATTAAATGATTTAAGATGATGTTAACTTATATGTTAAATCATATATTTTCAAGGGGTAACTTAACCGGTTGTAGACCACGCTTCATGAAGTGATGATCATTAGTTCGATTCCCTCCTCCCCTTTTCCTTGCGTAGACATGTCAAAAAAAAAAAAAAACTCATATGGAATCAAATGAAATACAATCTTTTTTTCTTTTCTTTTCTTTTTGAAATCAATGAAATACAATCAATAAAGAAAAAATATTAAGAATCTTCTAAATATGGTAAAACGATAAATTCATTCACTATAATAGAACACATAGCTCGCGCGGCATGGAAAAAATCACTAGAGATCTAGTTATAATTTTCAGTAATTTTTTCACCGTGGTCGGGCCAAACCTTTTATTCTTTCTCTCTCTCTTTATATATATATACCTCGTACTCGTAATTGGCTTAACAAGTAGGACGACTTTGTTTGCGTTAGTAATTCTTGGTGTAATTGTTAGCTTCTATGGAGTTGATGCAGGAAGAAGCATGTTGGATGGCCAGTACTCAGTCAAAGCAATTCAGGTTCTTTTATATATGACGTTCCAGTACTATGATTGATCATGAGGAAACTCTACTATTAGATCTCTTTAATTTGCTGCATGTTTTCATGCATATGCAGCCACGTGATGTTGGTGAGTTCGATTGTGTGGATATCTATAAGCAGCCTGCTTTTGATCATCCTTTGCTTAAGAATCACAAAATTCAGGTAATTAATTAATTGCAAATTAACTTTTTTCACCTCCGGCCTCCAGAAAATTGATCATATATATATATATATATATATTAATTAAATTGTTCATGCAGATGAACCCAAGTTTCTCAACAAGAAGCAGCAAGACAAATGAAGTTTTCTCGATGGGTTGCCCACAAGGAATGGTACCAATACAAAGAGCTACTAGAGTTGAGGGCCAAACTCATTTCCAGTTTTTCTCAGAATCTCAAGGTGGAAGCTTTTCACACATATGCAAGTAATATTCCCGGCGAATATGAAAGTTTTTACGTGGCATTCTTCTCTTGATCGAGCTTAACAATCTTCCAAGCCAAGGAGAAGAAGATGCTTTAAGTAAGTAATGATTAGAACTATATATATATATATATTTTTTTTACTTAGTCTGTAAGTGTTGACACAACGGAGGCTGCGACTTACCATGGAGCAAAGGCATCAATCGCGCTTAATAATCCACAAGTGAAAGTAAACGGCCAATACAGTAAAGCTCAAATTTGGGTTCAAAATGGACCAAACACCATTGAAGTTGGATGGGCAGTAAGTCATCACACATCAATCATATATATATTTCTTTCGATCTCCTTTCCACCTTACATATTATTATAGCATATGTACATGATATTGTTATTTGTAATAGGTGCATCTTGGAACATACTTTGACAATTACACTCGTCTTACTAATTATTGGACGGTAAGATCGAATAGATTAATAATTTCTTGTCGTTCCAATCTCTTTGAAAAAAAAAAGAAAAAAAAAGAAATGAAAAGTAAAAAGGAAGAGAGATAAAATATATTTGTTTAATGAATAAGTGAGTGAATAGTAAATTTTATATTTGATGATTTATTGTTCATGGTGTTATTATTATTATTATTTTTTTTTGTCAAAATGGTGAGGCTGAAAAGTGGCATTTTAAGCCATTTTGGTTAAATTGCCTCTTCAAAGTAACCAAAAAATGGCTTTGAAGAGGCTGCAATGGATGCTCTAAGAGAATGAGGATACTTGACATTCTGATCAACCGACGAGCTTTCAACGCCCCCTCCATTGTACGGTTTCGGCTTGCACGCGATCGGCTTTTATTTTCCTATATTTCTGTTGTTTATTTGCTTGTA
This sequence comes from Carpinus fangiana, assembly GCA_006937295.1. NCBI lineage: Eukaryota > Viridiplantae > Streptophyta > Magnoliopsida > Fagales > Betulaceae > Carpinus > Carpinus fangiana. The sequence continues at coordinate 41,608,482 of CM017321.1, read as the reverse complement.
ATAAGTCTTTTCTCGACCAGCCTGCTTTTGGGTGTGATGCTTGTTTCAGACCTTTGGGTTGTGGACGTAAATTTTATCCTGGCTTTCGAGTCGAGAAGGACAAGTGTTGGCCTGGGGTTCTCTACCCTCAGTGCCAATAAATAATTGCTACCTATGTATTAGTTGGTTCTGTCTAGTACAGATTGTATTTTATTTGTTGATTGGCCATAGGTTAGCGGATCTATTTGAGAGTCTTAACTATAATACGTACGTCTTATATGATGTTGGTATCTTTGTAGTTAAGTTACGGATTCTTCAGGGTTTACCCTGTATTATAAGAGCTTTGCTCTTAATCTTTCATGAATGAAACTAAGGTGAATTTCTTTTAAAAAAATTTTAAAAAAAATAAATAAAAAAAAGAAAAAGAAAAGAACAGATGGATTACTTTCTTCACAAGAATCACAACGACATCCATATATAACCTTCCTCATCTAACCTTTAGTTAATGCAGTCTAATGGTCTAGCAATTTTTATGGAAGGTATGTCCCTTGGAAAGACCGTCTTTTTTCTTTGCTATGTATGACATCTACTTTTTTATTTTAATCTTGGGCCCCGCCCTGCATTAAATTGTAAAAATGTCACAAAAAATTAAAAATTCTTTCTAAAATTTATGCATTTTAAAATTAATATATATGGTAATAATTTCATAATCAAAAAGATTTTGATTACAATCAATCAACCAATCGTAAGCATTTTGAATACAACCGAACATATATAGCGGGGAATATTTACTCATTAATATATCAAAGGGCTGAAAAATACAGGGATATATATGGGGAAAATGAATCTACATATATGTTTCACTCCATCGATGCTCACACCTAGCTAAACTGATGGGGTTTAAAATGAATGGTCACGATTTCATAACATGAGAGTCTTTAATTCTGAATAATTAGAAGGGATCTCAATCCCAAACTTACATTCTATTTGCACTTTGACCTCTACGGACCTACGGTGCACTAGAATTCAAACCTAAAAACTACTAAATATTTCAAGTTATCATTCGTTGTTAGATTTGACTATTAATATTTTCCACATGTGAGCGACACATGAGACATTGCCCAAAATAAATACAAAAAAACAAAAACAAAATATTGAACAACATAAAGGTAGCTCCACAATCACCTCCTACCATAATAGAAGGGTTGTCACTTGTCACGCAGCCACCCCCTACCGGCTACCGCAACAGAGGGGTTGCTGCGTGGAGAGGGTGTGCCCACATAGCCACTCCCTCTAACAATAGATGGGGCCGGGGTTGCCACTCAACCATCTTTTTCCCCATATTTTCACTTTTATATATTCAAATTTTACTTCATTTATATATCACATTAATAACTATTATTATTTAAAAAAAAAAAAAAAACTCATTTTACAAAGGTATTTATTTACCAAACACGCGTAGGAACTCGGCTGTGATTCTGTGAAGGCCTTGGAAAATTGGAAGGGTAAAAGTTGTAATTTACCCAAAAACGAATATATATATA
>CM017321.1:41550930-41605716 GCA_006937295.1 Carpinus fangiana | reverse complement strand
ATATATATATATATATATATATATATATATATATAGAAAGGGCAAAAACCAGACCAAAGCCTCGGCAACTGCCACCAGGTGGATGCTAATTGTTTGGTCATAGGTGGCTAGAAGTTGCGCTGGTAGAAGTAATGTAGACTTTAGACGTTTAGTACTTGTTATTTCCTTCGTATAATATGTAATATTAGTACTTATTATTTCATTGGAATTTGAGAGTAATAGTTTTATTTTTCTGATAAATAAGAAAAAAAAGTTATAAGAAATCAAAAAATCGAAAAGGATTGAGCTTCCAACAACAATCGTGAGAAATATATTATATTATTCCGTCATTTTTTTTTTTTTAACACTAATGATTTCCAGAACATCTTGGACTAGCCCAATTAATTTATTTCCTATCAGGTTCTCTCATAGAAATACTTCTCTGTTAAAATAATTGATATCATACTTTATTTTATTATAATTCTTACATTTTATATTTAATTGTGGAATTTATTAGACACGTGCGTTGTTTAGCATTTTGATGAACGTACTTATATCAAAAGATATGACAAAAGAAAATTCAATCCACATTATTTTCTTGACATTACCATTTTAACACAAATCACATGTTCCTGAGAAAATGGCATTTCATTAAGTTCTACACCATCTAATCTATTATGCAAATTCTACTCATAACAACTGGGAAACTCGCTATTTGTCACAACTCTAAACCACAAAGACTAAAAATGCATTTTTCCTTTTTTTTTTTTTTTTAAATAACGATACTAAATTAAAGATTAGAATTCTCTTATTATTAAATCCTGTACATACTTAACATCTAACAATCCACAGCATGCCACCTGTCACACAAAATAAATGCTAAAGTTATTGAATTTTGTTTCTCTCTCTCTAGTTCATTGAGGCATTGAAGTTTCATATTTCACTAACTTTAGCATTTATTTAATGTGACAATTGGCAAGTTGTTGATTGTTAAATGTAAAGCATGACTAAGATTTAATAATAAGAGAACCTCAAATTTGAAAGAAATTTGAGGGGATCCTAATATTTCCAAAGATATTGTTTATATGATATTACGATCCTTTTGATTTCTTTGGATGATCTTATGGTACACAGAGTTGTTAAAATTCTGACTTTTTTTAAAAAAAAATTAAATGATTTAAGATGATGTTAACTTATATGTTAAATCATATATTTTCAAATGGTAGCTTAACCGGTCGTAGAGTTCTTACAAAGCATAAGAAATTTTCATTTAAATATACTAAAACCTATACTTGTAGGCCGTATTTACAAAGCATAAGAAACTAAAACCAATACTTATCGGCCGTATTTACAAACCATAAGAAACTAAAACCAATACTTATAGGCCGTATATATTTACAAAGCATAAGAAACCTATATACTTAAGGCTGTATTTACAAAGCATAAAAAACATAATAATAAAAGACTCTAGAAGATTGAAACCCTACAACAAGGACAAACCAATGGGCCGTTTTCCAAATATGCGTCCATGCAATCACGGTGGAAGACATGGCTGCATGAAGAAATTTGAATGAGCTCCTCCAGGTTCTCAAAGTCGTTCAAACAAATTGGACACTCACTTTGCTCGAACGGAATAATAGCACTGTTGTAGATGATGCTCAACACGGGAGGAACCACTGGAGGATCAGCGACCACCGGAAGATCAGCGACCGGAGGATCAGCGACCACCGGAAGATCAGCGACCGGAGGATCAGCGACCATCGGAAGATCAGCGACCGGAGGATCAGCGACCACCGGAAGATCAGCGACCGGAGGATCAGCGACCACCGGAAGATCAGCAACTTCAGTGCCGCGCTTGCGGAAAATGATAAATAATAAAACTAGAATCACTAGGGACAAGGAGACCGTAATGGCCATGGAGCTGGAGTTGTCACATGAGCATGAGAAGGTGTCGGTGTGAAGTGGAGGGGGAGGGGAAAATGATGGGAGAGGAGTTACCGGCTGAACAGGATTTCCCGGCAGAAAAGGAATTGGAGGCCGAAAATTTCTCATAGTGAAGTATCAAGAGTGGGATGGTTTATTCAGACCAGGGACTCTTTGGACTGAAATCTTAGTGAAGTCTGGGATGCACGGAGACCAGGGACTCTTTGGACTGAAATCTCAGTGAAGTCTGGGATGGTTTATTCAGGCGAGGGACTGTTTGGACTCTTTATATAAGACGAAGTGTTTGGTTTTTCTTTTTTCTTTTTTCTTTTTTATTCAAAAAGAAAAAAACAGCTATATATATACCGAGTCTAAAAACTACCCAAACCCGGCGTGAACCATATTTACGGTCGGGCGGGGCGGGTCAGATCGAATGATGCGGGTTTGAGTGGTTCTGTCACAAAATCGCCCAAACCTGCATCATCCGACCCGCCGTGAGAGAGAATGAACGAGGTCACCCGCATCATCCATCCGCCCCGCCGTGAGATAAAGAATGAAAGAGGTCAAGAGTGAGAGAGAAAAACCTGGAGCCGTGGCCGTGGAAGCAATGGGGAACGACATCATTTGCTCTCTTGTAGTTTCGAAACGAGAGCCTTCTTCTTCGTCAACGAGAGCCAACGAGATAGAGCAGACCAGAGAGAAAGAGATGAGAGAGAGAGAGAGAGAGGGAGAGAGCACACGAGAGAGAGAGAGAAAGAAAGAGAAGCGGCGGCAGACAAATTTGTTAATATTCTTTAGGCGACCACCGACAAATTTGTTAATATTCTTTAAGGGACCACTACCGTACAACATGTACGATTTGATTCTTTTCTTTTGTCAGACAAAGACATCGTCATGGGCGGTTTGATTATCTGATTTTTTTATTTTTTAGGGAGATTTTTGAAATATTGAATCTTATGAGGTAGTGAACAATAATCACCACCTATTGAGTACTGGTTCAACAACCTTTTTTTTTTTTTTTTGCATATTTCTTTTTACTTGGAAGGCATTTTCATCTTATTAGCTTTTTTTTAAAAAAAAAAAAGATAAAAAGAGCACATGCATGACAAGTGCTCATTTTTCTAACAAATTTAACGTCCTCAACTAATAAGATGGAGTTTTTTATATAAATAGTAGTTAGAGAGAATTAAGTATCATAAATAATAATGGCAGTCTATAAATAATAAGTATATCTTCCAAAAAAAAAAGTATAAATGTAAATCCAACAATTAGTTAAAAAAAAAAGTATATGTACTATATTTCATAAAAATTAAAAAAAAAAATACTTATTTTGAACAGAATTGTAATATATATATGTCGATACATGATATTCATTAGCCCAAATAATCAAAAAATAAAAGATACACTAACCCTAGACATTGGAGAGAAACTTTAACCAACTGGGATTGGTCTCCAGCAAAGGGGGAAAAGCATAAGCCCAAATCCAATTTCGGCTGAACAAAACCATTCACAAAATAGAATTAGAATTGAAGGTTCCGAATATTTTCCCCTAACCATAGATTTCCATGACTCTTTTCTTTTTTCTTTTTTTCAAATTCCAGTAATCATAGGCCAACAATTATTTATTTATTTACTGTGACAGCGAGAAGAAGTATGATATTGCGGTTGAGAATCTGGGTGGAAAGTATAAAGATTGGCAAAAGAAATTGCACCCTGATCTAGTGCACTCAAAATCTGAGTTCTGTCAATCAAATTCTTTATTTTGAAAAATTAAAATTCTATAAAAATTGTTGTACTTTTTCCCGTTGTTTTTATGGGAAAAAAGAGAGTATGCCACCGAATAGTCTGCTCGTGTAATTGATGCATACAGTATGCTTAGCAAGCCATTGTCGAAGGCAGTATACATTGTAAGTGTACTTTGAACGGATGGATTTTGTAGAGGGTGGTATGTTCAGAAATTTATATTCGTTTCTAAGGCTTTCACTTCTTGTTTTTTTGACCACTTAACTACTTGATATCATGCTTTCTTTTTTAATCGTTATTGTCTCCAGATTTTACTTTGAATCCATATGCTTACAAAATTTGCTTTGAAAGGCTAGAATGTATTATATATGTGGGCTGTCTAATTTTCAAATTTCTGTTGATTCGATGGTTATTACTTATTGGGTCCACGTCTGCAATTTATTTGAGAACAAAGGATCAATGTTAGAAATGTTTATTTATCTGTTTCTTTTCAAGTGCCCTTTATATTCATGTTGAAGCCGACAAAAAGTTAAGGAAGAAAATGATGTTAGGAGAGAGGATAAGTCATCATTATTGTACTGCTATTCTCAAACAAACAAAAGCGTTGTACATAGGGTTAAAAAGTCTCAAGCAAAAGACATAAATAGCCTTCGTTGATTTAATATCAACAACAACAATTAAGGGGCAAAAGAATTTGGTATGCATTGGCTTTTTTAAATATAAGGATATATATAGAAAACGCAAAAACCAGACCGAAGCCTCGGCAACTGCCACCAGGTGCTTACCCTCTCTTCTTCTTCATCGTCCTCGCTTACACCCACGTCGAGCTTTTGTATTCTTCTAATTCCAATTGAATATCGTGTTATTACTAGCAAAATTCAGAAATTAAATTTACATAATATTAGGCTTCAGAATTTGAACTCCAAAAATTAGGGTTTCGAGGTTTTACTTTATTACTTTACGAGAAATTTTGTTGTGGCTTCTACTTCTGGATTCGAATTAATGGTCGAGTATCTCTTCCTATTGCTAGGTTTCGTTCATTTTTCATCAATTGGATAAAGTTTCAGTTTGGTCCTCAAAATGTCTGCGGAAGAGGAAGAGAATGCTACAGAGCTGAAAATCGGAGACGGTAACGATCTCTCTCTCTCTCTCTCTCTCTCTCTCTTTGGGTTGCTCTTGTTTATCTGGGATTGGTGTTGAAGAATAGAATTAGATGTTGGTCCGTCTCTGTTTCTGGGTATTTAGATCACACTAGATTGCTCTCCTGAACGGTGGAATGGCGATTAAGTATAATGGGTTAGGAGCTGAAGTAATGTTTGGAAAAGATGCAGCACAGAAGGAATTATTATATATGTGTATTTGTGATATGCTAATGCATAGCTCTGTAGGTATTTTCCCACTCATAAATTGCAGGCAACCCTCCAATTGCCAGTATGTAATATCATTCCCCCCTCCCTGATACGGTTCTTCTGAGGTTGATAATTGATGTTATACGACAACATGAAAGGCTTACAAACGGCTTACACAACGCAAATGAATTGTCATGTCAATTTGGTAAAAATGTTGCATTTACTCATTTGGGTTGGGTTTGTCTAGCATTGACTGATAATGCGGTTTTTATGGTATATGAAGAATCTACTTGAGGTGCCATTTAACATATTCCACTGATAGGTTTCCACTCTCTCCCTCTCTCTCTCTCCAGAGTTTTTGAAGGCCAAGTGTTTAATGAATTGTGAAGTTGCTTTGATTCTTGAACACAAATATGAGCAGCTTCAACAAATGTCAGAGGATCCACTGAATCAGGTTTCCCAGTAAGTACTATACCACTTCCTCATAAGCTAATTCTTTCAGTTCAACATACGATGTATTTAGGAGCACAGGTTCAGTTCTATATTAATTCTTATACATATACAAGTTAATTCGACTGTTCTTTAGAAAGTTGTGCCGTCACTTATTAAACTCTGATGATGCTGGATTTTTAGTATACATTTTATAACTTAATGCTGTTGTGATATCTCATCCATGATTTCTTCTTGAGTTGCGTATAATCTATGGTCAGGGTTTATGATAGTTTGTTTGCTTTGCTATGTTTAACATCTTTCTTACAAATTGTTTCCCTTTAAGTTTTTGTGAATTTCATGAAAAAAGAAAAAGGGGAAAAAAGAAGGAAATAAAAGAAGAAAGTTGGCATAAATATCTTTCTATCAATTGAGGAGTCAAATGAGTGAAACTTTGGAATCTGAAAGGTTCTAATTTCTGGTTTAGGGCATATATATTAACTTTCTGAATCAGATATTATCGGTATATTATAACTGTATGTTGTTTGTGTTCCATTGTGGGCACATAGAACTATAGAAGTCCTAATTTTCCTTTTTTCTTATATCCTGACTATAGTAAGAAATGTCTTCTACATCTTTTTCTTTTTCTTTTTGGGTTAATTTTTAATTATTCTTGTGTTTTTGCGGCCATTCCAATGGGCTCTTACTTAAGATATTTTTGCAAGGGCTCAATTTCACCTGGCCAAGATGTGATTATGGGGTAACCTCAAGGTTTTGCATGTTTCCTATCTTGTTTTAATTCAGGGAACTGCCCTAAATTTGTATACATCATTTATTTAATATATGGGTATGTTTAATGTTTATTTATATATGTATAATTTCCCAATTCCGTTTGTTGGTTTTAGGTACAAAACTAGAGCTTCACCTTATATGAATTTGAAAAATCAAGTTCTTGCTCTGATTTTTTTCCCACATCATTCACTGTTTTACCTGCTGAGTGTGTTTATTTAGAAGGCCTAGCGCAGTGTGCTTAGGAGTATGGAGTGAGGTCTATGTCTAAATTCTGATATACCCTCCCTGTCTGGTTGTGTGCAAGTTGACGGATTCTTTGATTGGGTGGCATGAGTTCATACATTTAGCTAGTTAAAAAGAAGGCAGCAAAGATGGTTCTCTCTTTTAGTCATTTTCCTAACTGAAAAAAAAAGGAAAAAAAAAAAAACCTATCTATTCTTGAATTACAGCTAAAAATATAGCTGATAAGCTAAATTCATGTTCTAGTTATCTTTCTCCTCCTTTATCTAAGCGGAACTGCTATTTATTTAGCTTTGATTTTTGATTGACTTTATATGTCGACTTTATTTTTACCTGTAATTATTTCTGCAATATATCAACTATGATGTCTTCTTGAGTGTTGTCCAATCTATGAATTCCCGTTAACTTATCTTAATTTGTTTCTACATCCAACCCCTATAAGATGATCTTGACCATGATATTGTAAATGCTGAAGGAGCTGTTCCTGAGGAACCAGGAAAGTTTACAAAATCTGTAATTGTTGATATGACTGATTAATGGATGGGACAAGAGGGTTCTCCGCATTGCTATTCTTTCTATTTTTATGAAGAGTTTATTGCTTTTATGAATTTAAGTTTCCCAGCTTGCCTGTTAGCATTAATAGGCTGAACAGAAGATTTTATAAACTTGCATGAGTTAAACTTTCTGCCCTCTGACATAATGTGGTTTATTTGTTCTTCATTATTTTTTCTTATTTCTCTTTTTCAGAGTGTTTGAAAAGTCACTGCAGTATGTGAAGCGCTTTAGCCGCTATAAAAATCCTGATGCTGTTAGACAAGTGCGAGAGTATCCTCAAAATTTATATGGTGTGGGAGTGCCCTTTCCTATTTGCTCATACATGTGCATGATTACATACCTAAATACATCCACAGACTTTTCAGCCTTTATATCTTATTGATATAATACTCAACCTAGCAAAGAACTTATGACTGAAGTCTTGTACTAACTCGTCATCTATGATGCAATGATACTGCTCAGAGGTGCGAAGCCAACCTGGAACTATTATCCATGTACTAGGGGGCCCATTTTCCCATAAGTTTTCCATTAACCAACACTCTTTGTGTTAACAATTAGGTCGGCTCCATAACCAGTGAACACACACATCCTCCATCCTTTTGCAGAAATGATGACTTCATGTCATTAATCATCATGTTTCTCCATACTATAAATCATGTCAAAATATCTTGCTGGGACATCTTTTTGAACTCACTGATATCAGGTATTATTCCCTTGTGTAACATGCTTCATCTAGCAATTAGGTTGCCATTATGTTATCTCTTTCTTATTTAATTCACTCGGGTTGGTTTGGGTTATAATAGTGTTTCAAATTTGACAATCTCTCCTGTTTTGCTATTACGAATTATCCAAATAATGTTGCTCAAAGAAACGGATATCATATACTTATATAAAGTCCTTGATTAGAGCAGCGTGGGCAGTGATTTCTGTGGAATGTATAAACTTAAGTTGTTCTTCAAAATTTATTCTACCTTGCATTAAGAGTGTGAATCTTAACTGATTTTCAGAATCCTCAGTAGATATCAATTGGCTGAGTTCGAGGTAATGTACCAAGTTACTTAGCAAACTATATCTAGAAAGTTTGTTCTCGCATACATACATATATATAAACAGCTATAATTGTTGCCACCCTTTGTCGCGCAGCTTTGTGTTCTTGGCAACCTTTGCCCTGAAACAGTGGAGGAAGCTATTGCTATGGTACCATCTATTAAGGTATACTTCATTTTCCTTCAAGTATCCCTCTTTCCATGGGAGTACATTTTTATTGTACTTCTCTCTGATTTTGTTGGCATGGATACGTGATACACTTTCATGCATGTTAATGCCAACACTAGCATATAAGTGAAACGAAAGAGTTCATATAACCCACTTCTTCCGCCCTCTCTCTCACTGGTTTACTACAAATTAATCTTTTAACAATGAACCATCTAGAGCCACATTCTTGGTGTTAATGATATGTTGTAATACTTGTTTTGTGTTAGATTTGTTTATGAGCCTCCCATTTGGAAGCAGGTGACACTTGGTTACCTTATAAAAACATTGAAAATATTATACATTTATATTTCTTAATTCTTAATATTTTCAGTTAAAAAAGCTGTATGAATGGGTTTCTCATGTAGCTGTGCCCTATTGTTCTTGTAGTAAATGTTTTGCTTTTTCAAAAAATTAAGAATAAAAAAATATTACTTCAAAACAACATAATTCTAAAGCTACAGTTACATTTATATGGAAGAAGGAATCCATCATTGGCACTCCGCTTGCGAACGGACATTTTAATTCTGAAAAAGAGTAAAGTAAGTGGAATGAAGCTAAAACATTAGATTGCAGATTGAATGGCAATACGTGTACAAATTCTTGCCAAGGAAAAGGCAGATCTTCATCAAGGTGGTCAAATCCTCAGAGCACATATCAATATGTTGTTGAATAAAAACAAAGCAAGAGATTATTTTTAAGAATGATCTTTAGGCCTTATAAATAATCTTGACAAAGAATATATATGGAAAATTAAAAATAATAGGGGAAAGAAACAATGCCCCATTGAACTTAAGAGATTAGTGAAATAAATGTTTATAACTTAATGAGATATCATTGGTTGATCTTGTGTTCTAGGGTTTAGTAGGTTCCTCTGTCAGTAGAGCAGCTATTTTTGTTCCTGAATTATATCTATTTATGGAGACTCTTATGTTATGCAGACCAAAGGACGGGCTCATGATGACGAGGCAATTGAGAAAATGTTGAATGACCTGTCACTTATTAAGAAATTTGAATAGAGTATAAGTACTCCTTCTGCACTCCAGATGTTTTTCTATTATATTTGAATTGAGTTGTAATACCTGCCATCCAATACCGCAAATTCTCAGAAGGGTCGGTAGGGGGGGACTTTGATGATTTTGTGTGGACTCACCCTCTTACCATATCTAGTTTGTTCGGCTACTACCTTTCTGGTTTGAGGGTTTTTTTTTTTTTTTTTTTAATATATATTTTTATATTTAGTCATTTTTGAAAAAAATAAAAAGAATATTTTTATTAAAAGTTGTATCACCTTTGTTTTAGAAAAAAGATTACTACATATTTATATTTTTCTTAATATTTGAATCATTTTCAACCTAAAACATATAAAGTAAAATTAAAAGATTTAACCGATGATTAATGTGTCTTAACGAACTCCATGCCTTTATGTAATTTTGGGTACTAGAACTTTTATTACAACTTCTTTACAAATTTTGGGCACAAGTAAAACTGTTAAGCAATAAATTTGACAGGTAAATTTAATGTTTAGTTATCAACGTAGTAAATGTTAAATAGACTATCATGTCAGTTCATGAAGGATATGTAATAAAAGTTTTATTTGTTTGTAAGATATCTGTGAAATATTTGTCATGTTGTATGGAATGGGAGTAGAATATTTGAACCGAATAATATTCGATTAATTATGGTGGAAGAATACTTTTGTTTTTTCTTTCACCATATTATTCTGTTCAAATTAAGTTAAAAATATTCTAATTAGAATAGGAGCAAAAGTGTGCGGTGGCACAACTCAAAAGGGAAAAATACTTGTCAATGTCCTCCTGTACATGTGGGTTGAGCACAATCATGCATTAGATTACACGTGGTGTTGAATGATAGGAGGGTATGAGTTACTAGGGCTTGTGCCATGGATTCCACGCCACAAAAAACTAGTATTGCCTTTATGGCCCTGCGTTTATCTATCTCCACATAATTTTAATCGATTTTTTGTGGTTATAAAAAGTCCAGGGGAATATAATTGACTTCATATTTTGGAGGCTTCCGATTGGTGAAAACAACAGCAATATCCTTTTTTCCTCATACTTTATTTTATTTCTTGTTCTTTTATTATATTTTTTTCTTTTTTCTTTTTCCTTTTGTAATATTAATCTCTCTTAATGCCTAGACTTTGAGGCAAAAGAAATCATTTCAATATATTTCATTCAAATCCTAACAAATCTGAAAACTCTCTTCCTATCAATGGGTAATCGTCAAACTTCCCAGGAAAGGAGAACACTATTAGAATTTTTAGGGGTATTTGGTAATAAATTATAGGTTTTATTTATTTCTCTAAATGTAAAAAAGAAAAAAAAAATCTTGAAACTGAGTCTCTTTAGTGTTCCCAAAATCAAGAAAACCATCCCTCAAAAAAAAATCAAGAAAACCATAAGTGCTACCATAAATATTATAATAAAAATAAAAAATAGTTTGATTCACTAGTTTAAAAATAAAAATAAAAAATCTAAGAAAAATAATGTTGTAGTGCTCTAAATAGCATTACTTTATCAAGTAATGGAAAATTTTGTGGGAGATTATGGGTAATTTTTTAAATTTGAGGAGTAATTTGTCAAAAAAATCAAATTTAGAGAACAAAGATAAAAGGGCAAGGAAATAAGAGACAAAAAAAAGAAAAGAAAAGAAAAGCACATCAAATATTTTTGGCTGGATTACAGGCTCCCTTGAAAATGCCATAAGGCCACAACGTCACCCATTGAACCATTATTCCATGACCTGAGAGTTTATGTGCAACTCCATTGGGGATTGAGGAGAGACCCTTACACCCTTTGCAGTTTGCACTCACTCTCCTCCCATTTCCCATTCCAAGCTCCTTACTTTCCCACCTTCCCCAAACATGGACTTAACCACCAAACTCCATCGCCTCCACCTCAATTCCACCTTCCTCACCGGCTCACCCCTTCTCAACCCCCACAAACTCATTTTCCGACCACGCCTCCACAGCTCAAACTCGATCAAAGTCGCCAATTTCTTCAACCCCAGCAAAGCCCAAAGCCTCAGAATCACCTCCCAGCTATCCGCAGTCGCTGTGAAAACACCGGTCGCCGAAACTGACATCGAGTCTTTGTTCTCGAGCACTTCCGTCGACCAAAAGAGGCCCAATAAGAAATCAAACACTGGCGCTTCGGGCATTTCATCCGGTGTTAAGCTCGAAAACGTGACTAAGAGCTATAAGGGCGTCACGGTATTGAAGGACGTGACTTGGGAAGTGAAGAAAGGCGAAAAGGTTGGACTAGTAGGCGTAAATGGTGCAGGGAAAACGACCCAGATGAGAATTGTTGCGGGGCTGGAGGAACCTGATTCTGGGTCCGTGATTAAAGCGAAACCCAACATGAAAATTGCGTTTTTAAGCCAGGAGTTCGAGGTGTCGATGAGCAGGACGGTGAGAGAGGAGTTTCTGAGCGCGTTCAAGGAGGAGATGGAGATTTCTGGGAAGTTGGAGAGGGTGCAGAAGGCGTTGGAGGGTGCGGTGGAGGACTTGGACCTGATGGGGAGGCTCTTGGATGAGTTTGATTTGCTCCAGAGAAGGGGACAGGCGGTGAACTTGGATGGGGTGGACGCTAAGGTTAGTAAGTTGATGCCTGAGCTCGGGTTCGCGCCTGAGGATTCAGATAGGTTGGTGGCTTCCTTTAGTAGCGGCTGGCAAATGAGGATGTCGCTTGGGAAGATTTTGCTTCAGGTATGTTTGTGTACGAGGTTGAGTTTTAGTTTTAAATTCTGCCTAACTTATGGATATGTTCCTGCTATGTGTTTTTCTTCTCGCTTTTCTATGCAACTGTAGTTTAATTGCCAAGAAAATGCTGGGAGGAAGAATTGTTGGTTAGTAATTCAGAAACAAGTTGATATATGAGCAAACGTAATCCATCGTTGGTGAACTGCTACTCCCTTAAAAATATATCTTTCGTCGTGTAGGGGTAAATTTTACAACTCTTCTTAATCTCATTATTCCCAATTCATATAACCTGAAAATTTTCCAATTTTTTCCTAGCCTAATGAAGAGGCATTTTATTTTATGTTATTATTATTACCTTTTTTTTGTATACTTGATTGCACGTAGTAATATGTATGGCTTATACATCTTGCATTAGATCGGATATTGGTCAATTGTTTACATATGTGACAGGCAGAAGAATGTGTTGGTGTTACTGTGTGATTGTAGTCTTATCTCTTCACATGCAGGAACCAGATTTATTGCTCTTGGATGAGCCCACAAACCACCTAGACCTTGACACAATCGAGTGGCTTGAAGGCTATCTTAGCAAGCAAGATGTGCCGATGGTTATCATATCTCATGACAGAGCATTTCTCGATCAGCTCTGCACAAAAATTGTGGAGACCGATATGGGTGTTGCCAGGACATTTGAAGGAAATTATTCTCAGTATATCATTTCAAAGGCAGCATGGGTTGAAGCACAGTATGCTGCATGGGAGAAGCAGCAGAAAGAAATTGAACATACAAAGGACTTAATAAACAGGTTAGGTGCTGGAGCAAACTCCGGTCGTGCTTCTACTGCTGAAAAGGTACATTGATATCTTCTGAACTAGTCAATGATAGCAGTACTAATACATGTCATTCTATCTGAAATCAACATGAACTATTCTTGTCTTGGTAGGAAGTAACGAATCTACTTGATATTTGTTTAGTATTACTATTTGTTGGGATGTATATATACAGATGACAAAGCACATTCTTTTATTTTGGTCTAGACCATAAGAACATGGCACCCACATTAGTGTTTAGTATCTCTCCCAGTTTTGACAGGACTGATACAGTGATGAATAACTTTCAGTCACCAAAAATGATGAATATGCATACAAAAATCATGGTGGATTTGTGCAGCACTGTGTTTTTTCAGAGACATTGTATTGAATCTGTCCCCTAAATTGCAATTGTAACACAACAGCTTAATGATCTTCTCTGATTCAAACTTTGAATCCTTTTAAATTGCTTCTTTTTAAGCAAACTACCAATATGTGTTCCAAAATAGTATGTTGATACTTTTTTCCCCCCTCTCCTCTTCCTTTTCATTCTGCACTGTACAGTTATGCAGTGGACCTGCTTTTGCTTTAAATCTTTTGTTTGATATTTTTTCACTGAACTGTCACCAAATAAATGCTGCCTATTCTCTTGATTTAATTTATTGACCCTATTAGTGATTGTTGCTCAAGACCACTCATAACTTGTGCTAATTAGTAACTACTGACATAAATTCTCTAGCTCCAATTACATGGCTTCACTTTAAACGATTTTCTGGCTACTATGATTCCTTATCTAACAATCTCTTATTGCTCTTGTATACCAACAGAAGCTGGAGAAACTTCAAGAAGAGGAACTAGTAGAGAAGCCATTTGAACGGAAACAAATGAAGATCAGGTTCCCTGAGCATGGAAGTAGCGGAAGATCTGTTGTAACAATTAAGAATTTGGAATATGGCTTTGGGGACAAGGTGAATTGACATACTTCACCAAACAAGGAAGATGGCTCTAGAATTTTCTACTTATTATTATTATTATTATTATTTGTATGTTATATTTATGAAGTTGATATCTGTTGTGTACCAGGTGCTCTTCAACAGGGCAAATCTTTCAATTGAAAGGGGAGAAAAAATTGCCATTATTGGCCCAAATGGATGTGGAAAGAGTACGTTGCTGAAGCTGATAATGGGTTTAGAAAAGCCAAGAGGAGGCGAACTTCTGCTTGGGGAGCATAATGTCCTACCTAACTATTTTGAGCAAAATCAGGTGACCTATTTATAAGTTCCAACAGTTTAGAGAAGCCAAGAGATACTATATTATGATTGATCTAATTATCTTGGGGCTTCTACTTATAAATGGTTACTTTCTAAGTACGACGGTTTGGCAAAAAAATAAAAAATATGTACCACCCACACACGCATATCATCTATGTTCTTATATAATTTGCAATTGCATAGAATATATTGATTCTGCTAACTGAGATTGATCTACCTCTTAGGCTGAGGCACTTGATCTGGACAAAACAGTGCTTGAAACAGTAGAAGAAGCAGCAGAGAACTGGAGAATTGACGATATTAAAGGGCTCCTTGGGCGTTGTAATTTCAAAGCTAATATGCTTGATAGAAAGGTTTCTCTTTTGAGTGGTGGGGAGAAGGTAAACTAAAACTTGTATACTCTCTACTATTGCTGGACATTGATTTAGCAATAATGTGCTGCTTAAAAAGTTCTGTAATTTTGTGATTTTGTGGTAGCTCATGCATAGTTCGTATTCTTATAGTAGAATTATAGTCTAATGGAAAACAGAAATTACCACCCGCACAATTTGGTGAAGGTTTTGTTGATGGTGATAGGTTGAGGATTTTTGGTTAAAGTCTTGTCACTGCCTGATAGAAAACTGTTGTGATGATTGAACAAAAAATAGAAAAGGAAAAGAATAAATTTTTTGTTGAAATGAAATGTGAACTAAACTATCATTGAAACTGTTTGTCAAGGTAATTTTTAATTCTAGTATTTCAGATTTTTTTTTTCCCTTTATTAATAACTCTTTTGTTTTCTGTTAGTATGTGTTAGGAAAAGATCCAGGGAAGGCACACATATTTTGGGGATAATATGTTATCCTAAATTTTTATTGATAATCAAGTCATATATTATCGTGAATTCGTGACTGATACTTTACCATGTGGAAGATAGATGTAGTGTGTAAAGTGGATCTCATTACAATGCATCCTGTTATCTGCATATATATTTCTTCCCCAGAAAAGTTTGTGTATACTGTTTTTCTCTTGAATAAATTTTGGGACTTAACTAGCATCTCTTTATCGGTTTAGTAGGCCTATTTCTTTATAGGGTTAATTGCAGCTATCCAATCGTTTGCAATACCCCCTCAAATGACAATTGTTTTGCAATCAACACCCTAATACGAGATTCATTTGCTATATCAATCCCTGAGTTTAAATCCTAATGAAAATTAACTGAGTAGTAGAGTGAGATGGGGTAAACATTTCAAATTACTGTGTACAAATATTTTAATTTTGATTGATTAGTACATTCCACCATCCTACTTGCCAAAATTTTGACCTGGATTTGGACACTGGGGTAAAAATTGCAACTTAATATCAACTTGGGGTGTTACTTAGTGGGGACACTGAAAATGATACAATAATTTAGGGAGGATAGCTACAATTAATGCTCTTGCTAATAGCTTTCAACATTAAGCTTCAAAAATTTACATGCAATTGCTTTGTACATCGTGTAATGCTTTTTATATCTTTTCCTTTTAATGAGACAAACTTTGAAATTTTTTTTTTCCTTCCTGTTTTATTAGGCACGTCTTGCTTTTTGCAAGTTCATGGTGAAACCGTCAACCCTGCTAGTTTTGGACGAACCAACTAATCACTTGGATATACCTTCAAAAGAGATGCTCGAGGTTGGTTTGTGTCTCTGTTGTGATTTTTCGATTTAACACTGTAAACTATTATGAATGTTGTGCAAAAGCTGAGCAGCACTTTTATCATTCTATATAAAAATGTTCTATCAGGAGGCAATAACGGAGTACAAGGGCACCGTCATCACAGTTTCTCATGACAGATACTTTATAAAGCAAATAGTCAATAGAGTAGTGGAAGTTAAAGACTGCAATTTACAGGATTATGCAGGAGATTACAATGTAAGTGCCTCTCCTTCTTCCCCTTAATAGAAAACAAGAGATTGATGAGAGATGTGTTCAAAAAAATGAAGCCGAGCCTTAGGGCCCAAGCATGATTTCTCAAGCATTTTAATTGGGCACTTCATGTTTACTGTGACAGGCAGTGATGCACCAAACTGAAGATGAACCCACTTAGTAGATTTTAAATGCAAAGTATTATTGTCATTGGATATTGTGGATTATAAATCCTCTGGTGTTTTCTTATTTTCAATTTTATTTTTCATGTTCTTATTTTACATTTGATCAAAATATCAATATAGTAGAATCATACTTTGAATATCAGAAGATGGGCTCCATTAAATCTTTCTGACTACATTGACATTGTTAAATTTTCTGACCTTGAATTATGTACTTCACAGTATTATCTAGAGAAAAATCTTGACGCCAGGATGAGAGAGCTAGAACGTGAGGCAGAGCTTGAGGAGAAGGCTCCTAAAGTAAAGGCCAAATCCAAGATGTCAAAGGTATCCATTCTGAAACTGGAAAGGAAATGATATATGGCTTGTGCTGTGGAACCTGAGCCAAAACTTAAATATATCTTTTTCCCTTAACAGGCTGAGAAGGAAGCTATGAAGAAGCAGAAAAGGCAGGCATTTCAGCAGGCAAAACAAAAATCAAAAGGTCTGAAGAATTCTAAGAGGTGGAACTGACCAATTCGCCCAAAAACTTCTTTCACAATTTCTGCATTGTTAAACTAATTTTACCTGTGAAAAGCTTAGGAGATGAGGTGGCCCGTTGTGAGCCATGTGGTTCACCATATGTATATAATATGAATAGAATTACAGGTATTACCTCAATGAATCATTGGTTTTTTCCCCCAAACCATTGCAGATCCCTGAAAATGGACATTTTTCCTTTCAAAAACCGTAATACAGGAAAGGAAAAACATGGGGACCCGTGTTAGTTACTGTTTAATTCTATAAGCATTGAAGTTAATATATCAGTTCACCATACCAACTTTAAATCCTAACAATGAAATTGATATTATCCATTTCATTTTCTTTTCTAAGTAAACTGGGAAAGGGTTACAAGAAATCAAAATACCCAAAAAAAAAAAAAAAAAAAACTTAGGTTTCTCAATAAGAAACCCAAAACAAAAAAACTACATTGCAAAATATATAACATGGTAGTAGGAAATTGGCTAAAAATTGACATGGTCCTTTCTAAAGCAAAATAGGCACAAGCCTCGAGAGGGCCTTCAATCATTTCCAAACTTCTACTTGTAAACAGTAACTACCGAAAAGAAGATGGAGGGCAAGAAGAAGAACCTACCGAAAGGAAGATGGAGCCCGAGAGGCACTGCTATAATCTAAAACTCATAAAAACATTCAAATGAATTAAAACATACGATCCTTAATTTTAGTTTAATTCGTGTAAATAAAAATATGTTAAAAGCTTTGTTCCCATATGAGTAGTTTTAAATGAATAAAGTACAAAGAAAAACAAAATTGAAAGAGGAAACTTTGAATTTTGCTTAATCAAAGCATGAATAGAAAAGTAGCAAGAATCTTTAATATTGATGATGTGATATCTATTAGATTTCAATGCAAATAAAACTCATAATTATGAACATAAATATATATATATATATGTAGAAAAAAATAAACAAAGTCTTTTTAAGTTTTTATGAATACAAAATAAAACAAAATATTTCACTCAAATTTTATATATATATATAGGAGAATGCTAGGGGTTCTCCTCATAGGTTCTCCTGGAGTTCTCCCAGTCTTATGTAAAACATGATTTAAGAAAAAAATAAAATTGCAATGGCCTCCACCACCGGTTTTTTTAGGCATTAACATCAAATTTGAAGCATTAGCACCAAATTTGTGAGGCATTAGCACCAAAATTGAGGCATTTGCATCAAATTTAGGATGATCAAATCTATTTTTGGTGATATCAACTCTAAAGGGTTAACCTTTCACCCATAGGTTTTAGTTTTGAATCCAAAAACAAGTTTTAAAGCTTTAGAACCTAACTATTAACTCATAAAAATTAATCTATTAGCAAAAAAATGGAACTACAATTTAATTTTTTCTTAAATCATGTTCTACGTAAGACTGAGAGAACGCCAGGAGAACACTACGAGAAGAACCCTTAGCAAACCCTATATATATATATATGTCTGCAAAAGAGGGGGAGGAGATTCAAACTAGTAACCTCCACTTTATTAGACGTAGTCTTAGCCGATTAAGCTATCTCTTGAGGGCATTATTTAAAGGTTAAACTTCAATCATAATCACCGAATGGGCCTTGGCTTCATCTAGTTTTAGCCCATCGACTAATTGTCCATCTCAGTCCACCACTTTCAGCCCATCGTCACTTTCCTCCTTTAACCGGAAGGAAATGCTAATGCACCCCCTGCACCACCCCTTTCGTCTAAACCCTCTGCATCGCGCCTTTTTAACCTACACCATCACATCACTATACACACTTCTACTACTACTAAACGACTTGTTTCTTCAAGGTACGTGATTTTACACAAACAATGATATTATGTTGGCACTCAGCTTCTGAAAATACTAGTTTTTCAATTTTCCAAGACATGGTGCTAAATTTAGTGGGAAATCNTTCACTTTATTAGATGTGGTCTCAGCCGATTAAGCTATCTCTTGAGGGCATTATTTAAAGGTTAAACTTCAATCATAATCACCGAATGGGTCTTGGCTTCATCTAGTTTTAGCCCATCGACTAATTGTCCATCTCAGTCCACCACTTTCAGCCCATCGTCACTTTCCTCCTTTAACCGGAAGGAAATGCTAATGCACCCCCTGCACCACCCCTTTCGTCTAAACCCTCTGCATCGCGCCTTTTTAACCTACACCATCACATCACTATACACACTTCTACTACTACTAAACGACTTGTTTCTTCAAGGTACGTGATTTTACACAAACAATGATATTATGTTGGCACTCAGCTTCTGAAAATACTAGTTTTTCAATTTTCCAAGACATGGTGCTAAATTTAGTGGGAAATCTTTATTTTCGTTATTAACTCTGGTTTTCATTGGGTTTCTTGTAATATTTTCTTATGCACTTTGTTCTGTTTGTTTGTCTGGAAAATGATTAATGGGAAACGGTAAAGGATGTAATTTTTTTTTTCTTGATGATGTTGTTTTTTAGGCCGATTTAATGTAAAGAACTTGATTGAGATAAATGGAGCTAGGCAGGTAAAAATTGATAAACGAAGTGTGAAACTTGGATTGAATTTATGGCCATGGGATGGGTAGTCCGTAGTCGCTTTGCAGTGGCGGAGCCACGTGTGGAGCAGGGGAGCCCAAGGAGTTTAAAATATATATATGAGTGAGAGCATGTGCTGCTGCCCCAAGAAATGTGTTTTTTTTTTTTGCCACGGCTCCCCCAAGGCCCAAGGAGTTTAAAAATATATGAGAAGGGGTGGAAGCGCTTGCTCTGATATAAGCATGTACTGCTGCCCCCAAGAAATGTTTGTTTTTTCTTTTTTCCTCCCCTAGTTTCTACACGTAAGAGACAAGAGAGAGAGACCACGAGATGCAGAGAAAGAAGAAGAAAATGAAAGTGAGGAGCCTATAGGGGTTTTTCGGCCTTGGATGGTTGTGAGGTAAAATCCTTCACCCTTTTCTTATGATTTTTGTTATACCCATTGGAATTGAAGCTTGAGAACATGAGGACTTATAAGAATTTGATTAGGTCCGAAAATTAGGGTTTTATATAACATTTTAGGGCTTTTGTTAATTTGTCGAATTTCTAGCTTCTTTTTTGAATTCCTTTTGGTTTGGTTGCTTTTTTTAATGTCACTTTTGAACTGTTTTAAAGATTTTGTGATTTGCTTTTGCAATATTTATGGTTGAGCCTTGAGGGGATCCCGGATTGCATTTCCATGTGAGTGAATGAATGAGAGATTGCAATTTGTTTGCAGGGAAGAAAAAAATAGTCTACTCTTGTGATTGAGCCTTTTGGAGGAGGGTGCTGAGGGATTGGGGAGACAAGAAGAGAAGCTGTTGAGTTGGCCTTGGTAAGTCGTTTTCGTATACAAATTTTGCAATTAAATAACGCCAAATGTGATGCTCCTTCGACTCCTTCTCATGTCTCTCTGTATTTTTTGTCTTTTTGATATAATGTTGACATGTTTCATTTTTAGGACACCAAAAAAATTTTAGGATGTCAAAAAAATTTTTTTAATGGCTCCCTCAATTTGAAATGTCTAGCTCCGCCACTGTCGCTTTGGTTGGCACATTTTAAAACTATGCTGGAATCACTTTTCTGGAATCGGGAGAAATTGAAGATAAACAATGTGTTTCTCTTATATTAGGCATAGAACTTTTTAGAGGCTAAATGCCACTGAGGTCCAGCTCAACTAGCGCTTCCTCACTTTCTAAGCACAAGAAGTTGCGGGTTTATAACTTACCGGATGCGTGTGTACTAGAGGTCAATGAGTTGTTGTACCTTAAATGGTACTTCCTCTTAGAGGTGGAGGGTGAAATCGTGGGTTATAGGCTTAGTGGTTGCAGTGTAAGTTACCTAAGAAAAAAAAAAACTTGTAGAGTTCTTAGGCTTCAATTATGTATTCTTAGGTTTAGGGAATGCAATTCTGAGGTCATGTTAGTATTCTTGGGATTGCTTCTTTTGCATATATGTGGTTCATGGTGTTAGTATTTGGTATTCATCAGCAAATTATCATTGCTTGTATGGTTATTGTTATAAAATAGTGTATAAGCTCTCTTCTGTTGCTGAAAACAAACTATAATGTTGGACTTTAAATTTGTTTGGACGGCTGTATTAGGAAAGATTTTGACATTGGATAACCTGAGAAAAAGACACTTCAAGTGAGGAGACTTGTGTTGTATGTGCAAGAAGAGTTGGCAATCTGTTGATCATCATCTGCTCCACTGTGAAGTGGCTAAAGATTTGTGGATTTTAGTTTTCTATCTTTTTGGGATAGAGCGGGTCATGCCTCAACCTGTCTGTTGGAGAGGGAAGTTTTGAAGCCACCGCTGTATAGAAGTCTAGAGGATGGTTTCCCTGTGCTTAATGTGATGTATTTGGAGGGAACAGAGTACTGAAAATTATGATGATTGTGAGAGATTGGTGATTGGGTCACCTCTCTATGTTTGGATGATTGTTTACAATAGTTCTCTCTTTTCTAATTTCCTAGCGTTTTTGGATTTGTGTTCTTCTTTTCCAAAGTTGGATGTCTCGTATACTTGTTGATCTTTGTGATCCTAGGCATGTATGCAACTTATTGTGGCTTCCAAAATTGTTTTTCAGTGGCCTTTAGGCATGTAATTATGAGTTTTGAACCCCAAGGGGTTGGCTCATTGGTTGGACAGCCTAGGACTTTGAGTATGCTTCTCAAGGTCTTAGATTCGAAACCCACTAAGTGCAAACTACTTCTTGGGGCCATCGGACTGGGGTTCGCCCCTTGAATTAACCGAGGTGCATTTGCGGGAAACTCCTTGCCGAATGCCTATGCACCCTTGGGATTTGTCGGAGCAAAGCTCTGGATACCCAGTGCCAAATCAAATATATATATATATGAGTTTTGACCTTATTAATATTGCGATCCAAGCATGATATGTGACTATATTAAGTACTCCTGTTTCCATTCTAGTAGAGACTTGATGGAGGCAGTTTTCCTGGGCATGCCAGGACCATGGGCCAATGATCATCGTGAACCATCTGATCATTATACAACAAAAATTGGTGGACTGCCTGTAAGTAACTGCAGTTGATCTGCTTGCACAATTTTATATTTGAAGGTGTGGTGTTATTGAATAACCTCTACTCCTTTTTCTCCTCCCTACTTAACAGGATTGGCCTCTTCCCGAGGAGGCTGTAAGATCCAATCTGCTTGAGTGTGGTGCATGTGGAAGTAAACTCTGTCTTATTGCACAGGTTTAACATTCTCAAAACTAGCAGGTTATAATATTTGTTGAGAATGTATCATTGGAAGTGTGTAAGCACCTGAATTATTTTTTTTCTTCCCAGGTTTATGCTCCAGTTTCAAGTAAAAGTTTAGATATTGAAGAGCGTGTTCTTTTTATTTTTGATTGTGTGATGCAAAAATGTCGGATCACTCCCCTGAGGTCTTCTTCAATTTATCCTCCAATCTTTAATAAAATTGTTAGTACAATAATTGTCAATATCATATTTCTCTTTTTCTCCTGCTAATACTTGTTGTCTGCAGATGGCGGGCTCTTCGCGTTCAGAAATCACCCAATGTAGAAGAATCGTGTACCAACTCTTTGGAAGTGGCGTCTTTACCTGCACCACCCTCTGTCTCAGTTTCAAATACCAGCTGGTGGGAGGGTTTTGGTGATGAAGATGGTGAAGACATGGATCTGGAGGAATTGGGTAAAGCACTCTCTGAAGCTGCAACCTTTGCTTCTCATTCCAAGAAACCACGGAGCAATCACCATTCTGAGACTATTATGAAGCCCACACCTGTAAGCCCAAGAAGAAGAAGAATGGATGCCAACACACCAGGTATGGTTATGAATTGGAAGAAAGTTTAAAACATATGTTTCCCTTTCCACACTGTGTTGCCTGATTTTCATATCTCATGAGTTTTATGTTATGAGTAGACTCCTGCCGCATCAATTTTCTACCCATAATACTATAATATAGCAGTATTTTTTATGAGAAAATGCAATTTTCATGCTTGCGGGTTTATAGTTCTCTCCCGTTTTCAAGATTTAAATCGAATTAATCATTTAACCTGAACAACCAATGCACAAGTAATCACAAAACATGGAAAAGAATAGAACCAATTATGAAATGAAGAGATCTTGAAGAAAGAAGTTGAATTGGCTTATATGTTCTTTTCCTTGTTATGTGAAATAGAAATGTAAAACAGTATGTTGTCATACTGAATAACTCCCCCCCCACCTTGAATTTTTGGTGCAGTTTAGTTTATTTGAGTTGCAAAATTATTTCTTGGTTGTTTCTAAGCTATAAATGTTGTGTTAAAAATGACATATTTGATTTATGTGTTTGATGATTGCAGTGGTACCTTGCTTTTATATTTATACTCAGGAAGAACGATCCTCAAGGGATATAACTTCAATATGCTCAAATTACTCGTCACTTTCCATTAAGGAAAATGGTGGTGATGCTAAGGATCATGGACAAGAAGAAGCTTGGGCAGAGGAACGCCATGAATATGATAAATCATTGACTGCTGATAGGACTTACCTTAAATTCAAGCGTCGACTGGATGCATACCCAGAGCAATGCTTCAGGTATAAAACCAATTAAATTTAGGACCTGAATCACAGACGTGTGATTCTACTGGTAGCTTGATATAGCTGTTAATTGATGAAGCATTCCTCTACCATTGTTTCATTCTATAATATCATTCCACTTGATCTATGGGTGAAGGAGCCCAGATCACCCCACCTGGGCCTCTCACAGAAGCACTTATACTTTGAGGGGCAATCTATATCAGAGTTAGGGCTCATTATTTAAGAAAAAGGAAAAAAAGAAAAAAAGGAATTTATGTTTACATGCTTCATTCTACTTTCTATTCATTAAAAAAAAAAAAATCATCATTCTACTTTCCACCAGAGTACCATATATGTCTGTTATACCAGCTTATTTCTTGGTTGCTACTGATTTGAAAAGCTAGAGAAAGTATCAGTTCTTCAATTATAGTTATTTTGAGGGTGAGTTTGTGACAACTTAAAAGTCCAGAAACAGATAAAATGTTTGACTATCCAATTATCCACTAAGAAGTGTAATTACAGAACTCAATAAAACAAGTAACTTCTCCAGCTTCTAGTTTGCCTCAAAATGCAAATTGCATTCTTATTGACAGTTGTTTTCTGACGTAGCTTTGAGTTTCCAGCATGTTTAGCTTATATGTATATTCTAGAGGTGATGCATATATCAATGTAGAATTGGTGAATTATATCCTCTCTCAACTTTGTTGCCTCTAACCTTTGATTTGTTCTCTTTATTAGTTTGTTAATATTCTTGCTTGCTCAGATACTCATTTGGTGGGAAGCCACTTCTTGCAGCAGAGGAAGGAGGAGACCATGGGAGGTGCAGGCTCTGTGGTGGATCAAGGCAATTTGAAATGCAGCTAATGTCACCGTTGTTATATTTTCTGCACGAAGCAGTTGATGATTGTCAAAGACTGTTGCTGAGGAATTGGGACTGGATGACACTTATTGTATATACTTGTTCCAAGGTGAATTTTCAAATCTGCTCTAATTGGTGTAGATGAAAAACCCTTCTCCCCTCCTATCTGCAAGTTTCACAATCATTGGATTGGCTTACCAAACAAATCAGTCGCTGCTTTAGTGGTGCTATCTTGAAATTGTCCGTAGTCACTCAGTTTAAGAGAATAGGGGGGGGTCCAAGCCAGCATTAATTTTGGCATGAGAGGGGGTTGGTTAGGATCTGGTTTTTGCAACGTTTTAATTTCCCGTGTCCCCAATGGACCCTAGCCCCTTTCCATATTGACAAATATTCTTAGTGAAGCAGGTATGTGCAAATGTTGCTGTGCATATATTGACTGGTTGGTTGTCTCTGACTCCTTTTGATGGCCTTCGATGCGGCTACCTTAAAAATTTGTTCCTCTATGTTTAGTTGTAGATCTAGGGTCGGCCTCAAAGTCTGCATATATATAAACTTTGATGCATTCTATTTTTAACATATAGTACATTTTAAACTTGTGTTTTACACTGTTGTTGTCCTTTGTCATTGTTAGAACTGTTCTCAACCAATCGATCAAGAAAATTCCCACACTGGGGGCTGGATTGTGGCGGAGGAGGCTGTTGTGGTACAATGTGAGAAACCCTTGGATGAGTCAACTTCACGTAGCTTTTTCTCGTGATTTGTAATATTAATCTGAAGAGATAAACAAACACGTCTCTCATGCAAGCAAATTTTGCCCTTACTCTGAACTGCTTATATATTAGGAATACTCACTACTGATTGTGCTTTGGTGCAGTTTCATTACAGAAATTAATGAAGATAATTTTGTTTTCGTTGATTACAGAAAAAGTTTTGTCTGCCTCAGCGTTACTTTGGAATTCTCATTTTTGTAGTAAACCCCACCACCCCCCCCCCCCGGCCATTTCTTTGAAGCTTTTCCCTCTAAACATAGTTTCTTGTAACTAGCAATCTCATTGATCTTCAATTAATTAGAGAAAGCCTTTGTGGAGTATTTTATATGTAGCAATAGTGTTTCTACTATGGCTTACAGCTGAAAATATTCTTGGGGTGTAGCACTTATTACATGGTAGCAGGAGAGTGACCCAATCTTTGCACAACCGATCAATATTGGCATTTGATTCATGTTCAACAAATGAACCCCCTCCCCCTCTTGTATGGACATATAAAAAAATAAAAATGAAGACAATTTATTCTTTTACATCAGGAAGAGGAGTGATAAAAAGGTGGCCCAATCAGTAAATTCAATTCCTTGTTCAGGCCCAAATGCAAAAACCAGATTTTTACTTCCAGTGCCATTTTTTTTTCCTGCTCTTTTCCCGACAGTGGACCAGAATCATGTTGACCATCAGCAAGTCATTTGGACATATTTCTTCAAAATAGTTATCATACTTTTTAGATTGTCTCAAGATATTGTCTCACAACAAGATATATTTTTTTAGATAAAAACAATTCTTCAAAGTACTTTATTGATGAAAATGAGCCTGTAAATACTTACAAATAAAATGAGACAACTAATATTGTCAAGATAAAATAATTACTCCTTCAAAAAAAAAAAAAAGATAAAATAATTACCCTACTACATTTCTCAGTTATTCTCCTAATTTTATCGTCTATCTCTAATAAATTATATTGGGGCTAACATGGCAATAATCAAATGGATTTAGGACTGCCTTGTGGCAAGCATTCAACGGTCATATTCAAGATCTCCTCACTATAAAAGAAATACTCTCCAAAACAACAGAAAAATGTTAGGCTTACAAAATATTTTACAAAATAAAAAATTTTACACAGTGATGTGGCATAACATGATTGAATTTCTCAAATTTTGGATTCATCTCTTTTTAAATTATGTTATGCAATCCTCTTTCTCAGACAGAATACTAATTTTTAACTATCGGAATATTTTCAGTCCCATCGAGATCGTGAGTCCAACCGTCAAAAAACTTTTTTCTAATAAATTATTAATCTTAATCCTAATCTTTCAATTAGGATTAGAGGCTAAGCTACTTGAAACATAATCAAAATCTGGCCATGCTCTCATGTAGTCGTTTAGTCAGTGGCCACCTTTTTACAGTTATGAAAGATACTTTTGGCTCATGGAAACAGCTAGCAGATGGCAAAAAAAATAAAAATCCAGACGCGGCACCGAAGAAACTAGAGAGCATGGGAATTAAGTTGGAGAGAAGGAAAAGGTAAACACGTAAGAAATGCGCGTAGCTTGAGAGTGGCAGCTGCGTAATTACGTCAAAGTAAGAGGCCCACTCTCGTAAATGGAAGGTATTTATATGACGGTGTAATACGGTTATGCCGACCAATCCCATCTCGCAGTGCTTGTCGAACTGTAGCTCTCTCGTCAGCCCACACGGGAAAACTAGACAAAGCCGTCTCTTGTTATCCGTTTGACGAGATTCATATACACAAATAAACGCTTTTTTTCTTTGAAGAACTCGTATCGCTCTCATGGAGGATCGTAAGGAGGTGGGTTAGTGTGTGTTTGTGTGGGTGGGACTGGGAGGGTGTGAGTGTGTCTCTGTGTTTTTTATTCTGTGTTTTGTTTTTGGGTTTTTGTGATTTGGTTGCTGGGATGTCTTGTTCGTTTGACGAGAAAGCCGAGGAAAATACAAAGGAAGTAATTAACGAAGTGTTTATGTGTTTCGTGTTCTTCTGGTTTTGGGAAAGGATACTGCTAGTTAAAACTTCAAACGGATATGTGGATGTTGATGTTTATTCAGTTCACAGTCAGTAAAAATCCAAAAATATACATATTTTCTTTCGTTTTCCTGGCAAGCAAACGGAGCATGAAACTTTTCTTTTTCTTTTTCTTTCTTAGTCTAATACCGATATATGTGTAGATATACATGTACATGCACACATATATGTATGGCTTTTTAGATTGAATTTTGGGTTTACTTTCCTTTTTCTTTTTTTGGTTTCCTTCTTTTTTACTCTGTTTAGCTGGATTTTGTTTCAGATGAATATGCCTGGAATTAGATCTATAAATACTCGTTCAAACGGTCATTTACTTCTCCTTTGTTCTGGAAATAAATTGAGATCTATAAATACTCATTCAAATCCATTTACTTCTCTTTTGTTCTAGATAGTTAAATCCCTCTTTCTTTCTTTTTAAATTTTCTTTTTGATTTGTTCAGCCTTATGAGACATTCAAACTAGTAATCATTTCACCTTTTTTTTTTCGAAGATGAGAAACAGTCAAAGTTAGCGCCTTTATAATTTTTTCTCTCTCTTTGAAATTCCACTCCTGTCATGATCGATTTCATCTCTTTTCACGGTATACATATTTGGAAGAACATGTCCAAACACCAGATTTTATTTCAGATATCCACCAAACTGACAATTTTGGAAAACAGAGCTAGAAGTTAAAATGAAGGTAGAACTGAGATTTACATACTTATTTTGTCTACTTTTGGACATTGTGCAAGAGGGTATTCTAGATTCACATGTTAAGATCATTGTAAAGAGCATGCATGACTTTTTAGTCACAGACATGAGCGTTAGATGCTGTGTAGATTTTGTATTTCATGGCTTTTTATCATGAACTTGATTGGGTTGGGTGCCTATAAGGTTTCCATTATGTACTCTTTCAGGCTCTTGGGATGTGAGTTGGTAAAGTGATTTTGATAAGATAGGAAGCGTTGGTGATGCTTTTTGTTTAGTAAATTGTATTTTTCTATGAGAGGGGGCATTGAATTTTTTGATGTAATTATCAATAAGTTTAATCTTTCTTTATGCAGAAGAATGCTCCCTGGCTATCAGTGCCACAATTTGGGGACTGGGACCAGAAAGGACAGGTGCCAGACTACTCCCTGGATTTCTCAAAAATAAGGGAAAATAGGAAGCAGAACAAGAGGGATTTGTCTAGAGCGAGTCTTGGAAACGAGGAAGAGCTGATTGCCTCATCCACCACACCCAGTAGTACCAGTGGAAGCAACCCTCAAATTGATCAGCACTACCATCAGAGCCAGCACTCTCCAACTGTAAGATTCTTAGCCAGTTTGTTGTTGTGATTTTGTCTGGTGGCATTGTTTAATGGTGTATTGAATACAGCTAGACATGTACTAGTTAGTAGTTATAAAGGTGAGGGAGAGAGAGAGAGAGAGAGCATAGTATACAATTACTGTGATGGTGGCATGCATGTGGCTGGATGGTGGGGAAATTGCTAATTTGGTATTAAATACTGTGGGTCAATACCCAAAACTGCTAATGTCTAGGGTAGGAACTTTCTTATATCCTAAGCTTTGATTCAACTGATTTTCCTTAGGGATTAGAGATTTGAAAACACACCACAAACACATATATGCTAGAAACTACATTTTAATCTTAAACTTGCACGTCAGTATTATGGAATATATTATTATGTATAAAGTAATATTATTTAGTAGACTGACATACAATTGAGAGGACGTGGCAGTAAAAATAGTCTTCCGACACATAATATTCCAAGCATTATTATTTGATATAATTGTGAATGTGCAGTATGATTGTCATTGAGAACTGCTAGTCAAAGAATTTTCTTTTGGTGCCTTTCTTTAGTTAATAGTTTTATAAAGGAAATTGAGAATCTACTGGTACAAGAATATGTAGAATGAATGTTTATAAATAGAGTAATGAATACTTAAAAGGTGATTTCGGATCCATCACAAGTCTTTTTTTCTATGATATTATGTACTACATCATTTAGTTTTCTATCCATTTCCATTCAATGTTTTTTTAAGAGGGACCCATCATCAACTTGCATGATAGAGATGCGTGCTCAAAAGTAGAAGATTGATGCAAAAAACTAATAAGAAACAATTGAGATTGTTACCTTTTCTCCACGCCATTCTGTATGGTGCACATGCAACTGATGTTTTCAGCCATAAAATATTTTTTGTTTGTGGGGAAAGAGAACAGAAATAAACAACTTTTTTCTGGTATGATGATTCAGTATTGACACGAAAGTCTGTCTACGAATTTTTTCTAATTTAAAATAATAATAATAATAATTTTCTAATTAGGGTTCCATTTCTTTTAATTCTATCAATGGTCTTTTAACATCTTATGAGTTTTTGGTTGCAGGCAAGGAGGAGCTTTTTCAGCTACTTCAACTGTTGCGTGAAAGCATGAGACTCGAGAACACATTATTACAGGTTTTCGAGCTGAAGCTTTGTGATATATATATTTGTATTGAGAAACTTAATTTCTTTTGCTTAAATGTTTTGGGTTTCTCTTCTTTACCGTTTGATCAAATGTGAATCGTATTTCTCGCTTATTACCCTCGGGTTCTTTTTATCGAGCATAATGATGCGAATTGAGCTTTAATGACTTCTAATATGCAACGTCGGCCAGTTCGCATTGTTGGAACGCCAAGCAACTCTAGATTTGGAAGCTCTTGCTATAGCTTAACACAAGGAAAAGATCATTTATACCAATATTGATAAGATACTTTTTTTGGGGCAATGGAGATATTCTAAGCATTTCATTAGAGTTATGTGTAGGCGTTCTAACAGAAATACTTGTATACAAAACACTTCCGCTCCTTTACACGATAGACGTTTCAAGTAAAACTTAAATCGGCTTGCAAATAAAGGATGCTTAAAAGTTTATACGTACATGGTTAAAATTGTATTTAAACAATGTATTATACTTAAGATTGTAAGATATCCCTAAGCTTTGCAACTGAGGTCTACAACAGTATGTTTTATCGACACTAATTTGATGATAGTTCTTTTTTTTTTTTTTTGGTTATGGTAGCTTCACTTTACCTACTAATATTCTATGGCGTAATACTATTATGTCTGTCAACGCATAATGCTATCTAGCCTATAAGTTGTCTATTTTATCTTGTGACTAGACTACAAAGTTGCAATTCAATCTCACGTGCTCATTAACCTGAACGAACCTGATTAAAATTTTACTCCTTTTTTTTTTTTTTAAGATGATTAAAATTACACTTAAAATAAGTAGAATTAGGAATTTAGGATCGTAATGTAATGTTGAGCCGGATAAGCTAGCCACATGGCACATAAAGAGGAAGTTAAGGCTTTCTTGCGCCCTGTTTTGGTCTTGCCGTTTTTACTATTAATAATATATAATAATAAATAAAATTGATCCGTAGAAGCAACCACATTAGGGCGTTTGACCGCAATAGATATTCAAAATTTGAGAAGTCAATTTTTGCGTGGTATGACTAATTGGCACTAGCATTATGGCTCAAATTGGCAAACTCAATTTGAATACGATTTATGTTTCCAGCTAAGTGGTTGCCAAAGACTCGAACAAGTGGACGACTTCAGCTGGCTTCGTGGAGTCGCTCTCACTCACTCTCACCACTAGAAAATCCTCTGAAAATCTTCTATCTTGTCCCTCCCATATTTGATGCTCATTTAGATTAAAATATAGGCCCATCAAACAGCTCCAAGAGTCAAGCTTCGGCCAACACAAGGATCTATCAGAACAACCAGACGATGCTTGGGCTGGAGTAAATAGTATGGCTACCTTTTCCCTTTAACGGGTGGGGCTGCTAAAAAATTTGCATAAATTATGGCAACAAGTTTTTGTTTTCTGGCTACCCATGTTCAAGTGACATAATTAAGCAGCATAGAATTCAAACCCTAGCTCTCAAATGACATTGCTAGAACACAAATTAAAGACGAAGTTAAAACCTCCAAATTATCTGAAAATTAAAAAAGTGCATGTTCAGACACCAATTTTAGCAGACTTATTTCAAAGTTTAACTTCCATATAGTCTTTTCTCTAATAGATTTCATGTTTAGTGTCATACAATACAACCAAGCGAAAGACAATCACCGAAAACAAGCTTGACCTCAAAAATAAAAGCTTAATTACACATCAAGCTCTCCCTCTTCTACCTAATCAGCAAATGAAAAAGAGATGACATGGACTGCTTAGGCCCAGCAAAGCTTGGGAAAAAAATGAAATAAAATCTCATGAACGCCTTGCTCAGTGCTCGAAAATTCTTTTAACTATTGCTTGCTAACAAACTTCTAGTTGTTCCAGGATTCTATTGTTCCTACGGTCACACCTTTTTGATTATCTGAACAACATCCTCATCCTCAAGCTCGTGTTCCTGGCGAGTACGAAGAACCAGTCATTTATTCAATATCACCAGATGAGATATAAATGAATTAAGGAGAAACATAAATTTGCAATTAAAGAAAAAAAAAAAGGAGTACAAAGGAGGGTATTGAATAAACCTTGCCAACCCTTTGGGGCTTGTGTTTCGCGCTTGACCCCCATACCAAAGCACTGTAAATCAGCCAGAGTAAGCCACCATTGAACATTAAAGACGAGGAAGAAAAAGCATCAAACCAAATGAGGACACTCAACCAAAATCCACAATCTAATGCCTCTACTATACATCTATAATATAGGCATATTTCGTGTAATTAACTGCTTTAGAAGGGTAATCCAATTGCTGTCAAGTAGCTTAGGCTGTTATTGCTATTTCTCACAAGATGTCAAGTATGAGATGATTTGCCTTCCAATAACTAAACAAAACACAGCTTTAAATATTTGATAGAATTAATAATATTGTCAAAAAAATTCTGCCAAATTAAAAAAAAAAAAACTGAGACTGAATCTGCTACATCAGCTGGTTCTAAGATTTTGTTGTGTCTAAGACAAGTCACATTATATGATGAATGTGGTCTATAGAACATAATCGCCCTTACAATTCAGCCACATTCTATGATTGGTTAGAAAAGATATACCAGGAAAGATTATTAGATAATTGTCCAAAGTGATTAGCTAATACTGAGCTACAAACCACAGCTAGGGCTGCATTTGGCCAAAGGAAATTCTGATGAGTACTCAATAATGTGACCTAGTTTTTTTTTTTTTTTTTAAATAATAATAATAATAATAAAATAAAAAATAAAAAATAAAAAACAACTAACTAACTTACTAACTTGGTAAATTGAGTTTCAAGGGAGAGAACTAAAAAAGAAATGAGAGATTGTTTGAAGCAGAATAGATGACTACAATAAGAAACAGAATTAAAAAAGGAAATCATGACTGTTTAAAAATAAGGAAAATGAAACTCATTAATTATAGCAACTTGGGAGTTACTGCAGAAAATAAGCTGGCTAGCCATCCCGCCTATAACATGTTCCATTAGAATAGCGATACTAAAATATGACCAGAAGAATTTTGCCTTACGCAACTTTCATTGCATGAGGTGTTTTTCTTTGCTCTTATCCCTAAAAAGATTGGCAGTTGGAAGTAAGGATTTCAGACCTATCAACTTGATGGGGAATGTTCATAAAATTTTGTCATAAGTCCTTCCTACCAGAATGAAACAGGTGTTGGTATCGCTCTTGTCAAACAGTCAAGAATGCCTTTATACATGGGAGACAAATTCTAGACTATTTGCAAGCTGTTGAAATCAGGAATTCCTATCACTATTTGCAAGCTGGACTTGGGAAAATCCTATGACCATGTCAACTGGGAGTTCCTCCTGTATCTCTTAGGGTGTCTTGGTTTTGGTACTAAATTGAGGAAGAGGATGTCTGCTTGTATCACCACGGCCTGCTTCTTTATCTTGACTAATGGTAGTCCACATGGTTTCTTCGGTAGCTACCGGGGCCTTCGCCAAGGAAACCGCTCTCACCTCTTTGCTCCTTTTTTTTTTTCAGTGATATATCATATAGGCTGTCAGTAGGAAGGTCTCTAGAATTATGCTTGGGTTTATTTATCAAGATTCTGGGTGGACATCCAAAACCCTGCCCCCCTGAAAATATCCCACCTTTTTGCAGATGATACACTTATTATGTGTGATGCAGATTGTGTTCAAATTTGCAATTTGGGTCATATTCTCTTGTGTTTTAAGGCTATTTCAGGCTTGAAGGTCAATCTTCAAAAATCTCGATTAGTCGTGGGAGAGGTACCACATCAAGAAGAGTTGGCTGATATTCTTAGCTATAGTATCTCTTCTTTGCCCAAGAAATATTTGGGACTTCCTTTGGGTGCTTATTTTAAGTCGAAAGCTATTTGGGATGGGGTAATTGAGAAAATAGAACAAAATAGATTTACTTGGGTGGTCACATAACTCTAATCAAGCATATGTTATCCAGTTTACCTATGCACTTCTTGTCCCTTTTTCTTTTACCAGCCGGTATAGCTAGAAGAATGGAGCGTCTCCAAAGAGACTTTCTTTGGGATGGGCTAGGCGGAGAGCCTAAGTTTCATCTAGTGAATTGGAAGACTAACTACTCTTCAGTTCATAGAGAATGGTTGGGAGTTAAAAATATCATATTCAACAACGCTTTACTTGGTAAATGGCTTTGGAGATTCGTGCAAAAGGATACTTCTCTTTAAAGACAGGTAGTTGTTGAGAAGTATAAGGTCTAAAGAAGGGATTTGTGTTCAGAGGAACCTCAAAAGCCCTATGGGGTTACTCAATATATTATACTCCTTCAAAGCCCGTCAAGGTGAGGCGGATAGATCAAGCCTTCAAAGCATCTAATTTATTGAGGGCGTGGACAAGTACCTAAAAAGGATTTCTTATGCTCTCAAATCTTTTGATCCACAGTTCGTAAGAAGTTGAAGCCTATAAAACCACAAAATTTTGGAGAGGGCACTTACTACTTAAACTGTTTAAGCATATCCTTGTGAATTCGTTCGCAGAAGTCCTCAACTGTCTTCCTTTTAGATGACAGAATTACAGGGTCCTCATAGTCGGGATTCATCCCTTTAGGCTTCGTGTAGATGCGAGTCAAATTTAGATATTCCCATATCTTATCCAGCAGACCATCAAGATTCCATTCCAGGTGAGCACTGCAGATAGCCATGGTAAATCACCCAATAATAATAATAAACTGATCACTAAATAAATGAGTTCATAAATGTAATTGAACTTGAGAACAGAAATTGTTGTCTTCTGCAGGGAAGACTGAGGGTGGAGGGGAAGTTGGGTGGTTACAGGGGCTAATGATGCAACCAAAGAAAGTCATTCAGAGAACAATACTTGGGGCTAATGATAACAAGTCGAAAAGAACTCGTGACTAAAAGTTACTCTTAAACAAAAAAGTAAAGTTCAAACCCAAAGATTCATAGACATACATATTTCTTATTGGTAAGTTTGATGTTTGGACACCATGTCCTGAACATTATTTAGTAAACAACCTACTAATGTTTCCCAGCATAACTTCTACAAATGCTATTAAATTGAGAAAATTTTTGGAGAAATGTTATATGCGTAGCTACACGGTTAACAAAATTGGCAAATTTTGATATGAATACAGCATGTCTTCAGACATAAGACAATGCAACAGCTCAGACAATCAAATGAATAGACAGTTTTAAGTTGTGTAGTGAAAGAGCATTTCTCAACAAATACATGTCCATGAAACTATAGTCAGAGGAACTCCCGCACTGTACTATAAATTTACTTGAAGATCTGTACATATCTCCTGTATGATCTAAAAAAGGAATTGTTATATGATGGCTCAATCAGAAATCAAGGTACAGGATCATGTCAAAGAGAAAATGTTGTCCAGATACAGTTGAGCATATTTGCTAATGGTAACTGAACCAAATGGCATCTCATCTCCTAATGAAACAAGGGATGATGTGTGAGGTCACACGGGGTTCAATCCTGCATGGGTGTCTTAAGTTGTATGTATCTATCAAAGAGTATGTTTCAGCAGATTCATGACGAACTATTGTGTATTATCTTATGCAACACTCAAAAGGGAAATAGAAAAAGGCAAGGAAAGGTCCCAATCCTAAATAAGGACTAAGTTTCAGTACGGGTAAAAAAATACCTGACTGGGCAGTAGTGAGGAAGTTTATCCAAAATCTCCAGCTCTTCCAGGGTGATCTGATCAATCTTGTTCACAACATAGATGCAAGGCATATATATCCTACTTCCCTCAATGACATCTATGAGGTCATCAGCAGTTGCATCATACCTAAGAGTAATATCAGCATTGTGAATTCTGTATTCACTACATATTGCCTTCACAGTTTCAAGGTCTAGGTGTGTGTTGGTAACAGTAGAAGTAAAATTGATTCCACCCTTATCTTTCTTCCTGAAAGTCAGATTAGGTGGTTCCTTGTTTAACCTGCATCAAGAAAATAAACAAATAAAAAGTTAGCACAGACAGAATTGGAGAGAGAAAAAAAAAATTAATGAGGAAGAGAAAAATATATATAAGGGAACTCTATGAACCAAGTAAAGTAATGGAAATGCAACTCAAAAGCATGGTGTTACACCTAATGATCCTTAGGAAGTAGCAGAATTCATAAAAGAATAAAGAGAACAGCAAACCATGATCACAAATAAAAACATTTGATCATCTACAGTATACTGCCACAGAACAATTCAAGATACTTCAAGAAACTCCATCAAGGAGTGTAGTCCTAGTTATACTATAACTGGTCAAAATCAAGGAAATGTTTAGCACAGCTTCCTGCAATTGAAACTCCTTCTAAGGGATGTGCTTCTAGAAAAAAACAAAAACTTTCCAAGAATGCTTCTTAAGAAAAAGTGATATTTGGAGAATCAGGATTCTACAGACGAGGAACAGAATGCCTTTTACGTTGATCGAAATGATAAGAAATTCTTTTCTTGAAAAGAAAATAAAAAGATCCACAAGACGTTTAGCTGAAACCTTATTAGCTAAAGTTAATTTGACGGAATGGCAAACCACCATCTGAAATCCACTGTCAATCAAGTATTAATAGCAGAAGTAAGAACACCAAGAACCACAAGACTAACAGCAGGCTCCTGGAGTCTACTCATGTCAGTTCTTAATAGAAAATGAAGGCCGGAAGCCTTTACATGCTCATAGGATTTCACAATTGGCAAAAAGCAAGATTCATAAGCAAGCTTCAGCCATTGAAAATCACATGCCAATCGGTAAGGAAGAAAGGTAATTAGAGGACAGCAGTCAATAGTAGAGAGAGGGTACAAGAAGTGCACAAGAGCACTCAAAGAAAAGAGAGAGAGAAGTCAGGGCTCGAAATTGAAGTAAATCACTCGCACACACACACAGCTCTCAGTAGGGACAGGTCTACAATACACTTATGGAGATTTATACTGAAATCTATTGAATTGGCCTAACCATTCAACTAACTACTGGCATGGGCCTAGCTATTCAATTAACCTAATAATGGAAAATGGGCTACGATTACAACATAATGTTCAGCCCAACTACCCAAACCACTACACCCTTTACAACCTACCACCCACTAAAATTGGTCCTGTTATATTCTTATTAAATCTATTAGCACCGAAATATCCCTTTCACCTTTAAAAACGTCCAAATAATAATCTATACTACTGTTTGGCCACCACATATAAGTGTTGTGGGCAGCACATTTTCAGATTACTTTTACTGTCTGGCACAATAAACCCAGGAAGTAGATGTCTGAACCGATAGGTTTGCAGGCATCAAGTTGGTTGTCACTCAGTGCCTCAGTAACAAGTTCAGAAGCCAAAAAATCTCTTTTGGTCGAGAAAACACCTCAGTCTCAAAAATTATTATCATATTTATGTTCCATAAGAATATGAATAACAAAAATCTAGAGGCATAGTTCATCACAACAGTTGAATGCAATGGAAAAGATAGTATATCCCATAAGTTTGTTTTTTTTATTTTGATAAATAATCGAGATATCATTAAACTATATCCCATAAGTTCATGTCACTGAGTTACTATAGGACACTTGTTAGACACATGCAGGAAAAATCTAGAAAAACCCATTGCCAGAATAACAAAGAGAGCATCTTTTACAAAGACAGAAGTATTAACCGTGCACATGTTACCTTATGCCAAATCCCTCAAGCTCTTTCTCTATCAGACGTTTGTGAGTTATAGGCTTTATTGCATCAAGAACAATTAAAATGCAATTGCATGTTCTAGAAGTGCTGATAACCTGCATTTGCAATGACACATCAATAGAAGACCCAATTAGACGGGCATATGAAGAATACACATGCATCAGAAGCATATATACTATGTGAACTTCTGTATGCCAAATAGATTGTTAAATAACATGATTTATATAACAAAACCTTCATTTCACAGCATCAAAGGCCCAATGACAACACAGCGTTGTTTCAGAAACAATATTCGTAATCTTTTACTTATCAAAAACAATATCTGTAATCTTTCATTACCAGATGTCACAAAATTCAAGGACAAGGTTGGCCATCATGTTCATAGATGATTCTGGCATTCCTGAATCCATTCCACTACCCAGGTCTAAAAGTATGACCCTACACCATGTGGACCCAAAAGCAATGGGCAATCAGAAATTAAAAAAAAACTGAGCCACGTTTCCCAAGAGAAGCAGCCTTGCATTTAAGGTGCTGGAGGAGGTTAGCATGTATCTATCTGTCAGATCCATGTTATCACCAAATTTTAGGATGCAATGATACAGTAACGACATGAAACATGTCTGACTTCTGTTCTTTATAGACCTGGTGTTAGCTGCACAACTAACTTGAAATAAAAACCAACTTATGACATATCCATAGAAGATGACAACAGATACGAAAAATATCCTGTGACAAACTTTTCACGAATTGTAAGCTAATTCCTTATTTGCATTGTAGGACACAAAGTTCATGTCCAATAGCAACTTATTAGCAAGCACGTCCAATACATAGCCTATAGCCGTCACCAAGTTTTTGGGTCTCACAAAAAGTATCATTCTTTTCATTTAAAACACCTATATGCATTCTGGCCTCGAAAACTAAATTTGGTACAACCTGTTTTAAGGGCAATTAATTTTCCAAATCTGCCCTTTAAGGCGACCTTCATATGCCAACTACATAGAATATACAAAATATGTGAGGAAAACTATGAAACAAAATGAAATATTGAGTACGTAGAATATACAAAATATTTGACATAGATAACTAGATAAATATTTATGTATAATTAGATAGAAATGGTTATCAACTCCAGCCTAGTGTAGTAAAATAACCAACATGCAGAGGCAGAAAAAACCCAACAAATAATAACGGACAACCAAGTTGGATAGAAATATTTTACCTGCCTCCCTCTACCCTTTCCATCCTTAGCACCCTCAATAATTCCAGGGAGATCCAACAACTGCCAATCAAAGTTTTTTTTTAAAAAAAAAGTTAAGAGAGAGAGAGAGAGAGGACTATCTCAACAATTAAACATTGACAGTGCGAGTGCAAGAAGAAAAAAATCCAATGAAAAGTTCACTCATCAAAGCATGTTGTGGTATCTTATGGATATTATACAATTTGAATACACAAAACCATCACCACCAAAGGGGCCACAACAGATGATGATAACCATGCTTACATATGATTTTTTGAAGGGCATTCGAGTCTTAGATCACCTATTGTTGTTACAGCTTCAAAATCCGAACCAACTCCAAAAGAACAAGTTCAACACAAAGTTCTCAAATGGAAATAATTTAAAAAATAATAATAAATAAATAATAATAATTGCACGAGAAAATCATTGGGTTTTAAGCAAACAGCATAGGACTTCAGCTAGTAGATGATGAGAAGTAGTGGCTTCTATTCTTTGTTTTTGGAGTTCTTTGATCTTAGTAATATTAGAATTTAGATTTCTTTTTTCTCTCTTTTGTTTTCTTTTAGCTTTTCTCTTGTATACTCTCTGAGTTCCATGAAAGCAACCTTCTAGAATTTTCCAACAATTTTTATTTAGTATAAAAGTGCAGGGCTTTCTTCTACCAACCTAACATGTCCCCAACCCCCAATAAAACAAAGAACAACAAAAAAGTAATCAACTTTTTTCATAATTGAGATATTAAAAAGCTCAAAGGTACAACCAAGGTACATAGGAGGATACAAGAGATACACCTAGCTGGAACGAGAAAGAAAATCAAGAAAATTAGCAAATTGATATAGTCTAAAGCAGTCTTCCAGTGGTAGAGAGTATTGAAGAAGAAAGACTTTAGTTCCACTACTGTGCTCTCGTGATCTTCAAAACTTCTATCATTTCTTTCCCTCCATAGACACCATATTAGGCAAGACGGAATAGTATTGCTCGCGGTGTTGTGCCTATTTTTAAGGGAAAAGCACCTAGGGAAATGGAAATACAATATACATTCATCTTCTCAAGACAATATTCCTTTCACACTGCTGGCATATTCAACCATTAAAGGATTCATCAATCATGAAACCCTGATTTTTGAAGGGAGACCAGAATAAACATCTAACACACTGATATTATCGACATGAACCTTCAAAAGTCACATTGAACATAATAACACTTCATTTCGTTCTTAATTCCTACTCACTCATTAGTATTTTTCATAAACCATACCCTTCAGAATGAGGGTAGCAAATAGCACACAGTAGCACTACCTAATTAAAACATAGTATAACTGATGCAGGAGCATCTAAGCACAAAGCAAAGAGGGTTTATCCAGTCCATTAACAATCTCAAGACTAGTCTTTTATAATAATGCTATGATTGATATTAACATGTTTTAGCTGTTTACAAAGGGCATGTGGTGGACTCTTTATATTGTAGGCAGCCTTTTTATTCTCTATTACATGAAATTTCATATTTGAGTTCTTGGACTCTTTGGAGCCTAAAAATTTATCTTTTATTTTCCAACTTCAATCTTATCTTCTTCTCTTTGCAATAGTCTTGATTATTGCTGGAATTTCTTCTTAAACCTTTGTAAGCATCAATTTGCTTGAAAGGTGGCATCATTGGCTGGTTCATTTCAGATCTACTTTAGATCTAAGTTCTCCTTGCCGCATCAACAACAACATCTAATAAGACAACAAGCCACATTCAAGTAAAAATGGTGGTCCTCAAATGCAAATGAAAAAACAAAGTGGGTAGTGATACTAAGAACCATGAAGAGTTGTTTTGAACCAAACATTGTTAAAACAAGCAACATTGAAACATTTCTTTTTTTATCAATAATAATTTACTGAAGAAGAAGAAAAGCTCGCGTATACACAAAGTATACAAGAGAAGCAACCACCCTATTGGGGTCAAGAATCTAAAACGTAAACAAAATCTACAAGATTGGAAGAGGCAAAATTAGGAACAAAAGAAACAGCCCAATCTAAAAGGGAGCTCAAGAATGAGGCTTTTAATTGCAACACATTAGCAACATTGAAACATAGTAGGCTGGGTTTCGAATAAAGAAAAATACAGCTTTCCAAAACTATCCTTTATTTTAAACTAAAAAAAAAAAGAGTATTGACTTCCAAATCAAAGAAAGGATAAGTTAGAAAAAGAATTAAAATTGTGTACATTGACATTTCAAAGAGAACAATCTTTGGGACATCTCATAATGGAATAGAGCACCAACAATATGGGACAGGAGGAACAGACCATTTCTAATTCAGTAAGTAAACCTTCTGAATTATCTCACGAAAAACAGGGAGATGTAAATTTGAATCTTGATTTGAGAGAAATCTAATCCATTAAGAGTTTTATTCAAATTCACAACTAACAGAAAAAGGAAAAAGAAAGGGGGAGAAAGAAACCCAATGCCCCTTTAGTCATGTGCAACACATACACAGATGGCTGCTGTTGAAAATATAACAATATTTTATAGAATAATGCAGTTTTAATAGAATAACCAGTGCAGGATGATATTACCTGAATTTTAGCTCCTCGATACATGATCACACCTGGGATGCAAGTTAAGGTAGTAAATTCATAGGAAGCAACCTGTAAACCATAAAAAGCCTTCAAATGAACCATGGAAATAACCAACAAGAAACTTTCATTATAACTATTATTTCAACAGTATCCATTATCCTCCATTCCTACATAAGCAAAAGGAAACAATGACAAGAATAAACAGATTCGACGTTAGAAAGGCATGTACACATAGTAATGAGCA
Organism: Carpinus fangiana; assembly: GCA_006937295.1. Lineage (NCBI taxonomy): Eukaryota > Viridiplantae > Streptophyta > Magnoliopsida > Fagales > Betulaceae > Carpinus > Carpinus fangiana. The sequence goes on along the minus strand of CM017321.1, from coordinate 41,564,713 downwards.
AGGAGATCCACCAAGACAGATGTTAAGGGTCCATAAGCTGCTTGCTTCCATGAGATATACTTGGTGCACAATGGTGATCATACATTCGTAATCATAAAATTTCAAACAAGAATATTTCACCTCTTGCATGAGGTGTTTTTTACGCCTTAAATTTTCAATATTTCTTTATCCATCCTATTGTCCAATCGTTTTTTTTTATTAAAAAAAAAAGTAATTGACTCCAATGGGAGGAAAAATGAGAAATTCTAACTAATGACATCCGTTTCATGAGACATAGTCCACAGTCGATTGAGCTTCATTAGTAGGGCTGAATATGTGGATGCAGTTATTAGTAATATTCGCATCCACGCAATTATTCCGGTTAATAAATGCGGTTATTATCCGCTATCCACATATGAGGTCATGAGCGTTTTGGACATTGAAGTTTTAATTCTTGCTTCTAATAAATACAAAAAATGCATTATTTATAGTTTAACACTATTATTCATATCACACTTGCTAATCATTTTGCCATGAAATTTTCATCTCATACATTATTTAGCTTCCTGTATCATCTATCTATAGTTGGTGATAAGAAAAATATTTGAAAAAATAATAATAATAAAGGAAGAACATATACGAAAATTACATAAAAAAAAATTAAAAAAGTTTCCCAGCAATGAACACCAATAATATTACAAATCCCGCAAATATAAAAAGTTTGAAGAAGATAGTGGTTGAAAAGATTGGGGAAACTGCAGTGAATTCTATTGTGCAGCAAGAGGAAGATAGCAATCTCGGGGATTGGGGAAACTGCAGTGATCATGAAGCATAGGATTCTTTCCTGGAATGTTAGAGGCTTGAACGATAGGGCCNAATTAAATTCACTAAAGGGATGTCGTTGAGAATGCTAATGCAGTTATTATCCGCATCCGCATGTACGGATAATGAATAGTGGATAAGTGCGGATAGCGAATGCGGGCAGCTATTATCCACTCACATTTTCACTCCCTACTTTCTAAAATATCAATTTTTTTCTCATCATGTAAGAAATGTAATGTAATTCATAAAGTGATATAATTGATGAAAGCATAAATTTAAATTTACAACAAGAAGCATTCCACCAACAAGGACCAACAGCAGACTTTTTGGCAGTACTAGTCTTTCCAGTAATCTGTTCCATACTAATAAAAATGCCAATTGGCAATATTAGCCTTTCCAAACTTCATGGATGAAAAAAGATAATTTATGAGTTGGAGAACATCAAATACCTCTGAAAAGGTCCCTGTTAATTTATTTAACAGCGTAGATTTCCCAACTGAAGGGAAGCCCACCAGACCAACTCTTGCATCTCCACTTTTAGTAACGTCAAATCCTTCACCAGCGCCACCACCTCCCTTTGAGGGAGGCGCAAGGAGTTCCCTCCGTAGCTTTGCAAGTTTAGCCTAGCAACACATAATCACAAATATATAGATCAGTTCTGTCAAAGAAAGATTGTGAATGCACCATGGAAATGAGCAAGTAAATCCATGTATGATTAACTTAAACTATAAACACCATAATTTCCAGTTTAACTACTAACAGGGCATAACAGAGCAAGGACATTAAAATATTAGAAAAAAGGGCCTGAAAAATTCAAGACAATATCACTTGGATTAATTTATGTCATATATGAATGTGAAAGAAGTAGTCTACTCTTTCACATGGCAAAGGACGTCTTCATATAAAAAACTAGGCCTACAAAGCATTACGTGGCCAAGTCAAAGGATAACACGAGACATTACAGTTATTAATGCCATTTAGGATAGGAATATGTGATAATATTATAATATAAACATATAGTAACTCATCACACAACTAGCTATACACAAACACACACACATGCGCATATATTTATACGTATAGATAGATGGATCAATAGATAAATTGATCGGCAAATTACAGATGCAACCAACAGATCTTGAACCACAACCATGCCCTCCAACATTCTTAAAGGAGAAGACATTTAAGCACATATCAACCACTTACGCCCAAATGATAAATCAAGGAGGTAGCAGAGCTAGTGAAACAAAAATCCAGACAAAGGAGAGATCGGATAACGACAAACAAACTACATAATGGCAACATGCCACCTTAAATGATATAATAAATATGGTAATTTTTTGAGTTTTGCCCTAAAGTAAACAACCATTATGTGCTTTACATTTGAGTAGCAGAGTAGAAAATTCATGGATCAAGTATACACCCCAAAAAGTGATTTAAAACTTCAGTTGGAGCTTAAATAAGGAGTCTAGATTGCTTCAAAAAAAATAATAATAATAAGGAGTCTAGAAAGAAAGGAAAGGAAAGAAGACAAAAAACATTAAAGGCCAAAATGAATCAAGTTAAACAGTGAAATAAGTGTTATGCCTCTACCGACCAATTCATGCCTCGTAGATTTTCTTTTTATAAATAATAATTTATTAGATGAAGAGGCAATGTCCACGTACATGAAAATCATACAAGAGATGTAACCACCCTAATGTTGTTGAAAATCTAAAAAGTTAACAAAATCTACAAGATTTGAGGAAGAAATTTTTTTTGTATGAATAATAATTTTATTGGAAAAAAAGGGCAAAGCCCTCATACACGAAAAGTATACAAGAAAGCCAAACACCATATAGGCTTCTACAATCTAAAAATTTTGTTCTTTTTTTTGGTGAATAATAGTTTTATAGGAAAAAAATAAATAAATAAATAAATAAAGGCAAAGCGATACACGAAAAGTATACGAGAGAGCCGAACACCCTATAGGCTTCAACAATCTATAATTTAATCAGATAAACCAGATCAATTGAGGAAAAGTTAGGAACATGTACAACAGCCCAATCCAAAGAATGTCTCAGAAAAGAGGATTTTTGAGGAAGCACATTGGACTGCAGTACTCAAAGAGGCCCAATTTCTTTCTCTCCAAATGCTCTACATTAAGCAAGCAGAAATAACTTTCCAGATTGCCTCTTGGGGATGTCCCTGCCCTTGGAATTTCCAGCAATGAAGTAGCTCTAGGATGTTATTAGGCAACGCCCAGGAAACCCTGAATAAGTGCCAGAGATTACTAGTGCACTTGCAATGGATGAAAAGTGATTAATAATATCATCATTCATTTTGCATAGGCAACACGAATTGGCTAGAGAGAAACACCCCACCACCTTCTAAGGTTATCAACCATGAGGATTCTACCATTTATTAATGTCGATATGAAGAAAGCAATGCAAGAAGGGCCTTAACCTTCCAAATATGTATCTAGGGGAATGATCAATGCTCACATGCCTGGAATGTGCTAATAATATCATCATTCATTTTGCGTAGGCAACACCAATTAGCTAAAGAGAAACCCCACCACCTTCTAAGGTTATCAACTGTGAGGATTCTACCGTTTACTGTTGTCGATAAGAAGAAAGCAATGCAAGAAGGGCCTTAACCTTCCAGATATGTATCTAGGGTAATGAACAATGCTCACCTGCCTGGAATGTGTTATAATAACTCTTCATTGTGAAACCGTGGCTACTAGCTGGGGTCCACAACATTCTATCAACTTCCCCCGATTGAGTTTTTAAGAAGTATAATAGATTGAGAAAGGAGTCAAGAGATTCCAATTCCCAATCTTGGACAACCCTAATGAAGCTCATATTCCAATAGGATAAGAGAACTGGAGAAATCCAAGAAGTGTGACACTATGGCCTTTTTTGTACCACACATCAAGCCAAAAGTGAATGCGGGAATCATCCCCAACCTTGTAGGAGACAAAAATTGAAAAAGACCCTCAACCATTTCTTATATTCCTCCAAAGACTCATCCTGTACGGTCCTCAAGCTTCCTCTCAACATCAACCCCCTCTTTGAATCCCATACTTCATAACAATCAACTGTCTCCATAAAGAATTTTCATTTTGCCCAAATCTCCATAACCATTTACGAAGGAGAACTTTGTTGAACAACATGAGATTTTTTATTCCCAAACCCCCTCAAGGGACAGGGTTGCAAATAGTCTTCCAATTCACCAAATGCATTTTGGACTCCCCGCTTGGACCATCCCAATGAAAGTGTCTCTAAAGGTGCTCCAATCACCTAGTTATGCCGGCCCGTAATGGGAAGAGGGATAAGAAGTATGTAGGTAGACTACATAACGAACTCTTAAAGAGAGAAAGACACCCTCTCTTAGACAAGTAGATCTTCTTCCAACTAGCCAACATTTTTACCATTCTCTAGACTACCCCATCCCAAATGGCTTTTGATTAAAAGGAGCACCTAGATGGAGACACAAGTATTCCATAGGAAGAGAAGAGATGCTAACACTAAGAATACCGACCAACTCTTCTTTATGCAGAACCTCCCCTGCGGCGACTAACTTAGATTTTCGAAGGTTGACCTCGACCAAAATGACCCAAAAAACCAGAAGAATGAGACCCAAATAATGAATTTGATCTATGACTACATCACACATAATAAGTGTATCATCTGCAAACAAAAGATGAGATATTTCCATAAGGGTAGCGTTGAGGATGTCTACCCAAAATCCAGATAAAAAGCCCCCAATCATCGCTCTAGAGAGCACCCTACTAAGTGGGTCCATGATTATCACGAAGAGAAGGGGTGAGAGAGGGGGTCCACATGGCAGGCCTCAAGAACTACAAAAAAAGGTATGTGGGCTACCGTTGACCAAGATGGAAAAGCGAGCCGTGGGAATACAAGCAAATATCCAATTCCTCCATTTAGTATCAAATCAACAGCACCTCAAGAGGTAGGAGAGGAACTCCCAATTGACATGGTCGTGAGCCTTTTCCAAGTCCAGTTTGCACATAGCACATTAGATATTCAAGAGATTTCAAACCCTTTGGTAGAGATAATGTTTTCAAAATCAGCTTCAACTGTGTTTTTTTAAACCAGAACTGGCTAGATGGTGTAAACAATCCCATAGTATACTAAGGGTTGCGCCCCTCTGCGCTTTTTGATATAATATTTTGACTTATCAAAAAAAAAAACAATCCCATCCTGATCCCCGCCATTTCAAAAGCAAGTTTTAGACCAAGAATGAGTTTCGACACACATGCTAAAGAGATCCATATTATGTTGAGTACTAGAGAATCATTTCATGCGATATCCTAGACTACATCCGTAAGAAAATGATCTTGAATAAAAGATTAATCACTATAGTTAATGCCAGGAGTTAGTGTGAACAATTGGATTACAATCTGGTATCATATCAAACAAACTATGCAACCACCATTGCCTTCAACCAACACATACATCAGGCACATGATGAATATTTAGCCTAGACTTGTGATTTCACTGAGCACATATTCCCCACAACAATGATCTTGATTCCATGGATCACTAACGCATTGGGTTAAGATCGCATAGACGGTGTATTAGGTGCTAAAAACTTTAAGTTTTCAATCTTCAGAACTTCTATCATTTTTTTCCCTCCAAAGACACCGCAATTTTCCTAAGTGATACTAAACATGCCGCACTATTCAATTTTCCATATTAACAAAGGAAACAGAAAAAATTGAGATATAAGAGAGAAGTTATAATGCAAATATGAATCTTCACAACATCTTCCAATGAAAAATATTAAGGGGCGGAAGAATATCTACCTTGAGCAAGCCCAGGTGATGAGCAGTAGCCTTGTTCTTTTGAGTCTTTGCCATCTGCAATGAACAGAACAGCCATGAACATGTTGTAGTTAATCAAATAATTGTCACCTTTATACCCTGAACAGCAAACAAGATCATCTATCTATTCATTTAATGTCCCAGAATCTTATTAAGAGGATAAATATCATTATGGACTCGTCTCAGTTGCAAGGGAGTTTACAGTCTATGAAATTTCCATTGTTTCGGATCATTGACCGCTGCGTTGGTTGTTCAGTTGTTAGTTTGACGAGAAGGAATACTCGGGAATCACAACAATGGTGTGACTAAGAGCCTTTTGACTTGACTTATTTTGGTTTATTTCATGGGAGAGACATTATTAAAGTTTGAAGGTCTTTGAGCTCTCATAACATAAGCTAGAGCTAGTGTTCTTTCATTCACTTCTAGATTAAAAAAGGGCTTCCGTCTGTTTTTATTTCTACTTCTTTTCAATTTTCATAATACTCTCAGTTTGAGGTGTTAGTTTTTTTATTTTACACTTCCCAAGCACTAGTTCCATAAACTCAATAATTATGAAAAGAAAATGATAGAGCACAACTCTCCATTTGCATTTCTAAGAGCATGCAAGTGCAGGGAATTAGAAGATCAGATTCTTAAGAAGATTAAATGGGAGGTCTGTTCCCGTATATTAAGGGAGGGAAAGTTTAAAAGGACCATGGGTAATGAGAGAATTTGTTGCAAATGGGGGATTGATATGGGGATTTTGGTTTAGTCTTTGCGTAGGTGCTGTTTGTTCTTGTTTGTGTAGATTGCAGAGTGGTTGTTGCTTGGCTTTGGAGCCTGCTCCTTAGCCTTGCTGTTTTCCAGTTCTTTGCTGGAAAGCGGATGTAATTGTGCTTGTTTTGTTGGTAATAAAAGTTCTCTTATTCATCAAAAAATAAAAAACAAGTACAGGGAATTAGAAATGAGATTCATCATTCAAAGAAAAAAGTTATCACACTTGCTAATGTTTTCGACATATCAAAACCACAATTCAAATTAGATTATGGAACTTGACCATTGAAAAACACGAGTCACAGGAAACAGAACTTGATTTTCTCTTCTTTTCCTTTTCCAATTTCTGATTACTGGGCGGAACATAGGGAAAAATCAGGATAGTAAAGCCATTCAGGTTATCCAATTACATGAATTTTGATCATAAAGAGACTCGAAATTATGCTTTCCGTCATTTCCCTCGGTTCTCTCAAAAACCAAACGGATTCTGACCGCTGAGGCCAAATTCTACTACAACCACTCAAATGCTAAGTCGAAATAAACTGCTTATAGCAAAAAACAACGAAATAAATAGATAAATATACTCGAAATTCTATCTATTATTGCCTCACTTTTAATCTGATTTCTTAGTAACCAAACAAAGTTAGAAGATGGTTCTAGGGTTACACAAAATGTAAGAAGTGCTTGAGGTATAGGAAACAATTACCTCATCTTCGATGTCTTTGATTTTCTGCATAACGGTCGACATTTTTGAGGCAGAGAAGTCTAGAGTGAGTGCGTATGTATGAGCGTGAGTGCGTCTCCGATCACGATGTACGGGCGGTGGCGACTGAGCTGTAAATGGTTTGTGAATTGGTTCAGAGGAAGAGGAAGGTACTAGAAAAATTGCGCAATGAAATTGGCGTAGAGCTAGAAACGGTACAGCCCTTGAGCATGGCGGGTCCGACCCAACAGATCTTGGACCACGAGGTCCAATAGGCCTGTAAAGGGTGAGCCCATGGTTCGTTCCAGGACGAGGTTGTACTAAACTTACTATGTCCTTTGAGTTTCTAACAATGATGGATTACAAAAATCAACCCTTAATTTTTCTTTTATATATATATATATACTGGGATAACATAGCAATGAAAATCAGTCTTTGAATTAATACAAGTTTGTGTAAAAAAGAAAAATTAAGGGTTGATTTTCACTTCTACGTTATCCCAATTGTATAAGAGTCATATAACAATCTATTAAATAGTATTTCTCTTTTTCTTTTTCTTTTTTCTTTTTTTAACAAGAGACAATTGACAATTCACGGTAATATAGTAGGATAGTGGTGTAGTACATAACGTTAATCATATGAATAGTAATGGTACCTACTACATAACTATCTAACAAAACTACCGTGACAAGGTTTGAAGCAAGCCATATCAAAAAAATCCAAATTCTACTGGAGTCACTGAACCTTATCAAATCAAATTCATAAAATGTTTTATGAGATGTTTGTGCGGTATGTGGCATTACTCATTTACCCCATACAGGCAATACTCCTCCGCTGCTATTACTCCTCCAACCACGCCGGTGACACCACCACATCGCTAGTCACTACTTATTACAATTAATTTTAAACAAAAAATTCACAATAGGCTCTGTTTGGCGAGAGTGTTCACTATTTTTTTTTTAAAAAAAAAAAAAATTACTCTCAATATTCTTATTTTTTATATCACTTAAATTACTTTTTATTACTATTCAAATAAAAAAATTACTACAAAATAATATTTTTATATTTTTTTTATACCAAAAATTTTTATTTTTTTTCACATCAATCAATCAATAAAAAAAAAATTTAAAAAAAAAAAAAAAAAAAAAAAAAAGAGAGAGAGAGAAGAGAAAGAGAGAGAAAGCAAGCAAGCCCAACCACCCTCTTCAATTTGAGTGGTGTGATTAAGGTAAAATCCTTGTTTTGGACATTGGTCTTTTTAAGATGAACCTTGTAGGTTGTAAATGGAGAGCTAAATCTCAGCTCATAAATGGGTTGCCACTTGCGGCTTGCCACATGTCCACTTCCCAGCCTGAACTTTTGGGCAAAGGTTGAAGGTGGGTGCCGGGTGCCGGGTGGGTTGGTAAGTGTCTTTATCACGGACAATGGTCAATGGGACCAACAAGAACTAGTCAAGTCAGCTTCTCACTGCTCAATAAAACAAAAGGGTCAGCAATCAGCATTTTATTTTTACCTATCACCTTCCCCTTTTTGTTTATTAATTTATTTATTTAATTTAATAATAGAACAAATACAAATAAAACAGGATGAAATTCTTAACAATAAAATTAAAATATATATATACATCTTGTCAAAAGTTGAGTGGCTTCTTTTATTTTTACATCTTATCATGATTCCAGAGGACCAAGTCCGTAGTGGCAGCTACACTGGTCAATCTTGTCAGTGGAACGACCATTGAATATGTTGGATTTTTCAATGTTAGAGAAATGGGGAAGGAGAGGAGCTGGTTCCTAGGGAGATTAGGTTACTATCACGTGGTTTTGATCATTTTAAGGTTTAATATCTTCAATTTTAGTTTTTTTTTTTTTTTTTGTACATGTTCAAAAAATCACTATTTAGATTACAGAAAATAAATAAATAAATTGGCTTGGAGGTTTTGAATAGAGCTAATTTACCATAAATATGGGACCTTCATGAAAGATATGTTTTTTTTTTTTTTGTTTGAATTGATTCACGAAAGATATGTTGATATGACGTATAACAACCGATCCAAACCAATATGAAACAGTTCAAACAACTATCGTGTGATCCGAGGAATGAGGATCACGTGCTGTGGCAGATGGGGGGGGGCATTCCTAATCAACACCAAGCCTTAGCCCACTCCCAATCCTATAAGATTTTTTGTGACACTTAATGTAATATTTGTTATAGACTTTATGTTAAGGGTGCCCTACCACCTTTGTATTTCCTTTTCTTTTCTTTTCTTTTTTCTTTTTATTAATGCAATTATCACTTATTAAAATAAATAATAAGCTTTAAATCTTCCCATATTGCTGTTTTTTCATAGATTAATGATAGAAATTATATTTGTATTTTATAATTATTTAACAACGTTAATGTATCAATTTCAATTAATCTGTTATGATCTTTATGTCACTACAAACAAACTACTCAATTAGTGACATTTGGAAAAAAGTCACTAATTGTTGTATTTACAGTTCAAACGACAATATTCATAAAGTAGTAACGTTTGAATAGTCCCCAAGAGGTAGCTCAATCGGCTGGGACCACGTTTAATAAAGCAGGGGTCATTAGTTCGAATCTTCCCCCCCTCTTGTGTGGACATGTCAAAAAAAAAAATAACATTTGAATAGGTCTCCAAGGTGTAGTTCAATCAGTTGTGAACACGTCTCATGAAACGGATGTCACTAATTCGAATTTTCCTTTTCCCTTCCCTTGTGTAGACATAAAAAAAAAAAAAAGTTTGAATAGTATTATTCACACATTGAAAGGCGATGTTTGAATAGTATTACCATTCACGTGTCACTATTAAGCGACGTTTGAATTAGTGCTGTCAAAAATTATTGGGGAACTGGAATCGGCAAAGCCAGGAACCAGGTGTATATATATATAAAATAATATTTTTTAATTTTTTTGTTACCTGTTATATATATATAATTTTCTTAAAAAACCGGTTATTAGATCGGGTATAAATCGGAACTAGCTGGTAACCGAGACCCGATTCTCGGTTCCGATTTTCCAAAACCAATAACCAGGGTACCCCAATTTCGATTCACGATTTTGGCAAAAAAATGGGAAAATTGGACTGGGTTAAAACTCCTAGTTTGAATAGTATGTTAATGTTCAAATTAAGTCATTTAAAAAAAGAATGACGCTCAAAATTGGTATTTATAACAACCATACACGCCGAACAACTTCAAAATTTGTCCCTCTCTCACCCACACACATAAAAAAANGAGGTCACTAGTTCGAATCTTCCCCCCCTCTTGTGTGGACATGTTAAAAAAAATAAATAAATAACATTTGAATAGGTCTCCAATGGGTAGTTCAATTAGTTGTGAACACGTCTCATGAAACGGATGTCACTAATTCGAATTCCTCTCTCCCTTCCCTTGTGTAAACATGTTAAAAAAAAAAAAACTACAAACAAACTACTCAATTAGTGACGTTTGGAAAAAAGTCACTAATTGTTGTATTTACAGTTCAAATGACGATATTCATAAAGTAGTAACGTTTGAATAGTCCCCAAGAGGTAACTCAATCGGCTGGGACCACGCTTAATAAAGCGGATGTCACTAGTTCAAATCTCCCTCCCTCTTGTGTGGACATGTCAAAAAAAAAAAAGTAACGTTTGAATAGGTCTTCAAGGGGTAGTTCAATCAGTTGTGAACACGTCTCATGAAGCGAATGTCATTAATTCGAATTCCTCTCTCCCTTCCCTTGTGTAAACGTGTTAAAAAAAAAAAAAAAATCGAATAGTATTATTCACGCATTGAAAGGTGATGTTTGAATGGTATTACCATTCAGGTGTCACTATTAAGCGACATTTGAACAGTATTACTATTCATACATCACTATTCACGCGTTAAAATGTGACATTTGAATTAGTGCTGTAAAAAATTACTGGGGAACTGGAATCGGCAAAGCCAGGAACCAAGTGTATATATATAAAATAATATTTTTTTAATTTTTTTGTTACCTGTTATATATATATAATTTTCTTAAAAAACCGGTTATCAGACCGGGTACAAATCAGAACTAGCTGGTAACCGGGACCCGATTCCCGGTTCCAATTTTCCAAAACCAATAACCAGGGTACCCCAGTTTTGGTTCCCGATTTTGGCAAAAAATGAGAAAACTGGACTGGGTTAAAACCCCTAGTTTGAATAGTATGTTAATGTTCAAATTAAGTCATTTTAAAAAAAAAATGGCGCTCAAAATTGGTATTTATAACAACCATACACGACGAACAACTTCAAAATTTGTCCCTCTCTCACCCACACACATAAAAAAAAAATAATAATAATTTTTAAGTTTTAGTTTTTAGTTTTTGTTGTTAAAAATAAAAGAGAGAGAGAGAGTGGTTGCTGCCAAATCGGCATCCACCCTAGAGGGAGGGAGTGGCGCTGGCCACCCTTGAGATGGGGGTGGCCTTTGAGTCACCGGGCAGCCCTTCAATTTTTTTTTGTATATATATAAATTATTATTTTATTTTATAAATTAAAGATAACGTTTGAATAGTGCAATGTCACATTTTAAAAGGTGATACTGCAGTGCTGCTCACACGTCTCCTTTTAAAAGGCGACATGCGAATATCAACATCACCTTATAAAAGGTAACATTGTATATCAAAACATCCTTAATTAGTAACGTTTCAACAGTAAACGTAATTATTCCGGATTTCTTGATATCCCTTAAAAAAAAAAAAAAATTGAAGCGTCGCATTTTACACTTCACTACTTAAAAGTGACGTTATTTTAGTAAAAAGAAAATATCACTATTCACATGTCACTATTTGGGCTTTTTTTTTTTTTTGGTAGTGTGTCTCACATGGAATAAGTATAATCATATTCATGCGTATATATATAAATTTTTAGACATCATTCCCTTGTAAGTCTGTTTTTTAAAGTGAGTTATATTCGATAGTTAATTTGTATCATTTAGTATCAAAGTCAAACACTACATCACAGGTTCAAGTCACGAAATGAGCAACCTATCGACTAGATTAGAATACTGATGAGTGAGTGAAGCATCCAAAGGAAAAATTGTTACCATCAAATCAACATCGATAAAGTGAGTCGGTTGCAAAAGCGTAATGGTATATTACGATTATTGTATCTCACATGAGTTAGAGTCTAATCATAATCATGTGTATATAAATTCCTAGACACCCTCTTCCTTGCAAACCGGTTTTTAAGGGTGTGTTATGTCCAAAATTTGTATCATACATTTTTAAAGAAAAAAAAACAGATTAACATTTACTTTGACAGGAAAAACGAAAAAACGATTAAATTTGAATAATATTAAATGTTACCCTTAAATAGTAATCTCTCAATGGCCGATGAGATTGCCACATCAGCTAAATGATGTCATCAGTCATTGAGATGAGACATTAATACTCATTACATTTTGTCGATGAAACATTCGGAGTAGTACTGAAAAAAAGAAAAAGAAAAAAGAATTGACTAGATTCGTATATTCCAGAATAATTCTTTGATTATTAACTTCTATTTTGAAAGGGAATTGCATAAACACATTTCCATACTTTTAATTCTAAGAACATATTTAAAATTGTGTTTAAAAAATAAAATTTTTATGTCAAAAAAAAAGATTTTGAGAAAAAATTTTATTTTTAAACTTTTATTAAAAATATATTTTAGTTATTTTTAAGTTTTTTAGACCATTAAAAATACTTAAAATTTTGTTTATTAAAAAAGTATTTTTTTTTAAATAGCCATTTTAAATGTTAAAAATACAACCCAATTTCAAGAGACCCTAAATCTATTTCCTATGCTCAGAAAAGCCTTTCATGGGTAGAAACTGTCATATGTACGTTTTTGGTATAATGACTAGTGTCGGTGGCCAACCTGCTTTAGGATATAGGAAAAAAGGGAAATTGTCAACCACTTAGGGTGATATAATTATTAATAAGAAAAAAAAATAGGACTATTACAATTTTTTTTAATAAATTCACACACATACATATATATATATATATATATATTCAAGTGTTACATCAACTGCCATTACATGATAATTTATATTATAACAGTTAACATTGTAGGTTTGACATGAACGGTGATATAAGTTTGTAAACATATATAATAAACATATGAGTGTGATAATTCACATTTTAAAATTGACATGGTAAGTATATACTATGTCAATTTATAAGAAATTGTATTAAAATTTGTATATAAATAAGTTATTCAATGAAAACTTAATTGCCATACATATTAGAATAACATAATCTTAATTACGTAAAAATTGAACAGTTAGAGGCTACCTCTATCCTATTCCTACCTACGTACCCCTTTACCTAATGTTGATAGCGACACAGCGTATTCAACTACTATCATCATCACCAGGATCATTATTATTATTGTTGGCTGAATAATTTATTTATTATATATATATATGATATTAAATAATAAACTATTCATTATAATCTATCAGGTTGTTTGTGTTAGGTTTTATTTTTGGGTTGAAAACATTGTTTGAGTTGTGATATCATGAAAAGGTAATGTTTACGAATGATGTTCAGCAAATTAATACCTAATCAAAGTAACACAGTCATATGTTTTGATTCCAACATCATATAAAGGTGAGTTTGATTGAGTTGGAAAGTCGATTAAGAGTAATACAACTTTGTATTTCATGAAAAATTTATAATT
>CM017321.1:41511043-41550237 GCA_006937295.1 Carpinus fangiana | reverse complement strand
TGATTTTTGTTTTGCACCGTAACAGATGTGAAAAAAAAAAAAAAAGGTAAAAATATTTTTTTTTAAAAAAAAAGTAAGAATATTTGGTATAAAAAAATAAAAAAAATTTGTTTTGTAGTGATTTTTTTAATTGAAGAGTAATAAAAAAATGAGTAATGTGGTGTTGAAAGTAAAAGAATATTGAAAAAAATGAAATTATTAAATGTGGATATCATAAACAGTGCAAAAACAAAAACATTGCAAAACGTTTAACAAACGGTGCCAAAACAGGATTTGATTGAGTAGGAGCAAGCTTTCCAAATTCCAACACAGGAATGTTTCCTTGAAGCCTCCACCCTCCTACGATCTTTCACGGATATTGTGTTTGACTGAGGTTGTCGAGTTGTCATAGCAACTGAGTTATACGCCTCGATCGAGTCTTGACTAAGCCCATTAATTGACTCGTACTGGGTGTTTTGCGTTGGTTGTTGGCTCATACGTAAATTCGGCGACCACATTAGTAGACGGTCAACGATTTTCGGCGGTTGTTTGACAGTGGGTCAACGGAATCTTGTAGTTTAAATATGAGAAATTCAAGTTCAAAATATGGTTTTTTANGAAGCCTCCACCCTCCTACGATCTTTCACGGATATTGTGTTTGACTGAGTTTGTCGAGTTGTCATAGCAACTGAGTTATACGCCTCGATCGAGTCTTGACTAATAAGCCCATTAATTGACTCGTACTGGGTGTTTTGCGTTGGTTGTTGGCTCATACGTAAATTCGGCGACCACATTAATAGACGGTCAACGATTTTCGGCGGTTGTTTGACAGTGGGTCAACGGAATCTTGTAGTTTAAATATGAGAAATTCAAGTTCAAAATATGGTTTTTTATAAAAATTTTAAAAAATGAATATTATATTATTTTTTTAAACTAATTAAACAATTTTTTTTTTTTTATCAAACCGGTAAATATTTCTATTTGATTTTTTTTTTTTTTATTATATCAAACACTAGAAAATATGGAAGCTAAGTCTCATCCATCCAAATTGGATGTAAATGACTCAATGGAATTCGAGTAATGCTATATATTATTTTTTTATTTTTTTAAAGTTTATGTGATTTTTTAAATTATTATTTAATTTGTGATAAATTATTATTAAATTTTGATATAATAATAATTTTCAAAGTTATATATATCAACTTAAGAAATTAAAAAATAAATGATATATGGATTTTTCTTCTTCTTTCTTTTTCTATTAAAATCAGAAAAAGCTGGGTACAATAGATCCAAATAACCAAGAAAATATGCTTTTACAATTCAGCTAAAAAACATGCTTATTTTATGCAACAAAAATTACAATACACGAGTAACACATGCCACTTAGGACAACCAAGCATATACAAAAGAAGCACCACATAAATAAGGAAAGGGTTACGAAAGGGGGTTGTTCCCATTCTGATGTCTCTAGTGAAGTTGCTGCTAGCATCACAATACTAAATTTATGTCTTTAAATGGTAGCTTAATTGGTTGTAAACCACGCCTCATGAAGCAGAAGTCATTAATTCGAATCTCTCTTCCATCTTCCCTTGTGTAGACATGTCCAAAAAAAAAAGGCTAAATTTATGTTTTTTTTTTAAAAAAAAAAAAATCGTTTGTTATGTACTTTATTTGTAGTACACTTTTTTGTGCATAATGTATAGTTAGATGGGCCACTTTTAATCTTGTGTTTAGAAGTATTCCAGACTGGTCTTCTATCTCTATTTCCTCTCTAACCTATCCACTATTGTGGCCCTTGGCCTCTTTTTTTTTTAATTTAATTTAATTATTTATTTATTTATATATAATTAAAAAGTTAAGATAAAACGATCAGAGTGACTACATTATCTGAGCGTGATCATAATAGTATTTGTTCGTTAAAAACCGCAAAATATGAGCTTAGACAGTAGTCATTCACCTCTTTTTTTTTCTTAATTAAAAAATTAAGATAAGACGATTAGAATAAATCTTTTATCTAATAATGATCATGATAATAAATGTTTGCTAGAAATCGCACAAAAAGAACCTAAATAGTGATCCTTTGCCTCCTTAAGTCTGTAACAATATAGTCAACGACATCTTCCTAGAATAAATTGCCACAAAACCAAACTTAATTTTTCCATCCAAAAGAAGTTTGAAAATAATTGTTTCTATAGCCAATGATTTAAATTTTAAACCAACAACTACGAAACACAATGCATGAAGACAAAGGGATTCCAATTTCAATATCCATTTTTGATAGCTAAAATATTATTGATGTCCCACATTATACTAACCTCAGACCAGGCCATAAGAGTGGCCCCTTTTGTTGTGGATAATGCAAGGAAGTGGATAAGGATGAATGAGCATATGTGTCAAACAACTTTTTATTTATTTTTTAAAATAAATAATTGGCCCAAAAAAAAGGGTTTGATGTCAAACAACTTAACCACTCTCACTTTAATTAAAGATAATTTGATCTTTTCACAACTCTAAGCCATTTTAAGAGTAATGGGATGCATGTTGATGGTGATTGAGAAGGAAAACTCAACCATAAACTCATATTAAAAGAAACGCAAGATTATAAGTATGGTGTGGTGTGTTTGATGCTGCAATAATTAATGTGTTTTTAGATAACTTAAAAGAAACAAAAGATAAGTAAATTTACGAAAATAAAACAAATTAAAAAATCCTAAACTTTTTTTTTCTAAGCTTACACGCATTTAAAGTGACGTTCAAATGGGAGTACTTCAAATTGAGATTATCTAGAGATTTGCATTCAAAGTGCTCTCAAATGGGCTCTCCAACGAACCTCTCGTGGCCGGCACTCGAAGTAATGGTGCGTAATTTTTCTCTTAAGAATTTAATAATTAGACTAATAAAATAATATTATATAATTTAATAATAATTTGCCAGTAAATTGGTTTGGACAAAGTTTCCTCCAAACTGGGTCGGAGGAATTTCCTTCAACGGTTCAACCTAGTCTATAAAAATGACATGTGTCCCTTAACATGTGAGATGCACATGTTTTTTTAATAGCTAGGACAAAGTTGAAATAAATTTTATTAAAAACTCATGTGCATTTTACATGCTATTAAAAAAAATTGAACATGTCACTTTTATAGACTTGGTTGAAGGAAATTCCTCCAACCCAGTTTGGAGGAAAACTTTAAATTCTATATATACTACAAGATAAGCTAAAAAATACAAATTTAATTAGACGTCATAATTTTTTCTTTAATAAATAACCGAACATCTGACCTTGTTTAGATATATGATTTTTTTTTCTTCTTCTAAGCCAACATTAGCTTCTTTAGTTCTAACCATTTTTTTGTGTTTTTAATTAAATCTGAGGTTAGGTCTTCCCCTTTTAAAACCTTGGTGAAAAAACAAAACGTTAGTCTAACGTTTAACCAAAAGAAAGAAAGAAAAAAGAAAGAAAGAAGAAGTTAACCTTAATTAGTAAATTGCTATTAATGATCTTTAATATTTAATGTGCAAATTAAATACTTAGACACTTGGCACAATTTTATATGAGTTGGATAAAATTTCATCCAAACCGATTTAGAGGAAATTTTTGTCCATTTTGTTTTATGATGCGACCCACCAGTAACAAAATATAGGAAATAATAAATTGAGTAGGTTTATAGAGACCTTTTGACAAACATAAGTGTTGAGGTGCAATAGTTCCGCTTTGCTTACATGGACGGCTCTTAGAACATGTCTGACCGGGTGCAATTTTGAATGCTAAAAAAGACTTTGACTTCTCTCATGAACACCAATTAGTTTTCAAATAAGATAGCTTAATGCCCGATCCAATATATAGTATTAGAGCCAAGGTCATAAATTCGAATCGCAGGAGCGTCACGTTGATCAAGAAGAGATTATTGAGGTGTAACAATGTCACTTTGCTAGTACGAATGACTCTTAATTAGAACGTGCCTTACAAATGAAGTATAGAGTTCATTTTAATTTTCTTCGGAACCGCCCTCTCACATGCTCCCTTGTCTCTACAAAGTAGTCTTGTACATTCCGGGCCATAATGTGATCATTTCACATAGCAAAAAAGCGTATGTAATGAAGTGATTTTGATCCAACTAACGTGAGTAATCTTTTTCAAATTAGAGTTTTATTGAAGTAATTTGAAGTTCAAGATTAGACTTGCAAATGAAGTGGTAGTTTGGAGATAAAGTTTTTGAAAATTATTCTTAAAACAAAGTGAAAGAGAGAGCATATCATATGAAGATGAAAAAAAAGAAACAAAAAAGAAATTAAAAGAAAATTGGAATACATTTTTTGTGCACGTTTGGTAATGCTTTTTAGTTTAGTGTTTTGCGTTCTTAAAAAAGAAAAAGAAAAAGAAAGTAAACATAATAAGGTGTTAGTTTCACAGGCATGTTTGAGATTGTGTTTGAGGAGTCTAAAAGTACTTTTAACACTCAAAATATCCGTTTGAAGAAAAAAGTATATGCTTGGTAAAAAATTAAAAACGCTTTTAAAGGTCCAAAAAGCAAAAAAAAATGGCGAAAAAACACTTTTAATAAAAGCTTTAAAATAAAACTTTTGTCTAAAAGCTCTTTTTGATTTAAAAGCTATATCACTCAAACGAAATCCCAAACTATAGGCTTTGCAAAAAACACCAACAAAAAAAATCAAAATTTCAAACTAAAAACAGTACCCCTAAAATATACAAAACCTATTTTTCAAAAAAAATAAAAAAATACAAAAATACAAAACCTATATTACCTTTTATTAAGGAGAAAATTCTTTTGTGTTTTGACTTTGTATTGCCACATTTTTTTTCTAGACCATGTGTACCACTTTAATTTCATCAATTACACTTTGAAGTCTTATGGTTAATTTCCATAAAAGCTAGATATATCGAAGAGTAATACTATAAGTTATTTTTATATCTTTCTTGTATCCTTTTAAAATTAATAAGACTAGTAATTTATTACACATTCACAACAGTTTTTGAGGAATACAAGAGAGACATAAATAGAACTTTTAGTATTACTCTGATCGAATCCGAATTTTGATTTAAGTTGGATAATTCCTCATTTTTTTCTCTTTTTTTTTTTTTGAAGAGTTAGAGATCATGGCTTATAATTTATAAAGGTCAATGGGATACAGGATACTAAACTCATTAGCAAAACTAAATAATAAAAGATGGAATTAGTACTCTATTCAAATTTTCCTTAAGAGGTACAGATGGATATATTAATTTGATAATATAATTATTGTAGCTAATTAATTACAGCCTTAAAAAATATAATAGTCAATGAGAAATTGATTCTTTTCACAATCAAAGGGCAGATCTTAGATCAGACGATAATATTTAACCTATTTATACGTTATGGATTTAGATCAACCTACTTAATAAAATACACATTTTAAAGAACCGCCATTGCTCTTTCAACGGTAAGCTTTATATTATTTAGATTAAAAAAACAAAATCCTCACTCTTTGGACCCTATCCTTAACAATTTCCATGAATTATTAGGCCATTTTCTTTTTGTCAACCATGATTGCTGCCTCTGCAAGGTACAAGAAATACGCGGCTTCAATGCAAGTTTCGACGGAAGAGCTCATTAGATTACTTCCCTAATCCAAAGTCTAACTAAAATAAATAAGTAAAAAGAATTCTACTCCAAGGCTAAAGTAGTAAAGTTTGTTCTCTTTAGCTGCCACAGAGAGAAAACAATTCGATGTTCTTCCCTCCTCCTCCCAAATTTTTTTTTTTTTTTTAAAACACATTGGTGAGTCTAGTGATGCATAGGTTATTGTAATGCTTATTGTTTCGTCTTTCTCTCAAGATTTGTTTTGTGCAACAATCTATGAGGCGGAGTTTTGTCTGCTATTTGGGGTTTCGATTACCTTTAGTCGGTTTCTACGATTCTATTTACACAAAACCCTCTGAGTAGCGGTCTTAGATCTTTGATCTGTCTTTCGTATTTTCTCTTTGGTTCTTTTTTGGGAGCAAATAACTGACAAATGACAGATGAATTATTAAAATGTGAAAGAATCTATCATTGATGGTAGAGGAAGCGAAATGAATTGTAATAATTGGGAATGTGTTTTGTAGCATAGATGGAAAAGAGAGACAATCGTTGTCTAGTTTGGAAAATTTTGATGGATAAGGCAGTGGACAAAGAACATGATTTGCCATAACATGATGCGAAAACTGATTGAAGTTGTTACATTAAAAGAGTAAAATATGAACTTGTTCCTCATGTAGCTAGATATGGCGCTTTTAGTCGATCACTCAAATGGTTTGAGAGTTTTATTTAAATTAGTAAGGCTCTATTTAATAAACGTTTTTTGTTTAACAAACGCACCCTAATTCTCTTTTTAACCAAATCTCCAAAGAGATTAATTATTAGAAGAAAAAAAAATGCTTATTTTTTTTTTTTTCAAACGTCAAAAAGTCTAAATTTCGTTACCATTCTGCTCGGTCACTAGTGAGTCCTCATCATTACTTCATAGAAAGTTTTTGAGAGAAACCAAAATGATTCGGTGCAATGATGTCTATATTCCTTCGTGGGGGTGCTCTTGTTTTGGGAAGGAAGTTTATATATTTATTTACTTTTTGTTTGTTTGTTTATTAATTTATTTTAAATGGGGTCACGACACGTAGGGTATGTTTGGAAAAAGATCAAATTGGACTTTGTAAAATCTTAAAAAAAAAAATTCAAAATCAACCGTAATATTTTTATTTTTTTATATCATATTAATCACTTTTTATCATTTTTTAAATGAAAAAGTCACTACAAAACAAAAAATTTCACTTTTCTATACAAAATATTTATACTTTTTTTTATCACATTAAAAAAATATGGTTGAGGAGTCATCAGCTTGTGCCCACTTTGGCCATCATCTTGTCCCATCACACTCATTAGAGCATTCCCAGCAAACTCTCTATAAGGGAGTCTATTCCTTATGTATAGGGAATAGGTCCAAAAAATCACAAAAAAGACCTTACAGCAGACTCCCTATAGGCTTCCCTAAGTCATTAGATGCTACAGTAAAGCCTTATATATAAGGCTCCACTGTAGCAGTCCACATGAATTATATAATCATAAAAACAAATATTCTCTCTCCTCTCTCCTCCCACGTCTCTCTCTCTCACCTCACCAAACAACAGGACGACACCTCCAAATGCCCCGATCTTCACTTTCTGCGCTGCCTCTGCTTTCACCTCCGGCTCCACCGGCTTCGATTGGTCCGCCGCCTTGTAAGCCTCGCACTTGAACGAATCTCTCCGAGCTTTTAAACTCAAACCCATTTCTGGGTTTTCTGAGTATCTTGGATTTTTTGGTATTCCATGGAAAGTTTTCACGGAGCATATGTACATCGTTTCGGAGCAAATCGAAAGTGTTGCTAGGATAGAAGAAGATAGAGGTGAGATGAGGCAGAGAGGGAGAGAGGTGCAAACCAAAACAGCAAAAATCAGTGGAATCTCAAAAATCAGTCAAAACGTTTCTCAAATTCTATGCACGAACCCAAACCGGGCAGCAAAATCGGAAGTGTTGCTGGGATAGAAGAAGACAGGTGAGATGAGGCAGAGAGGGAGAGAGGTGCGACCGGAGGGAAAAGGAAGAAGACAGGTGAGATGGGAGAGAGAGAATAAATTAAAAGAATAAAAATAAAAATAATATTTTAATAATATATGGAACGATTAAGGAAGCTGTTGGAGTGCATTTTAACATAGGGAAGCAAAAAGTAGTTTGAATCCTTAAATGTTGGAAACAGGACGAAGAAGTTGCTGGGAATACTCTTACCGATTGGCTTTCGGGAAACTCCAATCCACGCTCTTCGAGATTGTCGTTGGAATTTCTGAAACCTGCATGCCATGTGCGTGCCAACCAAAATTTATTCGTGCAGAGTCGTGCATATATATGGGGAAACCATTGTACTTAAATATTTAATATAATATATTTTAAAAAAAGTTTTATTTTAATTAAAAAAAAAAAAATTCACTTTAGCACATTCAATTTTTAGAGTATTTACTATAAGCTCTTTAAATTCATTTTTTTGTTAGTTTGAAGAGCTAATTTAACAAAAAATGCTAAAAACTCCACTTTTCAACATCTTTATTTTAACAAAAAAGTTAACATTATAAATAGTAAAACTTCAAACTTAACAATTACTATTCCCTCTTCATTCTTTAAACAACTATCTTTTTTCTCTCCTCCTTTTTCCTTTTCATTTCTCTTAATACTCGAAAGTTAGATAAATAATAAACAAATATTTGAAAAATAATATTTTAATAAAATAGTGAAAGTGAATTGTTAAAGTAGAGAGGCTGAAAAGTGTGCTCTAAAAAGGTGGGCTGTTAAAATAACAAAAAGTGTACTTTTTGTTATTTTGAAGAGTAAAATTTAAAGAGGCTGTTATGGATGCTCTTATGAAATTTTACAACTTCAAGCTTTAAAATCTTTCATTTTAGATTCTTAAATTTTTAATTGCTCTCAATGTAGACTATTCCGTTAGATTTTATACGTTATATAACGTTTATACTCCTAACTTTTGTATAAAATTTTAACTTTTAAAATATTTTTTTTATTTTTTAAAAAAATTATAGATATTTTGGTCTTCTTTTTGTATTTTTAACGGGTAAAATTAACGAAATTATTTTAATTGAGAGCAATTCAAAGTTCAGAATCTAAAGTGAGATTTTAAAATTAAAAGGTAGTTTGTAAAATCGCGTGAAAGTTCAGATGGCCAAAGTAAAATTTTCCAAAAATAAAAAATATATTACTACAAAAATCACGACAACCTTAAAAAACCAGGAACGAAATAAAAACCGGGGCAGAAACCCAGAGTCGTTGAGATTCCTTTCACAACGGTCCATGGCAGATCTTAGTTTGCACCAGAATAATATAAGTACTATTTATTTTAGATGTTATGGATTTAGATCACTTTTAAACATTACTTGAGAGAGCATCTTCATGATTCCCGCTCTATCAGCTTTATCCATGAATTATTATCCAGAAATGTTTCTTTGCATTTGCATTCCGACCTATTTTTGTTGACTTGGTAATTTGGTATTATGATTGAAATTTTTGATATGATCGGTAAACTTAACACGAAATTAAAAAATTAGGGTTCAAAGGAGTTTGACCCTGTTTAATTAAATGGGTCATCTTATATCTATGCTTCACTCGAACCTAACACACAATATAATAACATGCAAATTTTTACATGACCTGCGAATTCAATCCGAATTCAATGTAAAATTATATGATTATGGTTAAGGCTTGAAAAGTTTAACCTGTTTAATTAAATGAGTCGGATTAAAGTATTACGTGCATCTAGGGCTGTAAATAAACCGGTCTGTTCGATAACCTGTTCGATACCCGCTCAGTTTAACTCAACTCGAGCTCGATACAGAACAAACCCACTCGATTAATAAATGATACATACTCGACTCGCTCGAAAAAACTCAATAGGGGCTTGTGAGCTCAGTTCGTTTAAAGTTTGACAGGTTCGTTTGCCTTTACTCGTTAGCTCGTTTATATATATATATAAATTTATTACTAAAAATTAGTTATATAAATTTAAGTATGTATATTAGTAATTAAGTTATATATGTAGTATAAATTACTTAATATTTATATTTATACTATAGATAAATGTCTAGATGTTTTAAAATTTGGACTTAAACTCTGATCGACTCGACTTGATTACAGCCTTACATCAATTAATACGATCCGAACCCAACACATGAACATGAATTGTTACCTTTATTGGCATATACTATTCTCACAAGATGGACGTGTTAGAATTAATAGAAAGAAGTATTTTCGGTTCTTATTTTATATGCTAATTTTTTCGTAGTCAATCATGGTTACTAGGCAAAGGAGAATAAGATCTACGCGGCTCCAACGCAACTGCACGGGACTCATTGATAAAATGCTCAAAGTAGCTGGCAATTGAACAAATAAATAAATAAACAATAAAAATTCACCAACCACTTGGTCAGATTTTGATAGTCTTCGGTCAACAAGAAGGTGGCATTGACATATTTTTTCATTGAGAATTGATTTTTTTTTTTTTTATATATATAGATCATTGAGAATTAATTAAACCTTAGAGATTGTGATTTTACCTATTGGTAATTAGCTCTTTTGAGCCACTTTTTAGTCTTTTAAGCCTTTTTTAGCCATTTTTTGGGATAGAACCATGATGAGAATGGGGCTATCTCGTACCATCGCCCTACGTACCTCTTTAGGTCCACACACTGACACCCTTTCCTACTTCCATCTCTTTGTTTGCCATGGGTTGTGTAACGTCGCAATGAAGGAGGGTTTCCTTGGGTTTGAGGGTTCTTTATAGAAGTACGGAGCTAGGGGTACAAAGTGAGACGTGGAGAATTTTGAACCTTAATTAGTGCCTTACTTGTGTGGTGTGAATGGTGAATTTCTAGGATGTTTGGGGTATTTTTCTTTTTCTTTTTATTTGTTTATGTATAACATAACATAATATAAATAAGAGTATGCAAATAAGGACTTGGATCCTCTCCATTTCAAAGGAAATGGAGAGGAGCCGGTCCTTGTAAAAACAAGGACAAAAAGGTAAAAAAAAAATTAATGAAGATGAAGAAAGACTATAATGCCCTTGTTTTTACAAGGACCGGCTCCTCTCCATTTCCTTTGAAATGGAGAGGATCCTTCTCCTGCAAATAAGGTTATTAACAACATTCCCAAATATGAGTAGCAATTAGTTAATTAATTAATTATTTTTATGTGAGTAGCAATTAGTAACAATTAGTTGCGGTTAATAATCTTATGCTTTTAGGGGTGTACAAATCGGAAGATTATAACCGCCCAATAACCATTAACCATTAACCGTATACACACATAAGCGCTTTTGAAGATTGTTGAAAATAACAGCTAACCGCCTATGATGGGACAATTAGCAATTTTTTAGGGGCAGATGAAGGCAGTTAATAATTGCTAATTGCCTACCTTTTTTTATATATTATGCATAACTTTTTTTTTTTTTAAAAAAAAAGAACCAAAATTATTTTAAATAAATAAATAAAATATTAAAGAAGGTCACTCAAAAGCCCACACATAAAATACGGTTATCAATATCCAGTTATAGTTTTTAATAACCATTAAACACATAAACTGAATGATTGCGATTATTAAAATTTAATAACCACTTTCTTTTTTTTTTGGAAAAGTAAAACATTCTAGTCACATTCATTCAAAGATAATACGAGCATAAAGCTTTTAAACAACAAAAACTGAAAAATACAGGAAGAATGAAAGAAAAAAAAAACAGAAAGCCAAAAAACATGAGCACACTAGGTGGATGACGGCAGCCAAAGGCTGATCACATGCTTGTCGACAACTGAAGCTAGCGTTGGAAGCGAATTGGGCTAGTGAAACATGGTGGAGGGTGCGAGAATAGACCCGACAGTTGACTATGGACGACAAAGCAGCCCAGAGGAGATCAGCAGTGCACTCAAAGAAGCAGGGGTAGTTTGAGTGAATCCCCTAGAGCGGCACCCACAAAGTGTGCAAGGGGAAAAAGATGGGGGGGTGGGGGGGAACA
This sequence comes from Carpinus fangiana, assembly GCA_006937295.1. NCBI lineage: Eukaryota > Viridiplantae > Streptophyta > Magnoliopsida > Fagales > Betulaceae > Carpinus > Carpinus fangiana. Next base: position 41,538,675 of record CM017321.1, on the reverse strand, counting down.
ACAACTCTCCCCCTCTAGGCGGTGCTCTCTATTAGGAGAAGAAACCCTAGCAGAAAGAGAGGGGTTTGAATAACCACCTTAAATAGTTTCAATTAACAATTAAAATGAGTAACCATTAACCATAACCGTCTGTACATCGCTGCCCACTTTTACAGCCATATATATTAATAATATTATGCACAACCTTAATATTTTTTTTTTAAAAAAAAACTAAAATCATTTTTAAAAAAAAAACACAAAACACGCTCAAAAGTCCATATAGAAAAAGTGATTACATTACCTAAGCAAAACAATTGCAATTATTAAAATTGTCGATTGCAATCCGCTTCTACGGCCATATCAATTGTGGTAGCTCCAGAATTACAAAAATGGTCTTCCGGTTCCACCAACCCCAACCTTCACCAAGAAGAACAAAGAAGCACAGGGGGTTGGTGGAACGTGCTGCGCTGTCACACTCCCTCATAGCCGCGGCCCACAAGGACATATCACTCATTTTTAAGATCTCATTCTTATCCTTAAGCCACGCACTTCCTCTTAAAGAAACACCCAACCGCACCCAACCACGGACCCGGAGGCACCAACCTGAGCGTACACCCTAACTCTAAACTCTCCTAAACCTAGTCGTAGCACAATACTGCTACGCTCTACACTTTTTGAATCTACACCATAACACTATACACCCTCCCCCAACAACCACCACCATATGCCCATTTCCTATAAAGCCTCAGAGACCTTCCCCTGCCTTCAAAATCCATATCCTCTGCGTTTACATTGCTTCTCCTGCTCTCTCATCTTTCAGGTTCGTCTACGCTCTCTCTCTCTCTCTCTCATTGTCAACCAAAATTTGTGAAGGCTTATTTTAAGTATACGCTCTTATTATTCCTCTGATAAATTTTTTTTTTGGTTGTTGAATAAAAATCTCTTACGGTCTGTTTGGCTGCCGAGAAAGTGAAGGAAAAGAAAATGTATTTAAATTTTATTTTTCCTGCTGCAAACTCAGCCAAGTCTCATGTCCGTAGAGACTGCTATTTACACAGATCCCATGAAACTACCTGTTTAATTACAAAGTTTAGATTTCGCTATTTTTTTTTATCCGTGTTAATCGTAGTTTTCTTAAAGGTTAGCATGGAATTCAGGATTTATTTCTCTATTTTTGAGCGATAACTTGGTGGATGAAAAATAAATTTGATTGAAATTGTTTGATTTTGCAGCGAAATAGATATTAAATTATTTTGGTGTGGATAAAATAACAAATAAGATCGAAGATTGATTAAGTTATCAGCGAAATCGAGCTATTGCGAGAATGGAGACAAAAATTGCACAGAGTTTGATACTTTCACCGGGGACAGGTTCGGAGAAAATTGTAAGGGTACCGAGCGGTTCGGTGCGGTTCTCTCGGCGATCCAGGGAACCGGATAGGTTTCATCAGCTAGTCTCTGCTCAATGGCAGCCTAAAACAAGCCCTTCGAATAGGCTCAAAGCGATGTCCTGTTCTTATAAGAACTTTCCAGGTATTTTGCAAAAGATTAAACCTTTTATTTTCCCTCTAATGTAAGGGTTTTATTGTTTTAGAGTAGCTTTTGCTTCTTGATTTGTAAAGCTAATTCAGTGATTGAAACAGTTTCCAATTTAAACAAGGACAGAGTTTTCTTTCAATTTCGAGGAAAAATCTGTCGTTTTAAAAATGCGTGTTTAGTTTAGACCTTCTGATAATTGGTTGTTTCTTTAGCCATTGGAGGTCATAGAAAATTATGACAGTTTTGAATATGCAATCGACATGGAAATTTAAGCAAATCAGATCAGCATCTTGGGAATGAGTGTAATGCAAGTATAAAACATATACGAAGAGTAGTTTTTGGCTTACTGCATTATTTCACCTAGCTCCCTTTAGGTCATCAAAGATGTCAACCATATTAGAGGACCTGTTAAATTTGAAGTCCTTAAAAGTTCTAGTACTATTGCAATCTGTGATGAATTGAAGCACTTGTTTTTATGACTGCGTGCACTTGTATTGGTACCGTAAGTACTTTTGTTTCCAGTTTTGACATTTTATTTCTAATATTACTTTTGTAGCTTCAATCTTGGAAACTGGAGGTCTCCAAGCTTCTTTTGATGACGCTCTGATTTTGAAGGTATGGCATAATTTCCATTTTCTCTAGTTTGATTTGTGCCCATGAAGCATGGTGACATGATAAACTTTTCTTTTCTTTAGTGGGTATGGCATTTATTTCTGTTAAATGGTTATGTAAACTATGGCCTCAAAATCGAAACACTTGAGGCAGCTTGTATCTCATCTAAGGATGCTTTGGGTATTTTTCTTACTGGAATTTAACGAAATTGCAGAATAAGTTGCAAGAGATCGAGCCATATTTAAATGGACGCTGCATATATCTTGTTGGTGAGTTTCTTTGTATAAATCGAAGTCCTTTGTATTTAATAAATAATTATTATTCTGGTATTTGAACTATACCCAATGTGAAAATGCAGGTATGATGGGCTCTGGAAAAACAACAGTGGGCAAAATTTTGTCACAAGTACTTGGCTATTCCTTTTCCGATAGGTTTGTACTCTGACTAATTATTGGTAGGCTTTTTAGACAAAACATTGGTTCTCCAATTGGATCTTGGAAACAAGGGGTGGGAGAGAGAAATTTCTCTAGGAAGGGTGTTATTGTTTAATTTTCCTCACATTTATCTCATTTTTTCCACGGTTCAATTGGAAGCTTAGATATTGAGGAGTTCAATATTCATGTGATATGATGGACTCTCAGAAACTGCGCCAAGTGAAAAATGTGAATCTTGGTGCATGTGAGTTGCAATGAATGTGACAAATATGGTCTACTTTGGGCACATAGGATTCTGAGTTGGAATTAATTGTGACCGCCAGAAGTGTCATTCTTGCATTTTTACCTGTTTCCATGCATTAGTCTACCTCGCAGGCAGTGTGCTTCCTGCATAATAGTGCCGCATTTTGATAATTTTTGTGGATGCTTCAGTGACACGGTGGTGGAGCAGGACCTTGGTGGAACTTCTGTAAAAGATGTATTCAATCTCTATGGGGAGGGCTTCTTCAGAGAAAAGGAGGTTAGTTATGAAGTACTGCTATTAATACATTTTCTACAGTTTTTTTTTTTTTGGTTGGACTTTGGAAGTTCATATCTTTGATGCATTATGGAAGTTTATAATTATATCTTTGACTTGTAGACTGAGGCATTACGGAAGCTGTCTTTGATGCATCGATTTGTTGTTTCTACTGGTGGAGGTGCAGTTATTCGGCCCATCAACTGGTAATGACGAACATACAAATGCAAGCAATTATTTGTCATTCATTTTTGTACGGTTCACTGCTTATGTGACTTGTGTAAATGAGCATGTCTTTTATTTGGTTTGTTAGGAAATATATGCAGAAGGGAATAAGCGTCTGGTTGGATGTTCCAGTAGACGCCTTGGCCCATAGAATTTCAGCTATAGGAACTGGTTCTCGTCCCCTTTTGAATCATGATTCTGGTGATGCATACAAAAAGGTGGGCGCCATTTGTCTTCCATGTTGAAAATTCTCAGCAAGATAAATATTTAAGCTTTCACTTATGGTGTAAATATTGTGAGATGCAAGATTGGGTTGTAATTGCTGCTGTTCTCTTTGCTGCAGACTTATATGCGTCTGTCTAATCTTCTGGAAGAGAGGTTTGAAGCATATGCCAATGCAAATGCGAGGGTTTCCGTGGAAGGTATATGAAGTTTGGGGCCATGTCTTCTTGTTTAAGTTGTTGCTATGTATATCCAAGAAAAGGAAAAAGAGACTGTTCTATACTTTTAGACAGTCGGGGGAGGCTTATTTGTTTGGATTTGGCTTAGCAGCTGTAAAAAAATCTACACATATATCTGCACCATATGTGCTGTAGTTTTTTGAACGGTCTAAAAGCTAAATCCTTGCTGTTTCTGGTGATCTTTATAATTAATGATAATCCATGCCATTTTATAGAGTGATTCTTAAAGTGCTCAAGGCAAGTGCTTTCATTTTGCAGATATTGCAGCTAAATTAGGACATAGAGATGTATCCAATCTCACACCAACTGCTATTGCAATTGAGGTCTCTCTCTCTCTCTCTTACACAACATATATTTGTTCATGGAAAATAGCTGGAGAATAGTTTTGAGTAAATTTGGAAGTTGGTTGGTATTTTATGTTCTTATTTCGTTTCTCACTTGACTTCACATTTTGGCAGGCACTTGAACAAATTGAGGGCTTCCTAAAGGAAGAGAATGGGAATTTTGCTTTCTAGTACAAGGAGCTTCCATGGCTGCCTATTTTGGTACTCGATGATTTTTCTTTCTTTTAATATTTGGGTGTAAGCATTGAGCATGCCATGTTTCTATTTTTAGTAACGGAACATGGCGTGCGATGCGCCTGTCTGTCTGTAATGCTGTAATGGCTAGCGTCTAGCATTCGAAGATAAGAGAAGGTTTCTTGTTGTAGTGTTAAAGATATTGTAGGTGTATATAGTGGGTGGCTGATTAAATGTCACGTTAAGGAATTCTGTGTCATCTCTGGATGATTTCATAATTGATTACGCAAGCCCCGTTTGGTGGTGCTTTCTGTTTTAAAAAAGCCTGTTTGGTTTGTTAAAAGTTATTTTCACGTCAGTTTTAACCAAATTTGCTCCTACAATTATGCAAGTTATTCGTTACGCTGCATCAATGTTGGCACTAAATCAAATAACATTTTGAGGTGAGAAAACACATTCAAGCTAAAAGAACGAGATTTTTTTTAATTTTTAATTTTTATTTTTTAATCTTAACAGATATTTCATCGGTAGGTGAATCATGATGTTAGATGCACTCAACATATACATCCCATTCAACCACTTCTAGTGACATGCCATCCACTACTTTTAACTCCCTCATCACGATAGCTCTTATCTTCCTATGTTTTAGCCTCCACAAACAGTGGATAAACAGAGCCCACTTTTGGGTAGTATTTGGGGCCTATCACAGTACCATGGTTGCAGCCTTGCAGGGCCAACTTGAATTGTGGATAAATGCATTTTTGGTTTATGTGGTTTGGTGTTTTGAGAAATAACTCATTGAGTTTTAAAAAGTAATTAGTCACCCATTGGGGGTAAGCAAAGAACAAATTAGTCCATGATGTTGGAAACATTGACAGAGTTCATTAATGTGTCACAGCAGCACAAATATGCTCAAAGGAGGTGGCCAAACCACTCTTAAGGCTATGAGGATAGTTCGGTCACTCCCATTTAGAGCATTAACGAATTCTGTCAACTTTTCTAACGATAGAAGAGACTAGTTTGTGTTTTTTGCTTACCCAAGTGATTAATTGCTTCTCAATACTCAATGAGTTACTTGTCAAAACTTGAACAAAAATACATTTATCCCTTAATTTTGAGTAAGCAATAAATGATTTCATTACGCTAAATGGAATATGCCACTTGAAAAAGAACTGGGATGCCATGATGTAGATACGCTACACTGTCACTTTCATGTTTTTGTTCCATCTTGAATAAGGTGGATATGAACCACATGCACAACATCTAGCCTCTCTCTATCTTATAGTCATTTTGAAAGCCCACCATAAACTACACACTTTACCCCCCTCAAACTATCCCGTATTTACAATGTCCTTTAAATGTTTCAATTTCTCTAATGTCTACCTTAATCTACTATTGGAGTTGCAATGTTTCAATTCCCATCCGCCCTACAAAAATTCCTAGTTCTGCTCCAGCAAGTGAGGCTCTAGTTTTGTTTAGAGAGATGGAAGCACGAAATGTGAAGGCTGAAGGCTTGTGAGGATATATGGGTGCTCTAGATTTGGGCAAATGCGTGTAGTGATCGTCATTGAGTCATAAAACTAATTTCTACCCTCTGTTAGCCAATGGTTTCCTTCCCCGCGTTTCAAATTGGTCCCTATTAGAGATCAGCAGTTTAACCTAGACATGGTTATATGTCCAGTTAATCTAATGAAGAAGCTCAGTCAGCTAGAGCCCAGCCACAAAGCATGCAGAAGTTCATGCAAGATTGAATAATTACAGATGGAATGCATCAGAAGTTCTCTCTTAACAGCAGCATATTGATGCATTTCATCATCTACATTTGGCAAAATGCCATTCATAAAATTTCAGCTCCAAAACAATTCATCACTAAAAGATTTTGTAATAGAGAGCAAAACAGGCAGGAAGGCCGAGTATAAATCCCAAAGGCATTGAAGATAACAATCAATGTGCATGATTAACTCATAGTGGAGATATAGTGCAACTTGCAGTGAGATGCCTCTTTATTTGAGAGAGAAAAAAACAAAAAAAAAAGAAAAGAAAAGAAAAGAAGAGTGCAGTCAGAGAAAAGGAAATATTTATACAAATATTAAGTTAGAGTTACAGTAACATTTGATGTGCTTGTGACATATAGTAAGCTAGAAATACTGTGGTACTCTAATAGAACTGAAACATATAAAAATTCAAACTAACGGACATTTCAGAGTTTTATGTATATCCCTCATTGAGTATGAGAAAAGGTAAAAACTATCGGAGTAAAAGGTAAATTTGCAATCCAGTTGTTCTGTCAACATTAATTGCCCAACTTTGGTTCAAGGATTTCATTTGTAGGGCTTGTGATAAATATGTTGGAATGAGGATTCTGATTAGAGATCAATTTAAAGTGAAAGCAAGAAAAAACATAATTCAGAAAGTTAATTTCAAGGTTTTAAAATTCAATAACACTTGTTTCCTGAAAGCCCATAAACTTCCTTACACATGATAACTAAAATAACTTGAACCCGTATACAAAGATAAACATGATATGAGGATTAAAAGTACTAATTATATGGAGAACAAGCAGATGAAGAGTATCTTGCAGCAACTCTAGTTATTTCAAATCATGAAAATGGTACAAAGCGCAGACTTGATCTTACAATATGGAGAGCAGTCATATCAAGGGTACTCTTTGAGCAACTCTTCATGACTGGAAATGGTTTTGAGAAGTCCACCTGACACGAATCTAAGTGAGCATTTTCAAAGACTTGTAAGATTGCAATAGCTGCTAGAGTAGAAGACAGCTTAATGCTAGAGTCATGGGGCTCCAAGAAAAAACAATAGAAACTAATGCCTGTTAGCTAATAATAGAAAGTAATCATAAGTGCATTATGCATCAACAACTTAAGAAATATAGGAAGCAGTTCTTAATGCACTACACCTTCAGGATTTGGGCAGCCCTTAATGGGTAGAGCTGCATGAGGTTTATAATTTATTTTATAAAATTTTGGGGTTAGTCCCAACCATTACCATTACTTGACATGAAAATACACCATTAAGGCATAGTATAGAATACAAGACCAAAGTCTCACAACACCCATCTCCTTCCTCTCCACCAACTCTTTGGCACTCACGCCCAATGTAATGTATCGTCCTTGCTTTTAAAAATATCCTCGTTTTAAACAAGATGCATACACATGCTCTTGCAAATGATAAGCAGTCGATAGAATTTTGAGACTACACACATTAGCAGCTCCTTGCAAGAAGCAATGGTATAAATCAAGCACTATTCAAGTAATCTTCCAAAACAAGTTAAAGTCATTCCCGGTTATATGTATGCAAACTGTGGGCATACCAAATAGTCAGAGACACAGAGAGTTCATAGGTCATCCCAGCAGTCACATACTATAGAACACATACTGGTTAGGCCAAAAGTTTATACAGCTCATATATAAAGCACAAACGCATTTCTTATCATGAAACCCTAATATCCATAACCGAGAGTATCCATTCTACGATTCCATAATTCTAAGCACAAAGTGAGTATCTGCATACTACTTATGGATGCTCCAGCAAGTTCGCAAAACAATCATATAATTCCAATGAAGGAGCTTACAACTTGTCATATACAGGCAGTATCACCATAAGACTAACTTATACTTTTTCCAGTATTTGTATGTCCATGAATAACAATTTATTCACATAAAGTCTTATTTTTCACACATCCGACCATCCAATTCCAACAAAAAAATTCATCAAATACAATCTTGTTCAAACAATAGAAGCATAATCAGCAAGCCAAATAGCATTATACCTTCACACATTCAAATACATCAAACTGCAGCCGCCAAGCAGTGCTCGATACAAGACCCACTGGGGAAGAAGCCAACCTTGTCGACCCACCTCTCTCCCACCCTCCCTCTTCTCCACCGCAATCTCCGCACACCAAATCTCCACCACCTTCCTCTTCACCTCCCACACCACAAGCAGCTTCCCCCCCACATTGGCCATCGTCGCCCCGCACAGAAACCTCGGCAGCCCTCTCTCCACGCCCCTCAGCTCCCTCCACGCCTTCTCCTCCACATCGAACCCTCTAATCTTCCCCAAGTAGTCGTAGCAGTACAGAACTCCGTCGACCACGCACGCTCTCCCTCTCCACCCCATGTCCAACTCGCTCTCCACACTCTCCCACTCTCCGTTACTCGCGTTGTACACGATTCCGCCCCGGTCCGCCATCGCATAGACCTTCCCGTCCACCACCGCGCTCGCGTGCATCCACTTGTCTCGGACCTCAATCGGGCTCGCCACCGGTTCCCACGTTCCGGTCCCCGGATCGAACACCTCAGCCCAGTGTGTGGACCGGGCCCACGTGTCCCCTACGCACCCGCCCATCACGTAGATCTTCCCGTCCACCGCTCCCGCGGCGGCGAATTCGCGCCCGACCGGCATGCGCGGCGCGGGTTGCCACCTGTTGAAGCGACAGTCGAGGGCCCAGACGTTAGCGCTGGGCACGTCGTTGATGGACCCGCCGAGGACGTAGATGGTCGATCCCACGGCGGCGTAGGCGGCGCCGACGGGGGCGGAGGGGATGGGTGGGACTGGAGTGAGGGTTCGATCATTTTCATGGCGGGAGGTGAGGCAGAAGAAGAGGGAAGGAGAGAGAGGGGAGCGGAGAGAGAGGTAGAGGAGAGGCTCGGTGGAGTGGAGGAGAGATCGTGTGGTGAAGAAGAGAGGGGACGAGAGGACGGTCCGGATTGGTTTCGACACCAGGGACAGGGTGGGGTGGTGGGAGCGCGGGACTCGGGCCAGGCAGTTCAAAGCTACGTCGTCTGGGAGGGAGGGGATTAGGACTTGCGGTTCTTCGGTTGTGGTGGTGGCGGCGGCGGCGGCGGCGGTGGACATCGTTGGGCAAGGTAGCTGATGAGAGTTAGAGGAGGAGGTAGTGGTGGCATGAGAGGGTTGTCGGAGCTTGTTCCAGGCCTAGGCCCAGGCTCAAATCCGTCAAAACTATTTGTTTACATGGGCCCTTAAAAGAAGGCCCAATAAGAGCATTCCATTGGTATTATTATTTGTCGTGCATTTTTTGACATTAATTGACAACACACACCTATGAAAGAATTTGGGTTTTGGTGAAGAAAGCAGAACATGTTGTTGGGAGTTTGATCCAGACTAGGTCAAAACCCTCATGGATATGGGCAAGGTGATAACAGAGTTGGCATGTAACAAGAGTTGATTGTTTGAATAAAAAAGTCTCATTCGTCCCCTCCTCCAAAGAAAAAAAAAAAAAAAAAGTTTTGAGAAAATCACCACTCATTCGATCAAACTTTTTAGAAGATGTTCTTTGTTTTTTAGTTGAGATGTGACCTAAAGGTGAATAGCTTTTTAAGTGTATTTTGTTAATGATTTTGTTTTGTTTTGTTTTTGCTAAAGTGTATTCTGCTTCCATGACCGGGATACAGTAGGTTGCTTGCGAGAGTTTCAGGAGATAAGATTTGTACCAAGGAAGACACAATACGGCAATACGCACCGAAGAAGCGAGTGATGAGCAGCAGCATAGATAATAATATCATTGACGTATTTTAAAATAAACATAGGTACAAATGCAATTGCATTTCTAAATGTAAATAAGGATGAATCAACCATGGAGCCAACAAACCCAAGTTCAAGCAACTTGCCGCTGCGAGAATATCAAGATTGAGGGGCTTGCTTCAACATGTAACGTGCCTTATTTAACTTGTCGAGATGCTGAGACAAGGAGGGACGTAATAAAACATGGAGGCTGACTCATGTGTACTTCTTTTGAAAGAAAGTCATGAAGGGAGGCATTTTGAATGTTTTTGAGGGGCCAACTAGCTGAGTATGCCATTGATAATACAGTCTGTATAGTAGTAGGTTTAACTACTAAACTAAAGATCAATACTAGCTTGTTGATGGAAGCCCTTGGCTCCCACTATGTCTCTATATGGTCCCATCAGCCTTCCTCTGAGTTTAAAGCCCTTGGCTACCTCAATGCCTTGGTCGCATTGGGAATTGGGCTTGGGATTGAATCTCAGGCCTTTTCCTAGCCTCCAACGTATAGCGCCAGAAAATTTTTCTTCACCTTATGTGCCCATTGGACTTATTGGTTTTATCCCAAGCCCAATTGCATTATATCTGTTTAACCCATATTTTAAATTAAAAAAATATTTAGCTCAATAAATAAGAAAATCTTATTATGGTTAAATTACATTAGCTTGGTGAGGGACCTAAAAAGAAAAATAATTATTGGCTTAAATATGTTATAATCATGTCTTTCTTGACATTCGTTACGCGACAATATTTTAATCACAATTAATTTCAATAAATAATTGTGACTCCACTCCAATAAATATTTTTTTATTAAACAATTAAACCCTTTGACTTACTGAATATTGACTTATGATTCCTCCATTAAATATCTCGTAGCAGAATTAAGGCTAATGATACAACCACTTAATTCTCTACCTTTTTATCACCGAGTCACTAATTTTATGTTATTATCATACTTGTGAAAATGTTATGGCCGATATCTTAAAGAATAATATCCATAAAATCTATATCAATGAGAAATTTTTTTATCACTTTGCCCACTGTCAAAGTATTTGGATTCTCTCATAGAGAAAGCTTCCCCACAATGTTTCATGTGATTACCGAATTTATTGAGGTTATTTTGATCGATGATATGTCTCACTCTTTGATGTATCAAAGCAATCTATATAAAATATCTGAGTCCACAATTCCCTCATAATTCAAAATTAAAGTCTTAAGCAGTCTTTTAAGGAGTTATTGTATTTTCCTAATATATAATATCTTTATGAAAAGACAACTCATTGGTATATTCAATATTGCTTTAGGATCTCAACACCTACACATCAATCCGAAGACGTCACTTCACTTGATCAAGATAGATCACCAAGATTCGATGTATACCAGTCTTATTCAAAAGTCAAAATGGAACTGCCACAGTTCCATTTACAGACTGCGAACTTTCCATATCTAAAAATACAAGGATCATGGGCAAAGACATTGTGTGATAATCACGTTACTCACACTCATAGTTATATTCAATGTTATCCTAGGGTTTTTCACATGCATGATGAACTATTTGGTAATAGACATGTAAAAGACATTTCAAATGTGATTTGCTCAAAAAAGTTTAAGGTGTTTTTCAATTTGAACCCCAATGTTTAAAAATTTGCATTATACCTCTCTAATGTTTCAAAAATTTGAAATTAATACCCCCGTTACTAATTGACATCTAATTAGACAGAAATAACATCACGTGGGTCTCACGTTGGATTTTTATATTGCGTCTTCCAATTTTGCATCCAACTTAGCTAGTGAAATAACATAATTGTCCATCATTAAAACTCAACGCTTGTTTTAATTTTTTTCTCATCAACCCCATTTGAACCCTTTCTAAGTGTCGGGTGTTGGAGTGAAAAAGAAAATGAACAAATACTTCTCACCTGCTCCTATGCCTTCAGTGTACTTTGCAATTGAGGGTATTAATTGCAAATTTTTAAAACATTAGAAGGTATATTACAAATTTTTAAACATTGAGGTTCAAATTGAAAAACAAACTTCAAGAGGTAAAGTGAATTTTCTTCAAAATTTAATTAGTAAATAAAACAAATATTCATTACAAACATTAAATGTCATAACGGATATGAATACTAGGACTCAAGGCATATATAATTTCCAACACATTGTGCCATTCAGAAACCTTGATAGCATTAGAAAAACAAGTAGGTTCACTTAGCGATTTGTCAGAAAGATGAGAGCTCGAGTAATAGGATAACTGATAGTGTTGTGTGTAAATTAATGAGGTCGACTGGAGTTGTTTTGTGCCTAAGTTAGTCATAGGATGAGTTCTCGTGTGAGCAGTGGAATGATAGTGAGTATCAGGCACATGGGGAGCTGCAAATGAGGACATATTTAGAGGTTGATTTTGAATGAGCCATAGGAGAGGGAATTTGAGCAGGAGGAGGAGACATGGAAGGCTGTATAACATCATATTTACTTTAAATAAGGAATACCCAAATAAAAGGGCTAAATGCATTAATAGAAACAACAGGGGAATGCTCTTATACATCTAAATAAATTAACCCCTAAAGGCATACAGAATTTACGGATAAATTAGCGGAGGACTAAGATAACTCTGCATATATATGAAAGATGTTACCTTTTCTCGACACGGCAAGCTGATAATGGACTTGCATCACACGAGTGTTAAGACTTCAATAAATCGACTTTTATTGAGTATGTACATGAGTGTAAATAGAATACAATCAAAACTAATCTCCTTAATACATGGAGTTAGTTCTATCTAGAAAACTGAATACAAAATTCAAATATATAAAATCTAATCTACACATTTAAATTCCCAATATTATCTATGCTTTGCTTTGATTGGTTGTGTTTGAATATCTGCTACATTATACATAGAATCTTGCTTAACAACCCCCTCAAACGAAGGGGAATACGATGAACATGAAGTTTGGTGCACAGTTGTGACAAACGAATAGCAGAAAGTCCCTCTGTGAAGACATTCACAACTTGATCAACTGTAGGGATATATTTGGGAACAATATATTTATTCAAACCCTTCTCACAAATAAAGTGATAATCCATTTTAATATGCTTAGTCCGAGCATGATAAATTGGATTTGAAGCCAAAGCAAAAGTCCCAACATTATTACACCAAATAATAGGTGGAGATAGCAAGGGAATATGTAAATCCTTAAATAACATCCGCAACCAATAAAGCACAGCAGTAACAATAGCCAAAGACTGATATTCGGTTTCGGTTGAGGAGTTGTTTCTTAGCACTCCATGATAGTAAACTAGACCCAAGAAATAACGCAAAACCACTTGTAGATCGCCGATCATCCAAAGAATCAGCCCAATCCGAGTCACAAAATGCATTTAGTTGAAGAGAAGATTTGAAATAATGAAGACCATGATCAATAGTGGCTTTAAGACACCCAAGTACTCGCTTTGCTGCTGTCCAAACTCCAATGCCTAGGAGAATGCATTGTGTTTGAATATCTGTTGCATTATACATAGAATCTTGCTTAACAACGAGCTCATGATTCTAATGCAAATGCCATCTCCAATAGAGGCAACGAGATGATGTAATACAACCTAAAAATGATTACAACACACTTACAAAAATCATTTGATTCCGAAGGTACTAGTCGGTAAAAGCAAGATTGACAACAATTATGGGAGCTAGCATCATTTGCAGGCGTGGGTGGGGTTGGAAATGATTTGAGGTGGAGGAAGAAGGGACGAGTCATCAATGAAGCCATACATATCTTGACCTTAGAGATAGGCGTGGATATGGGTCTTCCACGACAGAGAGATTTATCTCTTGAGAGCTTTATGTGAAGAGTAGATTCATATTGGGTACGATGAAAACGACACGGTAATGGTTGGTGGGTGGGGTTTGTTGACGAGGTAGTGGAAGAATTTGTTGATTCGGGGATATCCATTGAAAATGACTTTAATCCTTATTTAACTCTCAATATATACCTTATTAAAATCACACAAATATCTATATAATAGTTTATTCACTGGGCTTGCACTAATAGTATTATAACTTAAAATTTAGGAGAGAAATGAGAATAAGAAAGATAGACTCAGAGAATTAAGGTAGTTTGGTTTATGGTCTACATCCACACATGAAAGCCTTTTCTATGGCTATATCTTTCCTTAATATATTTGATGGTATACAATACTCTATTTATAGAAAAAAAAAAAAGTATGAATGTTACAAGTATTTCTACTTTTATATTAACATCAGTAAATTTAATGTATCATTTGTAAATCTTGTCATTTGAGTTTTTGTAACTCTTGACGCTTGAGTTATTGTAACTTTTGACTCTTGAATCCTTTATCTTTTGAATTATTGTAACTCTTGTCTTAATAAATTGTTATTTATAATCATCATGCATTTTAAGAAAATTCTTTCAAATTTTTAAAAACAATTAATTTAACTCTTTTAAATTTTTAATTTGATTCAATTCACCATTAACGGAATGATTAAAAAGACAAAATTATCTTTATATTTTTGTCTTTTTGTTAATTTTAACTTTTGTTACTGTTCCAAACACACCGGTGGTTTGTCCAAGATGAGAATGACGATGGGGTGAAAATTGGAATAAGCTGGTGACGTGTTGTCAAATGCATCAACACAAGGCAAAGAGTGGAAGAAATATCTCTCTCAAGTTGCGTCTGTGTGTTTATATATATATATATATATATATATATATTAATATATGGTGTGCGCATAAAAGCTCAAAATAGACAATCGTACATACACGTGGAATAATATATTGACAGCTTTGTTTTTTTTTGACATGTCCGAGCACAAGAGTATTTATTGACAGCTTTGTTGAGACACTTTTCCAAGCCGAAATGAGTGGTACTTCGGTACTACTTCTCCTCTAAAGCCCCTATCACTTTTATTTTATGCGGGTTCACTACATTTATTGTGCAGCTTCAATTTATGTCCATTTCCGGTGGTCTTTATGGGTGTGTTTGTGAATAGATCAGGGCGTTGTTTGGTAAACCGATTTCGGATCAATTGTTCACGTTGATGTACTGTAGCGGTCGACAGGTGGGCATCTGATTTTGAACTTTTATTTTAGTCAAAAAGGGTCAATTACAATTTTGCCCTTGATCACGTTTTCTCCCCCTCCTTCTTCTCTCCTGTTTCCTCCAGCCCTCACTGACTTGCGAAACATAACTTCTAACTTCGACCCGCTTCTTCTATTCCCAGACATCCTTCCTCACAGTCCACATGTGCCTTCGAATCATACATTCAGTACGCCGAATCGTCCCTTTCCTGCGACGAATCTTCCTTCCCCCTCTCCCCCATGCTCTGTTCGATTCCCCCTGTACAAAGTTTATCTTCTCTGTACCATGAACACTGGAAACGGCAAAGGGACGAAAAATCGACCAGGGAAGTAAGATTTAATTTTCAAATTTGGTAAAGGGATTTCGATGGACTCACTGCTTAGAGCGGCGACGAAGAGAAATCGGAGAAGGCTGAGCAGATAGACAATCGGATTACCCAAACTGCGACGATGCTCTGTTCGATTTTTCTCTCCCCCCACGGCCCTGATTTTTCCGTCCAACCCGTGGTGTTTTGTTCCGTGATTTTTTGGTTCCGCTGGGCGAGAGTGGGCGAGAGTGTTTTGTTCCGCTGGGCGAGAAGGCTGAAGAGGAATGCCATATAAGGGTATAAAAGGAAATTCATGCTCTGATGTACTGAGATCTATGATGAGGTGTAAAAGAATTATTAGGTAAAAGACAAAAATATGCACAGTACAACCCAAACAGTACATCCGAAATTCCTTTGCCAAACACCACCTAGATTGGAGAAAGTGAATCGGTATTGTAACATATTTGATTGATGTGAGAAAAAAAGTAAGAATGTTTTGTATAGAAAAGTAAAATTTTTTATTTTGTAGTGATTTATTAATTTGAAAAGTAATAAAAAGTAATTTATGTGATATAAAAAAAGTAAGAATGTTGAAATTGATTTTGAAAAAAAAAATTTGGGACTTTACAAAGTCTAGTCCGGTCTCTTGGCAAACATAACCATATGTTTTAGTTAAAACTACAATATATATATTATTATAAATTAAATAGTAAAAATTTATTATAATAAATAATTAAAGTAATTAAAAAATTTAAATTTATTATAATAAATATTAATAAATAGATAAAGTAATAAATAAAAGAGAAAATTGGTATTAATATAACAGAAACCATTCAATTATTTTAATTAAATTTTTATCATTCAATTTTTTAACAGCATATATGCTGTAGTTTTAATTACAGCATATAAGCCAAATCCTTTCATGTGATATGAGGATTTTCTAAAATAAATAAATAAATAAGTAAATAAATCTCTTTTCTTAGAAAAAAAAAAATATTATTATTATTAAAAAAAATGCAAATTAAAAGGGTCTTCTCCTACCGACTCTGGTAATAGAGAGCTACAAAATATGCTGCACTAACAAATGAGTTTTGTTTTTTTTTCAATAAAGAAGTATTTATTAAAAAAAAAAAAATTATACAAATAACTGAAAAAATCAGTATTCTGATTTCGATGCTTCCCACCTAGGAGGCAACAAATGATGATATTTCAATTCTTCCCCGGCCCCCAATGATTTAATTGAAACCCTTACATTTTGGCGCTTTTTGTGAATGGAATAGGATGGGGGAGTGAAACAGTATTATAGCATATCTTATTGATACGGAAGAAAAATAAGAATATTTTATATAAAAAAGTGAAAAATTTTGTTTTATAGTGATTTTTTTATTTAATTTTTTTATTTGAAAAGTGATAAAAAGTAATTGATTTGATGTAAAAAATATAAATGTTGGAATTGATTTTAAAAAGAATTTTTGATGAATGAGGTGGGTTCATGAACAGTACTAAGGGTGTTCAAGCGGTTATAACCGGCGGTTATTTGTAATAACCGCCTCCGCTTTAGGAAGTTATCGGATTTTCAATAACCGCAACCGTCTCTGTCTAGGCGGTTAGCGGTTATTTTATAACCGGCGGTTAGCGGTTATTCAAACCGCTAACAAGCGGTTATAACCGTTTTTTTAAAAATGGGCTTTTGGACTTTTTTTATATTTTGGGCTTTCATTTTTTATATTTTTTGGGTTTATTTCACAATACAAACCACTCACTGAAACTCTGAAACCAATATCAAAACATACTACAACTAAAACCTAACAAGTGAGAGTCTGAGAGACGAAAGTGAGACAGAGACGGAGACGAGTGAGAGAGGGGCTGCGGCTTCGGGAGAACTCAAAGTTAAGATGAAACCTAACGAGTGAGACTCTGTGAGAGAAAGGTTGCGGATTGTGTGAAATATGAATATCTGGGAGAACAAGATAAGGTTTCATCTTATAGACTTATATAATATAAATAATATATAATGAGTGAGAAAGGGGATGTGGCGTCGTTTTGGTGTTAAACACCAAAATGACGCCATTTTTTGTTTTTTGTTTTTTTATAATATTTAATTAATATATATTTATAAAACTATATATAAATAAAAGCGGTTAACGGTTACAACCGTTTTTTCATACCCTATAACCGTTAACTGCAACCGTCCTAGGCGGTTAGCGGTTTTTAATAACCGCTTTACAAAGCGGTTAGCGATTATAAAAAAGCGGTTAGCGGTTATAACTGCTCCGCTTGAACACCCCTAAACAATACCATTCCACTTGGAAGCCATTTTCTTTGAAAACATAGCCTTTGGATTCGGATCCTATCTTGTTCAAAATGGGTAGAAAAGTATTCAGTTTATGGTTCGAATTTATTCTTAAACATTTTAAAATTACAAATGAGACAAGTGTCATACTACTTTTTTTTAAAAAAAATAAAATTTATTAGCTAACCACCCTATATTGGTCATAAGGGATGACTAACCACCTCATTTTTGCCCTAAGGGTGGCTTTGGCCACCACAGACTGATCGGTTTGGCTTGGTTTGGGGCGGCCGAAGCCACCCCTTAGGCAAAAATAGGGTGGCCGGCCACCCCCTATGGCGAAGATGAGGTGGCTAGCCATCCAATTATTAGTTTTTATTATTTTATTATTTATTTTTAAAAATTTTAAATAATTTTTTTATTATTTTTAATTAGTGTGACACGTGTCTAATTTGTGGTCCTAAGATTTTTTAAAAAAAAATCTAGTCATGAACTGAAAATTCTCCAATTCAAAATGTACCGAAGAGGATCCGGATATGTTTTCTTATAAAAAACTACCTCATTGCTCTTAAATTATTACGTAGTTTGTTTGCAATGTCTTTACAATTATTATATTTTTTTTTTATGTGTCCACAGGAGAGGAAATGAGATTCAAACTAAAAATCTTTACTTTATTAGGCGTAATTTCAGTCGATTGAGCTAACTTTTGAATGTCTTTATAATATATATTTTTTTTTTTGACATGTCCATACAAGAGAATGAGAGAAAAAATTCGAATTTGTGACCTCCGCTTTATTAAACATAGTCCTACAACCGATTGAGCTTCTCCTTGAAACGTCTTTGCAAATTTTATGAAGATATAATGAACGTTTTACATCACATAAAAATATAATTAATGAAAATTTAATTGAATTTTAATTGTTGGGTGATTGGAATTTAGGAGGGTGATCCCAAAACAAATTTATGGACAATGATAAACAATTAACGACAATTATGATATGTAGTAATTAATAATAATAATAATAATGAAAGAAATAAGTACAGCGCAATATCTATCCGAGAGTCTCTCAGGTCCCTCTCAGCTTTCTCTCTCTACCTGTAGCCTATTGCGGTATTAATTCCGATCATTATTCCAGCTCTCAATGCGTTACTTGAGACGAAAATGAACTGTCGCCGTTATTGATGATAATTGGCACCTCTTTATAAAAACTCCGATTGTCGTTATTGACGATGAAAATGAACGGTCAAATTGGGCTAGCCCAGCAAACAGTCAACATAATTGACCATTGCTTTAAGTATTTACACCCCGTTTAATTAATATTTAAATAATTAAAGTTAAACTCGGGTCGCCGTTATTGATGATGAAAATGAACGGTCAAATTGTAGTGTCAAATTGGTCGCCGTTATGCCGCATCATTACACAGAGAACATGCCCTATTCAATGCATATAAGCATTTCGGATAACCCCCACCACATACACCTCTACCCTCTCTCTCTCTCTCTCACTCTCATGCCAACTTTCCCCCTACCCCACGTGAAACTTTCAACTATCCCCCTCCTCTCATTCTATTTTCATTTTCATTTTCTCATTTTCTCATTTTTTCTTTTTTTTTTCTTTTTTCTCTTTTTCTTTTTGTCACATCATTTTTCACTCTCCCCCGCTTTAACTAATTACAACCTCATTGAAATTGGGTCAAATCAAGCAACTTATACGTTTTTTTTTTTTAAAAAAAATTAATTTAATTTTCTTTATTTTTGAGCAGAATTTCATTCCAAATGAATAGGGTGTTAAAATATCACCCAAGAGTCCAAGACTTCCTTAGTTCCTTTCATTATATATAGTGTTAGTATCTCAAAGCTACTTACCCTCCACCAATACCACAAGCACAGACACTGAATCCTCCCTTTTTTTTCTCTCCCCCCTTCCCCCCCTTCCCCTCCTTCCCTTTCTTCTCTCTAAGAAGAAAAATGGTGTCGGTTTTGGACACAAAGGACACAAGCTTGTGGGTGTTCACATTACCAGCTTTTCTTGGGTCCAAAAACCTTCTGGATGGCTATGTTTTGTTTGCATTCTCTATGGCGTTTCTGTCCCTCGCGCTTCTCACTTGGGCCTTTGCGGTTGGGGGTATTGCATGGAAAAACGGCAGGAACCAAAGGGGTAGCGTTTCCATCCCCGGACCACGGGGTCTTCCCATCTTCGGGAGCCTATTCACGCTGAGCCGTGGCTTGGCTCACCGCTCCTTGGCTGCCATGGCTTGGAGTACTCGAGCTAACATCCCGCTCATGGCTTTCAGCCTCGGCTCCACCCCCGTGGTCGTAGCTTCACACCCCTCCACTGCCCGAGAAATCTTGACCTCCCCGCACTTCGCTGACCGCCCCATCAAGCAGTCTGCTAAGAGCCTCATGTTCAGCCGAGCCATCGGCTTCGCTCCCAACGGTACCTACTGGCGGCTTTTGAGAAGGATAGCTTCGTCCCACCTATTCGCGCCCCGGCGCGTTGTAGCCCACGAACCCAGCCGCCAGCTTGAATGCACCGCCATGCTGCGCAACATAGCAACCGAACAGCAACTCAACGGCACCGTGTCTCTGCGAAAGCACCTCCAGGCTGCCTCCTTGAACAACATCATGGGGAGCGTTTTCGGCAAAAGGTACGACCCGGCGCATGATGGCAAGGAGTTGGATGATCTGAAAGAAATGGTTAAAGAAGGGTTTGAGCTCTTGGGAGCCTTCAATTGGTCTGATTATCTTCCATGGCTGACTTATTTCTACGACCCGTTTCGTATAAATGAACGTTGCTCCAAACTCGTTCCCCGCGTCAGAAAACTCGTCCGGGGCATCATCGAGGAACACCGAGTCGGCCAGTCCAAAAACCTCTCTGATAATGCTGATTTCGTTGATGTTTTGCTCTCTTTGGAAGGTGAAGAGAAGCTTCAAGAGGATGACATGGTTGCTGTCTTATGGGTACGTAACGCAGCCTTTTTCTTCTTATTTCTCTTGGTCTTAGGGGTCTGTAACTGTAAGTATTAGGTTTCTGAGTCAACTCACCGTGCTTGACCGTGCAGGAAATGATATTCAGAGGCACTGACACCACCGCTCTGTTGACTGAGTGGGTGATGGCCGAGTTGGTCTTGCACCCGGGGGCCCAAGAAAAGCTTCAGAGGGAGATCGACAGCGTGGTGGGAAATAGAACGCTGACGGACGCCGACGTGGCAACACTATCCTACTTGCAGGCCGTGGTCAAAGAGACTCTCCGTGTCCACCCGCCCGGGCCTCTGCTCTCCTGGGCCCGCTTATCCACATCGGACGTCCAGCTCAGCAACGGGATGTTGATCCCCGCCAACACAACCGCGATGGTGAACATGTGGGCCATCACGCACGACCCGCACGTGTGGGAGGACCCACTGGAGTTCAGGCCGGAGAGGTTCCTGGAGACGGACGTGGACGTGAGGGGTGGTGATCTGAGGCTGGCACCCTTCGGGGCCGGGCGTAGGGTTTGCCCCGGCAAGAACCTAGGGCTGGTGACGGTGACCCTCTGGGTGGCGAAGTTGGTGCACCGTTTCACCTGGGTTGAAGACGCGGGTCACCCGGTGGATCTGGACGAGGTTCTGAAGCTGTCGTGTGAGATGAAGCATCCTCTGCATGGTATTGCTGTGCAAAGGAATAGTAGTACTGGTTTTTAGGGTTCGATGGTGGGCTGGGGAAGCTAGGTAGCTGTATATTTACTACAATACTAGCTTTTGATTGTTAATTTCTAGTTATCTGTTTGGTCTGTTTTTAGGATGGGGTTTAAGGATTCAAAAAGTTTGGGGTATAACGGTTATAATCCTATCATGGGAAAGATCAGGGGCTCCAATTTTGGTATGTTTTGTTAGGAGTCCTGCATTTTGTGTAAACTTTATTTGCAACTACTCGATCGTAATGGACTACTATGGTCAAGTCTCTAGCTAAACTAATTATTAGGGATTTGCTGACTCAGATTATTAATTATATATTATTTCATGCAAAGTAGATGATACTATATTTATTTTTTCATGCAGACGGCATTTCTCAATCTATTAACGCATGAAATGCTGGGGACATCTGTGGACGTTATGGTTTAAATAATTATATAATTATTAAACAATTAAAAAGAAGTGAAACGTTATACATCTTTTGTTTTATCCTACGTGCTACAGCTTTAAGGTTTAGATCAAGCTATTTTTCTAGTTTAATTCCATATTCTAAACGTACCCAGGTTCTACCGGAGGGTATTCGAACCTGGTGAAGATGCCAGTTGGGCAGAACAGCTCGATTGGAAGCTTTGTTGGATCACGTCCGAACACTACCGGGAGAAATCCTTAAAACCTTGTTTGAATGCAGGCTTCAAAAATTACTTTTCCAGGGTTTTAATTGCGTTGAAACTGTCTTTTCTCATGGTCTATATAAACACTAGAGAACATGATTCACATGCCTATGATTCAATTATCAGTTTCTCTTAGAACTTGCTGAAAACCACGTAAGTTATTAAACCTTTAAGCCGGCCACCGGAGTTCATGTTGCAGAGGAAGCTTTATAGAAGTTTGGTCAGAGTTCTGGATCTACTACAGTAGAAGACAAACAAGTAGCTAGTTTGTTTCTATTATAAAGGTTTCGTGAGTATAAATTGATTGGGATTGGACTTACGTGTTATTATTAAAATAATAATATATATGTTGTAGTAAAAATAATGATTAAGATTAAATTAATAATGAATTAATTTACTAAGCTTTGATTGACTATAGTGGTTTTGATTTAGTTGACTGACTATAGCAATTTTATTTTTGAAGAATTATTCAAAGGGTTTCCACTTTATCATCATAATTATTGTATTTGATTTTTTTATTACTTCAATTAAGTTTGGTGATTGTTTCTAGGGTTAACCTATTCTCCTTCCTTTAGGTGTTGTTATAGGTAATTGATTTTTTATTTATTTATTTTATTTTATTTGATGGTAGTTGGATTATTGACGGTGCATAAAGTATTAGTTGTTATTATTTTGTATTTTTTTTAATGTATATTACTAAATGGTATGTTATGGTAATAAAAAAAAAAAATTGAATCATTTAATTAAAAATAAAGTAAGATTTTAAAATCTAATTATGGTAAAATTGATAGGAATTTGATTCCTATTAATTGTATTATAATGTTTTTGATTATTATAATAGACAAACAATTACTACCCATAATAATGGGAACATTTAATCTTCTTCGGTTCGGTATTTGTACGTAAGAAATGTTAATTTGTTATCTTTTTTTTCTTAACATTTCTTTAGAATAGAAAGAAAATTTGAACTATTTATCTCTACTTCATAAAGTATAATGCCGGACTGATTTTAATTGGACTATCATTTGGAAATGTGAATTTGTTCTCTTTGTATCACATCCTTGCACTAAAATATTAGTATCTACTTTTTTTTTTTTTTTTTGAAAAGTGTGTCAATTTTAGAAAATTTATTTTTAAATACATATCATTGGTTTTCATAATTATTTTCATTAAGTCAATTCAAATAAATTCAATATTAAAATTAAATTAAGGAATAAGTTTTAAAATTATACTTATTAAATTTTTTAAATAGATAATATAGTAGTGGATAAATAGTATGAAATGGGGTGAATGTTATCTAGTCTTATATAAGGGGTAAACCGGGTAATGTTACTTGTCAATCAAAAGCTTCTCTCTTTATTAAACTTATCTTTAGTTCTCTTTTTTTTTTAGCCTTTGGGGAGTTCTCCTAGGGAGGAGAGATGGATCATTTTCCCTCCTTGGCCCCACACCCCTCGCCACATCTGTCACTCTATGTGGAGTGCACTCTCATGATAAATACTCAATTTTTTAAAAAAATTTTGTCCAATTTTTACTTTTTTATTTTTTTTAAAAAAAAATAAAAATTTCATTCAGAAAAATGGTCATTTTTCATAAAAAAAAAATGACCATTTTTATGAAGAAAACTATAATTTTTAATTTTTAAAAAATACCAATAAAAAGAATGACAAAAAATATATATTATTACTTCAGAAACTTTTTTCATTTTTTACTTCGTTTTTTTTTTTAATAAAAAAGGTAAAAGTTAGGTAAAAAAGTTAAGCCTTTAACATTTTCCATTCTTTTTTTCTTCTTTTATAGTATAAGACATTACTTTTTTTGGCATATTTTAAACTAATTTTTCTTTTATATGGTCATTTTTTAATTTTTTTTTTTAAATGTCTTTTTCTTTATAATAATGATTAAAAATAAATACCAGCTCAACTGTGCTGCAAAAGAAAGCCACATGCATGAGTGCGCTCGAGCGCACTTATCAACTCTAGAAACCGTTTAGTGCCGTTTTTAGGGTAAAAAAACCCTAGAAAGCCTAACAATAGTAAGAGAAGAAATAAAAAAGCAGGCTGGAGACATAGGACGAAAAATGGCACACTAGCAGTCTCTTTAGCTTAGTTTTTCTTTTATGTTTAGTATTTTTGTTTGTAGAATTTATTCTTCATAATTATGTAACTAATTTCTTAATTAAGGTTGAGGATGAAGTCTCACCAATGAAGAGCAGCCATATTTTTATGTAAGTTGATATTTTTCGACTATATAGTTTGATTTTTCAATTGCTCTATTTCAATTCAATCAATTGGAGAATTTTATTTAATTGATTGCTTGGGTTTTCTTTGTAAGAACATTGGATATTCATTGTGATTTGTTCTACGGATACATTGGATAATTTAATTTAAATTGAATATCTTTTGTGATTTGTGCATGAACGGATATATTGGATGTTTCAATTAATTCTTTTAAAGCAAAGTAGAACATATATAAGATTTCGGATATATTATTGACCATGAGAATATGTTGTTATGATTTTGTGAGTACGGATTAAACAACCTTAGTGCTTCGTTATTTGATAACTTTCACTTTATTTAGTTTATGCTTTTGATTTTCTATTCAACAAAATCACTCATCTTTCAAAATTAGGTTGAGATTTAGTTGGTTTAGGCCTCTTACTTGCACTTGCAACACTATATTGCAAAACGATTTGAGCACTCACGAGTACATTAGAATTTATACAACACTTGGTAAAGTCTTCAGTCTTCTTTCCTTTAAAAGTCCTCTTAAAATTTTTAACCTAACAAGTCACAAGCATTGCGTGAGTATAAGGCTTAGTAAGTAAATCTTTTACTTACAGCCAAGTATGAAGTGAGCTCTTATTTATATAAATAAATAAACATGTTTTTATTGTAAATAAAAGAGGTGTTGCCTCTATTATTACACCCTAAAAATAGGGTTTTAGTTTGTGTGAAGATTATGTGTAATCCTACAGACAATCTCCTATAAATTTCAATGCAAAAAATGCTTTAATATGTTATCATTATCATATATGGTACACCTAAGATATTATTCATTTTGAGCAGGGGTAATACTATTCCAAGGAATCTGTAATATAATATATTGTTTGATATCGTGCATTACACTAGTAGCCTGATCAAGTCCGACCCCAGATGGCCCATGCTACTAATAATGTACGTATTGTAGTTACCTTTCAATCAAACATGGTTACGCCAATTACAAAACAATCATTAGATCTAATGCTCATATAACACACATTTTACTGTCATCGTATGCTCGCTTTGATTCTCTTGACATTATGAACTCCTACTATAACAAAACATATATTATCGTCATGCGTAGTTTTGGGTGGCTATTCTAAACACATACTCCTATTGAGTAGCGAACTAACCTAAGGTTACAAAAACCCTATTTTTAACTATTCTAGACATTGTTTACATGTTCTGGCTTGTGACCAAACTTTCGAGCTCGAAGGTGAACATTTAGTGATAATGCAGAGAATTTTCAATCTCCTATCTCCAATTCACCACATAACAATTCTTATGTTAGGCTCTTAATTAATACATGTAAACATAACAAACGATAATAGCATAGCATGCAAACATAAGTAAACATGGGGGTAGCATGCTCTCGCTTTCACGATCTTTTTCTTCACAGCTTTAAGTAGTGCCACGTCATGTACAGCGAGGAGTCAGATTTTTACTGCTTGGCACGTGATAAGATGTCCATTCCAAGTTCCAATGAGCTGCTCTTCCTTCTTTTATACATCAAAATGGTCAAAAAAAAAGAAAAAGAAAAAAAGAATTTAAGCGAGAAACGTGAAATAGGTTTCCGACATTTAAGAGCTGCAGTTGTCTCTCTCAGACTCAGTCGGTCACGCCCTTTTGGCTTTGGCTTCTTTATCGCATGCCCCATCATGTCGCCCAAAATTGCAGCCTAGCAGTAGCAGCTTCCTTTACTCTCACTGAATCATGCTATTTCCATTCATTAATTTATTTATTTATCACAAATATTCTGCAAATTAATATAAGTTTATATATATATATATATAGATATATATGGGTTTGCACGATTTCAAAGGGAAAAAAAAAAAGAAAAGAGCGAGAATCCAAACAAAAAACAGAGTGCTGCAGGACTGGAAGGAAGAGTGTGTAGTAAAAGCAAGACGATTGCCAACGAGCTTGACCAATAGGAAGTTGCAAGTTTAAATGCAACATTGAATGGGACCAACAAAACAAAGTTGTTTGTTTGGCACACAAAATCATCTCATCTTTCACGGCGGTGCTCCATACACAGACCCTTTTCAGCATTTTTGCAGAGCACCAAATATAGAATACAAGTTAAAAACAACAGTAACCAAACCGATAATGGGCTGGTGCCTGGCGGAGAAAGTTAAAAAAAAAAAGTACAAAAAGTAAAAAAAAAAAAAAAAAAAAGATAGATGAGATGAGAGGGACGTAACTGATGACAAAGATAAAGATGAGGTGCAGTAAATAATTGCCATTTTCACGTGGTTTTGTTGCTTTTCGAAGTCTGAGCGAAACAGCGACCCAAGAGATAGGGTTTGGAGGGGAGAGTACAGATAGGCATAGCTGGCCTGAGAGGAGGAGATTCTCAGTAGACAGGATCCCGATCCCCCCCCAAGGAGGAAGATCTCTCATCAAATCACCGTCATCATTTTCTTTGGTGTCGAATCGTACGGTCGGGGCGCAGTTGAGGAATGTGATCCACGCGTAGCTGCGTGTCAGTGTAAAATGGTGGAGATTTTTAATTTTTAATTTTCTTGGGGTACGTAGCTAGCCATGCGCCTCTCACTCGCGCCAGCTGTTTTTTTTTTTATTTATTCGAAATTAAAAAAATAAAAATAAAAACAAAAACAAAAATGTCCTTTCATTCACACTTTCACGCCTCTGGCCTGGTTTTGTTATGGTACATCATTATTTTGTTTGCGCGCGCAAGTATGTCGATACGGCTTCTAGAAGGCTACCAAACAGCAAATCTTACTAATGGGTAATGTCTATTTTAACCCTCTATACACATTTGCTCATCAAATACATTAATTATGAATACTTAATAGTGAGGAAAGAATGTTGAATAACTTTTATATTTAACTTGTGTGGGATTAAGGTTTTAATTCAGTCGAGTCGAGCTTTAAGATTTTAAGATTGATTTGCTTACGAAAATGTTTATTTCAGTCGAGTTACAAAATGTGCATTTAAGGTCGGCTCGTTTAAAATTCGGATGAACTTGAGTTTGTTGAGAATGCTATTCAAGTTGAACTGAGCTCAACTCGAGCACAAGTTAAGCCGTTAAATTCTTTAATGTATTTATTTATGGATAATGCTTGGTGTTCCGAAGGGTTTTTCCGAAAACCCTTCCCGAATGACATGGCAGCCCTTTTTTCTTTAAAAAATTCTATTTCTCTCTCCCATGTATCTTACTTGTCTTCCACTTTCTTCAATGTTTGATCTGGACCATTTATTTTCATCTAACGATCCAAAACAATCAACAAATAATAAATTATTATTTATATATTTTTTAAAATCAAAATCAAAATAATAAAATATTAATATTAAAAAGAAATAGGTGGTTGGCTGGCCACCACTGTTGAGAGCAAGGGGTGGAAGCCACCCCAGACCTTGGCCCTTAGGGGGTGGTTCGGCTACCCCTAGGGCTAAAAAAAAAACAAAAAAAGAATTTGGCCCTTGAGGGTGGCCGAACCACCCCCAAGGGCCAAGGGGTGGCTTCGGCCACCCCAGACCGGCTCT
>CM017321.1:41306256-41510160 GCA_006937295.1 Carpinus fangiana | reverse complement strand
ATAAAAAATAAGAGAAAAGTTGACACAAAATTATTTCAAAAAGTTGTGGCCTTTTAAGAAAAAAAAAAAAAAAAACTCAGATTCGTGAAAGCGAAGTGAGACGTGGGCAACATCCCAGCCACACGCAAACTCACCCCCAAATAGGTCTTCCCACTGCCAGGTGGCAAGGCTGGGCACCAAAACCTAGAAGTAGTAAATTGTGTTGCTAAAAAAAAACAAAAACAAAAACAACAACATAAATATAGTAAATTGTGCCTTGTGATTTGTGAAAGTGACTGTTTTGTTTTGTTTTTGTTTTTCTATTGGTATGGTCATATTATTTTTTTCTAAGCCATTATATCATATTGTCAACTAACTCAATTTAGAGGGGTCCGGATTTTTTTGGTTCTATTATTTGTTGTTTGTTTTTATTATCATTTCTGTATTGTTTTTTGTTGAGGGTTTTCTTATTGGGGGAGTCACACTGTTTGGTTTGTGTTCTTTTGTGTAACTCTTGTCCTATTATTGAATTAAAAAAAAAAACTAATATTTTTTAAAATATGAGATTAACAAATTTTAAAATCTGAGCACTTAATTATAACTAATGGTTTAAACAAATATAGAAGTTTGTGTATCACTGAGATAATTAATTTTAGTTTTAACATGTTAACTCACTTACCTCAGTAACACACATACTTATGAATTTGTTTAGATTGTTAAATGTAATATGGAGCTCAAATTTAAAAATATGAAAATCTCATTTTTTTTAAAAAAATTTGTCGAGATACAAATTTGATAAAAAACCGGTGAGAATTCCTTAGCTGCTTGGGAGTTAATACGCGCCGGCACATGGGATTTACACACCAGTGTAGGGTCTTCATGCATTGGCGCATGGCCTGCCCTTGCCCCCCAAACCCTGCTCCTCTTCGTCTTGCTACTATTGATGGGTTTTTGCTATTGCATTTATGTTTTTAGCTTTATTACGTATTTCCCGTCGTTTTATTTTCTTCTATTTCATTTCTCTTTCATTGTTTTCTTGTTGTCATCGTCGTTTTTTGTCTTGGGTTTATGTCTCCCTATTCTGATGTGCTTAGATATACTTTTAGAGACTTTTGCTTGGCGATCTTTGACATTGGCCTGCCCCTGCCCCCCAAACCCTGCTCCTCTTCGCCCTTGCTACTATTGATGGGTTTTTGCTATTACATTTATGTTTTTAGCTTTATTACTTATTTCCCGCCGTTGTTTTATTTTCGTTGTTTTCTTGTTGTCGTTGTTGTTTTTTGTCTTGAGTTTATGTTTCCTTATTTTGATGTGCTTAGATATACTTTTAGAGACTTTTGCTCGGCAATCTTTGACATTGTCCTTGTGGCTCTCGGCAATAGCTTCCTTTCAACAACCACTTCACAGTAGTTGTCATTACCTCATGGAGCTCCTCACCATGCCCTCTTGCTATTTGTTACCGCCTTATGCAGCCCTTGGAGAGGCTCAAGCTCAGATTGTTTCTGGTTCTGTTGGGACTATTAATGGATCCATCGCATACTATTTGTATTTGTTTTTATCTTGGTATTACCTTTATCATTTGTTGTAGGGTGCCATGTATAACTTTTCCATTATTGAACAGAAGAAAAAGAAAAAGAAAAAGAAAAAGAAAAAGTCGTTGAGTGCTATTTTTCTTTCTTCTATTCCTTTGAGTCATTGAGCGCTATTTGACAAAAGAGAGAAATGGAAGAATTTGTGATTTCTTTTTGCAGCATTTCTTTCAACTTTAAGTATCCTATAATTCAAATAAAGACCTCAAGTTTCAACGGCTAAGATCAATTTCTTCATATTTATTTTTTTTAAAAAAAAAATACAGGATATGTAACAAACTTTTATATTGGTATTGGATTAAGAGGGTAAAAGAGTACTTTTAATGCCCAGAAAACTATTAAACAAAAGTTGACATGTTTGGTAAAAAATTTCAAAAGTATTTTGACTTATTTACTCTAAAATAGCTAAAACGCAAATTTTTAAAGAAGATTAAAATTAAAGGGTTTTTTTTTTTTTTAATTTTACTTCAGGAGCATGTTTGAGACTGTATTGGAGAAATAGAGTTTTTAAGTCAAAAATGATTTTTGACAAAAGCTTCATTTTTAGGGCATGTTTGGGTGTAAGTTTGAGGGATCTAAAAGTGCATTTAACACTAAAAAATTTCGTTTAAAGAAAAAAGCACCCGTTTGGTAAAAATAATTAAAAGTGCTTTTAAGAGTCTAAAAAGCCTAAAAATGGTTGTTAAAACATACTTCTGGCAAAAAAATTAAAAATGAAGCTTTTGCCAAAAAGCGTTTTTATACTTAAAAGCTCTATTTCCCGAACACAATCCCAAACATGCTGTTAAGCTTTTACTAAAAATGTGTTTTGGCCATTTTTATAATAATAATAATAACGTTTTTATACTTAAAAGCTCTATTTCTCAAACACGATCCCAAACATGCTGTTAAGCTTTTGTTAAAAATATGTTTTGGTCATTTTTATAATAATAATAAGTATTTTTGTAATTTTTTACCAAACATGTCAACTTTTGTTTGACACGACTTTTTAAGTACTAAAAGTACTTTTTAAGCTTACTAACAGACCCTAAAAACTCTACTTCCTGACACAATCTCAAACATGCTCGTAGTCATGGATCCATGTACCATCTGGATTTATCAAAACAAACATGTCTACTCCATTATCTAAAAGAAAAATGGAAAAGATGGTACCCCAGAGATATACTTTACAAGAAAATTCTGTAACTTCTTTCTTTAACTTCTTGCTTTTGTGTCCAAATGAAGGAAATAAAAGAGAGTGAATTACGCGATATGAATGATAATATGATGAGGGAAAACCAACCCACCATCCATAGAATCTCATTTTGAAAAAAATTTAAAAATAAAATAAAAGAATGTAAGCAATAATATAGCCATAGGACTTACATTCATGAGTGGTGGGAAAGCATGAGAGCATCATCAAGCTTCAGCAGCGATGGTTCTTCAAAATCATGGAAAAGCATGAGAGCATCGTCAAGCTCCCGCAGTGATGATTCCAGGACATTCCTCACACTTCTTCGTCGATTAAGTGTTTCCTCTCGTGACATAACTTGTTTGTCTACTGGGAGGCTTATAAACTGTATGAGGTTTTTGCATACCAAATTATTAGTACATGCAAATATCAATAGTGGTTGCAACAAGGTGAAAAAGAGAGTGAAATCTCTAGTGTCACTAAAAAATTGATAAGACTTTTAAATTCATTATTGGATCAAAATCTAATAATGGTCTATCACAAATTCAATGACAATTTTAAAGAAACAACAGTCTTAAAGGGACACAAGAAAGATATGGAAAGGACATTTAACATTACTCTTCTAAAATACAAATGCAGCACTGTTAGGAGAAAAGCTTAGGGACTGTTTGGCATTTGATGGTTACTGTTCAATGGCCTAGAACTGTAGCAAGATTTGATAAATGTGAGAAAAAAGTAAAAATATTTGGTATGAAAAAGTAAACAAATTTTGTTTTGTAATGATTTTTTTTATTTGAATAATAGTAAAAAATAATTAATGTAAAGTAAGAAGTAAGAATGTTGGGAATTGAATTGTTTTTCACCGGTCCTTGCCAAACTGAGCCTTAGCCTGGAACCTTCACAAACCCCATTCTGGCCCCATCATTACTATTGTAACTACCAACCGTATTAGTGTGAAAATTTTCAAAAGATGGAATAACAGGCATTGACAAACATTAGGGTGCCAGGCAACAACAAAAAAAGACCCCATTATTCAAATAGTGAAGTCCAGTTGTGACATAAAATAAGCAAGATTCTTTAACCCGTACAAACACAGTGAGTTGTTAAACTGTTTGGACCGAGTGAAACAATTAACATTAAAAACATTAGGAGGCAAAGGCCCTTCTCTCATTGTCGGGAACAAATTCAACCTACTAGCTTACAGTCATCGAGACTATATTCTCACTGTTCAGTGCCAGGTTTTGGTACAATTACACAGTATCATGTATGGCCGTTTCAATTATTTGGCCAGAGAACTGTCCTCTATGCGAACTGAAAACACAAGAACACATTATTTGCAGAACTTTGCTTTTGGCAGAAGCAGAAAATAGAAAACAATCAAATATAGAGAAGATATTAAAAAAAATTTTGAATAAGCAAATATTTGCAAAAGTATCCGAATTCAAGATATTTATAAACATTGCTCAAAAAAATTACCACTTCCATAAAGAATTAGACAAGCAAAAAACAAAGATAGCATACATAGAAACTCATTCAAAGAAAGGCAACCAAGAGGATTTGCGAGATCATATTCAACAGACCTCTTTTTCCTTTTCCCGCTCAAAAGCCACTCGTTGACTCAAATTTAAAGCAGCACGGAACATCTCATCTATTACATGTTGCTGTAGCGAGGGCTTATTTACTTTCCATAACAAGAATTGTGATTGTCTGGCTCCCGCTACGACTAATTTCTGCAAAGAGAATTAAACATGATCATAAAGAACTACAAACTTGGGTGTATAGTTATTGTTGACAGTTGTTTACCTCCATATGCAAGTACTCATCCTTCCACAGCTTATAAAGAATCTTGGGTGCATCCTTCTTGTCAACAAATGTGGTATCTGAAATCTACATGAAAGAAATCATTTGACTGAATATCATACCAAACATATCCTTTCTGACTTATCTGAACAAGTTTCTCTGGAGAGGAATTGCTCCAACAAAGTAATATGGAGAAAATAAAGATGACTGAAAAAGAAAAATCGATTCGAGTGAAGAGTGAAAACAGAAATTGCACCACATATGAAACAGAGATCATATCATATTAAGCAAGTAATATAAATCAATCTCAGTATGTTTCTTGCTACCGCGCACTTAATCTAATGCAGTGGGAGCCTTGGACAGCATGGGGGTGAAAGTGTAGACATCAATCTCCTACGAGATCAACATTGTAAGCTAAGATCACATTTGTTGAATTGAGTGTGTAGAAAACTATTTCCTCAAGTTGTACTCTTCTCCAGAAATTGTTTCTTAATTTTATCATGCATTTTTTAGATAAAGTTTGTCATGTCCAACATGACTCAGCTTAATAAGTGAAGATTTTGAATGGCTCAATTTTTGCAAGAAACCTATGGCACAATGATGTAGATAGAAACACCCTTATATGCAGCTACCAACCTCTAAGGCAGAAATTTCATGGACTTTGTGTTCCTTATTTCCTCTCTCCTAATTATATTATTGTTAATATTCAAGCCAGCACTATATTGCACCTAATTCTTATCATATGTATCTTGTTAACCAATTAACTTGCATTCCACATTCAATTGAGCACCATCCTACACTGAAACGTTGAGCGTCAGAGTGTAGCCATAAGACATGTATACTCTAAATTGTGCGAGGACCAGTTCAGGCAAAGCAGAGAGAGAAGAATGGAGGATACACATAACTACACCAGATTTATTAGATGACTTTTAGATAAGTTAAAGGCATGTGTACGCTAACATCTAGTATGAAAAGTGAAACATATAAATTGCTAGACAATAAAATCATACTGAGATAAATAACAACCTAATCTTAGGAACAAGGAAGTACAAATCTGCCCAAGTCTCTGCGTTCAATTGTTCGATACATGTATATCATGCATATCCAACATCTCAATGTGTAGGGGAAAAGATTGTAACCATGTCCATCAATAAGATAACATGTTGTCAACATGGAAATTTATGTGGAGCGATACCCAACATAAGATTATTTTTAATTCTGGGCCACTTGTAGCAGAACTCAAAGAAAATTTATCAATATAAATTCACAATTACCTTATCGGTCTCAACTAGGCGACCAGTTTTTGACAGTAATCTGAACATTCGATAAGCGTCCCTTCCATATCTTTTCAACACAATTGACTCCAACTGCAGTGTAGAAAATGTAAGACATCTTTTAGTGAGTGAAACATGAATTTTTATATCTTTTGAAACAAGTGTCAAGAAACCTCATCATTCTGTGCTAATTCGACAATTTTCTTCAAATCTGTAGAAGAAATATGAATGCGTCAATAGAAACCAAATAATACAAAAATCAACTAAAGATAAAGATTGAATGAACTCATTTATATGGCAACACCTTTATATACTACAAAGAGATAAATGCTAAAATTAAGCAGGGAATAGGATACCAATACTATATGACTCATCTGTCCCTCTTGCAGAGGGTGAACAACCAAACTGGACAAGGGAAGCTCTGACACGGTCTAAGGTCATACCACGCCCTTCTTCACTCTTCATTACCTCTTCAAAAATGGTATTCAGTGACAAGGGAACTGAAACATGTAATACAAAGTATATAATACTGAGTAAGCATGAGAAAATGTCATGAAGGGAATGGAAGATTGGTGACTCATTTCACTTATTTTCAATTTTTTTTTTTTTTTTCTATGCCATGTTTTGTGCTATGACTTCTAGGGAAAGAAAGCACGTTTTAGAAAATGTATTCAAAAAGACACCAAAGAATGCATATGAGCACCAAAGAAAAGGAAAGCATTGAATTGGCTCAGTACAAGCGACATCATCAAAAAAAAAGTGAGCTGAATTGGAAAGAAAGAAATCGCATTAGCTACAACATACAAAAGTTAAGTTCAAATAACTAATGCTGGATTCAACACAGATGTTGGAGGGTAAATTAATATGATGAAATACTAATTGAAAGGCCATTTCATTAAACCTAGAACTACGACGTACAATCTATTGAAGAGGGTGCTGAATCTTTCGCCAATCGTTTTTTGACTACAGTAACTGGTTTCTTTTTTTATTTCAAAATGAAAGCACTGTATAGCGAGGCTCAATTTATTAGCTCAAGATAAATCTACAAATTAGAAAGATTTTTATTTTTATAATTGTTAGTTAGAAATAAACATATATATGTGTGTGAACATGATTTATTGTGACAGTCTGGACCTATGAAGTTTTGAAAAAATGCCGTTCCCATGCTCCCACTTCCACTCTCCTAAATTGTATCCTAGATCTCAACCATAAAATGTTTGGACTTTCATAACTACTTGGACTACCGGAACAAAGCAACCTAAGCTAAAGTTGTTTAAGGTGAGTTTAGGTCTAGGCAGAAGGCAATCATCATTTAGCAAACCTAGCAAAAGGTTTTCCTTCATGCAACTTCTCATTTACTACTACTGATTCAAAAACATAAAATACTAGATCCCCATCTGTTCTTCCTATATTTAGACTTGACAATTACTAGTTATAAATTCTTCAAATGCAAGAAAACCTCAATCTAACAAAGCAACCTAAGCTAAAGTTGTTTAAGGTGAGTTTAGGTCTAGGCAGAAGGCATGCATCATTTAGCAAACCTAGCAAAGCTTCCTTCATGCAACTTCTTATTTACTACTACTGATTCAAAAACTTAAAATGCTAGATCCCCATCTGTTCTTCCTTTATTTAGACTTGACAATTACTAGTTATAAATTCTTCAAATGCAAGAAAACCCCAATCTAACACCAGTAGTGATTAGATCTTTCTTGGGGGAATAGAGGTCACAATTATGTCATTCCTACAAGTGACTCCCCATTTAGCATTTGAATAAAAGCTATATGATGCATTCAAAATCAAATACAAGACACACACACACACACATACATGTATGTATCTATGCATACATATGTATCAATCATAATCAAAATATAATATTAAACACAATGGATAAATAAATATAGGTATTCGAATTCATTAAGCAATTGTTTAAAAGTTCAGTTTACCAGGCTTTTCTGTTTTCACTTTTTTCTCTAAACTTCTTGCTGCCTCCAGCATTGCTCTTAAGACAATTGAAGATCCATCATCCAGGCGTGTTCTCACATTCTCAATGCAAGCCTAGAATGTATGGGTAGAATTATGTACACCACACTATTTCAATGATATCCAGGAAGCTAATGTAATACAATAAAAAGAAGTTTAAACATTTCATCTCACATAAAAACATATAGGGAATAACTTCAGTTCGGTCGTGGCAAACAATGAGGGTTTTTTGCCCACCAATAAATGAATGCCAAATCAGCTTGGAGCAAGAAAATACAATGAGAACAAAACACTTGATTTTTATCCTCCTCACAGTCACAGCCTTCAGCCATCTGCCGCCAGATCCGCCGCTGCCTCTCTCCCTCTCTCTCTCCGTCGGCCACGGTGGGGTGGCCGCCAGCCCCATATTTCTCTCTTACTCACTATTTTTCTTCCTCTCCCTTAAATTCACGCCCAAATCTCTCTCTTTGCTTCTCCCTTTCTCTGAAACCTTCTCTGCCTCCCACATTCTCTCTCTTTTCTCTCTTTATCTTTTACTGTTTCTCCATTTCTCTTAATCTTCTCTACCTCAACATCCCGAAATTTCACACCACAGCCACCAGCAAAAACATGGCCATCGGAAGTCCCATCGCCACCGCTGTCAGGGAGGCCCCATGTTCCCGACTGATGACCCATGGAGGATCAAGCGGCCAGACCCAATTTGAGTTGGAACAGGGAGTGGGATGAGGAGGAAGACCAATCGCCAATGGAT
Source organism: Carpinus fangiana (assembly GCA_006937295.1). Lineage (NCBI taxonomy): Eukaryota > Viridiplantae > Streptophyta > Magnoliopsida > Fagales > Betulaceae > Carpinus > Carpinus fangiana. The sequence goes on along the minus strand of CM017321.1, from coordinate 41,501,613 downwards.
CGAGAAGATCGATGATCAGGTTGACGAGGGTGCGGGTGTGGGTGCTGGCTTCGGAGCCCGTGCGGCCACCCCATGGCTACTGGGGGTGGCCGGCGGGGTGGTTGCTCCTCCTCCCTAGAGCCTTCCATTTTTTTTTTTTGATTAAAAAAAAAAAACAATTTATTAATATTTTAAATCAATAATCAGGTGTATGTGTTTATTTTGTAAACTTAAATTTGATAAGATTGGGTTAGGTGGCAACTTCTTATTGGTGGCAAAAACCCTCTCATTTCTGCCATGACCGAACAGCAACACCTCTCAAACATATATGCTTATCATTGTAAATGGAATAAAATGGAAACCCATTAAGCATTGAGATAAATCAAAGATAAAAAGGAAAAAGGAGCAATTTCATTCATCTGAAGACATAACACGCAGAAGAGGACTTACAAGATGCGAAAGACTACGCAAGTGAGAGAGAGAGAGAGCAATGTACCAACCTTATGCCTAAGACGACGCATAAATTCTTCAAAATTGGCACGAAAAAGAACTACTTCCTCCTCTTCAGCTGCAGGTTCTCTATCTAACTCCAAAGCATCATAGTTGCGCTATGAAATGAGAAGATAGCAATTAGCATACGAGTAACCCTGGGAACTTGAAATGATAATCCTCATATCAACCTTTTCTCCAACACTCATACTAGAGGGAGCATTTGTACTTGTTTCTCTGCTGACATTAGATCCAGTGTTTGTTATAATTGAAAATCTTTGTGCTTCCATAGGAGCTGCTGCTCCTAGAACACGCTGTTCTATTGTCACTGATTCTTCATTTCTCTGTCAGCATTTATTTAGAATAGAATGTTGCATTAGGATCCAAATAATAGATTACATACTCAAGATTGCTTTACTTTCATCTTCTTTTTATTTTTTTATTTTTTTTAAAAAAGCCCAAAACGCATCTTGAAAATGAGGTTTTCTAAAAAGCTTTTTCAGGCTTTTTCTATATAAAAAAATTAAAAACTTATATTTTTCAAAGCAATCCCAAACAGACTCTTAAGAGAAAAGTAGCCCTCAATAGATGATCCACTCACCACAAATCATGTCAAAACTTGATCTTAGACCCATCTCCCACCTCATATTTGACCACCCCTTCCTAATTTTTTTCCGCACCCCCATCCCAAAGGGCCAACAATCTCACAGGAACACCATCCTCCCCTCATGCTGTCATATTGGTTACCATAGAATTTCATGAGACTGGTGTTAGAGTTAAAAGCTTATATGTTCAAATCTCTTTATGCTTGGATAGCAGCATACAATAGTTCTCGTTTTTTCTAGATTTATTGAATTTCTGGATTTCTGTTCTTTTTCTTCCTAATTGAGAGTATCTTTTATATACTTCTTGTGTACTTGGGTTGTGCCCATCTATGCTTTCTATTGAGGTTGATTTATTTATAAAAAAATAAACAAATTCCTTGGCGAACAAGCTTTGACACCTTTTAACTTTTGCCATGTAGCATTACATTATCCAAAACCAAATCATTTATGGAACTGCTAGCAGCATGAAAAAATTTACAATGTTGTGTAGGTCAATATGTTTTGCGCTTTGAAATCAATTGTATAGATAAAATTATTAGTCAATATTTAATTTACGAACGATCACCTACCATTTGATAGATTTTATATAGCAGAACAACTTTAGTCTAGAACTCTTGCCACTCTACTATAGTTAAGAATTCAATAATGTGTAATGGTTGAAATAATCTAGTTAGCTGCATTATGCACAGTTACACTTAAGAGTGTTTGACATTTTTTTTTTGAATTCTTTTGCAAGTAATTGATTTTTTTTTATTATTATTATTTTATCTACGCATGTGCAATATCACTGTCAATCACCAACTCCTAAGTATAACTGCAACACATCCCAACTGTTGAGAAAGCTGTAATTTTGAAATATAAATTGGTAATCATAGTTAATGGGCAATAGCATGCACAATCTACAGATTGAATATGCACATAAATGTGCAAACACACAAGTAGTCAACTGTAATTCCTAATTCTGTACAACAGACAATCAGCAAGTAAATTTGACAAGAGTCAACAATTACCTTAGCAGACTTGGCACCTCGCTTCTTGGCAGTAGTTTCTTCTTTAACTGGAGCAGCAAGGACTGGTTCATGGGTTGGGCAGCGTTCAACATAACGGGCAGCCAAAAGTTTAAGAAGGTTTTCTTGTACAATATCTTCACAAATTCCTGAAAATAATTATAATTTAAGTGAAAAAAAAATGGTAGCATACTTGCAGGACAAATATATCATCTAAATAGCATATTTGGGCATGCACACACACACAAGATTGAAGCCCCTACACCCACATTGATTGTGCTTCTAACTGCTTTCGAGTATGTTTGTTAATGTGTTTTGGGGGGTATTTTTTGTTTTTGGTTCCAAAAAAATGTTCTAATGTAACATAAAGGTGAAAATAATTTTGAGTGTTTTGTGTTTTGGGTTGTAACGACCCAAGGAAAGCGCTATCACTCCAAAAGAACTAGTCAAGCAATGGAAGCTCCCTATAATCTTATAAAGCCAAGTCTCACCTAATAAGGAACCAATGTAAGACTTAACACCCATGAGTGCTTCCAATCCACTCACTCTATATAAACTATTCATCTTCATAATGTAGGAATAGGGTGTTACAACATCTCCCTTAAATCTATGATGCCTCCGTCAAGCCATATCAGTGTTACCATGTTGCTCTGATACCATTCAATTAAGTCAAAAAGAGTTAGCCACATTTGCGTAGCACTCCAAAATGACTAGTCAGGTAATTCGGGCAATTAGAGCTCCCTAGAATCACTTATAAAGTTCAATCTTATCTAGTAAGGAACCAATGTGAGACTAGCATCCACAAATACCTTTATAACTCACCTACTCTATGTGAGCTATTCATCCTCCCACTCTGGGATTGAAGTGTTATATGAGTTGTAAGGATGCTTTGTAGTGAATCTATTCATACAAAGAAATGCCAACTTATGCTTCAACCACTCACAAACGAGTTTCTAATAATAAGGCTCCAGCCTCATCTGCCTGGCCCTGCCCAAATGGATTTGGTTCAAGTGAACGAGCAGTTGGTCCTTCTACTACATGAAAAAGTGCCATATTACCCCATCAGTAAGCACAAAAATCGAAAGTCTTCTATTGATTCCTTGCATTTGTTGTTTAAGGGCACTGGCATTAGGATAAGTATGACCTACAGGATGGTTTTCCCTGTTGAAAATTGAGTTCTTCTCTTATATATAAAAGTATTTCTCTGCAAACTCTGCAAAACACAATGTCCTCAACAAGCTCTCTATTTTCAGTTTTTCCATCTAAATCTTATTTCTTTTTGCATTCTGACTTGGTATATTTTGACAGTTTGACACATTTCAATACTTATCCACACATATGCAGTTGACCATCCACATCAATATCATGGAAATTACCCACAAAAACATACCAGAAAATTACTCAAAGGGTAAGGAGGCAGTGTAAATTTTTTAGGACAGCAATCCACCAATCTTTATTACATAATATGCATCCTATCGCATCTATCTAATAACATTTTTCATAAGTTCACGTATAATATATTCCAAAGTCCCTATGGCAGCCCCAAAACTGATTAAGACTACTCTGATAGCTATGCAGAACTATTCAAAATTGATTTTTTCAAGCAAATCGATCAAAAGATGGAGTACAAAGATAATAGGGAGAAAACCACTCAGAGCCCAAAGCCCCAATACACCCAAATCTCACTCTCACACAAAAGGGAATTAACAACAAAAAGAGAAAAACTTTCTTTCTTCCCTATGCCTCTTGCGGCTACAAAAGAGAGAATAGAAATATGGACTACAATGCTTTCAAGTTTTTCTCCACCTTATGTGGCTGCCTTAAATCTCCTTTTATAAGAGTATGAAATCGGTGGCCAAGAGGTGCTAAACCTAAAGGAACCGAATTGTGTTCCAAGTAAACCAAGGACTTCCAAATCTGACTTGGAAAGGACTCAAAGCCGGTGCTCAAAGAGAGAAGTCCAAAACGTGAGAGAAGTCCAAAAACCAATTTGGAATAAGGCAAAACTGGCCCCACATGACTTGATGAAATTCAAGGCACCAAACAACACAAAGATATATCAAATGCTAAATTTTCGTATGCCTTGCACCTTGCCCCTTGACTGTCTAAAGATTAGAAGTTGTCAAGAGATTCTTATTGCTAGCTCATGGAGTGTTATTCATCATAAAGTAGTGAAAACGATTAAATGTATAAATTTATTGAAGCTTTTTAGGCACCAAAGATCAGCCCTCTTTATAGCACCTACTGCAACCATAATGTTCAATATTATAAATATGATTCAACATCAATTTCACTTGCACCAAAAACAATATAAAAAGGAAAAAAACAAAAGCCCCCAGTATATATATGTATTATATTTTTATCTAAGATAGAGGCGGAATAAAATAAATTCAAACATTCACAAGGGACTCACCTTCTCTTTTACTTGATTTCTCTCTTTCAACCATATTCTTGGCTCTTTCAACCATTTGCTTCAGCGTAAGCCTACCATGCTCAAGCAAACCGTCAAGAAGTTCTTTACACTGGACAAACAATGAAAATAATTCAATAACATAATTTGACCTCGCTTCAAAAACTTGGTGAAACATCAAACCAAAACTAAAAGAACTAACTTCTTCATCAAATTCACCAGAAACAATCTTCAAGAATTTGGAAAATCTCATGCGATGGAGTATGTTATTAAACAACACCATGTACTGGGTATCAGCTTTTGGCCCATCCTCTAAACCACCTGCAAGTACAATTATGCAGATCATTATTTATGAGTTTACTTTACTCTCTCGTTGGTTGTTAAGGAACTTTTGTACTTGTATTTTTTCCATTATATTTAGCCAATGAATTGTTATCGGCACAAATTACCGGCATTTCCAGAATGAAATTTCATGAAACTCCAATTCTGTGGAGCTCAAAATCACTGTTTGTAATACAAACTTATATCATATTCAGGCCATTCACTAGGGCAAAGTGACCAGCCAAAGTCATTTTTATCAAGACTTTTGGTTTACTTGCAACCCAGACAATGGAAAACCCTACACCCCAATTCTGAACTTCTATTTATTACCTTTGCCACATTTTCATCGCAACCAAACAACAAAATTTTTTTGATAAGTAAAATAGAAAGTAAACAAAACAACCAAACAAAAAAATTATCGTCAAATATATAAACTTGTACAAAACAGAGAGATTTAAATAATAATAATAATAAAAATAATAAATAATAAAAAAACACTACCTCTAGTTCCCACATTATTATCCTTTACCTACATTTTCATGGCAACCAATCAGCAAAGTCACCATAAAATAGCTACAATTTAAGGGCTGAAGAAGGAAAAAAAAAAAAAGACAAAATTATACGAAATAGAAACAATGAAAAACCCTAAACCTCAATTTCCATACTATCACTTCCTTTCCTTTTCAGCAACATTTTGATGGCAATCAAACCGAAAACGCAGCATAGAGCTGAGTGGGGAAGATAACCTTGTTGCTCGAGGGAGAAAGCTTGAACGCAGTTGTGTTGGATCAAGATGAGGAGGGAGCTCGTGACCTGTTGCGGGGTGAGCTCCGTGAACTGAACTATCAGTTGGAGGGTCAGGGGACCTCTTTGAAGAAGATTCTCACACACTTTCTGCATAGAATTTGGAAACAAATATTACAACATGCCGTCACAGAAAAAGGTATATGTATAGGTTCAGAGAGAGACAGAGAGTTACAGCGACGACATTGCCGAAGTGGTTGGTCATGAGATGTACGGCCAACTTGATGCCGTACTGGGTCACCATGGTTGCCTTCTTTCTTCCTCTTCTTCGCCAGAGGGATAAAGAGACTGAGAGCCCAAGCGAAAAAGGCGCCGAAGGGGGGTTCGGGATTGCTGTTTTGCGAGTTTAAAAATTGTGTAATCACAAATATGAAATCGTAATTTTGGTTTAAAGCTTGTTTAAACTTAAAATGATTATGTTGGAAAATATTTTTCTGAAAATGATTTATTGAAAAACATTTTACTTACAAAAAATCACATATATATTTTAAACTCTAAATTATGAAAATGTTAAAATAAAGTCTTAAAAGTGTCCTAACCGAGTCCTACTGCAACTCGCGCCAGGACTCGCCTAGATCCTATCAGGACCCATCAAGATCAGCCTAGCAGGGTCTTGGGCAAGGTCCTGGATGAGTCTCAGGTGAGTCCTAGCAGAGTCCAGGGCAGGCCTGGTCAAATTTTAGGAGGATCTTGGTCAAGTCTCAGGCTAGGCGAGTCTTGGGCAAGTCATAGCGAGGTCCCAGACAGGTTCAGTCGAGCCTTGGGCGGATCCCGGTAGGGTAATAAGCGAGCCTTAGCAAGGTCTGTCGATTTAAGAATGAAATGGTCAAAATCGAAAAATGATTTATGGTTTTCAAAATAAAAATAATTTTTCGAAAATTAAAGAAGAATTTTCGATCAAATGAAAAATATTTTTTGTTGACACCAAACACTCTAAAAAATACGGAAAACATTTTTCGAAAATCAATTTACGGTGAAACAAACAGAGAATAAATTTGTGTATTTTCAAATAAGCACCTACTAGCTTACTTATAGAAATCACTTTTTTTTCTTCTTCCTATTTTAAAGCAAGTATTTTTTAAATTGTAATTTTAAACGCCTTACATTTTTTAACATTTTTTAAAAACACATAATATTGATATGAAATCAAAATTTTAAACGCACCCAAAGAAAGGGGCGGGATTTACCCGAGAAATATTACGCTCTCAAACTTACCCTTTAAAATGCTCTTTGGTAAGGTAAACCAGTAAAAAGTACTATGAGGACGCTACATTTCCTTTTATGTATTTTGTCTCCAATTTATTTGTAACCCTTCAGAATTCAGATATCATCATATCACCCACGAGTCGTTGTGGCGCCAAACCATTGGAGTGAAGCTGAACAGCCAAGCCTTATCGTCTCAGTGATGTCGTTAGCCATGGCTTCTTCCCTCTCCAAGCCTGCCTTCACTGCCACCTATGAACTTCACTACGCAAAAGGCTCCAAAGTCGTCCACCAGAAATGGCGAATCAGAGCCTCCTCTGCTGCCCCTGGAGTCGACCTCAAGACTCTCGAATCCGCCATTGCTAAGGTTCTTTTCCTCTTCAATTTCAATTCCCACAAATTTTCCTGAGTAAATGTGTTGGACTTGATGCTGTTGTGTGCGCTTTGAAATGTTTCCAAGAAATGGTAATTGTTCATCAATGGTTTCTTCTCAATGTTGTTCATCATTTACAAACCTCCCTTCAAACAGATACTAGGGTTCAAGGATATTGTTTTCTGAAGCTTTAGAGGGCATCTACATCTGAGCTTTTTTATTGGAAAAGCAGACAAAATGTCATCCACTTGACAACGGCTCTGGCATAAATGGCTGTCTTTTTTCCACTTGGGATATTTCGTAGTGTGCAGGCTTTGATCAGATATATTTGTCTGGATCTTTCCCCTTCATTATAATATAGGAAATCTTTTTGCTGCCGTGGTGCTTCCTGCATACAACATCTATGCTTATTTATTTTTTGTTTTCATAGACCTACATTTCCCAAGAAACCTTAAAAATCCAAAAATCTTTTTTTGTTGTCTGTGATTTTTTCGAGCATGTGACTCCCAAGCATGGCAGATAAAGATGTACGGATAATTATTTATCTAAATTGTTAGCAATTTGAGTAGGTAATGTGAGAGATTCCGTATGAGACCCACATGGCCAAGTAAGTGCCCTGACAACTCAAAATTTATTTAGACAGATGACTCATATAGAATCTCTCATAACTTGTTTAAATTACTAATAATTCGAACAGGTAATTACTGTGGATTCCAATCTGCAGAAATTTTCATCCTTTTCTTTTATTCTTTCCATGTTCTGTAAAGTATGGTACTCTGCGTGAATAATTTATTAAAGGATTTTCCTAGAGCATTGGATCTTCACCATCAGGAGGATGGATTTCAAGGAGAAGTGCTACTTGTTGGATTGTTTATCCACTTGCTTTTTGTTAAATTACCAATTGTCTCTAAAACTTAGACTAATAAGAAGAGATAGGAAGAGATAAATTTAATTTTAACACTTCTCAACGGACAAAATCGAGTGTTTATCTCTAATACTTGTAAAACATAAGCACATTGGCATGCTAGGTATCTTGGACATGCTTGCCAATTCAGATGAACTTTGTTTTAATTGTTTTATATCCAATTCCTGTAACTATTGCTAATTGACATATACTTTTTGCTGCAGAAAGATAGTAATGCTGTTAAAGAGGCACTTGATCAGCTGAATGAAATTGGTTGGGCCAAGAGATGGAGTTCTCAGCCATATGTCTCACGTCGTATGGTCAGTCTCCGTTACAAGTATGCAGTTCTTGGGAGTGGTGCTCAAAACATTAGCCACATCTACAAAACCATGCATACATGTATATCTGTTCACTGCTTTGAGTTCTTCATTATATCTTACTTTGCTAGATTAAATAGTTTGACCATTTAAAATTTATGCACCAGACATCTCTTCGGGAGCTGACAACCCTTGGAATGAAAAATGCCGAGAACCTTGCAATCCCGAGTGTCAGAAATGATGTAAGTACATATAATAGTCTCATTCTAGGTGTGTCCATTGCATGCGGTGAGCGAAATGATTTATGTACTACTACTTTTTTTTTTTTATAACTTTTTGGTTGGTAATTTGTTCTAAATTTATAGCAGCCGATAAATTTAGAGTTGGGAATGGGGTGAGTTCTGTGCACAAGACCAATTTGCAATGCATCCATGGTGCAACCTTTTCCAAACTTCATTCTAGACAATCCTTAACTTAGCAAGGTTTAAATCCAACTGCTTTGATGAAAGCTTTTCTGAACTGTTTTGATCTGGAGTTCAAATTATCAATATCCTATTGTGACCTTTTCTTCTATTCTTCCTTTCTTCCCATAGCCAATGGAGCTTCTATGAGGTAGTGAAATGCTATAAAGAAACTAGATTTTCAACAAACTTTGGGTGCAAATTCAATCTGATTCTTCTTTTTTGCACAGTAACAGTTGATTCATGCTTCCTTTTTCGTAAAAACTAACATCTTTCAATGATGCAGGCAGCTTTTCTTTTCACAGTAGTGGGCACAACAGGATTTTTAGGCGTTCTTGCTGGTCAACTTCCTGGGGTAACTTTCCATCTTCTCTGTATGTATGCACATACTTTGTCATACCATCTTAAACAGTATGGTTGGGAGGGCACATTCATGTTCTATTATTGTGCAATTTTCACACACAAACACGTGTCTGAAAGAAGTAATCTCTATACTTGATTTTACTTCAAGCCGTTTCAATTTGTCTGGAATTCTCACTAGAGAATGAGGCTAATATTTACATAAATTACATCAGCACAATTATGCATGACATACTATTCATTTCTCTTATGTTATTTTGAGAATGTTACCCAGGGTATTTAGAGTTATCTTAGAAATTGGCATATATTAAGTCAAAATTTAGAGTTATCTTAGAAATAATATCTACAGCATGGGGGGGTGGGGAAAACCCTACATGCCAACCCAAAAAATAAGAAATAAAAGCAAACTAGAGAGCTACATTGTTTTTCACCCACTGTCCTGCGACCTTTCAGGTATGGCTTTTTGTCTGCATGACACAACCTATAATCTGAAAGTAAATTTCACGATTGAAAATGCAATGCATCACTTATCAGCTTTATTATTACTTCTTCTTAAACATCTATTGGTACATTTGATGTTCTAAATTACAGTTCATCCAAATGAAACCTTCCTATAGGCGATATGTTTCTGGACAGAGTTTTCCTCCAAACTTGGTTGGAAGAGATTCTTCCAACCTAATATGTAAAAGTGACATGTGTCATTTGAACATATGAGATGCACATGTTTTTTTAATAATATGGACAAAGTTGAAATAAATAATATTAAAAATTCATATGCATCTCACATGTTATTAAAAAAAGGAACACATGTCACTTTTACAGATTAGATTGGAGGAGATTCCTTCAACCCAGTTTGGAAGAAAACTCTGTCCTATGTTTCTCTTGTCGTGCCCATCATGATTGTAGATTTTTTTTTTTTTAATCTTTCCAATTTATTGATGCAATGATTTTGTATAAATTGTTAGGAAAAAAAATGGAAGAATTCTGGCTTTCACTGACGTCTTTGGCTCATAACATACCTGTAGGACTGGGGCTTCTTTGTGCCTTACTTAATTGGGAGCATATCTTTAGTAGTTTTGGCGGTGGGAAGCATTTCCCCTGGGTAAGAAATAGCTCTAGATGGGCTACAATTTTCATCATATTTTAGATGAAGTTTTAATGTAGGTGAAGTCATTTAGTTATTACCTTTTGTAGTTGAAAGTTAAAGTTTAACTCATGGATGCTTACATCAACAAAAAAAAATGATGATATTACCTCTATTATAGGCTTCTTCAGGCTGCAATTGGTAGCTTTTCGTCATTTTTTCCTGATTATCAAGAGAGGATCACTAGTCATGAAGCAGCTCATTTTTTAGGTACTCTCATCATTGAAATGTGCATACCATGCATAAGATGCATCTAATTATCTGATGGAATAATGTTCTCTCCAAATCTTAGTTGCTTATTTTCTTGGCCTCCCTATTCTGGGCTATTCACTGGATATTGGAAAAGAGCATGTCAATCTCATTGATGAAAGTCTGGAAAAGATGATATACAGTGGGCAGCTTGATTCTAAGGAACTAGACAGGTATTTGTATAGATTCATACCTTGTGAATGGTAATAGATATGACTTGGTATGGAAAAAATAAACTGCAATAGCTTTTCTCAGGTTGGCAGTAGTAGCAATGGCTGGACTGGCAGCAGAAGGTCTGAAATATGACAAAGTGGTTGGTCAATCTGCTGATCTTTTCACCCTTCAGGTTTATGACTAATATTTCCCTAAGATTTAAGGTTTTTTTTTTTTTTCCTCCAAATGGTTCTTGATTGATAATCATAAGATTGCATTTTATTTTATTCTCTATAGAGATTAATTAACAGAAGCAAGCCACAGCTTAGCAAAGAACAGCAACAGAATCTTACTAGATGGGCTGTAAGTTCCTAACATGAGTCCTATCCAGTTTCACTGAAATCTTGGATGGTTATTTTCGGTAATTGAATGCTGATGCTGGGGAAAACTCTGCAGGTTTTGTTTGCTGGATCCCTATTAAAAAACAACAAGGCCACTCATGAAGCCCTAATGACAGCCATGTCAAAGAAGGCAACTGTACTGGAGTGCATCGAAGCAATTGAGAAAGCTGCATAGTTCTAAGATCAGAATCCTTTTGAAGATTCACTTTTGGATCATACTCGAAGTTCCAAAATGTAGTTTGATCATCCTTGCCCCTAAATAACTCTTGCACTAATAGCAATCTAGATGATTTTCATTAGTACATTTGCCTGCTAGGCTACAGGATATTCATTATGTGTCAAGAGAAAGTGAAAATACATGAATCTCTAGAGGGTGTTTGGTAAACTCTCTCCCATTATACGACACTGTTCATCCAGGGTACTATTCACCATTTAAAAAATAATAATAATGATTGATATGAAAAAATTGTATTAGAAAGTAAAAAATTTTGTTTTGTAGTGATTTTTTTAATTTGAATAGTAATAAAAAAATAAAATATTATAAAAGTGAATGATTTAATATTTTTTTTTGAAATAAATGAAATAAATAGTGGTGGAATGTGAGGGAGTTTAAAAAACAAGGCCCTAGTACCTGTACATTTTCCATGATACTATGGAACAATGGTTGTGAGAAAAAAACATATCAGTTTTTTGCTTAGCAAAGAGCTCTAGCTCTCTCTCGTTCCATAAACCCTCGAGTAAGAGAGTGTGGGTTGGAGATAAAGAAGGTGAAATCTTGGATTTATACCTTCAAGAGAGGTAACACTTCGCCTGTGTTTCTTTCTTTCCTTCCCTTTTCTTTTGATGAATGGACTTCTAGTTTCATCAGTTGACAAACTTAATGCAAACGCCGTATGCTGAGACATTAGTCAAATTTTGATGGTGCATTGGTGCTGTTACAGTTTCAGTACTGCAACTTCACAAAACCCTATATACCTTGCTACATTACTCCAAGATGGCAAGCGAAATGCTCTGTTTTTCTTAGTTTTATCATAGCAAAATTTCTATCAAGATCCTTGGGCAAGTGTGAAAGACATTTATAACAGTTGCAATAAATTTGGTGGGGGTGTAGGTTTAAATAGGGAAAACTATATTTTATTCATTTGTGATATATTTTGGGAAAAAATATACCCGGAACCTTGCTTTGACTAAGGCAAAGTTGTTTTATTGATACACAGAAAACAGTAAGTAGTTATGGCAAATCCACTGACGAGTTGTAGCCACTTACACAAATCTCAGCATCCATGATTTTACAGTCGACCGTACATAGAAAGCATATTCCTCAGTTTCGTTGCTTCTGGCTCCAGGCTATCAAAGCTCATGGTACTAGGCATCCTCCAACCCCAATTTCCGAACTGTGTACAGTAGAAATGCATCATACACATGCAAAGGAAGAGCATGAAATCTTTCTCGATTGCATGCGTTAGAAGATCACAGTTGAAAATTCCTTTCTAAGAAGGTAATTCCCAAAAATATTAATTATAAAAGAGAGATTTATATCACCTAACAGGAAAAGGAAAACGGTTCTTTTGCCATTCTTAAAGAAACGTCTTAGATCCTAATAGAGTATATATACACTACCCATTTTTTAGCAGTATTTTACCTGAGTTGCAGGAATGTTCATCCTCGCAGAATTTCCTAACCCCAGAACATCTTGCATAGGTATGATTGCAGTTCGGGCCACTGAAGATAACACAGCCTGGATGAGGGCCCAGGAGATGTCATCTTCCTCAGTAATTTTGAGATGCTTTAGCACCTGAGACAACAATTAAATTTAAGTAAAAGGACAAGAAGACCTAAATCTCGTTTTCATATACTGTTTGAAAATTTCATGTGTAAATGAAAGTTGCGGAAAGAAACCACTGACGTTGGACTTCTCTTCTTGCTTCAAAATGTCCCACCAACCTCGGACCTATAATACAAATGGACACAGTTAGTAGGCTCTACTAAAATATGGAAAAAGAATATTCCCAAGTCGGGATCATTGAACGGGAAAAACCACTATTCATGGGTCATAAACCGAAAGGATCTTCCAGATATATAATTCAGAAGCCTGAAGAAAATGCCATAGATCAAATTGAAGTAAAGGTCTCAAGGATTAAGTGCAAATAGGTGTTTTAGCATATCAATATATGTCCATTGTTCCCCTAACTAAGAAGACAAATCCAGTAACAAATTGAAAGAAGTCCATGACAATGGAGGAATTTTAGTATTTACCGTGTCATTATCGTGAGTTCCAGGGTACACAACTTGATTGCGCTCATGATTATGAGGCAAGTGAGGGTTATCAGCATCACTTCCAAAACCTGAAGCAAGAAAACAGAAAGGATGACAAATTACGCGGTGTAAAATTCAAGGTCAGTCTCAAACATGACCACTTGAGTATACTAAACTAAAAATAATTTACTACCAAACTGGAGAACAGCCATTCCAGGTGCCCCAATGGATTTCCTAAGCTGGACTACATCCTCTGTGATAACTCCCTGTCATGTGACATCACAAGAGACAAGAAATATCAGGCAAAAATTAATGAATATGTTGAACAGGATGTTGCACAAAGCTACCATGTAATCTTTACAACAATCAATGACAGGGCCAAATAAGAAAGGATCCAACCATATATATACATATAAAAAGGAAGCAGCGTAACAATGACAGCCTTATGATATACAACCATATAACGTTTAAAAAAAAAGAGGGAGCAGCATAACCATGATAGCCTTTCTCCTCCTTTTTCCACACATACTAAGAAATGGGAACAATACTTTAACAGGCAAATACATTCCTTATTTAGGAGGGGAAGGAGATGCCATTTGGTTTAGAAATAACATTGAATTACATGAATCTTAGACCCCTCTAACAAGCCAATTTGTGCTAATGTCAATAACATGCTTAAGATGCCTCGAAATTATGACAAAAACATTACAGATGGTAGGAGGCATTTTATTCAGGTCAATAGATTATCATATCAATGACCACCATTTGTTTCAAATCTGTGATCCACAATATAAGGGTTTAAAATGTTAGTAATTGTTAGCAAGAAATATGATGCCAACAGAATTACTGGATCATATATCAAATAAAGGCCAAAAAAATTAAGAAGAATTAAGTTCCTTTAGAATTATATCTGATAGAACATACCAAATCTTCTGCTATTATATTGATCTTCCCAACTGCTCTGGAGATGGCATCAAATAAGGATTTTCCAGGTCCCACCTACTGTCACAAAATAACATCTGGAGTGGTTAATGGGATAGCTGAAGAAAAATTATAATGAGCCCTGAATTACAGAAAACTGACCTTCCATCTTCCAACCATCGCAACTCTTGCTTCTGCGCAATTATGCAATATATTAGTGTAAGATATGCATGCACCAAAAAATAATCATAAGCTAAACATAATCTAAAATACTCTTACCAGAAGGAACAGCCCAAAAGCCAGCAAATCCTCTGAAGTGGTCTATCCTGAATTCATCATATAGATCCTGTGCACGTCGTATGCGGCGTATCCACCATGAAAATCCATCTTTCTCCATGGCTTTCCAATCATACAGAGGGCTTTTAGATCAGAAGTGATATTAATTAATAAGGTGGATAACATAAAAAGACAATTACAAAAGTATTTGAATAATATGTAAACAGTAATCAATGTAAACATGAGTTAGTGTGGGAACAAAGATCTAAAGTTATAAATATCAAAATAAAACATGTACAGTTGAATAGGAATTGGTAGCAAAGAAGATAGTATTGCATGACCCACAGAATCAAATTTTAAGAAAGAAATACTTAAAAACTAGTTTTCAATCCACACAAATATGACACCCAGAAAACAAAAATTAAAGGAACATTTTCAATTGATTCCAATGACATACTGACAGACCTAAATGAGCATGTGGTTCATTGTGAACAAGGATACAGCATTTCAGTTAGAAAACCAAGAACATTTCATGTGCTCAAGGACCAATTCTGGATGACAATATATAGGTGGCTAAAATGACAAATATCAATGACTACGTCCTTGTAAAACTACTCCCCACCCCCAACACACACACACACACACTAAAAACAAAAAACCAAGGGAAAGAAAGTAAAGCTAAAAACGTATGCAAAAAGCAAATATATAAAGAAATCATAAGTGCAGAAGGTAGAGATACTGCCATAAATTAGGAACTTTATTCCCCTGGCAAAATAAATCGCTGGCCTTCAATCTGTACAAAGATGTCTTCAAAAAATAAAGTACAAGCACGTATATTTACATAAATAATCGTTTGCATGGCAGTGTCTAGTGTAGTACAAACCTGCCCCATAGCTGACCAGTTTCACTGAAGGCATCAGGGGGAACACCACTAACTAGAAGAGGAAAACCATTCCTGTTCTGCCAGACAAATAAATACTTAGTATCTAGCACCAGGGTACAGTGCTTCAGAAGCATATTAACAATTCCCATGATTCACCAAGGAACTACTCACCAGCAAAAAATGTTTCTTATTTGCCCAAACATCTGCACTGTGGTAACCTACATAAATGGGCATGTCACCTATTATGCTGATTCCCTTCATCTGTGCATACTTGTGAACTTTCTGCCATTGCCTTTGGAATAAGAACTGTTGGGCAATGAATTCATCCATCTGGACAAGTAAAAGCATGATTATGTAATCTGTGGGTTCTTAGCATCAAGGAAGATGCTGTGAGAAACTATAAGCCCATAATATAATCAAAAACTTCATATAGATCTTACAAAATCCTTTTTGCATTGGTAAATGTTTTCCAACTCTGCAAGATGGCGATTCTTTAGAGCTTCAGGCCACTCATACCAACTGAAAGTATTTGAACTGTCTTCAATGGCAGCAAAATAGGCTGCATCTTCAAGCCAGCCTACCAAAATGGGAAAATGAGAAATAAATAAGAGAGGAATCCAATGACCAGGGTCCACAAACTACAGAACAGAAGTGAGTCCAATTCAACTGGATACAATAATCTATCTACAAAGGGGAATGAAATTGGTACTTTCACTGAAAGAAATCCAAGTACATGAGTCAACAAATGATAAAATCTTCCAAACACTAAGCAGCAAGCAAAATAATTATGGGAAAACCACTGGTCCATTATCTGTTAATTTTCTGATGGGTAACCATGATCCATCTTTTATTAAATACAGTTACTAACATCATGAAGCAAATGCAACAAAATTAAAAAGACCCAGGTATGTCATGTAACAAGTAAGAAAGTTACCCTTTAAGATGATTCTAGACAGGCACTTCATGGAATGAATTCTGCGTAGCCAACCTCACAATATAAATAAGGCTTCACTAGATGTAAATTTAATCCAAGTACAGGTGGTTTGCTTGTTTATAGTGCATTGAAGAAAAGAGGACACGATCTTCTAGTATATGGTACTATTTAACGAGGACAGTTAGGGAGGTATATTCAACAAGTATTAGGATAGTATCTTTTTTGGAGCACACAATGCTTTCATCTGTTTGCTAAATTAATCAAATAAAAAAGGCCATTGGCTACTTAGCACTATGTTGCATGATGGATATATATATCCATGCATGACATGAAAGAGGCACGTATTTGTAGACTGCCATTCATATTCAACTTTGAAATTCATTCATTTGAGAAGACGTCATTGCATGAAAAATACACAACCTACCATAAAAATACCCCTCCCCAAACCCCCCCCCCCCAAAAAAAAGGGCTATTTTAGTTGGCCTTGGCAGACATTTGAACCTTTCATAGATTACAATGCTAGTCCTGGTTTATAATTAAGTTGAACTAAAACTATTAATTTTAAAGATGAGATAACATATGATACAAAAATCAGTTTGCTGCCTAAACATACTAGAGAACCACGTGCATGATATGATTAACAAAAATAAAAAGTGTAAGGCAATCTCACTGGATATATCAGGGTCTCTACGGAAGGCCTCAAGCTCTCCTTTAAGTTCTCCTTCACTCAAAATGAGCCTCTCTGCAGCCTAAGAAAAGACAAAATTAAGAAGCATTTTGATGTACAAATAAAAGGATAATACTAGGGAAACAAAGAGTTATGCAGCATTCAAAGTATTTTTAAGTGGCAAATTTACAAACAAACATTCATGGAACCAGTGATATTTATCTTTCCTTTCTGTTTCTTCTGTTACCCTTTTTAAGTTAACACACAGGCACACATAAAGAGAGGGCAAAAGAATGCAGACATTTATTTTTTCTTTCCAACCATTAGTGAAACAAAAATTTCCACTAAAGGCCAGACAACATGGACACTTCTAGGCGCAAATCCTAGTTCGCTTGGAAGACTCAAGGTTAACCACCCTCTCTCTTGTACTTAATTTTCAATTTTATGTTTAATTAGCCTATAACCGGCGCTATGAGCAGGCTTTTTCAAAATAATTTGATTTCAAAATAAAATTTCGAAATATTCTCACCAATGATGTCACATTCCAAAAAAATTAATCTGAATGTTGAATTACTTTTTAAATGTCTAAGGACCCCACCGAAAAGAAAGAATAAAATCTTTTCAATTTCAAGTTATTCAACCATATTTGTTATTGGAATGTCAAAATATTTAATAACATAATATTCTTTTGTCCTTGTATAATATTCAAAATATAGAGAGAAACATTTTCATTATCAAACGTCATGAGATTGAACAAAACATAAAAACTTGATTGGCTGCCAAGACATGTCATGACACGTTAGCTTCCTGAAAATCAAATTTTCTCACTTGAATTTTCTCATTTTTAAGTTTGTCGCTTCCCTTGAAAGAGTGTTTGGTGAACTAAGGCCCTCTTTGGGGGCAGCCTTTTCCGCTTGGTCGGTAGCTCTAGGTAAGATCCTTACCATGGATAACTTCAACAAGTGGCACAGATGCTGTTTGTGTAAGAGGAATGGAGAATCCATGGACCATCTTCTTCTTCAAGGTAAGATCCTTACCATGGATAACTTCAGCAAGTGACACCTCACCATAGGACAACTCATAGGGACACTTGTCCCTTTCTTTCTAACAAGGTTTAAGCCAATAACTCAAAATGATTTTTAACCTACATGCCAAAATAAAATAAAATTAGCACCAATGTTGTTTTAGGTAGTGTACCTTAGCTATCAAAGGATCTTTCAGGTCAGCAACAGTTGAGAAGTTCACACGGTCGGTGATACTGAATGAACAACGAAAGATTAATAAAATAGACACATAGATGAAAAACTATAGCTTAATATCATCATCCACTCATAAATTAAAAGTCCTCACACTGGTTTTGGTAGCTCCTCCTTCATCAACAGACCATCCTTAACAAGTTCTTCGAGAGATATCAAGAGAGTATTACCACAATTTGCGTCCTAAAAGTAATTATGTCAAGGACAATTGCCAAAATTACATGACAAACGAAATACCAGAGGAACTATGTGCTAAATGGTGTAGGTATTCTAATGTGCATAAACTGGGATTGAAATAAGATCGATAGTGCAATTGTTATGATAATAGTATGAATGTCCTCATGTCATATACAGGATCTAAATCGAACCACTAAGCAGAATCCAAGACGGAAAACTAAAAAGCCACAATAAACCCAATTAGTAGATCATAATTTTCCCTTTATCATTTTTTTTCTAAATTATCAGTATAATCACAAGCTCCTTCCATTGCTTATTGATTCATCTGAAAACTCAAAACACAGCAGCCTGAAGTTTGGCCACTATGAAAAAAGTGCTTCCAGAGTTTCAGAAACAAAAACTAACAACGACAATACGGGGCACATAGAGTGGCAAAATGCTAAGACAGTTTTGGAAAATCTTAGAAGGCTGGCATATCGCAACACATAATAATAAATAACTGATAATACGTGTGAAGCCATTCCTAAGTATGCTAGAATAATTGTAAGGGATGACTTCCAAGAAGCATTTCTTTCTAATATACATTTCTTTTTCTTTGATGTATTTACAATTGTACATTTCATTCATCCATTGCACAATGCATTCAATTTTCTCAACACCCCCTCCACACGCCAAAAGAAAACAAAAACAATAGGAAAGGAAAACGCTGAAGAGATGAGATGTTGAAATAATCAGTGTCACCTGGCCTGAGTAGGGCGACCCCTCTTCGTTCGCCTTCCTTCCCGGAGGAACAAGAGGAAGAACCTGCACACATGAAAAATACGTCCAACAAAAAATCAATTTTCGCACACAAATGACTAGATGAATAAATTCGGATAGCAAGCTGGATGCAAAATCTTTGCTTTCATCTTTTCCACTCAAATTCAATCATGCACCATTTGACGCACAAACAAAGCGTTAGGAAACGGACCTGCCAGGCGGAGCAGCCAGCGTCATGGAGCCAGTCGACGAACCGGAACGCCTCGTCTCCGAGATCGCCGATCCCGTTAGGTCCTCTGAACGACGTCGGATGGAGCAGCACGCCTGCTCTTCTCCGATCGCCGGTATCCGGCTTTGGAAACCAATCCCCGTAATCGAGCGGCAAATCTTCGCCGACGGCGACGACAGCGCCGTTCTGGACGGAACAAACGAATGAGGGCGTGGTTGCTTTTGTTCTGAAGCACGCCGATGAGAGGAAAGTTGTTTCCCTAGGAATTGGAGACAGCGGAGAGTAGCCGTAGAGCTTGGGATAGGAAGGCGAGGGCAAGAGCAAGAGATATCTAGCCATAGCCATGAATCATGAAAGTGAGAGAGAGAGTGAGATAGAGTTTTTTTTTTTTTTTGAAGGAGAGAGTGAGATAGAGTTGGAGTAACAGTGTGGAGGGAAAGTTGAGCATGGTGGAAGTAATGAGATGTGCTAACGTTCACCATAGTATCCAACGTGGCACGAATCGAGTGGTCGTTTTCGAGAACCTGTCGGTTATGGTTGAACGGTGGCGGCGTGGGACACTGCCATCACGAGTATATCCTGTCATTCCTGTGACAAGATCGAAGGAGAGTTGTTAGTATTACGCTCTAGATCTACCAGGCCGGCTCGACCACTAGGCGAATGAGGCATTTGCCTAGGCTTCCGAATTAATAAGGCAAACCAACAAAAAAAAATTTGCCCAAATTTTTATTTTAATATTTTTTTAAAAAAATTTATAACCCATTTTTTTTTTATAAGGCCCCTATTTTTCTTTAATAAAAACTTAAAAGCCTCTTATCATGATAACTATGTAATTTAAAAAATGCCTCAATTTAATTAATAAGCCCTAATATAATAAGTAGACGGTAAAATAAGACCGATTAACCAATAAAAACAAATATCTTTATACTCAAAATGGTGTATGAGTTTTTTCTTGTGGGTTTTTATAGTTTTTTGACAATTTTTTTTGTCAGTATTGTTTAAAATAGGTGTATCAATTAGGTAAAAATTCATTAAAAAAAATTGATTTTTTTTTTTTTGGTAATGTTTATTTTTGTGCTTGATTTTCTTGTGAGTTTTTGTCAATTTTTTTGGTGGGTTTTGATTAAAAAAAGAAATAAGACCTCATTTAAAAGTTTCGCCTAAGACTCCATAAAACATTGAGCCGGCCTTGCACTCTACCTAGGGATTTCACAAAATTTACTCTCTAATTAAAAGGAAATGCATGATGAGGAAATTACAAAAAAAAATTTATATTTTTTTATTTAATTATATTAAATTTTAAATGATGAAAAATGTCGTCACCAGGTCTCACGAGTCTCAACCAGATCCCAATGGTATCTTGGTCAGATCTTGACAAAGCCCTAGCGATGTGCCAATTGGGTCTTGTAGGGGTCCTGACCGGATCCCATCAGTATCTCAGTTGGATCCTAGCGGGTCTTGAACATTTTGCTTTAATCTATAGATTTGCAAATGAGATGTTCAAAATTTTTCAAAAATTAAAGAATATAGCTATTAACTAACAAAACCGAAATAGATATTAATTAATTCAGACAAATTCATTAATCTTGAGCACATACACGTAATGTTTGATTGTAGTTAATTTCACAAAGAACTGGCAAAAGCCCAAATAGATGGACAGAAGCCATTAATTAGTTTTTCCTACCCACGTTAAATTCACATGCCATCTCATACTATATATATATATATATATAAACACATATATGCAAGCTGTAGCTAATTACAATATTGTCCAATTTGTATGCGATTTCTAGGATATCTTTAGGTGTAAAAAGAAACTTCAAAATGACGATCTGACTAGTCGCTGATCAATCATGTCTCAAATTTCATCAGACCAATCATCGGGATCACCTTCATAGAATAAGCCATCGACAACCTGATCGATTAGGGAATCGATAAAAGTGTTACAGCCGATGCTAAAGATCTGACCCACTTTACTTCGGGCGCTAGAGAACCATGCAAAGACGGCGGCACAAGTAACGGCCCCCAAACCCACCCCACCCGCTTTAGCAATGCCTTGAACATCCATCTTTCTGAATAAGGAGTTTCCAGTCACCAACTCCAATGTCAACGTTGCTGCAAATATCATCTACAAAATAAAACATTAAGCGGCGCCATTTCTAATGACCATGCATGCATACATGCTAATAATAGTCTTTTGGAAAAATGTGATGCATTTCTTCATTGTCATATCATTGCAGTTGTACGACAGTCGTATAAGAGTTTACTATTAAAACATGTCTCACCCATTTCAAACAATGTTATGCATTTTATATAATTGCATCATTTTCTACTTTACCTACTATTTTTTAATACAAATTTCATTATATTTTCTATTTAAAAAAAAAAAAAAAATTCTTAAACTATCAAAAGAGAAGAGAAAAAAATGATTAAAAAATACATATAAGCTAAAGCGATTACCTAAAAGTATTTTTAGGTAATGAGAAGACAAGCTAATATTGCCCTTTTTTACGTAATAGCTTCATCCTAGCTAAAAATACATTCGTTGTTACAATAAATAGCAATTTGGTACAATTTTCTATAACACACTAGAAGAATTCAATATTCGTTTTCTTTGCTTATTGTTTTAATTTCGTTTCCTTTGATTAAGTGTTCGCAAGAATATAATTAAAAAAGAATGATAAATAATATTTAAAGGTAAATAGAAAAATGTTAGTGTGTATAAAAAATACATTAACTAAAATAGAAAGTTATACTTTTTCGATAAATATACTGACTCTGGAAAAGCTATATAATCACAATTATGCCATCACTCTAAAAAAGGTAATCATCAAATTATAATAACAATTTGTTAAAATCAATTCTAAAATTCAATCTCATTTTAGAGAGGTTTAATTCAATTATAAGGCTTATCCTATTTGGTGAATTGTTATAAAAAATTTAAGAGGAAATTATTATTTTCTCCCATTGACTACCACACGATGACCATTTCTTCCATCAATTATCAATTTTACATTACGACCTCTTCCAACTATCATTTCGTTATCAAAAACCCCTCTCCATTAGTGAAAGGTCATTAAGTCAGATGATCAATCCTGTAAACAGTGTTATGAACAATACGATTGATCGTCCAACTCAACGGTTTTGACTGACAAAATAAAATTTTTGGAAATTAAATGATACTTTGAAATGATCGTAATGTAAAACTGATAGTTAATAAGAAAAAATGGTCTTAGCATAATAGTTCATGGGAAAGAATAATTTCTCCAAAATTTAATCTAATAATAATTTTAAAAAGAAGGTGACTATCCGATCTATTTGGAGGGCCATGCGTGTGTCTTGTCTGTATTCTTGGATATTTTGACGGCCTATGACTTTGAGGGCTCCTAATCATAGCCGTTAGGCAATAGATGGGAGGTCATTTTCTTGGTGCCTGCGGTCAAAGATTAGGTGCTATATATACATAGTTTTTTAATTAAATAATTATAATTTTATCGTAATAGCATTTATCACATCAACCAACTTATTCTCTATCATCTCAATATTGACAATTTTTTTAAAAATAATTTACACAAATTTAAGATCTATCATTTAATTTATAAATAATTATTAAAATTTGAAAAGAAAAAAATAATAATAATAATCAATCTACTCTATAGTGAGTGCTTTTCTGGGATTCAATTGACCATGGAACGGTCAACGAATCCAACGATAAGCATCCATCATATATAACTTACATATCCTTACGAAGCAACGTACGGAAACTCACCATGGCAAGCCGACCGGAGATGATCTCAAAGTCATGACTCTTCCTCGAGCTCTCTATATACTCCGAAAGAGTTGCAAAGAACGGCGACACGTCACCGCCTCCATCTCCACCGTCCCTCCTCGTCCTAATCACCCCGACTCGATCCGAGCCGTACGATCTCAGATTACACAGCCGAGGCTGCAACACGATCTTCGCTCCATCCGATTCGGCCGGCTTGGCTCTCGTAACCGGAACCTGAACCTGAACCGGAACCGGAACAGCCGGTTCTCTCCTCGTGAGAGCGGGTTTCTGCGACCTAAGCTCGCAGCGTATTGCACGCGCCGACGAGGCCATGGAGAGAGAGAATCCGAGACTTCACGGAGTGAGAAATGGGAGTCAGATTCCGAGAATCTCGGGGTTTTTGAGAATTACCTTTTTCGGGATCCTTCGTGGAGGTTTATGAATCCACGTCTCTTATTCCTTTGGTGGTGGTGGTGGTGGTGATGTCGGTGTGGGTCCCAGGGTTGCGTGGCGGCTGCTTTGGTCCTTAACGTTGTTGTCTTGGCCTTGGGAGGGATATGTTTACCCACCTGTCCCTTTAGTGGGAAAAGTGATTTGTTTTATGCACATTGCCGATGTGTCCATAGCCGACGCCGGGTCGGCTCAATGTTTTAGGAAAAATGTTAAAGGTTTAATTTTTTTGTTTAATTTTTGTCTTTTTAAAAAGTACCAATAAAAAAAAAGATAAAAAATATATATTACTACTTCAGATATTTTTTTTCATTTTTTACTTTGTTTTTTTTAAAAGAAAATAAAAAAGATAAAAATTAAGCAAAAATTGGGTCTTTATCATCCCTTATGTTTTATTGGGGTCTTAGATAAAACTTTTAAATAAGATTTTATTTTTTTAATCAAAACCCACCAAAAAAACTTGACAAAAGCTCACAAGAAAGTCAAGCACAAAAATAAACATTAACCAAAAAAAAAAAATTATGAATTCTTACTTTATTAATACATCTATTTGGCTATTTCAAATAATATTCACCAAAAAAATTGTCAAAAAACCATAAAACCCTACAAGAAAAAACCTATATACATTTTTAAGTATAAGGATATTTGCTTTTATGGGTTAATTAGTCTTATTTTATCATAGACTTATTATATTATGACTTATTAATTAAATTGAGGCTTTTTTTAAATTACTTACTTATCATGATTTGAGGTCTTAAGTTTTTATTAAAAAAAAAAATTTGGGGCCTTATTAAAAAAAATGGGCCATAAATTTTTTTTTAAAAAAATGTATTAACAAAAAAAATTTTGGGCAATTTTTTTTTTTTTTGGCCTTGTTAATTTGGGGCCCTAGGCGAGCGCCTCACTCGCCTAGTGGTTGAGCCGGCCTTGCCGACGCATGCGCATGTACTTTAATGGATTAATGTTATAAGTCTATTCTGTGTCATTTGTGTTTTTTCAAGAATAATATGGCTTTTAAAATTACTATTCTATCAAAATTTAATAATAATCAATTATAAGTCTAATAGTAATTTTAAAAATTATATCATTTTTTAAGAGATACAAAAGAGACTTATAACATTATTAAACTGACACAAATAAATATTATTTTATGTCTAACAAAAAAAATTGTAGATATTGTTTTAATATTCTCTTGTTGTCTTCTTCTTAATATTACGTTGATATTATTTATAAAAAGAAGGTAAAAAAGAAAATAATATTTATTTATCTCACTTAAATTTATGAGGAAGACACTAGGTAAGGGATAACATTTGCCTTGAAAGGCCCAAAATTTCTGATTCCAAGGCTGTTGTCTTCTTTTGATTGATGTTCTTGAAGTTAAGGAGATAAAGGGACATAGAAAGGTCAAAAAAATAAATAAATAAAAATTGACATGCACAAACAATTATATGTATAAATCTATAAATTAAAGCTATAAAAAAGAGCCAATGCCACGGGCCCACGGGGATAGTGAAAATTTTGTTTGAGAGTAAAATTATTATTTTAGCCTTCCATCTTTTTCCATGAGTCTGTGATCTTAAAAAATAAATCTATAGTCATTACTGTCTTTTACCCTCATGTTAGTGGTAAAGAGTGAAACCTTTTTGGAGGGTTTTTGTGTCTTTCTATCCACTCGAAAATGCAGAGAAGCTCCGAGAATCGTACGGGGTTATTTTTTATGATGAATTTACTATTGTGCGATATTATGACTTGATAAAAAAACAAAAAAAAAAAAAAAAANAATCGTACGGGGTTATTTTTTATGATGAATTTACTATTGTGCGATATTATGACTTGATAAAAAAACCAAAAAAAAAAAAAAAAACATTTTCAGTTAAACCGTAATCGGTCTTGACAGAGTGTTCTGTCAAATTTTAAATAAAAATTTGTACGGAGAGATTATTTTCGGTTTTAGGCAAATTATAAGGACTTTACATTATAAAAATAAATAAACTCTAAGGATAAAAAATGAAAAAAAAAAAGAAAAGAAAGGATGGTAGTTTCAAAAGCTTAAACTTGTTTTTGAATGCTTGAAAGATATTTATAATTCTTGAGAAAACTTACCGCGATCAGAGAAAACTTACCGCGATCAGGGGTTTTACGGTAGTGTTCGAGTCAGCGAAGACTTGAATCTTCTTTTGGATGAGCGGTAGTTGTTGCCTTTACGAGACGATGTAAATGCAGTAGAAGTTTTTTTTTTTTTTTTTTTTTTGAAGTATATTAGGGTTTAAGGTTTAGAGTTAAGTTTAGTATTTTGGTGATGCTTGGGCCTTCACTACACAAGACACAATTTAGAGTTGGTTTAGAATTGTGTTTGAGAAATAAAGTTTTCAAATAAAAAAATATTTTTTGAAATGAACCTTTTGTCAAAGTGTGTTTTTGTCATTTTTAAACTTTTAAAAACGCTTTTAATTTTTTTATCAACACGACTATTTGTTTCTTTGAACAAATTTTTAGAGAATTAAACGCACTTTTAAGTCCCTTAAACAATTTTATAGTGTCGTTTGTTAGTGAAACGACACCATATTTGAATCTAGACCTTATGTTTAAAGTCTTTTACCAAGCGTCAATTTTTTTTTTTTTTTGACATGTCCACATAAGAGGGAGATGAAAATTCAAATTAATAACCTTCACTTTATTAAACGTAGTCCCAACCGATTGAACTACCTCTTAAAGACACCAAGCGTCAATATTCAAACATCACTAAAATACAAATCAACAACAAACGTTACGTTAGCACTTACCAAAAAAAAAAACGTTACATTAGCAGATATTTTCTTTTGAAAAGAGATATTTTCTACAGCCAAGTGAAAGATCTAGTAAGGAAAATATACAAGCAGATCTTTTCCATAAAAAAAAAAAAAAAGAAGGGCCTTTTACTGAAATATTGCCTCGTAGTTGATCAATGGGCTGATTGATTCACAACCCAAAGCCCACTTGAACCTAAGGGGGTGGAAAAGGCTCAAGAAATAAAATAATAAAAACAAATAANTTTAAGTCAAAAAATATTTTTTGAAATGAACCTTTTGTTAAAATATGTTTTTGCCATTTTTAAACTTTTTAGACTTTTAAAAACGCTTTTAATTTTGTTATCAAACGACTATTTGTTTATTTGATCAATTTTTTTAAGTATTAAACGCACTTATAAACCCATTAAACAATTTTATAGTGTCGTTTGTTAGTGAAACAACACCATATTTGAATCTAGACCTTATGTTTAAAATCTTTTACCAAGCGTCAATATTCAAACATCACTAAAATACAAATCAACAACAAACGTTACGTTAGCACTCACCAAAAAAAAAAAAACGTTCCATTAGCAGATATTTTCTTTTGAAAAGAGATATTTTCTACAGCCAAGTGAAAGATCTAGTAAGGAAAATATACAGGCAGATCTTTTCCATAAAAAAAAAAAAGAAGGGCCTTTTACTGAAATATTGCCTCGTAGTTGATCAATGGGCTGATTGATTCACAACCCAAAGCCCACTTGAACCTAAGGGGGTGGAAAAGGCTCAAGAAATAAAATAATAAAAACAAATAAGAGACAGTAATTAATGCAGCTATCAAAGAGCAATTATTTCCAGCTACCAACACAATTGAACATTATTAATTTATTCAAGAGTAATACTCAATGTTAACAAGCTTCTGGAGATTTTCATTTCTTCTTTCAAGACTTCTAAGACCTACAATATTAAAACTATTCTTTTACATCAAGAAACTGTATTTATGATACGAATAAATAATGGGATCGGATCGGCATCCACAATAATTATTTGACGGGATGAGTAAGTAATATGAGAGATTTCATATGAGACTCGTCCAAATAAATTTTATATAAAATCTTTCGCCTTACTCCGTCAAATTATTAACAATCCGAACAAATAATTGTTGTTAAGTTTTATACTTGACTATGAGATCATCAAATCCTTACGAAAAAAATACTGAGCTCAGGCCCAGTGTTCCCTTCCGGGCTCAACATGTACAGTGTCTCGGAGTCCCTTGAGCCCACGACCCGTTCGAAATGGGCCCGTATGTAGGCCAACTCACCGTCCGGCCCATCAACCCCAGAGTTCCCGGGGAGAACTCCGGCGCCCATTGACACCGGCCTGAGGAGCTCCATGACATTCAAATCCTCATCTGTAGCCTCCCTCTTCAACCCGTACCCGGTCTTTTTCCCATTGCAATACATGGTCCACAAAACCTCCTCCAACAACCTCGTCTTGTCCTTCTCCGGTCTCTTTTCGCATTCAAGAGCGATCCTAACCATCCCGGAGCTCATCTCCTTCTGCAACACATTCGTTTGCATGGCTAGCTCGACCACCAACGTGGGCAGACACCTCGGGTTTTCTTGCATGGACAGGCTTACGCGTCCTTTCCGGTACCCGAACATGGTGACGGTGACCCGGGTGCCGGAGGTGCTGCGATGGCCGTCCGGTATGCCGAGCGGGAGATGCCCCGTCTTGCATACCGGTGTTATGATGGGGAAGGATCGGAATACGTTGCGGAAGAGTCTCAGTAATTTGGTTCTGTGTTTCTTCTTTTGGGATGGTTGGACAAGCTGGGATACCGACTGCCGGCCGGGCGTTGGTGGCGGCGTAGGCCTTGCTGGGGATTTACCTGGGGTCTCTGTAATGGTTTTGGGTTGTGGCTCACCCATTAATGGACGTTGATGAACTAGGAATATTGGGAGAGTGCCATTACACAGTACACACAGAGAGAGAAGGAGAGGGAGGGGAAGAGAGAGAGAGACCAAGTCTGGTCGTTTAGTTATATTTGGTACGGGTTTATGGTGTGGGATGGGTCTTCGGATCCTTAAATTGTGGTCAATATGCCCATTTCTTTGCCTTCTATGTAGCGGTTCATGTGGATATAAGTTATGGTTATTTATTTAAATTTCCATTTGAGAAATGGTAAAGCATTTATTTCGGTCTTTTTTCACTTTAAAAAATAATAAATAATAAATAAAAATCCCATCTAAGTAAAGGTGGATCCAATGCTTAATTTTTAAAAAAGATGATGAAAAAAAAAAATATGAGAATGACTGGAATAGATACTCTAGCATTTTTCTTTTCAATTGAAGATACACTATTCCACAATAAGGGGGGCTTGAATCAAACCATGGGTGTATACCGTGTATTGCTTAATTTTTTTGGATAAGTAGTCATTTAACTTAAATATTTTAATTGAATTCAAAATTTTGAACTTTAACTCTAAAGTTTATTTTATGTTACTATTGGACTAGGCGCGGTAAAAAAATTTGAAATTAAATATGATTACAGAAACGATACCTTAGCCAAATCCTTCTTCAAATCCTTCTAGTAATATAGGTCTGTTATACAATCATCTTTAAACTGTCTTTCAACCTTTTTTTAATAGATCAACCATCAGATTTGTAAATTTATGTAGACCCCACACAAATTTAATAGTAGATTCATCAACTCACCATAAAAATGATTTTTATTTATTTATTTAGAGAAGTGTTAGAGAGTCAAACAAATGAACCCATAAAAAATTTCAAACTGACGTGACAGCTAAGGGAGAGAGAATTGTTTTTTTTTTTTAAAAAAAAAAATTTAAAAACCTTTGTTACATCAGTTTAAAAAATTTTCTGAATTTATTTATTTAGATCTCTAACACTTCTCATTTATATGACCATGGCATTAAAGGATTTCAGAATAGAGAAAGCATTAAATATATATATATATATATATATACTAAGATTGTTCATTGCTCAATCTAGGGGGAATTAAAGCAATGCCTTGCCTCATAACTGGGGGGGTGGGGGGTTCCTTAAGAGTATGGTTTTTGCTATTATCTTTTATTCTTTGTACCTAATAATTGAAGACTCAACAGGATATTTATCATATTTGAATATTGATCAGGTGATTATATCTCCATTTTTTTTTTTATCATTAACCCAAGCTCTTAAGATAAATAATAATTTGTCATTGTATCAAAAAATGTATAGTCATCATGAGCTTGAATAATATTTGACTTTACGTTTAACTTTTTTATGACAAGTGATCAAATAAATAATAAGCATTTGATGATGGATGAAAGCTCGCTAATGAAAAATAATTGTTTGGTCGGTTGACAACGACATGGCTTTTAAGATTAGTCTTTTCTTATTCATGTCGTGTGGGTCGAATTGTCAAAACATTGTCCAAATCTATCAAAAGCATATGGAGAAGGTATTCCGAAGCGAACAAGCCAAAGGGCTTGTGTCCAAATCCACCACTGTTTTCACTTCAGCCTTCAGGATCGGACAATGCCTAAATGGGGTGGATATATGTGCAAAGAGTCAATCAGTCGAATCTGACACGTCAACACGAATTGCCGTTTAATTTTACTATGGTTGAAGAATTCGACACGTTTAATTAAATTTGTTGAATTGAGATTGAACCATGCCTCGTTACAATTCGAATCCGACACTCGAATACGAATTGTCATCCCTACCTTCTAAACATCGTTGAATTGAGATTGAACCATGCCCCGACACAATTCGAATCCGACGCTCGAATACGAATTGTCATCCCTACCTTCTAAACATCCCATAGTTCCAATGCCCAAATGTGAGATAATATTTAGCATAAAGAGATATTTATTTGGGATTTTCTTTCATTGCGAGGAGACTGCCATGTATTAACAAAGCAATGGAGGCACTTCAGCTTTAGGGACCCCTAGTTTTGACAATGTTTTAGCATCACAAGGACTTTGCTCCCTTGCCCAAGCTTTTATACCAAAAGAAAGTGATTTTGGTGGAGTTCCTTGGCTCTGAAGGATACTCTCCACAAAGGAACAAAATGTTGAAATATGCATAGTATTGCCTTTGCCCTTTGAAATGCTACTTGCCTCTCCGCCTGCCTAACCAAATGACCCAAAAAGCAAAAAAAGCAAAAAAGAAAAAAGAATATCTCTCCCAACCCATTGCTCAAATCAATCTTCTAATTTGTCAGTGACATCTCAATTTCCATTACCTTTTTTTTAAAAAAAAAAAGAAAAGAAAAGAAAAGAAACAGAAAAAGAAAGGCAAGTGGAGAGACTAAACTATTTCAACTAGATGTGACCATAGTAGATTACACAAGAAGGGCTTAAACGGTTGGAATTGTAGGCTCTCCCTCAAATCCAACTAAACCATATTCTGACACAGTCACATTATGATTGATATCAATGGGACCCAATGCAACTAACACCAATCAGACTAGTAGTGTAGAGATTTCTATTGCAGGATTCGAACATGTTGAAATTTGCAGGAAAATTAAAATATGGGAACAATAGCGGAAGCAAAGAGAGAAATTAACACATAAAATTTACGAGTGGTTCAGTATTAGACACTTACATCTATCAATTTAAATAACCCTAAAAGCTACATTGCACTCTCATTAACTTATTATTTACAGTACATATGTCCGTAATTATAGTTGAATAAGTCGACCTATATAAGTAAACATAAATTGACATATTGTAGAAAATGGAAATCAATTATGTAAATATCAAAATATATTTAGAACTTACACCCTAATGCGTGTCAAACCTCTTTAAAATTTCATTGAAGCCATTAAACCACCACCACTTATGGTTTTCATTGCTTAAATCTATATGGTAGCCTCTCTTCTACTACAATGCATGGATCATACCTAATTAAAGGATAAGCAAAGAGGTAATATTCCCTTTTACAAGCTTGAACTAAGTTTGATTCATTTTTCAACATTGAATCGCTCTCTATTTTTTATAAAAATAAAATTAAATTAAATCTCAACCTTGGAAAAAATATAAAATTTATTTTTTTATAACAGTTGAGCCAGACAGAGAAAAGTGGTTAGAAATTATTTGCAAATATGGGGCTGATTAATCAGGGACAATAAAGATTGTTTGTGGCCCTACAAATTTCTTATGTTGTTGTTGTTGTTTTTTTTTAATATATATATATAAATAATATAATGTCGAAACTAGCCTCAGTGGACGAAAACGTGGAGACAAATAGGTCGGTCAGTTGTCAACAATTTGTTGCCACCTTTGCCTAACCCTGTTCTGAGATGGCTGGCTTGGTCTGCGCCATCTGACCCACAAGCTGGACACACGTGGAAAAGAATCCCAATTCTTTTTGCATTTGTTTTTTTCGTTCCAGAATTATCATGTACTTCGCATATGTATCATGCATCATGCAACACTAATGGATACTCGACGGAGACCACTAGATCAGCTGGCCACGTCATCCTACTCTAAAATACTAAAAAAAGAGCTGGCGGTGGTGCAGCCTTTGTCTTTTGCCACTCCCCACCATTTTCCCCCTGATGTGAGCATCACGCCCTGGCCTCCATTGTGGTAAAGAGAACAATATTGGAACCAATTTTTTTATTTTTTATTTATTTTTTAATTCTTCAAAGGTTTAAGTAATGCAGTAAAATATTAATTTAATTGGGCATTCAGATTTTTTTTTGTTCGTATTTGAAAAAAAAAATCTGGTGGTAATTTTTTTTAATAAATGACAGATATTATGATTTTGTATAATTCATGCTTGAAATATAGAAAGATTAATTACCTAATTACTTTTGAATTTTTGATAAGGCTTCAAAAGAAAATTACAAATTCATAACCTTGAGTAATGCAGTAAAATATTAATTTAATTGGGCATTCATTTTTTTTTTTTCGTATTTGAAAAAAAATCTGGTGATAATTCTATTTTTTTTTTTTAATAAATTACAGATATCTATGATTTTGTATAATTCATGCTTGAAATATAGAAAGATTAATTACTTAATTACTTTTGAATTTTTGATAAGGCTTCAAAAGAAAATTACAAATTCATAACCTTAAAACTAATATAAATTGCACTTTTTTTAAATCATAAACCCAAATAAACCCTTAATCTTAAGAGATATGCTACACATCATTTTCTCAACCATCTTTTTCTACAAATTTAATGGATCCATCATTGATTTGTGAACTCATATAGGTCCTACAAAAATTCAATGGTAGATTCACTTATTTACTATAAAGAGATAGTTAAAAAATGGTTTAGAGAATAATTTTTATCATTTCTTTAATCTTAATGCAAAGAGTAATAATATATCTCACACTAATATATCATTTTTATTTTATTATGCTGACGTGGTAAAATATAGTAACACTTGAATCATACATTATTAAAATAAAAATAAAAAATAAAAAAACATTTGTATAATATATAACATTACTCTTACCCAAAAGATTAACTCAAATTTCTATGGCCTTGATATTTGAGTTTCAATATAATTTTATAATTAGTTGATTTTTCTATGTTCATCTCTTATAAATATTAATAGAAAATTAATTTTGTTTTGATGAAAAATAGATATATCATCATCATACTATGATGGTATATACTTTCATAGTAATGAATTATACTATCACAGCCTACAATAAATTAGTTAATTAAAAAGCTAAATTATTAAGATATCTCATCAATGTACACAAAAATGAGTGTTTTATAATAATTTGAGCAATTATGTATATTTTTCAGTCCAAAAATTACATATAACTACATTCTTATTTTGATGAATAATGTTGTTTAGTAGACTGTTATACAATAAAAAAATTTAATCATTTGATAGCACTTATAAAAACAAATAATTAATTAATTTTTAATGACATATCATCCCAATAATATGACACAATGATAATCTTGTGCAAATATTTAGGTTGAAACAATATAATTATTAATGAAAAGTGTTTTTTTTTTTAAATTAACTAATTAAATAATAGGTGGATTGCGACATTAAAGTTAACTTTACTTCACGCACAAACGAGTAGCGCGTGGACTTTTCCGTGACGTGTCAACTTCAGCTGAAATTTGTTTAAATCCACGGCATCGTCTCCTTCTCTCTCTCTCTCTCTCTAACCAAAGCAACCATTTTCCTTATTTTCTTACCTACCCTTCTTCCCCAACCCGAACCCCAACCCCCATTCTCTCTGTCTCTTTCTTTTTCCTTGAAATTATCTTCGAAAGGCATATATCCGGAAAATGGTTGATTTTGGGGATGAGTTTACAATAGAAAGCTACAGAATCCCTTGGCTTATATGGATCCAGCTCCTCGTGTTCGTCCTCCTCGTCTTTCTCCTCTACTGCTTCAGCTTTTTAGCCTCAAATCACTCGGACCGCACCACTGCTTCACCGTCCGCCAGTCACCTCGTTTCCCAAGAAACCCAGAAAGAGAAGCCGATTCCCAAGAACAATTCCACAACGGTTGTTTCAAATTGCTTTGAGATTTCCCAGGTATGGATTATGGATTCCATCTCCATTCTTTGCTATATATGTTCTTCTTCCATGTTTTCCCTTAGATTTCATCTTCTTCTTCTTCTTTTTTCAGTTTATTTCAAATATCTAGCCAAATGATTTTCAAATAATGTTGGGGCCTTAGCATTTGAAAAGATAGAATCGGTGAAAACACCCACTTCTCCAAATCTTTTTGTCCCAAAAAGAAGAAAAAGCGTATTATGCACCAAAACAAAAAGTTTATGGTAGTCTTGTTTGAAGTAATCTAGTCCATTGATTATGCTTGTTTGATCCTTGGAAGGAAGGTATTATTCTTCATTTTCTTAATGCTTTGAGAGGCAGTATTAATTACTAGATAAACAGTTTTAGAGTTCATCCCATTTTGTTCTTCAGATGTTCTGGGAAAAGTGGTGAGACCCATTAGAAATGGTTCACTATCGGTGCGAATCCGAATCATCAGCAATTTGCTGCCCAAGATCTGTTGGGCCAGCTGGGCCCATAAATACCGGTACAATCACAATTGATAGGCGAATTTAATTTGTAGACATAAACCAGTGGATTAATTGTAAATATATATTTATATCCTTGGAATCATTCATAATCAACACTTTTAATTCAAGATTAATCGATCATGCCATGATGCTCTTATAGCTTTTGTTGTTTTTTGTTTAATGAGGCCAAATTTGTCATGTCTTACGTGAGAGAAGCATCTTTAATTTTTTTTTCAAATAAAAAAAATGGGGTATTTAAAAGGAAAAATAAAAGAATAATGATTGAATTTAATTTTTTAATTTATATTTTAATGGTAAGTCTTACTTGGGCAGGTTGGAGAAGGAGTAATAAAAGGGGAGATATCAACAAGCACCGGTAGAAGAGAAGGAGTGATAAAAGGGGAGATAGCAACAAGCACCAGTAGAAGATTAGTGAGAGGAGAAGAGAATAATACAGAAAGGGAGCTGGGGTCATCAGCAACCCATACATATCATCACCCTTGTGATTATTTCAGGCTGGCTAGATTAGCATTTTTAAAGTGTTTAGGCTTAGACTTCAGCTCTGAGAATTCTTCAACCCCAGAGCAAAGAAGAAGGAAAGAACAAAGGAAGAGAAAAGAAAGCTAATGTACAAGCCCATAAAAACAAAAAAAACAAAATATAGTGGACAAAATTCTTTCTTCAATCCATTAATCCTTGAGGAGAATTTTCTTATTTTGTTTGTACTATATATATATATATAAATGATAAATCATTTCAGTCTCATTCATTGATGAAGGATCACGAGTATAAAGCTTTTACATCATTGAACAAAAACTATGAGAAAATTATAGTCGAAGCTATAAGGTTACAAGTGATAGATACATATATAACAATCTAACATTCAAGACTTATTTATGACATCAAAATTCGTTAACTCAAGACTAATTTTTAGTTGTAACAACAGGTTTGCTCCAGGCAGACTCAAATTTGATACATAGGTAGCAACATCTTTCTATTGAAATTCATTCTCCTCGATTACCAAATCAGGAAATTATTCACATCCTCAATTCAACAAGCCAGGACCACAAAATAAGGAAAAATGGAAAATATAGGATAAATAATAATAATAAAAAGACACAAAAGCTCACAAAACACCATTGGAGGAAGGTTGTTGGATGATTCTAGCTAGAGCACGAAAAAACCACGTGCAAGTCACAATCTGCCGTTGGAAGCGGGCAAGGTTGGTACTCGTCGTGGAGGGGCGCGTGTCGAGATGGGTTTGACGGAGGGATGTTGATTGAGCTTTGAACAGTCCGATCCAAGAGCCTCATCAACCCAGAAAAAAAGACATGACATAAATAATGGACGACACACTCGGCGCAATGGCACTTGAGCCTGTTACAAAAGAAAAGTAAGCAAAAAGAAAATTGGAAAAAAGAGTCGGGGAAGGGAGGGGGAGAAAAAGTTAATAATGATGATATTTTTAGATAGTTATAGTCTATAGATTAAATTGTAGAATTTTATCAAAGGGTCCCCAAGAGGTAGCTCAATCGGTTAGGACCACGTCTAATTAAGCGGAGGTCACTAGTTCGAATCCCCCCTCCCCCTCTTGTGCAGACATGTCAAAAAAATAAATAAATAAAGAATTTGATCAAAGGTTCCATTTGGAACTATATAATGAGTATGGCTAGTACATATGGTACATGCTTATTTGGGTAATTTTATAAACTAAAAGTTAATAATGATAATTTCAAATTCAACGATGATTTTAAAAGTTATGTCACAGTTGGGAGAACACTAGAAGAACACCTAACATTTCTCATTCTTATTTTATGTGATTCATTCTTATGGGCATTCTTTCCTTTTCTGGGAGAGTGATTTGTTACCATTTTGACGATGTGCACTTTAAGTCGAGTGTTTGGGGTCGTGGGCCCCTAAGTGGTCCTAAAATCAAGCTTGGGCTATTTGTATATTGGGCCGGTTGGTTATTGGACCAGTGTGAAATGTAAGCGGCCCAGTAGCCCCATTCGGCCATTCCCATGAGCTACTTATCTATACCGATGAGAATTAAGTTAAAGATGGGATAATGAGCCTTATTCCATTATATAACATTACTATGATTGAAATGAATTTAAGGATTTGTAAATTGCATACATTTATTTGGAACTGGATCCTCTCTGGTCCAAAATGGACTATAGAGTATCCAGTTTATGACTATAATTTTTTTTTCCATAAATTTTAGAGTTGCAAATGGGACACGTATCCTACTAATAAAAAATAATAATAAAATATTATTTAACAGATTAATAAAAAAAAAGAAAAAAAGTGGTGGCTGGCAAAAAATTAACCTTCGTTTTAAACATAATTAAAAATTCTTTTTTTTTTAATTTTTTTAAATTAAAATTTTTGTTTTTACAAAAAATTAAAAATTATTATTATTTTTGAATTTATAGGGACATTTTTATTTTATTAAGAAATATATAGGGCGTTTTCATCTTTTTTCATAGTCTTGAGGGCATTGTCAATTGAGTAGTAGTTTGAGGGGTATGTGTATTTCCTCCTAAAGATTACTACTAAAATTAATAATTATAGCAATCATGTGGTATGATATGAATAAGAAAAATGATTTGTCTCAATAATTTGTCCATATTTTTCATATAATTTGTAGGAAGTCCACAAATTTAATAGTTGATTTATAAGATAAAATGGTAGAAATATGGGAAAAATTTGGTTTCTTTTGTTTTTTTGGATAAGTAAAAATTATTGAAAAAATAAATAAAAGAACAGCAAGCAATCAAGAAGACAAATCTAGCTACAACAGAAACCAAATCAGCGAAGAAGACCGAGAGAAATAAAGATAAAATCTAAATTAGAAAAAAAAAAAAAAATCAAACTAATTTGTATATAATGATAGATGTGCATTCAAATTTAAATTAATCTAAAAGACTAAAACCATTTATAAATATAATATAATAATTTTTTTTCATATCTTTATATTATCGTTTTTTTAAAAAAATATATAATTTATGAAAAGAGTGGCAGGTGCCTCTTAAAAGCCGTCCTACATAAGAAGTGGGGCAAGTGAAACAATAACTCCACCGTACCACCGCCAGAGACAAAAGATACAGAAGAAGAAGAAGAAGAAAAAAGAAGAGGAAGCCATGGCAGGGGAGCAAAGAAATAGAGAAGAATGGTATAATTTGTACAGCCCTTGCTACATCTGTGAACAACTCATCGCAGCTTGTCTCAAGTGCCTTGGTTATGACGACTCCACAGCTCAAAATGCTCATCATCATCCTCCTCCTTCACATGCAGAAAGAGTGATCAAATTCACTGTAAATCTCTCTCTCTTTCTCTCTGTCACACACACACACACACAAATTTAAAGAAAGATTGATTTAATGTGTTTTGAATATAATGCAGGGAGATGAGTTTGTAGTGAGCACCGCCACGAGGTCGTCAATGGCTTCGAGAAGGCCACCAAGGCCGCCATTAAGCTCCGGGGGAGGTGGTCAAATCAATGAATCTTCATCTTAAATTAGTCTTTTTTTACGATTCTAGACGTGTTTAATTTGTACGCTTTATTTTTTTTCTGTTGTGATCGTGACAATTAACGTTAATGTTGTTATATATGCCAAGGAATTAATTAACCTGTCAGTTGGAATTAATTTCTGCTATTTAATGCTATATATATAGTTCATATTATTCCCGTGAATCGTGATGTTTTTGATCAACATCGTTGTTGTTTTTCGTTTTCCTAACTGTCCATGATATGTTTCATAGCATAGAGGTAAATGCATACCACGAACCACGCACCATGATGACTGATGAGTCAAAACAAATGAGCATGGCCCTATTGTAATATGGGATGCGATTTGTTTCGGTTTCTAATTTTAAAATGCGATTTTAAAACATAATTATAGTTTGGTGAAATTACAATTTAGCCTTTAAAATTGTGCATTTCAAAAACACATCAAATTGTCAAATGCAGTAATACCCTTAAAAAAATGATATACGTTAGGGGGTATGAGTTCGAATCCCACAATAAAAATATAAATTTTTATGTATGATTAGTGTAAGTTATCTTGGGTCTCAATTCTCATTAATGTCCTCATCATGAGGCACAAGTGGTTGCCCCTCCTGTGCGGGTCTTAGCGTGCATGTATTATTATGGTCAGTGGGTTTTGATACTATTATAGTCACGTTAAGGTAGAGAAATCACTTTGGTCACTTTTTTTTATTTGACATGTCCGCACAAGGAAAGAGAGATATTCGAATTAGTAATCTTCACTTTCACAGCCAATTGAACTATTTCTTAGAGACACTTTGGTCACTTTCTATTGCCTTTTTTAATTTTTAATTTTTTTTTTNCTCTCTGTCACACACACACACAAAAAAATTTAAAGAAAGATTTATTTAATGTGTTTTGAATATAATGCAGGGAGATGAGTTTGTAGTGAGCACCGCCACGAGGTCGTCAATGGCTTCAAGAAGGCCACCAAGGCCGCCATTAAGCTCCGGGGGAGGTGGTCAAATCAATGAATCTTCATCTTAAATTAGTCTTTTTTTACGATTCTAGATGTGTTTAATTTGTACGCTTTATTTATTTTCTGTTGTGATCGTGACAATTAACGTTAATGTTGTTATATATGCCAAGGAATTAATTAACCTGTCAGTTGGAATTAATTTCTGCTATTTAATGCTATATATATATAGT
Organism: Carpinus fangiana; assembly: GCA_006937295.1. Lineage (NCBI taxonomy): Eukaryota > Viridiplantae > Streptophyta > Magnoliopsida > Fagales > Betulaceae > Carpinus > Carpinus fangiana. The sequence goes on along the minus strand of CM017321.1, from coordinate 41,462,372 downwards.
TCATATTATTCCCGTGAATCGTGATGTTTTTGATCAACATCGTTGTTGTTTTTCGTTTTCCTAACTGTCCATGATATGTTTCATAGTATAGAGGTAAATGCATACCACGAACCACGCACCATGATGACTGATGAGTCAAAACAAATGAGCATGGCCCTATTGTAATATGGGATGCGATTTGTTTCGGTTTGAGCGATTTTAAAACATAATTAGTAGTTTGGCGAAATTGCAGTTTAGCCTTTAAAATTGTGCATTTCAAAAACACATCAAATTGTCAAATACAGTAATACCCTTAAAAAAATGATATACGTTAGGGGGTATGAGTTCGAATCCCACAATAAAAATATAAATTTTTATGTCTGATTAGTGTAAGTTATCTTGGGTCTCAATTCTCATTGATGTCCTCATCATGAGGCACAAGTGGTTGCCCCTCCTGTGAGGGTCTTAGCGTGCATGTATTATTATGGTCAGTGGGTTTTGATACTATTATAGTCACGTTAAGGTAGAGAAATCACTTTGGTCACTTTTTTTTATTTGACATGTCCGCACAAGGAAAGAGAGATATTCGAACTAGTAATCTCCACTTTCACAGCCAATTGAACTATTTCTTAGAGACACTTTGGTCACTTTCTATTGCCTTTTTTAATTTTTAATTTTTTTTTTAAAAAAGGGTGGACATTGGATTCCTGGTTTTAAATGCAAATTTCACTTGTGAAAATTTTGAATAGTTTTTTTTAGTTTCAAATTATTAACAATTCAGACAATAAATATGATAAAATTAATATAAGATGTACCTATCCAAACAAATAATCAAACAGTCATCTCAAATTAACTTTCTTTCTCACATTTATTATTTGATTGTTTGAATTACCATTCACCCCAGCAGAAAAATGACTGGGAATTTGTCTATGCAATCTTATAGCTTTGAGAGTAGTGGAAGATAATAATTAATAAATAGTGCAAGAACATGTGATACGCAGAAAGCTACAACTACTTGTTACAGAAGCCACAATTCTTGTTCAGAGGGGGTGGTGGTGAGGTAAAAAAGGGGGGGTAATTTTGTCGCCATTCCCTTGTGAAAAGAGTTCTTCGGCTTTTCTACCAAAGCAGAGAATCTCTTTATATCTGCAGGACTCTTTATACGTGCCAGCCCACGAACACCGATGTCAGTCCATTAAATTAGGCCTCATCCGACCGACCATGTGTGCATGCGTACTGCTTCCACATTTATGCAACCATAGTACCATGTGTTATTGTCTACCGCATACTATTAAATGTATCAATTTTAAATCCTAATTATAAAATAAATATTACACATGATTAATCAGTTGGACACTTCGCAGCCACTGTCCAGCCTTTGTGTCACCTTCGTATGGTAACATTACTGCAATTTCCTGTTCTAAACCATGGGCATGGAATGGAAGGTCTATGCAATGATATCCCCATAGGCCTCCAGCAACAACACATGCTTCATTTCAGCTATTGTTTGACATCAATTTTACATCTTTTCTTCTCCCACTCTCCAACTCTTTATATAAGCATTGACATCTTCGGGAATACATAATCTTAACCCTCAACCATGAAGGAATCAAGGAGGAGAACAAGTCTATTACCAATTATATCTCCATGGTGTCTACAGAATATAATGTTATCTGTCTGAATGTAAATAGTGATCTTACTGACTAGAAAACTGTAATTAATCTTTCTCAACTTCATATGACTTCGACATGAAAAAAAAAAATTTGAATCTAGTTTCACAGGCATAAGCTTGCATTCTGATGCCACATTAAGGTCATAACTACCTGAACCTGATGATCACAATCAACCACGCAAGGAATCTAACATTTCATGTGCTCTAAACCTTCAAAAATTCCATTAAGAAAGAAAGAAACAACTTCAATCAGGCTCAAGATAACTTGAATGACAAGTGACTAAAGCATATTTCTGTCCACAGAGGTCAAAGAAAGCTTAGATTGTCAAGGTACTTGCATTGACAAGGGCTACAACAAACTTTCTGCAAGTAACAGCAGAGATTATAGAAATCAAAGGCTACTTATATCCCCTTTACATTGTAGGTCTATGGCGCAACACACTGAAAGATAAAACCTCATCAACTATACTAATTGAAAACAGTTGAATTAAGATTGCAGGAAAATTAAAAAGAGAGAAAAGAAAGAAAAGGAAAGAAAGGAAAGATATGTGCAAAAGACATGTTTGATGTCTCTCATTGTTAAGCTCACAAGTCCTAGGGTCTACCGCTTAGCTCGTTTAGTGAAATAGTTGAGGGCTAACCTAGAAAATTGGGTGAGAGTGAAAAACATTTGCAGGATTGCACGACCCTTCACAATTCCCTCCCTAATACCCCTCGCAGTTCTAGCCAACACTGGTACTGTTTCGTCAGTTCTCGGGGTGGCTACCTCCTGCAGCGAAGCTAAACAAGTAAAGACGAAGTAAAATTCATTGCTCCAAATCAATTGAAGAACTCACATTAAACCATGAAAAGCTACAGAAGACATAGATAACCTGATGGAGTCATGTTTGTCAACCGGCGCAACCTCTCCTCGGCTACACGAACAGCTCGAGTGGAGCTTCTAACACCTTGTGTAATCTCCTGGCTGCACAACAATCAACAAACAAGTGAATTTGAAACGTTATATACAAAATACAGGTAACAAAAAAAACAAAAAGAAGCAGAAGAGTGTGTTATCTATGGCGCTAACCCCAAATCACTGAGCTCCATTGTTAGGTCACTGATCTCCATGCCAGACAACCGAACAGCAGCCATTGTGTCAGGAAGCTCTTCCCTTGTAACATCCATAAGCTTTTCTAGTGATTCCGCGGCTCTCTTGAAAGCCTTCGATATGCCACATTGGCCACATTGATACATAAACATAAAATAAATGGGAAAATTATATAAAAGAAGAAATGCTTTTAAGATTACATACCATAAGAGTCGGTATTGCAGAGCAAAAGAGCCAGGTCGCTGAAACTGCAGCCTACAAAATGAATGCACATCTACTAGAATCACCACATGTTATCACCAAAAAACACTAAGGTTTTGTTTATTTAAACGTAAAATGTTTTCAGCCGAAAATATTTTTCGAAGAAACTACTGATTTTTCAGTGTTTGGTTGTCACCTTTGAAATGTTCTCGCGAAAACATTTTTCGTTTTATGATTAACATGGAAAATGTTTTCCCATTTGCGGGGTAGCTTCGACGGGAATTGGTGCCAGTGGGAGAGAGAGAGAGAGTGTTATGTGCCATGGTATCGGTATTTACTGGATCAGAGCTTTTGAAGACTAGAACAGAGTGTTTGAAGAGAGGATCTATGGACAGAAAATGTTTTATGCCTTCAAAAAATGTAAAACTCACTAAATACAAACTGCCTGTTGGGGCCAGCTCCCTGGGCAAAGCTTGCAAATTAACCAGTCCATGCGGAGAGGGGTGCGAGGCATGGGTCTTGGATTTACGGTTTACTTGACATGAGTGAGTACACGAAGTGGCCTGCCTAGGAGGAGGGGTTCCCGGACATTAAATATATATATATATATTTTACGAAAAACAGTAAAGTGTTTTACGCTTGATAAAAAATGTGTTAGGGGCCTTATCAAGATTTTCAAGCGCAGCCAGTGCAGCCATACAAGAAACTGCTTAAAATGTTTTAACAAAAAGCTTTTAGTCAAAGCAAACAGAGCCGAAATCGAGAAAGGCTCTGAAGATATAAAGCTATCTAAAAAGCAATTCCATCAGAGCCAATGTATGAGATTTTGAAGAAATTAAAAACCCAGAATCATCATCAACAAGCTTTCACACCAAATAATTCATCCTTCAGAATGCCCCTTCTACTGTTCTACGTAAAAACTATAACTCCATAACCAGACAACTGATCGATAATAGACTAATGTCTACCGCACCAAGACTGAAACCTTAAAGAATCAAAACACCCATTTCCCCAACAAACATGAAAATCGATTGAATTGCCTAGATTGAACAACAAGATTCGATAATTTTCAGCAAACTTGTCTACCTTGTTCAATTTAATTGAAATTAAAACGAACAAAAAAGCAATACCGCGCAAGCAACGACTTGTAGCATGACGATGTGACGGTGGGTGAGGTTCCACTGGTTGAGCTGAAACGCAGACGCCGAAGAGGATCCGAGTGTCGATGTGTAATGCGACGGCTCAGATGCTGCGGTTGCATTGTACTCCGTTTGTACCGACACAGACGCGAACCGTCCAACCGGTTTCCTAACATTGAACTGACGACGCGACTCGATGTCAATTGGGCAGCTGTAATTTCTGGAGTTTGGTTTTACGGCGGCGCACGAGAAGCGCAATTTCAGTGCACAGAACATTGCCTCTCTCATTGTCTCCTCGCAATCTCCGAGCTCAGTGAAGAGCGGTTCGGTCATTCGGAATTGGAAGTAGAGGCATCTCCTGGGCCGTCATCCAAGTGAGCCCTGAGCCCATATCCAATATGCACTCAATTGGGCCCTCAGCCCTTGGCCCATGAAGTCCAGCTCAAGCCCGAGACATTTAACTGGCCGAATCAACTTATTAAAACGGTCACACCAGCAAAGCCAGAGGAACGAGTGTAGATGATAATGGCTTTCACACATTATAGTGGATTTCATAAAATACTTTAAGGGTAATTATTTTTTCTCCCCATTAACTACAATGCATTGTCAATTTGCTCTCATGAACTATTAAAATTACTATCCGACCCCATCAGACTACCATTTTCTTTCAAAAACTCTCCTTCTGTCGGTCAACCTCGTTAAATTGGACAAAACATTCTCTTTTTAGACGTTAAATTTCATTAAAAGACATAAATACCAACAAAAAAATTAAAACTATATATATATGACTTGTAAATTAATTTTTTTTTTGGAAGAGAATTAATTTTAAGGGTATTATATGTAATTTTTGTATATAAAGTTATGGTATTTTAGTCATTTCAATTTTTTTTAACGTGGTTAACTGACTGAATAGGGTTTTTTGGAAGAAAATTGTAGTTTGATAGGACCAGACAGTAATTTTAACAGTTCATGAGGGGGCAAATTAACAATGCATCGTAATTGATGGGAAGAAAAATGTAATTATCCCAATACTTTAATGTGAATGATTGGATGGACCCATTAAAAAAAAATGGCCATTTTATTAATTAATTAATATATATTAATTAAGCTCTAAACTATATAGACTATGTAACTTGCAAGCGACAGGGAGTTGGAGACGGTTTTCTGAAAATATATTTTAATTTAATAAGATACATGAACAGGTAAAGGGAGCTGTTAAACAAGCCATTTGTCACGAGCCTGTTTAAAACTTATATATTTGTATCATTGTTTTATGGTTTAAATTATACATAAACTGAGAGCTGACTTGCTAATTACAATATTAGTAAGGGTATTTTTAATGGAGGAGCCAAATTTTTTATGCAAAATGACTCATTAAAACTCATTTTATTTACTTTAACTAATGAATTTTTACATGTCTTCTACATTAGATTAGTTATATTTTTATTTATATCATTAAAATATTATTATTTTTTATTTTGTTATAAGGATTGTATTTTTCCTAAATATCCTATTTTTTAACTTTTGGAAAAAAAAAATGTAGAGAGAAATAGTGGGAGAAAAGTTTGGAAAAAAAAGGAGACGTAGAAGAGAAATAACAGGAGAAAATTTTGGGAAAAGAAAAAATAGGTAAGAGAAACAATAAAAAAATGAAATAACTATTTGAATAGTGCCGTTACATGTAACTTTTTTTTAGCTCATTCAATAAAATATCTATTTTACCTTCTTTTTTTTTGCTTCTCTAACGCATGGGGTATTTTACAAATTTAATGAGCAATTTTAGATAAAAATGTCATTTGGCTCCTCTGTTGGGAATGCACTAAGAAGAATTTTTTTAAAAAAAATTTAATTTTCTAATTGAATTAGCCAAAAAAAAAACTTAATAGAAAAAGAGTCAACCAAGAAAGCAATGAGAGCATCTTGGGTAGGGAAGTTGCACAAAAGGTATAGCTTTTGTGCAACCAATCAGAAGATGACACCTAAGCACATTTTACTAGACTTAAGTTTAGGAAAAAAAACCCTGCTATACCGGATTATACCAGATATCAAATAAAAAATTATTATTATTATTATTTTTTAAAAAAAAAACCAGAATTGAAGGGAAATGGAAGGGTGGCCAGCAGCCACCACTAGGCCTTGGGGTGGCGGCGCAACTACTCCCATGGCTTATGGGGTGGCTGTGGCCACGCGGCCAACCCAGATCCGATCTAGGGTGGCTCGCACGGCCACCCCTGGGCTGGGGATGCCTTGCGCGACCACCCCTTGGGTGGGGGAAGGCTTGCACGGCCACCCTCTGGGTGAAGGATGGCTTGCGCAATGTGACAACCCGCTTAATAAAATATAACTACTTTCTTTTTTTTTTAAGAAACATTACCCACAACAAGCGGATTGTCATAGTGGCATGGCTATACCATAGTATGCCACGAACTCGTGCAGTAACCTGATTGACAATATAATATGTTTCACAGAGCTACATGCATACTTATTGATTCATCAGAGTTCATATCTTTTGCAGCAGAAACTAAATACGTTAAACATACATAACACCATAGAGCTGAATAATACATCTAAGTTATTAAAGTTTACATACAAAAGAATGGCTATACAAAAGTGTCACATGCGACACGAGCCATATACAAAATATTTAGGTCTAAGCATTTACATGAATGCCCTACAAAATAGGGCTATTAACAAGTCCAACAAAATATATATACATCTAACGCATCGATGCCTCAAATGTTGTAGTAGCCTAGATACCTTGCCACTGGGTCATCGTCCAAGGTGTATGTCCCTGCATCCACGTCAACAACATCATCTGCACCCCGGTAACCCGAGATGCAGGTGGAATTATGAGTCTACCGCCTCTATAAAATAGAGACCTCAGCAGTATATAATTTACTAGGCTTCCCAAACTAGTCATCATTTGAAAACATAATAACTTAGCTGTGAGAGTATACGTAAGCCCGCTTAGCCGCCTCGATACATGCGTATACTAACCCATCTAACTTTCTACATTCTTACAAATCATATAGTTTAGCAATAAAACATATTAAAAGTCATCATGCATCATCCATTCATAACGATGTACATAAGCACGGTTACATCTCCCGTCTCATATGCACACTGATACGTCTAGCATAAAATTCATCAAAAAACATCATATGCAACCATTCATATCCATATACGTTATGCGCAGTTGCATCTCCTGCACATAGGCATACGGATACGTTTTGTATAAAAACTCACATATACAAATCTCATCATCGTAAAGTCATATGTCATGCATGCTTATGCAACATCATCTTCTTCATATCATCCATACATATACATAAACATCATCATCTTCCTCATATCATACATATACATAAATATCATCATCTTCCTCATATCATACATATACATAAACATCATTTTCATTAAGTACGGGCCATCTTCTACGATAGTGTGAACACATCTCAATCACTACCGGAGTTGTATCACCGTTTCCATTACATACGGGCCATCTTCTACGATAGTGTGAGCACATCTCAATCACTTCCGGAGTTGTATCACCGTTTCCATTACATACGGACCATCTTCCACGATAGTGTGAGCACATCTCAATCACTACCGGAGTTATATCACCGTTTCTATTACATACGGGCCATCTTCTACGTTAGTGTGAGAATATCTAGGGGTGTAAACGAGCCGAGCTTGGGTGAGCCTAAGCTGTCCGGGCTCTGCTCGTTTATTATTGGGCCAGGCTTGAGCTCAAGCTCGAGTCGAGCCTGGATTCGCTGCTCGAGCTCGGCTCGACAAGGTTGGAATCGAGCTCGAGCTCGAGGTCGAAACCTCAAGCTCGAGCTCGAGTCGAGCCCTAAGCTCGAGCTCGAGCTCGATAATTAGGTTTTTTTTTTTGTATTATACTGATTTTTCTTTAAATTCAAAATCTTAATATATAAAAATTAAATCAAACAAACAAATTGAAAACCATACAAATCAAACAAACAAATTGCTTCAATACATTAATCTTCATCCATACTCTGATACTCATAATCAACTAACTATATTAGTTTGTATATAATCAACTAACAGGAAGGCAAAATCAACTCAAATGCTAAAGAACAACAAACATAATTATGTCCCTCCAGCAGATTAATCTCAATTCTCAACCTTACAGTCATCCATACATAATTAACTAAAATGTTAAAGAACATTGAACAAACATTACATTGAACAATAACAATTAATTTCCCACTGGCAGATCAATCTCCACATCATCTTCATCCGGATCCTCCACCTAACACAACAAATGCAAAGTAATTAGTTCAAGAATCAAGATATTAAAAAACTGAAAATAATACAAATAATTTAGGAAAAATTGAAACTTACCAAACCATCCCTTTTTAGCCCATGCATTGCTCTCACCCAATCAGCCCCACATAGTAATTTTTTCACTGTCTCAGGTTTTAGTAAAGCTCTATGGGGATCAATAACCCTTTCCCCAGCACTAAAAGTAGACTCTGAAGTCACAATAGTAATAGGGATTGACAAGATATCTTTGGCCACTTTAGACAAAATACGGTACTTTAAAGTATTGGCTTTCCACCATTCCAATGCATTAAAATCTGAACCCTCGTCAGGTATGAATACACTCTCTTCCAAGTATATGTCCAAGTCTGATTTAATAGGCTGCTTCACAGAATCAGTAGTTCTAAGGAATGACTCAAACATAACCCTACCACCTTCGCCCTTTTCATAAATTACATTACTACTTAAAGCACCATGTGAAAAGTTTTTTTGAAGATGTTGTTCCCCAAGGTTTGAATTGTGCTCATTGACATACACATCATAAATTTCGTCCATACTTTTTTCAACAAGCTTAATATTTGCATCAATTTCATCCCCTTCGTAAATTAATGGAAAACAAAATTTGATCAACATCATCTTACACCTTGGGTCCAAAATTGCAGCAACTGACATAAACAAATTGCACTCACCCCAATATTTATCAAACTTAATTTTCATTTTGTGTGCCATGGATCTAATGCATTCATTTTCATGAGAAGATTTCTTGTTTATGACATCATTCATCCGCCAAACTTCAGGAATGAATAAGTTAGCTGTTAGATAGTCACTCCCAGATACAATCTTGGTTACCCAGTTGAATACCTCCAAGAATTCACACACATATTCAACTTTAACTCAATCCTCATGTGAGGGCACCCAAGTAAATAAATGATCATTATAACTATACATAGGGAAAACCTCCCTAAACTTAAGTGCAGTTGCCAACATCATATAGGTACTATTCCAACGGGTAGATACATCCAAAAACAGTTTTTTCTTAGACAATTGCAAATTCGTTGCATACTCAGAAAATTTCAGTAACCTTGATTCAGATGCAACTAGGTATTTAATATCATCCCTAACACAATCAACAATTGGCTTAATTTCGGACAGTCCATATTGAACCAACAAATTAGTTACATGTGCACAACATCTAACATGAAACAGCTTCCCTTCAACAACCAACAATTTCCTTTTGTTAAAAACTTCTCGTAAATTCTTTATTGCTAAATCATTATTCGTTGCATTGTCTACAGTCACTGAACAAACCTTATTCTCAATCCCCCAATCTCTAAAACACTTAAGCAGTGCCTGAGAAATTGCATGTCCAGTGTGTGGAGGGGGAAAACTACAAAAATTCAGCACACGCCTATTTAAACACAATGTTGCATCTATAAAATGACATGTTACAACCATGTAAGAAGAATCTTGACATGAAGTCCACATGTCAGTTGTGATGTTAACTTTGTATTTAATATCATCCCTAACACAATCAACAATTGGCTTAATTTCGGACAGTCCATATTGAACCAACAAATTAGTTACATGTGCACAACAAACACAATCAACAATTGGCTTAATTTCGGACAGTCCATATTGAACCAACAAATTAGTTACATGTGCACAACATCTAACATGAAACAGCTTCCCTTCAATAACCAACAATTTCCTTTTGTTAAAAACTTATCGTAAATTCTTTATTGCTAAATCATTATTCGTTGCGTTGTCTACAGTCACTGAACAAACCTTATTCTCAATCCCCCAATCTCTAAAACACTTAAGCAGTGCCTGAGAAATTGCATGTCCAGTGTGTGGAGGGGGAAAACTACAAAAATTCAGCACACGCCTATTTAAACACAATGTTGCATCTATAAAATGACATGTTACAACCATGTAAGAAGAATCTTGACATGAAGTCCACATGTCAGTTGTGATGTTAACTTTGTTAACCTTACTCAAAAGAGACTTAATTTTTTTTTTCTCCTTTTCATAAGTGGCAAAACATAAAGCCTTGGCAGTAGCCCGAGAAATCTTTCTCCAATGTGGTGTGCAAGCTTTCAAAGCCTTGTTAAATAACACATGCTCCATCATCATAAAAGGGTACTCATGATAAAGGATGGCGTGAGAAAAAAGTTCTCTCACCTTAGTCTCATCAAAATGGAAATTTGTAACATTATCACCACCATCAACCGACAAAGCATTTTGCTTCTTCTTGGATCCTATGAAACTCAAACAACCTTTTAAATGCCTAACCAATGTAGATGTAGATGTAGTACTAGATTTTGTTTTTTAAAATTTAGTTTTACACCATTTGCATTGATTTTTTTTCACACCACCTCATCAACTTCAACAAAATGATTCCAAATAAAGGAAGTCTTTTGCCTTTCCTTTCTCTTATGTGTATTGACTGAACTTCCTTCTTCTACATTTGAACTCCTAACCAATCCTGATGTAGCAATATCAGAAGCCTCAACACTAAGAATTTCGTCATCTATATTAGCACCTAGGCTAATTTCAAAGTCATCCTTATTCTCATACTCCTCAATTATATTTTCATCAATAAGTTGCAAGTCATTGATCTCATCATCCGCCATGTTGCTTCATTTAATATTCAAACAAAAAAATTATAAATTTCAGTCCATAACTAAGAACCCTAAAAAAATTTTAAATCAAAATAACAGCCATCTATCACTCCTCTGACATACACATGTAACACATTACATTTACACATCACAATTATCACAACAAACAAAATCTATCACAAACAAAATCTATTACAAACAAAATAAACCCTAAACAAAATCTTCACAATAAACCTTAAAACAAACAGAATCGCAGAGGAAAACATGAAAGAACGAGAGAGAGAGAGAGGGGCGGAGATGAGAGATTGAGAGGAGAGAATGTGAGCGACTAGGCCAAGGACTCAGGGATCTGGGGGAAATGGTTTAAGGCACAGACAGCTAGGGTTTTTTTTAGATCTAGGTTTTGATCTGGGAGCACCGGAGCAGACGATCGTGAGAATGAGAGAGAAACTGACTAACAGACTGAGTGAGATGAGACTGAGAGAACGAGAGAGAGTGAGAGCAACACCCAGAGCAGATCGTGAGAACGAAAGTTTCAGCCTTCAGGTGTTTGAGGAAATGAAGGAGATGAAGGAAGGAGCAGATCGTGAGACTGAGAGAACTAGAGTTTCGTGAGACTGAGAGAACGATTTGGAGGACGATTCGACGAGGAGATGGGGGAAGTTGAGAGACTGATGAGTTGATTTCTGTGGCTGTGGGAATGAGGAAAGGTGAAAGAGACGCATGAAATGTCGACAACCTGGCTTGCACTAAGGCAATAAGGCGTTTCTGGACTCTTTTAGTTTTAGGGTTTCATTATTTCATGTGAATGATGTGATCCAACGGCTTAGATTGGATAATATATATACTTATTTAACATATTTTAATATATATACTTATTTAATTTTAATATAAATACTTATTTAATTTATAAGTAATTATTATAATTTTATATATATACGAGCTGATTCATGAGCTTAGCTGAGTCGAGCCGAGCCAAGCATGCTTCATTTATTATTCGAGCCAGGAATAGGTGTTCACGAAGCGCTTCATTTAATATTCGAGTCGAGCTTATGTGAGCCGAGCCCGAGCTTGCTCGCGAAGTGCGCGAAGCGCTTCGCTCATTTAACACCCCTAAGAATATCTCATCACTACCGGAGTTGTATCACCGTTTCCATTTTAATGCTCATGCTCATGTTCATAAATGCTTATCTCATAAATACTCATCATAAAATCATACTCATAACATAATCATCATATTATCTTGTACTCATAAATACTCATCATAAAATCATACTCATAACATAATCATCATATTATCTTGTAAACTCATAATTGCTCATAAAACTCATTCATCAAAATATCTTATAAAACATCATTAACTCAACAAAGCATCATAAAACTTAAACCATGAAATATCATCAAATCAAATAAACATCATAAAACTTAAATCATTAAACATCATTAAACCAACAAAACATCATAAAACATTGTAAATCGTAAAACATAGTATCATTTTTGCCCAGTAAGTAAAATACTTACCTTGATCCGCTTGGGTTCTCTTAGCAACTTGACCCACTTGCGAATACCTATGTATTTGCATGATAAATACATAGTTAAACTCTATACAAAGTTCTAACAACTCAAACTTCTCCATGATACATGAATCCTACAAGCTTTTTTCACTACAAGGGGACCCATAGAGTTCTAGGGTTTCTATTTAACATAATTTTCATTTATAATACTAACCCTTAAAAATATAGAGGGTTAAACACTTCAAAAATACCTAAATAAACACTTAGACAAAACTAGGGTTTTGGGTCTTACCTCAAACCAATCGGTGGAAACGACGATCTAACCTCAAGGAACACGTTCCCGGGGTTGGATTTGCCTTAGGAAGTTTCAAATAATCAATACCTAAGGCTTGGGTACAAACCCTAGGTGAGAGAGAGGAGGAAATCGAGTGAAATGGGAGAAATTGGGAGAAAATGAGGTTCAGCCATTTTTTACCCGAGCCATGTTCGGACATGCTAATGGGATGTCCGGACACCTTAAAAACCGAAACTCCCTGCCTAAGCTGTCCGGACACCTAATCTCCCTGTCCGGACACTACTTCTCAAAATTGTTATAATGATCCTCCACAACACTATTCCACTGTAAACTCATCTACAATACTTATTTCCACTGTAAAAATGTCTTTTAGGTTTCTTTATATGTCCATTTACTTTAAGTTTACATTATAAATAAGGAAATACCCCCCATTTGGATCCAAATGAAAATACTAGAAAATCAAATTCCTAGTAGATCAAAATCCAAAAATCCAGTTTTAGTACAAAATGTGATTTTAGGCAGCTCATGACAAAAGTTTCATCGATGTTCACCATTGTAAACCCCATCATAAAATCCCATAAAATCACAATTGACAATCTAATATATGAGGAGCAAATGTGGTTGGGAAGTATCATGAAAATCTCAATAATTGAAAAAGTTATTTTTCAAACTTAGCCAAATTTAGAGCTGACAGATTTTCATCTAATTTCTTGGGCATTACATGCAACCACCCCTGGGGTTGTTCCCCCACCTCCCTCCCTGTTTTCGTAGCACCTCGCCTCTCGCTATCCCCCCCAGCCTCGTCGCCGAGCCCCAGCCCGTTGCCCTGCACTAGCCACAGCCCATCCGTCCACCCATATCCAGCCTTCGCCGCCGCCCTGATCTAATGGATGGCTTGCGTGGACACCCCTGGGCCGGGGGTGGCGGCCAGTCACCTCTCTTCCATTGCAAATCATTTTAAAAAAAAAAAAAAAAATTGAGAAAACCTTGAATCAGGTCATGCCTGCAAAACACCACTTTTACAGCACCCACTCACAAGCTGACACCTAAGTAAAAACAAAATAATTCCACAAAAATATCATACATTCACACACACACACCATATTTTGAGCTTATTCAAGCTGGGTGGCAGGTCATGGCCAAACCCACGGGTCTGGCCGTGGAGTCATCTTCTTCGATGCCGGAGTCATTTTTTTTGGCGTTATTTTTTTCGGCGTTAGGGTGATAAAATCCTCTAAGGGTTAACCTTCCCCTTCTAGGTTATAGATTTGAATCCAAAAATGATTTTTGTGGCATTAGAAACGGATTTTGGGCATTTAGAAATGAATTTTTTAGGCTGGGTTTTGTGGGTTTTTCGGGTTTTCCACCGGATGTGGTGCTGGGCGGCCGGATCTCCGGCGGAAGAGAGAGAAAATTGTGGAAGAGAGAAAGGGAAGAGGCGGAGGAGCCACGATGCTGTTCGCCAGAGCTCGCCCGCGTCGATCCTCGCCACCCATGCCTGGGTCTGGCGAGACCCACGCTATTCTCCAAACCCACGCCGGTGGAAGAGAGAGAAAATCGTGGAAGAGAGAAGAGGAAGAGGCGGAGGAGCCACGATGCCGGTCGTCGGAACTCGCCCTCGTCGGTCCTCGCCGCCCATGCGTGGGTCTCTCCAAACTCCGGCGTGGGTCTGGTGAGACCCACGTCGTGGGTTTTGCCAGACCCAGGCATGGGTGTTTTGGTCTTTTTCTTTGTGGGTTGATTTGCTGTTTTTATCTCACTTTAATTTTTTGCAATTGGTGATGTGTCAAGATGGGATTGGAGGCTGCAAAAAATACCTTTTGCAGATAGTCCTGACCTAAGGGGCTCTCTAATTTTTTAAAATGATTAAACCTGATATAATCAGGTAGTTTGGTTTTATTTTGGTAATGTGTTCCATGCTGAGGTGGTAGATGATGAATGGTTGGCACAAAAAATGACTTTTGTGCAACCTCCGTGTATAAGTTATTCTCGGAAAGCAATTCTACACTTTCACACCAATATCCTTTGTAATTGTTCTAAATCTAATCAACAAAATATTTATTTTAATTTTTAACTTTCACAAGTTTTAATAATACTCTCTAAAATTTAAAAGCTCTTAATTTTACCTCTCAAATATTTACTTTGATCCAATCTACTCCCTTAGTTAGTTTTTGGTGTTAACTCCATACGGAAGCTACGGAAAAGACCAAAAATACCCTTAATTAAATGTTATTCTATTCCAAGTTAAAGGTAAATTTAAAATTTTATAAAAGTTTTAGAGGTATAAAGACCATTTCATTCATTTTACCATATAATTTAGCATCTAAAAGATAAATTACATCAAATTATAAAAATTAAAAGTTCTTAAACTTTGAATGATCTTTTCAAAACACGGGCCTTCACGAAATTTTTCCTAATTTTTATTATATCATGTCCACGTCAAACTGCCTTTCCACCTTTTCTATTACTTTTCTTCTTAATTTGGCCCCACTTGTGTTAAGCTTAAAAGCCCAACTCCTTCGCATTAGATTCCACAATCTCTGCACCCACATATATTTTCATCTTAAATTCTCTCCTCCATGACCGGAAAAAGAAGCAAAAGAAGCCCGCTGGGGAGCCCCTCGTCGGGGGACATGTCATCAGACAGCTCCTCAAAAGAACAAGACAGGTTTCTCCCCATTGCCAACGTCAGCCGCATCATGAAAAAGTCACTCCCGGCAAACGCCAAAATATCCAGAGAAGCCAAAGAGACCGTCCAAGAATGCGTTTCCGAGTACATAAGCTTCATCACCGGCGAAGCATCCGACAAGTGCCAAAGAGAGAAGAGGAAGACAATCAACGGCGACGATCTTTTGTGGGCCATGACGACACTGGGGTTCGAGAATTACGTTGGGCCCTTGAAGAATTACCTCAACAACAACAAGCATAGAGAGAATGAAGGAGATGAGAAGAATGCATCCATGGCTTTGCAAGGAGACCATTCTCCTACTAACTCTAGCAGCCCTACTGATCATCTTCATGCTACTCATGAAACCAACGGAGTCATGAGTGGCTTTTATTCATTTGGAATTCCAAAGAGTTTGGTGAATATTAATGGTGCTTTTAACTCAAACAAGATCAACGAAAATGGCGATGGAAATGGTGATAGAACTATGGGAGCTCATCTTCATCATGAAGTTGAATGGTAGAGATGAAATATATATATATTTATGAAGTTCTATATATGTAATGTAAGTTTTTATGGTTTTACTGCTTTAAGAGAAATATTGACAACTTTAAATAATGAATATTAAATAACTTTTGTCCATTTTAATGAAATGAATAAGATCTTAAGAAAGGTGCCGTGTTAGAGAAGTTTCTTCAACCAACAACTCCATAAAACAAAGCTGCAGAGCAATAGAAAGTAAAGAAAAGAAAAGGTGTCAGCAAACAAATAAGAAAGATGACGATCGAGTAGCATGTATATATATATATATATATATAAGTAAAAACTGAAAGAATTTGAGAAGTTCTGTTTGGTTAACATACCAAGAAGCAAGAACAGAGTAGTTGTTCTTTATATATAGCCATAGAACCAGAGATTAATGGTTTACGAAGTGATTTAGATACAGTAAAACACAAAGGAAACTCACGTGTATGCGATACAAGAAGGAAAAAATGAGCGATTTAAATATAACTTAGCATACAAGATTGAAATGGGATCTTTAAAAGCCTCTCTTTGCAAAATTAGCATTGGTGCTGTGCTGTGGTCTACAATGTGTGGAGGCAAAGAAATGACATTAAGCATGGCAATCCTCTCAAACCAGATGAAAAAGTTGTTTAGCAAATTAATTGTGTGGGAAGTTAGGGCTAAGAAAATATGGATCTTTGTTGTCGTTGGAATCTGCCTGCATCTCTGCTTAAATATTTATATAGGAGATAGTGATTTTGTAGTTTTCTCTAGCTGTTTGTTCCTTTCTTTGTAGTTTGTTGTGGGTGTCTCTGTTTTATTTCTGCAGATGTGTTGTTGATGATTTGATTATAATGTTTTGTTTGGTTATAAAAGATTTCTCTTATTCGCGGGAAAATAAATAAATAAAAATAATAAAATGGGGTCATAGTTCTTATAAATTTGGAGGAGGTCCAAAACCCTTGAAATAGACCTATTTCCATAATCCCTCAATATAATACACAAGATATATCGGGGGGTTTGTTAAACACCCTCACATTCCCCCAAGCAGCACTGTTCATGGCAAAATAGTAAATTGTCATGTGTTTTTGTGCTTTATACTACAGTATTTTGGGGCTTTGGAGAGTGTGATGGTTTTTGACAAAAAACTCCGATGGTTTATCAAGTCATTCCCTTCCTGCATTGAATTATATATATATATATATATATAAAGTCATTCTCTAAGGTGCATATTTGCACCTTATTATTATTAATTTTTTTTATACAAGAAACTCATTTAAGGCAAGGCAATTTCGTTTATCCATTCTTGTTGGGTAAATTTCGAACCCGTGTAAATCGCCCCCTCCACATGGATCGGATAATACCCCGGCTCTTGAGTCAAAAGTTTGTATTCCTACACTAATTAACATAATATGTTTAGATGAATGACAACTCAAATAATACAAAAATGTTTCTTTCTTTCTTGCTCTCTCTTTTCTTTTCTTTTCTTTTTTTTTTCTTTGATGAATTATATGCATACATATATACAAGGTGCATGTCTCTTCATAATAATAATAAATAATAAAAATACCAAGCTACTTATATAAAATGTAATGATATATTTTTGGATGTGTGCCAAAAATGGAAAAAAAGAAAAAGAAAAAGAAAAAGAACAAGAAAAAAAAGGCCAGCATTAGTATATGAGAACTGAGAACATATATAATTGAATTTAGATGAGTTACCCACCTACTGACATCTTAAAATAACAACAAATAATAAAAAAGAAGCTAACATCAATATCAATAGTCAACACCTAATCGTTATATATATATACGTATAAATAATGAGGATATTGGTGATCTAAAGGCCATAGATGTACATTATGTATTTGTTCTAATGGATCAACCGACCAAGAGGCAAAATTTGCAAGCCAGCAGCATATATAAGCACAGGTCATGAAGACAAAATTTTAATTTTCTCTTCATAACTAGCATGGTATTATTTGAATTCATCATGAGATTGATCACATATATTATATATATATATAGATACAGATTTTGATAGTCTCATTTCCCAGCGTGAAAGACGATGATACGGTGGATCAAACAGTTGTTCTTGGACTACAATGAACACCTGAAAGGGAGACAATATAAGATCAAATCCTTCTTAGAGTGCTAGCGAAGATAGTTATGATATTTAAGTCAATAAAGGATTTTCAAAGAAAATTAAGGTCTCTAAATAAGAACGAAGGCGTATGATATCTGTTACCTGCACAAGTTGCACGATACTTCTTGTATAGCGTGGAGGTTGTATATATGGAACTAGTCATGCATGTGTCATCGGGTGATTGGGTGTGACCGTCATTCCTTAATTGTCGTGGAAGAGTACATGCTCTCTGACAAATGTCATGCGAGGACGTTGCCTACTTTTTCACTGAAAATATTGAGACAGATCATCATGCATGGTGGAGATCATCCGCGGCTCTTTCTATTTTTCATTTGAGTAACGGGTGTTCCTTAGGCCTTCCCATTTTTCCCTCGATATATCAAAAGATTATAAGCTTATATATGCACGATGTTGACAGATTGTTAATTAAATTTATGTTGTCTTGTATTATTAATCCGACAATATAGAAAACAAATATTGGAATTAGCATTTAACTAACTTAACTATGCAAGCTTGGTCAATCGATCATTGTTAAACCATAGCACTTTTCTGTGACAATTACGTACACAACATCATGTATCAAGTTGGTCAATCATTGTTAAATGATAGCACTTTTCTGTGACAGTTACGTATACAAAAATTTCTCCAAAGAAAAACAAACACATATTATTTCTTAATACACCATCAACTATTAACTATTTTATATATTGAACCAAAAAAAAAACTAAAAACAAACATGTTAATTAAGATCAAAATATATAGCATTAATAATTAATTAAATAGCAAATAATTATGTAGTACAATATTGGTTAATTAATCTTAAAGCCTACAAATATATATTACATACCACTACAAAATAATAATAATAATAAAAAAAAAAAATCAGGTTTAATGGCATTTGAATAGTGACATTTTTTAGAAAATGTGACTAAACCTCCACCATATATATAATATGTTGATTTCTAGCTAACAACCAAGTAATTGATCAAATCTCATGCCATTTTTAGTGACATTTTTTAAAAAGTGACACTATTCCAATGCATGTCATTAAACTTGATTTTTTTTTTTTTTTTGGTAGTGTACCCTAATTAATTTAGGTCTTGCCCTAGGTACATTAGGTGATTTGTTTTGGTTTGGAGGCTTGTCTTCACCAGTATTCTGATATCTTAAGCTATTCCAACAAAATTGTACGTTATGTATTTTAGCATGTCTTTGCATGCAATTATTAATCAAGCCTGGCCTAGGATTGATTCAGATTCTTCCTCCTTTGTCAAACCCTTAATTTGTTTCATTATTAATGTGGATTTCATAAAATATTTTAATGTGAATGATTGGAAGAACCCATTAAAAAAAAATGGCCATTTCTTTTAATATTAATTAAGCTCTATACTACATAGCTTGCAAACGATATGGAGTTAAAGACAGTTTCAGGATATATATATATATATATATGTGTGTGTGTGTGTGTGTGTGTGTGCATGTGTGATTGTTTTGTGGTTTAGATAGATGAGAGCTGATCGACTTGCTAATTACAATATTAGTAAGAAGACATTAAATATCAACAAAAAGTAATAGAAAAACAGTCAACGTGAAATTCATGGAGAAAAGGAAGAGAAAGATGAAAGCAATTCTAAGTTTTGGTGAATTAAGGATAAAGTTTTTTTTTTTTTTTTTTTTTTTTTTTTTTTTTTTTTTTTTAACTTCAATCTATTAAATTGATATATGTATTAGAATATGCACGTGACTCTCATGTGGATTAAAACTGTACGAACGTAACACGCGATTCTCACACTATGTTAATCCTATAAAAAATACACGTTATAAATATATACACTGAGAACATATGTCACATGCTCTATTAACTACTCGGCATGAGGTTCATTAATTTGCGTTTAGAGATCGAATGGCATGGTGGTGAATGGTGATATTCTTTAGAACATGTGGACTAAGTGACTAGGATGAGCAAGCCATTGGCTAAGGACCTCTTTAGAATTGCATTAGAGAGTTTTAAATTTTTTTTAGTACTTAAACAATCATGTCAAATAAAAGTTAACCTATTTGGTAAAAATTTCTAAATGTACTTTCTTTCTTTTTTTTCTTTTTTAACTTTTAAAATGATCAAAACACATTTAGGCAAAATATTAAAAATGAAATTTGTTACTAAAAAGTGTTTTTTTTTTTTCTTAAAAGTTTTATTTCTCAAACATAATTTCAAACATACTCTAAATTCACGAGGTCTATGTATGGCTGCATTTGTCAAGGGTACATCTGGGTCCTTGTTGTTTGGATCGCAGGCCCATGGGCTATCTAGGTTTTGGTTATAGGCCACCGACCCTTTTGTACAAAATTAATCTTTCAAGCCATACTCTTTTCTTGCAAGATCAATTTTGGGAATATTTTTCTTACTTTTTCTCCATCTTTTATAAAAGCCCATAAAATAAATAAAGAAGAGAGAGAAAATAGTTATAGGGTACAAGTTTTCTACTTCTATATCTCTTTTCTCCCTCTTCTTTATTTATTCTTTAGGCTTTTACAAAAGAGAGGGAACAAAAAGTAAGAAAAACACATTACTTCGAAGGAAAGAAAGAAAAAGTTATATAGAAGTTTTCAATCCTTTGATGACATAAATTCCTTTAAATTTGAATTATTATTTTTAAATTAAATAACTAAAGTACTGTGATGCAGCGTGACTTAGTGGGTTGCAGCGAAGAGCAACAAATACATAGCAGATAACTAATTCTAGATCTTAATTCTATCAAAGATCTGAGAACTCTTGTTGAAAATCTAGATATTCTCTAGTATTTTAAAGGAAAATAGATGAATAAACTCAACTTTGAGTTTTCTAATTAATCAATATCAATAATAAACAACAACTCTATTCTCAAGGCTCTAAGCATTTATTTATAGTCTCAATACTTTTAGTTCTAAAATAACAATAAAATAAGGAAAATGCTAGGGGTTATCCTCATTGTGTTCTCCTAACGTTATCCCAGTCATACATAAAACATGATTTAAGAAAAAATAAAATTGTAGTAGCCCCCACACCATTTTTTTAGGCATTAGTACCAAATTTGAGGCATTAACATCAAAATTGAGGCATTAGCACTAAATTTAGGATTATCAAATCCATTTTTGGTGATATCATCCTTAAAGGATT
Source organism: Carpinus fangiana (assembly GCA_006937295.1). Taxonomy (NCBI): domain Eukaryota; kingdom Viridiplantae; phylum Streptophyta; class Magnoliopsida; order Fagales; family Betulaceae; genus Carpinus; species Carpinus fangiana. Next base: position 41,441,100 of record CM017321.1, on the reverse strand, counting down.
AACCTTCCACCCCTAGGTTTTAGTTTTGAATAAAAAAAAAAGTTTTAAAGCATTAAAACTTAAATATTAATTCATAAATATTAATCTGTTGGCAAAAAAATCGGTGGTGGGGTCACTACAATTTTATTTTTTCTTAAATCATGTTCTATGTAGGACTGAGAGAATGCCAGGAGAACACAATGGGGAAAACCCCTAGCAAACCTCATAAAATAAAGTCAGTTTAGAAGTTTACAAAAGAAAACTAAATCAAATAAAAAACTAACAAAAAAACATAATTCAAATAAAAGACTTAAAAGATAAGATTGAATAAAAGACTAACAAATAAACCTAATTTAAATAAAAGACTAAAAGATAAGATAGGTCGTCCTGATCTACATCATCCTCCCCAAGTTGGAGAGAATTCATCCTCAAATTCGGCTGGTTCTTTCCACGGTCTTTCGGATGCCCAATCAACTCATTTCACTTGCCCTTCCTCAAGATCAAAACAAGACAACAACCCAAAATAAATGCAATGTTTTTCATCATCGACATATCTCGATGTTTGTCGTAAAAGCTCCACACCATAAGCCATGAGAATTCACAAAGACTCCTTCACTCTTTGATTAAAAAGTTGTCTCTGCCCCATAGATCTTATCAATACTTTGGTTAAAAGTTCTTGACAAGATATCATCTACTCAAAGTAAATCAACTTCTAAATAAAAGACTTCCCATTTAGGGCTTTCAACAAGCACTTCCCGGGCTTTCAACAAGACTAACAAATAAACATAATTCAAATAAAAGATTTAAAGATAAGATATAATAAAAGACTAATAAATAAACCTAATTCAAATAAAAGACTAAAAGATAAGATATGCCGTCCTGATCTACATCATATTGTCACTAATATTTGTCATTTTTAAAATATAATAATTAGTAAGAATGTAACAAATAACTCAATCGAACCACCCTCAAGGGCCATGGGGTGGCTGAACTACTCCATGACCAAAGAGGGTGCAAGCTACCCCCAATTTTTTTATTATTAAATTTTAATTAAATATAATTTTTTAATTTTTTTAAAATCATGTTTTAATTAATTAATTCGCGTGTCAAATTATGATTGGTGTTGATGTGGCGTTTTGTCAAATTTTGAGCGAAATTTTGAGAGATGGATCATCTCTGTCTTTAGGCAAACTAGAGTGACATCCTATGATAAAAAGTAAACCTTCGGGGTAAAAAAATAAAAAAGTTAAACCACATGGGTGAATAAGGTATTTAACCCTAAATAAAAATGTAAGTTTCTAATATGAGTAATGTTATTTAAGGTACGTTTGGCATTGCGACTGCATAGACAAAAAGTGCAATTTTAAACCATATTGTACAAAATGGATTGTTTGAGACTCCATTTTTAAAATTGTGATTTGAAAAACGTAGAAAATCTACATTTTCAAATTATAAGCAGTGTGGTACTTTTTTGAAAACGCATGACTTTAAAGGCTAAACTGTAATTTTGTCAAATGCCATATTTTTAAAAATCGTGTTTTCAAATCGCATATTTTAAAATCACAAACTCAAACAAATCCTTAAAAGACTCGACATGCAATTGAGATCCTTTTAATTAGCAAAGGTTTTGTAAACAAAAATAAATCAATAACCAATTTTTATTGTCACATCATTCAAGTTGTATGATAATCGTATAACAGTCTATTAAATAGTTTTTTTTCTTCATAATATTACTTAAAAAAAAGTACACTAAAAACAAAAAAAAAAAAAAAACTTTAAATCCTAAAATTCTAAAAAAGAGAAGTCTTTGGATACTGTCCGACTCTTCATCTAACGATATCTACGCGTTTTTCCAACAGACACCTTGTACTTTCTTTCATTCCTGTTTCTCTCCCCTCTCTCGCTTTAACTACAAGTTTGAAAATTTAATCACTTCCCTCCCCCACCCTTCCCTTCCCTTCCCTTCCATCCATGGAGGCCTCATCTTCTTCACCTCCTCAGCAACCCCTAGAATCCAGTGCCGTCGATTCCATTCCGAATTCGACGGCCCAAGACCCTTCTCCTCCTTTGTCTACAGGTTCCAACGACGACGATGATTTAAAGCCCATCAACGTTGACGAAATGGTCAACCGGAAGAGAACGAAGATGAAGAAGAAAAGGGTCTTTAAAGATGGCTCTGTTCTGTTGCCGTCGTCCTTGTCTTGTGGCTCTTCATCGTCTTCCTCTTCTTCTTCCTTGCCGGCCAAACGCGTGGTGCTCAGACGCCGAAACCCTAGGGCCTTGCTCGTTACGGCGCGGCGCACCGAGGGCAGTGTGGACGCAATTGGTCTCCCTCTCGGAATGTCGGTCGCAGCTGTCGTTGCTCTGGTTCGAAAGCTTTGCTTTTTTGTTTATTTATTTGGTTTTATTTTGGGTTTGTTAATGCCGCTCTGTGTTATTAGTTTTGAGTTTGGGAAATTATTGGTTTATTTTTGGAGGGTATTGGGAAAGATTTGATTTTTATGTTGGGTTTGTTGGTAATTCTTGTTCTTGTTTGCCGGTGAAGTTGATTCAATTGGGATTTTCAAATTCTGAATTGGGTTACAGGATTGTGATTTATTTTTGTGACTAATTAAACGCACTTTAATCTTTTACTTAATGAGATTTCGGTAGAGAACTCAGAGATTGTTTATGTTTTGGAACAAGAAATTTATTGTGTAAATCAAAAATACTGTTACTGTACGAAAAGCACGTTGTCCCCTGACTTTGCAAACTTTGTCTCGAGGACAAATTTGAAATGAATAGATGCACCTTTTTTGGTGGGAAGTGTAATATGTGCGACTGTTTGTTTGATGTGGCTTGTCTAGGTGTAAAGTGGAACTTGTTTGATATATGCTTGTCTGGCATTTATGCTTATTATGGCTTACAATTAACCTATGTTATTTGCTTGTGAAATACTGATTGTAAAACTGTTATGGACATATCACCTTCGATGCTTTATTGCGCAGAAGCATCTAAATGTTTTTGTTGTAGGGGAAGGGTTCTTCGTTTGCAACATTAGAGTTATTGGGTTGGTATAATAAGTACACAAGTTTTGTAGTATGCATGTTTTATGCTAAATTGTACCTTTTTGTACTGTACTTTTGGAATGTAATACCATTCGCTCTGTTTGTTAAACTTTTGTTCTTCCAAACAAAAAACACTTCTCAAAACACATCAACAAACAAAGCCATTATCTTTCCAGTCTTTGGATACATAAAACTTCTTCAATTTTGTTTTTAGAATTTAAGTTTGTGTATTTGTATATACAGTTGCTATGCACGTGATTTAATAAAGGTGCTTCCCCTGAAATGGTTTCAAGCCAAAGTATTGTATTCAAACAGCATTCATTCTAGCATGTGCGCACTTATAGAATTCTAACCATTCCCAACTCTCTTTGTCAGTTATTTTCTTCATCATTTTTTTATATCTTGGGTAGTTATTTGCACTTTCTATTCTCAGTCATTCTAATCATGGTTCCATAAGGATGAACTAGTGCTGTCTTTTATTCTTCTTCATGACACCAAACTACATTTAAGTCGAAAAAATGAAAACCTTTAGCAATGATTCTTTTGATTTTGGTGCACTTGACATTACCTTGTGTTAATTGAGACCTAGGTTATATTATAATATATTTTTAGGTGAGATCCGTTAAAAGATAATTCATATGCTTTGTTTTCACCTACTGTACAGTTCATATCATGAGTGTGGTACTTGTTGATTCTAGGTTCTGGAAACAAAAGACACGGCAGGTGGAAGGATGTCTGTCGACCATATTTCAGTGGTATTCTTCTAGCTTTCTTATCAGATTAACCTTTTCTTTTTCTTTTTCTGGGCCACTTATAAGTTTAACATGATTGTTAAACTTTGTCTCCCACTGAAGGATCTGTGCAATCAGTCACTGACCATGGTCCTTACCATCTACCATTTTTGGCATACCCAAAACACTAGAATGAATATTTGGTGCGACTCCTATTTATTTCCTATCTAGACAACTGTGATTCACATGATCAAAATTACCAAGTTGGTAACGTTTTAGCACGGTTGGGGGTTGCAACCTTCTTATATTCCTTTTGTTAAATTTTAAATCATAGGGCAATTATTAATATTGATCTATTCTTGCCTGTAGATCTGCACTTCAGCTATCAGAGAATCTCTAGTCAATGTAAGCCAGACCTTAAACTGCTGACTCATCCATGACTCTGGTTTTGCAAGTTAAGTTTCTACAAGTTCATATCAACATCACTAAAATTCAAGCCGCTAAAGTGGTGTTTTTATGCCTCTTCTTTTGATTGCCTATGTGGCAGCAGGTCTTCGGTGACAAATTCGATTGTTTTATGAGAAACTTTGAAAAGTCATTTGGGAGCACCTTGAGGACCCTTAGATTGATCAATGAGTCACGGGTAAAAAAGGGAGGATCTCATTTTAGCAACCTAAATGTAGAAGGTTCTACTTCAGATGTGACTCTGAATAAAGGAGGATGCACAAGCAATTCTGGTATAGAAGATTTTCAGTCAGAGACGGTCTCACAAACTTTTGTAACTCAGGCTCGATTAAATACCATTGAAGAGATGAGAGAGAATATGCTAACTGATTCCAGTAATCATGAGCTTGTCCTGCATGGGCAAATAAACCAAGTAGCCTGTGTCTCTCCAAGTGCATACAGTCCTGCAATTGGGCAGTCTATGCTTTCCACTATTGAGAAATCTATCAAAGAGCAAACCCGTTCTAATGACCTTAAGACGTTGGAGCTTAGTCTTACAATGGAAAGAATGAAGTTGAAAAGGACACAACTTGCTCTCAACCATGATTCAAATAATCTAGAGAGGTCAAAACTGGACATGGGTGTATCAAAGGCGTCTTTTAGAGCTGAAAAATTCAAGACTCAATTAGAAGACACGAGACATACTGAGCTGCTCAGAAAGTGCATAGACTGTCTTGTTGCTGGTTTGCTTATCATGTCAGTCTCCCTGTTATATGGTGCTTATGTATTTTCATACAAGAGGATCACTGAAGCTACCGAATCTTGCACACCTTCACCCATGGCAAGTACCATCTCATTCTGCTTTTCAACTTCTTTAGTTTCTTTTTAGTTTCAGATATTATTATAGATGTGCTCTTCTAGTTTTAGTAAGGAAAAAAAATTAAGAAATAGGTGTATGTGTGCCAAATTAGATCATGATTAAGCAGATCGGTGTCCCAAAATTACATTCACCTAAAAATAGAATGCTACATGCGAAACAATGTGATTCTCCAAAAAATTTCAAGCCTTGATTTGTCTTAGGTTATCTCATATTGATTCAGTTTCTGTTGCTGCTGCGATTATTTAAATTTTTTTTCTTCCAATTTTCAAAATAAATTGAGATCAATAACGCTCACTTTGGCCAGAGAGCACCACTCCACATATGATTCATGTTTATTATTATTATATTAATTGCTGCATTTCTTCTCAATGCTATTTTTAACTTGTTTAGAATATGTTTGGTGATGCTCTCTCTGTTTCAGGAGTCCAAGTCTTGGTGGATCCCAAAGCCAATGACATCTTTCAATTCAGGGCTGCACACCCTCAGATGCCAGGTTCAAGTTGTGAGTCGAATGCTGTTTGGTGTCTTAATGATTGTCACTATTGCTTTTTTGCTTCTCCAGCGTTCTGCAAATTCGAAACAGATCATGCCAGTTACTTTCATGCTCTTGCTCTTAGGAGTTGCCTGTGGTTTAGCTGGCAAGCTTTGTGTAGACACGCTGGGAGGGAGTGGATATCACTGGCTCTTATTTTGGGAGGCACTTTGCTTGCTGCATTTCATTTCTAATGCATGGACATCAGCTTTGTTCCTTATCCTCCATGGACCTGTCAATGTGTCTAAAGGGACAAAAGGCAACGCAATATTTCCCTACTGGATCCGCCAATTTCTATTCTATGGTATCTTGCTCATATTTCTACCGCTATTTTGTGGCCTCATGCCGTTTGCAAGCCTTGGTGAATGGAAAGATCACTTTTCCTTGCTGATCAGAGATTCATTGTTTACCAGTGATTGAAATTATAGTTTGGTCTGAAGTTTTCAGTGTATACGATAATATCCATTTTTTTCTGGTTAGATCTAAAGTTAGCTTTTTGTCGGGTTTCCAGTCGTCCTCCACAATAGGTGATTGGTTGGGTCTTGGGGCTTATCCGAGAATGTAATTTGGTAGCTAGGCTCTTTGTTGTGTTGTTGTCTAGTTGCTTTGGCTGTTTCTTGTTGAGTTGGATGCTGTTAAGCCTCCTTTGGATAGGTTTTTGGGGAAGTTTGGTCAGTCACTTGACTTGTATTTTTGTACTATGGTTAATTTATTCTTATACATCCAAAAATGAAAAAGAAGCTATGGTTTGGAACACCAGTAAGAGCTCTCAAATTCTGCATGAATGTTACTTTTGACCTTTGAGCAGCAGAGTAACTTGTTGGTCCTCAACTGTCTGTCAAAAGTGCCTGTGTTGTATTTGGCCCAGATAACTGTTCTGGCAGGTATACTACAAGAGCCTTCTCTTTGATTTCATCTCGGACCTAGTGAAGTGAAGGGCTTTCTTACCAGGAGCTTTTACACATTCTGCATCAAGCAGCTTACCATTGTTGCAAGTGGTTCAGGTAACTCTACTGTACAGCCGGGTTTATTTATTCATGTATCAGTTATTATAAGAACCTTTTTCTTCCTTTTTTTTTGGTATTTTGGGTCAAGTGAAGTGAAGGGCTCTCTTACTAAAAGAGCTCACGGATTGTACTTGATGTTGTATTGTAAATTTGTAATGTCAAGCTGATTTATTTTAGCCGAGTAAGCTTACTCGTTTGAACTATAACCATAAACCTATGCCTGAGGCCTTAATTAATTGTTGTTATCTTTGAAATCCACTTGTGTTTTAGGCTCGATTGGTTTGCGAAATAGGAATCGGGATCCCCAGCAATGGGCAAAAAATTGCCCATAAAAAATTTCTCTAATCCTGGCCCTTTAACGTCATCTAAGGGCCAACCCTAGGGCCAAATCCCGAATCTATGCAACCCAGGAAGGATTGAAGCCAAGCTTGAATAATTCATATCATCATCAGAGAAAACAATCCCTAGACCCATAAACCCTTTTAGCTCCTCAAGCCAAGCTTGAATTATTCCTATCTTCATCGGAGAAAACAAACCCCAGATCCATAAACCCTTTTAGCTCCTCAAAGCCAAGCTTGTCTTGGAGCTCAATTGGTCGCCCATGGACCTGGTATGGAGGGTTGGGACGCATGAAATCTCTGGTTTTGACGGTTCTTGAATTTGGTGATCTTGGTTTGCTTCAAAACTTGATGAATTCAATGGATTCGGTACTTTCTTGAAGATTTCGAGCTCGAACCAATCAAAGAGCTTCATGACTTGCTCAACATCCATTAATGGCGGCCATGAAAGAGAGTTTCCTAATTGGGATTCGGCCACCATGGCTCAGTTGGGGTGGCCGGCCACCCCATGGCAAAAATAAGGTGGCCAGCCCATATTTTTTATTTATATTTTTTAAAATAATATTTTATTACTTTATTATTAGTGGGATGAATGGCGACTTGAAGACCTTGGATGACATTAAAGGGCCAAGATTAGAGAAATTTTTTATAGGCAATTTTTTGCCCATTGTTGGGGATTCCGATCCGCGGAATAGACCCTTGAAATGAAATGGTTATTCTTTCATCTTTTGTTTGGTAAGAGCATTCCCAATGGATGAGTCAAATTTTTATGCAAAATGACTCATCAATTTTTTGTTTGGTAAGAATATTACTAGAAATAGTTATTCTGTGAGAATCACTAATTCCTTGCACATATAAATAGTTATTCCCCTAAAAAATTAGAGCAATAGCTATTCCTTTAAGAAATGAAATACATTTTACACAAACACCCCATAAAATATAGAAATTAAAGTGGGTGGCCGACCACTCACAAAAGAAGCCGGGTGGGGGGCGGGGGGTCACACCACCCCCGGACACCGCCAGGCGCCAGGGACCACCCCAAGGCGTCCGGGGGTAGTGCAAACACCCCACGGGATGGCTACAACCACCCCCAACGCTCATCGGGGGTGGTGGGGGTGGTTGTAGCCACCCCAAATTTGCTCCAAGGGTGGCCGCGGCCACCCCTGATGGCACAGGGGGTGGTGCGACCACCCTCGGCCGCTTGTGCCACCCACTATTTTTTATGTTTTATTTATTTATTTATTTTCTAATATTAATTGAAAATATAATAATAATAATAATGTGTAGGGTTTTTAGTAATTTTGATTCGATTCTAGGTTTTTTTGTTTTTTTGGACATGTCTACGCAAGGGTAGGAAGAGGAGGGAGGATTCGAACTTGTGACATCTGCTTCATAAGGCGTGATTCCAGTTAGACTGTCAATTATTACCAAACTAAAAAATATGAATAACTATTTCATTCCACAAACGAAACCGAATTGCAAAGTACACATGTTTGGTCTTAGCCTATAAATTCAGTTTGGCAATTTATGTTATCTCTTAGGGTGGGTTTATCTAAAGTTTCATCAAGGGTAGATCTTTAGCCCTCTTCTGAGCAAATAAGCCACAAAGTAAAATCATATTTTAATCTAGAGATTGGCGTGTTTGGCATTACATTATTTCACTCCTTTTTCATTTCTCTTGAAAAAGTCGAAATAACAAAAAAGTAAATTCACTATTCTCTAATAAAAAATTTAAAATTATTTTTATCATTATGTCACCTCAATTAAGTCTTATTATTATTCCCAAAAAACAAAAAATGAGAAAAAAAAAAACTTTTCCAAACACACCAATGTTGATGTGACATCTCAACCAACTTTAGGATTAATTAAAATTAATACATTAGCAATATAGAATAGTTATAGGATAAATTAGCATTTCTCTTTAATCTAATTTAAAGCAATTGCCTCACTTACAAAATTATATTTACATTTCTTGTGTGCCTCAATTAGCATTGGATAATTTCCAGTGGTGCGGATTTCCTTCAACTTTTCTTTTATACCAATCAAAGGCTATTTTCAATCCAACCTAAAATCACCCCTACCAAAAGGAAACGCAACCAACCTGGGTGGTTAGTACTTATAACTGACATATCCCATTGTTTTCCAGGTTGTTAAATCACGAAAACCATTTTTAAACTCTCAATGTTGCTGCGAAATATAACATGTCTAATCACCTTGCACATTGCACAAAATCGTATTTCATAAACAGCCAATAAATAAGAAGTGTACTGATTTGCAGTCCGGGGAAAAAAAAAAGGAAAAAAAAAAAAGACTTAACTTCGTTATCATTCTTATTGTTTCTTAGATTAAAATTTTGGTCATACAAACTAAATGAACCAGAACCAATATTACTAAGACACTGACAAATCACTGCTCGAGATACCAGGAAATCACTGGCTTGCAACTCGAGAAGCTTAAGAATTCTTCTAAAATTTTGAACAGCCTCGAGAGTGTATCTTACAAATTCCTCATGTGGTGAGAAAAGCACCTCATTTGTTCATCTAAATATTCTGAATCTACTGGTGTACATTTTTTTTTTTTCCTGAGACACCCTAAACTCTGATCAAAAGTATACGACGAGGCAAGAAGGGCTTTGCCTCCAAAAACTTGGGCGTAATAAACCAAACCTCTGTGAATCCAACTGTTTTGGCACCTGTTGCGGGCTTTGATCAACGCTCGGCCTTACTGACTGGCCATTGAGGCCAATCACAGAACCTCATGAGCCTTCCCATAGTACCTGTTTATGAACGGAGCCTGCATGAAAGAATAAAAAAAAAATGATATGCTTTGGTATCTATACAGATTGCAGATTCTTATTCCAGGAAATTACAAATCAAACTTCAATTGAGAAATTATTAGTACCAACAATCGAAGATCATGCAAGTTGAAGTAAGGATGTTTCATCAAGGCAAGGTTCTAATTAAAAGAAAAAAATCAACAATTTGTACATCCTAGTAATAAATAGAGCAGCGCGTATACCTTAACATTTGATACGTCAGGTGAATCTGGTGTTTGCACAGGGTAGAACTTGTAAAACCTCATATTCTCAAACGCTGCCTTGGTTTCCTCGCTCATTTCTTCAAGGGCTTTTTTCCGGGCTTCCCTTGCCTATGAAAAAATAAATAAATAACTAGCAAAGTACTCAACAAAGTTTATGCTTCAAAAAGAGCCAAGCTTACAACTATATCTGCCTCAAGTACCTACCTCTCGATTGGCTCTCTTCGCTTCCCGAACTTTCTCCTTAACAAACTCCTGAGAGAGAGAAAAAAAGATTAGATACATGTAATGGCCTACATACATAAGAAAAACTGACTAACTAGCATTTCATTCATTAATTTCACCTTGAAGGCATCCTTTTGATCTTCTGCCAACTCCTCCTCCTGGATCAGCTTGTCCGTGAACTCCTACAAATTAGACAGGCAATTTAGTAGAAAATACGATTTTTTTCCTAGTCCTTATCATCCCTTTCAATTTTTCAGTTTGATAGAATTGGAAATGATGTGGGATACTTCATTCTCCATGAGTTCTGAAAACCCAATCCCTCAGTACAGATAATCCACATTAGACCCAATGATGTGATTATAAATAGAAAGTTGTTTTTAAGCAAACAAAAGTCTGTCAATGAATGACTGCCAGAGGGAAAAAAAAAAGTTAAAAGAGAAAGTTTGATTAATGATACTTCAGTAAGAAAAGAAAAAGAACAGGAGAAAAAGGTGCAAACCCATCAAATGGTAAAATAATTGCCATAATTAGAGGATAGTCCCCAATAACCATAGCAATCCAAACGCCAAAAGTTAATACTGTACCTCAAGTTCATCCAACTCCCAATCAAATTCACAGAAAATCTGCAGCAACAAAAAGAGAAAAATCAATTTACACAAAATTTTGCAGTTCGACTTATGCAAATTATTGAAACTGTGAACATCACTGAAAGTATGTTTAAGTAGACAAATTTGGATTACTCAGATAAACTTAAATTCATCTATATCCAACAATGATATGCATCATTTTTTTTCCATCTCATTTTGTAACCTACCGGCTTTGTGTCTGATGGAAAAATTATTTGAACCTCAGTGCTTTGCTCAAGCTCATCTTCCTTGAAGGGCTGGTAGAAATCTGCCAAAAGAATAAAAACCAAATCAAACAATGGAAAAGTAATGTTGATGGAACAGACACAGAAATGAGTTGAATATATGTAAGTCTCAATAACCATAACCATGTCAAGTGACATAATATGGCCACGAAAAATATAAGGCTTCTTCAGAAGTTTCCAGGCTTGTCCAAATAGTTGTCAAAAAAAAAAACATATAGGTTTATTAACCTTTCTTTTTACTCCTTATAACCCAGTTACACTGATGTTTGCCATCCAAACAAAGATAAAAAGGTAAAAAAAGAGAGCTCATTGTCTTGGATCCTTTGCTAAGTGGCGATAAAGTTTATGTAGTATACAACAAGTTAAACAGATGTAGTTTGAGAACTAACAAGGCAAGCAGTACTCATATTTCTTGAGACGGTCTATCTTCAAGTGTTTTAAAGCAGCCCTGCACAAAACAATTCATAAGCATAAGTTACTATCTTGTTCAAAACACGAATTAAAATTAAATCCATTAGCACAAATAATACTTTATTCTAGATTTTTTTTAAAAATGTGCATAATGCATAACAGATAATAAACAATAAAATCAGCACCGAGGGGGAATCTGACACACAGGTCCAGAGAAAGGCCTTTTCTTGATTAGGTTCTCTCAACTATTGTGCAATATTCCGATAGTGCCAATTTACATTACTTATACAAATGGCAATTGACCCTTTTCAGATTGAAATGTAACATTAAAAAGTGCCATAGCAATAACTAACTCGTTAAGAGTTAGAGAGAGAGAGAGAGAGAGAGAGAGAGAGAACAGCAACACTAAAGAAAAAATTATTCTATATTCTGTCATCCTCTTTCGCATCTTCTCCTTCACCACCCCAAATCAGCACAACCCAAATGCCAGATTCAAGTAGCCAAACAAACCCACAAAAGATCAAACCCCAAAAATTCAGCAAGCCAAATTCAATCAAACCAAAGTACCAAGCAAAATTTAAAACCCAGTCAGCAGCCTTTTGTTCGCAGTTGATATATCAATCTATTTGACTGGACCATGAGACCACCACAAGGTTGCAACTTTCTTACCATTTATAAGACAAGAAGAAAAACAGCCGGCTAGGCCACTAAAAAAGAAGAGAAAATAACAAGAGGCCACTAGTTCATCAACCAACTGAACAATGATTGGGCTCTCTCTCAGCATTATAAGCATAGTAATTTACTTATTAAAATTTAACCTGATAAAGAAACAAAACCGTGCCAATTTCACTCACAAAAGAGCAAGATTACAATTCCAAATTACATATATTTACAATGAAAGAAATAAAGACTGTATTCCAACGTGTATCCACCCACTCCCCTATATTCACAAATTATTAAGTGCCCTAACATCATGGTGACTGCAAATCACACTACCCAAAAACCTAACTTCCACCCACCACAATTTTCAGAATGGCAGCCAAAAACAAAAGAAGACAAACAAAAACAAATAACATTTCCCGTTTTCAGCTAAACCCAAGATGGTGGAGGCTGAACGGAACGTGACACTCTAAGAGACAGACTAGTGTGAGAGAGGAAAGAAGAGACACGGAACACAGATAATAATAATAATAAATAAAAAGCAAGGACAACTAGATTGTCATTTATATTAGTTGATGAACTGGCATATGCCAGCTAGGATGGGTTATCCACAACAGTAAAAGAAAGACCACTGAGGTAAGAATAAGTAAGGCTTGTTTTGCACTTGTTACAATTTGGACCAAATTGAAAGCATTTTAATAATCAAAGGATTTGGTTGTAAAAATAAAACTCGTACAGCCTGAATAGAAACCACTAACAAATTATAGAGACCAAAAACGTAACTAACACCTTTTAGTTACTCAATGATAGTAAATCATTGTTTTTTCTTGTCTGGAATGTCTTACATTTTGCGTATCAAGCATATTTTGAAAATTTCCACAACTTTTAGGTATGGGCTGTGCTAATGGCCAATGAATCTAATTTTGGGAACGTTATCAGTTCGTTATGTGTGATATTTTGCAGTTTTTTTTTTTTTTTTGATAAGGTAGGAGAACTTTACTCAGATTAATTGCACGTCGCAGAGCATACTGTACAACAATCCTCACTCTATTTTGCAGTTTTGAACTAAGTTAATTAGTAATTTCAACTTATGAGTCCAAAAGCTACTAAGTTATAAAATAAAAGTTCTTATATATTCATTGAATTCTTTCAATTCAATATAGAGAATAATTTTTTTGACTTCCAGCAATTATGCCCTTCTATGAAGATTGTGAGAGGCAATCATATCCTGTATATGTTGTTTGATGTCAAGTACTACTTCCACAATTCCAAAAAACAACCAAATTCAAGCCCTAGCCTTAATTATGCTTATCAACTCTAAGAGCTCCTATGACAAAAACCCTAGCTCAGCCCACCTTCGACAATCCTCTAGAACGACTAAAAATTTAAAATTAGTGTTCTCAGGTGCGGCTTAGAGCCCTAGAACAGCTATCAAAATTTTACTTTTCATTATGTTTGTTTCAATCCTAAATCATTGCCTTTTTCTTTTTCCTAAGCAAATACAAAGAGAAAAAGGGAAGGGGAGAAATACATCAACCATCGCAACTCAAAAGAAAGTGGGGCAACCCAACAAACACCCCAAAACAACCAGTACAACGCAACCAAACCATAAGGACTATTGAGATGGGGCAAAGAGATTGGCCAGGCCCATTTGAAAAATGGCCCTCAGCCAAGAACTAGACTGCCATGAACGGCGGTTTGAAGCAGCAGACCAATGGTAGATCTACCTGTTAAAACACCAACTACAGCAGCAATCGAGCTTAGCAACTGCAGCGGGAGAAAGAGCACTAAAACCGGTTGAATCAAAGCTGCTTGAGTGGAGCACCACTGCGGTATACATAGAGAGAGGTACCCACCAGCGATGAATGCATAGGGCATACCGCATCTAAGTCTGTAACTGGATCTAGAAGTCTCCATAGTAAAAACGAGACTACCACCTATGGAGATCCAGAGGAGAAATAAAGAGCCGTTGATCTAGCGCATGGCAAAAAAAGGTGTGACTAAGGTGGAAGCGCATGCAGCACACGCACAGCTGGGTGGCGTGTGACATGCACACACAGGGGTAGAGACCATCATCTGAGGGCCTGAGGCAGAGGATGTCAGTGAGGGAGGATGGGTGGAGAAGGTGGGGGAAATGCTGCAGATCTGAGCTTCAAGTTGCATACAAAACAAGAAAAAAGAAGAATAAAAAAGGCTAGAAAAGGAAAAAAGAAAGGTGGGGGAGGAAGAGGGAGGAGCGCTCCTCCCTCCTCTAGAGGGAATCGTAGAAGAATTTGGAAGGGGAGAAGCAGCAAAGGAACAAGAGAGAAGAGTGCTCCCTACAAAGCTTTCTTTGGCTAGACCTATCGTTGCCTGTTATTTGAACCATTGATATACCTTTAATGACACATTTTCCACAACTTTTTCTTAACTTTAAACCATAACCAAACATTGGCATATCTTAATAAACAAGTCTTGCAAAGACCATTATATCTAACTTTTATTGATGAGACTTTATGCAATTGCATTGTTGTAAAAGTGAGACTCCATTAAAATTCTACGAGATAAGCCTTGTGGAAATCTTAGTGAGATTTCATGATTTTCCTTTTATTCTTTATCTTTCAAGCCTTAATCAACCCTTAAAATCCTATTATAATACCCTAACAAACCCACCATTGATACCATCTAAACCTTAAAACATCCTCAATTTTACCTTTCCCTTTTAGTTTCAATCCCATGCACTCTCCATTTGGTTATAGGCAAATCCCAAAGTCACAAGTTTTTACATCCTTAAGCCCTAAGCATGCAGCAACAGATCCCTTAATTAGCCATTTTCAGAAATTTTCACAACCTTCACTTCTTTTCAACCAAAAATCCCCTTCCAAACAAAGTCCATTTCACCTTTTTCTCATCCACAACCAAAAACCAAGAGTTAAAACCCATCTATATTGACCATAGGGAGCTACTAATCTGCAAATTTAATGGTCATCCAACATGAAAGAGAGAATGCAAATTGCACGTTCCTTAAATGCAAGTAAAAAATATAAGAGAAAAAAATAAGCATTTATATGTGTGTGCACACATGAGCGTGTATGCAATGAGAGAAATGAGGAGAATGAAATAAAATATTACCTTCTTTGGGTGCAGCTCAATATAAATATTTGAGAGCGAAGGCTTTCAACTTGGCTGCCTCTGTAGAAGAATTAAATTAACAATGACATCAAAAAAGTTGGACAGAGAATGCTGAGGATGCCCATAAGAATGTTCCATGAGATAAGTTCAAAAGGCCAGCAATAAACAATAATCCATACCTATTCTCTAGAGGAATATAGGGAACCCAGTCCATTTTCATTTGTTTCATGGGAATAATTTCCTCAGCCTCTCTCTGAACTGAGTTAACCCCTATCTTATCAGAAGGAGGGAATGGAGATACAACCTGTAGATCAAGAAAACAAAAAACCAAATAGATTAACGTGCAAGAAAATGGAATGTATTGCAACATCAATATATATATATTTTGATAAGTAATATAATTATTTACTGGTATCAAAACAAATAGTCAATAAAATTACTCGTTGCCTACAGTACAACACAGTAGAGACCAAAACACAACACACTTGCACCAAAGATGAAGAGGAAAATAAAATATAAACATTTTATAGTAAAAATAGTGTTCTTGAGAATACAATAAAATTCAATGAAAAATATTGAAATGGTGTGACAGTTAAGAAAGATTTTTAAAATAATAATAAAAAATAAAATAAAATAAGATAGCAAGGTTCTAAGATAAAGGATCAATTACGGTAATGGTCAATCAATAACTAAAAACCTAAACAGCCATATGATAAATCAAATTAATGTAGAAATTTTACTACATATTTTAGTATTTGATGTCTAAAACTTGCAAAAATAGACAAGTATGATATAAAATATGGATGAATATTTCCAGCTAAAGACCTTTTCTGAAAAACTACTACATCCACGATAGAAACCTAAATAAATCACATCGAATAAATTAATGCAAAAGTTTTATAGCTCTTTTAGTATAAGACATAAAAAATTTAATTCAGTAAATATGCAGAACGGTTGACAACGAAATCCCTTTCTGGACAAATAAACACCACAACTACGGAGGTGAAATCAAGTAAATTGTGTATCCAAGATCTTTTGATAAGTAACCCAAGGCTTCAACTCTAGACTTCAAAGCTGCACCCCATATTAACAGCCACACGACTCATACCAGAGAAGCCTTTAGCATCTAAAGACACAAGGTAGGTTTTAATTTTGGCTGCAGATTGAAGAAGATGAAAACTTGAACCAAAATCAACACATAAAAAGTCAAAATCACATTTAAAGCCGCATAAATAAATATACCAAGTAAAAAGTGCAACTCGAGAATCCAGTATTTATTTTATAAAAATAGATAAGAAACCCCAGCCAAGTAGCTACAATATATTAAACGCCAGTTGCAAAAATGGCAAACCTAACAAACCAACTTCCACAAATTAACTTGATATGCGAAGTCATCACCTAAATTACATATAATTATAGTTCTAAACTCAGATGCAAAAGCAATATTACTGAACAACTTACAGCTACTACCACAGGTATGCAGATAATTTTGCTTTCACCCTTGAAAGAGACCAATTGAGCTGCAGTACCAGAAAATAATGTCAGAATAGAATGAGAAGGAAAATTGAAGGGGAAACGAGAAATAAGTGACGTCAAGCAACTAAGTAGAAAATCATACTTCTGATGCAATAAGAAACATTTTATCAATAATCAAACCATGAAATATAAAACAAGATTCATAAGGAGTCGAGTCTGCAAGCTACTCACGTTCTGTACAACCAAAGAGATAAACTTTCTTCCCATGAAGCTTTCCCCCTTCTTCAAATGCATCCTGAACACAATTAGAACAATAAAATTGAGCATTCTTAAACCACCTCTATACCAACAATGGGGAGAAAAACTGTAAGTGAAATATTAAAGGCAAAGATAAGTTTGTAACTCACTTCTAGATTTGAGAAATTCCACTTGAATTGGTAGACCGCATCCAATTGATCCCACTGGCATAATTTTATTACAATATATAAGCAAACAAAAAAAAGAAGAAGGAAAATAATGAGAAATTAAGATAAGAGAATCAAAAATTTTATCAAACCTCTGTCCCAACGGGGAATGCAGCCTTCCATAGATCTTCCTGCATAAGCAACACACAGAATAAAACATAATCAAACACAAGTTCATAACTTTCACCGATAATGCACTCTGTTACCTCGCAGACATCACAACATAACTTTTATTAAGCTGAAAAAAAAATAAAGATCATGCACAAGTGCTGCCGTTAAAAAACTATCGTTTGCAATATTAATGATTAGCAAAGCTACGATTCAAGCTTCACTAACAAAATAAGAGTTAACAGAAGAAAAAACAAATTGAAATACAATGTGCTAGGATTGAGCTTCTTTTTTCTTAAAACAAATGAAAACCTAATAGAGCTGAAAAAATCCACTCAACTGAGCCCAAAAGCAAGGAGTTAGGTTAACTCAAGTAAGCATCGAACATTATTCTAAAAACAAATTGGCATAAACATTAACTTCCTTCCATTCATTATATAACAAATATGCAAGAACAGAATAGTGAAAGAAGAAAGATATCGTGAGAAAGAAAAAGGTATAGGAGATGAATCTGAAATCTTGTATTACTTTGATACAATGTCTGTATTCATACAAAGAGAAATGAATAAAATATCAACTACTCGAGTAAACAGAAATAACTAAACTAATTACCATCTCATCTTATCCACTAACCAAATTTTAACTGTAACTATAACTAAACCAGCTCATTCGCTGATATTATATGAACTCAATAGCGCAGATAAGAAAATTTTTACTTTGTGAAAGTTATATAAAATAAATAAATAATGCAAATATACCACATGAAGCTTCGAGAATCCAAACATCCAAACAAATTATACAATGCTAATACAAATCATTTAAAAAACAAACGATAAGGAAGTAGTCGAAGCACACGGAGGCAAAGCGAAGTATACAGCACAAATTGAATTGAATTTGCAAGTAAGAACTAGGAAGCAGTCATGTACCAAGTTACGCTTATCCTCGAAGTACTCGGGCTCGGATTCAGGCACGGAGGCCTTGACCCGCTTAGCTCGAGAAGTCGCTTTCTTCGACTCCTGCTGTTTTTCTTGCGCAGTCTCGGCCTCTTTCGCCTGGCTCGCCTTCCTCTTCGCTCCTTTCCTCATTGCTATTCTTAGCTCACAAAGACACAGAAAAATCTATGGCGAGAGACCGAAATAGGGTTTGGGGCTTGGTTTCAAAGCGGTGGATCCGGAATTTGAATTACAAAGCGATAGAGAGAGAGAGAGAGAGATCTGGAGAGAGGCAGGTGTATATTATTTTTGTATTTATATTTATGAGGGTTTGAGCGTGAAAACAACGCGAATGCTCTCGATTCGAAGAGAGAGAAAGGCGCGGAGGCGTACAGGTTTTGAAATGGACCGGATTAATTCAAATTTTCTTGCCAAAAAATAAATAAAAATACGGACAACGGCGGCCAAATGGAAAACGTGTGACAGAGCTTCTCCCTTTGTTGAATGAGAAATGCTTGGACCGAGAGCTCTCCAATTTTTCAAAATTGAAAAATCTTATGTTGTTAGCTTTTCATTTTAAATTTAATGATTTATAAAATCATTTAAATCTTAATAAAACAAAAATTATAATTTAACACTTCGATTATACAAAAGTAACTATAATTTTATAGATTATTATATTTAAAATGAATGGTCACGATTTCATAACATGAGATTCTCTAATTTTGAGTAATTAGAGGGGATCTTAATCCGAAATACTATGGGTCAATAAATTTTTCGCCTATATTTTGTTACAATCAATCATTAGATTTGTGAAGTCTATCATTGATTTATGTAGGGTCCACATAAATCTAAAATTTAATGGTTGATTATAAAAAAAATATTAGTCAAATATGAAAAATTTATTGACCCCTAGCATTTATTTAATTGAATAATTGACTTTTTTTATAACATTTTTCTTTCTTCATTTTTCCTCATTATTTTAAATAAGAATATTAGTAAATAATTTTAAGTATTAAAAAAAAAAAACAAACAAACAAACAAAAGTATTTGATTTGCTGGGACTCCAAGTCACGGTTTAGGGATAAATTTCTTCACACATTCTCTTTTTTTCTTATGTAGGTTCATATGTTTTAAAAAACTACTAAACAAGAGTAATATTACACATATTTTCATTTTTTTCATGTTCATTTCTTTACATTCATTTGTGGCTTTTAAAAACTACTATTAGATTGCAACCAATCATCTAACGAAGGAAGCGATATCTCTTAGCGTGGGTCGTGGAAGAAGGTTTTATTGAGAAAGTCATCTACTGTATTTTGAATATTATCTCTTGTATACTATTATGGTTAAAATTGTTTTGCTATTTATAAAATTGCTCAATTTCTTAAATTAAAAAAAAAAAAAAAAAAAAAGATTATCATTAGATTCAAAATTCAATAGAAATTGATCATAAATTTGACGAAGGTGAAGTAGGAGAGGAATAAGTGTGAACAAGTGAGAGTGTGTTAGTATAACATTACTTATAGACAATGCTTAAGTGCGTAACAAGTGCAATGTTGAGCGTGCCTAAACTTATGAAAAGTATGGATAAAGTGCAATGTTGAGCGTGCCTAAACTTATGAAAAGTATGGATAAAGATAATAGATTTTGATTGGTAGAGTACATATAATGCCACATGGTGAATATGTTATTGTGTCATTTAACAAATTTTAAAATGGCGTTGGCATTACGTATACAGTTAAATGTAATAAAATAAAATATTAATTATAAAATGGCTCATCTCTATTTCAAGTATCCTTCTTCTTGTTTTGAGGGCGAATTTATATGTTTGAATTGTTTGTTTATGTTTTTCCTTTGATAAATATTGGGATAAATAGGATCCTATAAATAAATGACCGTAGGATCTGATCCACTTTCAAAAGCAATAGAAAAATAAATGGGATTCTATAAAAGGAGCTAGGGATCTAATTATCTAAACTCCAAACATAACGCAGTAGGACAATAAATAGGCTGAAAGATATATTCCCAAATGGCCGATTAATTGCATTGTTGAGTAAATGTCAATAATGAATATGTTTTTATAAAGTTTACTATAGCTAATCTGTAGATTAAATGCTAGTGTAAAGATAAGAATGGTAATCATTTTCCACTTTTACCTTTTGACATAGTCTTCGGGCCGATAAAATAAAAGTTGAAAATATGGATTACCTATGTATTATATTGAGTCCACTTATAATAAATTTGTTCTATAACTAAAGTTTGGACATGAATTAGTGAATGTTGAAGTTATAAATATGACTTGATTGTAAAATTTTTATATTTGTATCTATGACGTTGTAACCTCGTAATTTTGACTGTGATTTATCATAATTTAATGTTCTCTTATGTAAGAACTTGACCCAGTGTTAGATAAGAACATCAAAGAGTTGAAAATACTTTAAGCTTTGTCCAATTGATTCTTGACCCATAAAGGAAAAAATAAATAAATAAATAAATAAAAAGCAATTGGAAATTACGATTTTTAAAGTTATTTAAGGGTTTGGCTGCTACGAGACACACTTGCAACGGCAACAAGGAAACATAGTTTTCACAGCATGAAATATTAAACTAAATTTGTAAAACCCCGTATAAACAGTAAACACGTGGCAATTATAAATAAATTCAAAAAAAATTAATGATTTTGCGAGCAAGATTAAGGTAAGAAAATGAGTAAGGTTGATAATTAAAAACGAATAGGCAAGATGTGTTTAGGATGCAATAAATGGAGTTCATAACACTTGAGAGTTTTGAATAAGGTTTCATGTTCGAACGATTCGTGTTTAGACAAGACAATTGTTAGTACAACTGTACGAGACAACCCATTTGAACACCGTACGAGTTTAAATAATTCTAAGGCTACCATTCTAACGAAACACATAATGTTATAATGAGAATGTCCTACATATGACTTTGATGTGTCATAAGCACAAAAACGTGAAGGCTAGGGCTTAAAAACCCTAGCCAACCTCCACAATTTCTCTCTAATGCCTGGCAGCATCTAGAGAGAGTATGTGTTAGAGAGAAGAGAAAATGGTTGAGAAAGGAGATTTGGGACATCCAAGGGGAAAGAACCCTAAACCTTTTCTTATTTTCATCATAGTGTGTAGATTGCTCATGCTAGGCTGTGTTTATTTAGAGCTGCTCTCCTTGCCACTTGATTGGTTGTTTCTATTGGTTATGATTGTTTTGCTTTGGAAGGGGGTGCACTCCTGGTGATTTTTGTTGTGAATCAGTCTCATCTTTTTTCCACTTGGCAGTTTGTCTATATTGTATTCAGGGACGGATCCAGTTTTTAATTTGGGGAGGGACCAAAGGTCAAAAAAATTTTGGGGAGGGACCAATTGGCAAAAAAATAACTTTTTTTTTTTTTTGCCTTCAAAATTTTTTTTTGTCTTGTAATTTTGGGGGGGGACCAAGGCCCCTCCCAGTCCCCCCATAGATCCGTCTCTGATTGTATCTAACATTACTTTTGAATTTTCCTTCTTTCAAAGTTAAGAGTGCTTTGAAAGTTTATAAATATGCCAATTTTTGTGCACACTTTTTAGCTAAATGAGCTCTACTACTACCTTGTGTTTGGTAGTATTATCATAGGATCCTTCCTTGTTCTCTCTTCTATTCCGATCAAGAGTGAGAAATTTCCACCCTTATAACCTTTTTTGTAAAAAAAAAAAAGAAAAAAAAGAAGGAGTAGCGTGTGTGTGTGTTGTGACTGTTGTGGCACATTTTGTGATGTTTTGGGTTAGATGGTGAAAGACAAGGGAGTTTCACGGAAAGACGTTAATGGAAAAATAAATAAATAAAAAAATAATCTAACTTGTATAGCCTCAGAATTCAGAACAGGCCATTTAAAACTAAAAGAGGAAGATATGGTCTAATGGTAGTTTAATCAGTTGTCAATCACGCTTAATAAAGTGGAGATCATTATTTCGAATTCTCTCTCCCCTTATATGGACATGTCATTAAATAAATAAATAAAAAAAGAAAGATATGCACACTAGTTTACTAAATAATCTAACATTCATCGGTAACTATTTTGAAATTTACATCTCATTAAAACATATGTAAAATAAAAGTACTATTTTAAAAAGGGCAAGCGGTAATTAACTGTCTAAATTGCTAAACATGGAATTCACTTCTTGTTCAAATATATTTTAGGTTGTTTAGCAACCCACTATGGCAAGTAGGGGCGAACAAATTAATCGTTTACCGTCTACCAACTATGACCGAACCGACATTAATCACCTACCACTAGAAGTTAGTCGATAATCGGTTAAGAATTTTATACCGACATCGGTTTGATTTGGTTATTATGTATAAACATTTTTGTTTGTCAGTTAACCAAATTAACCGATAATAAAGTTTTTTTAGTAAAATGATAATTACGAGGGCATTAGCTATGTTGTTTTAGTATAACATATTAGTTGGTTGATTCTATGACCAATATATTAGCAGAACATATGTATGGTGGATTCTTATTATGTTAATTAGTTGGTCAATTTAAATTTTGTTTGGTTCAATAAGCTATTTTAGCAACAACAAATAAAAAAAAGGCCCCTCCAAAAAAATCAATTTTTGGCACAATTTAAAAAAAAACCTATGGTTAACCGATTAACCGAACCAATTTTAACTTAAATATCCATTTAACCAAAATTCCAAAATAAATCTTGATAGAAATATAATTGATAAATTAACTGATTTAACCGACAATTTCAATTATCCGAACCGATTCGATACCCACCCCAGTCTCCTGCGAAGTGTGAACTATCACAAAGGTACTTATTCTAAAAACAGAGTTTTCAATGGAGGGAGTGATCAAATTCACACCATTATTACTTGTCTTAATTGCTGACAATTTGAATAGGTGATATGTCGAGATAAGTGATTGGATAATCCAATTTTCTTTTAGCATGTGTGTTTTATAATTGGTCCACATTAATAGCAATTTAAATAATTAATTAATTATTATGATAATAATTCTGAAAATTGAAAAACATAACGGTCCCCTTTGGTTGCTGACTTGCTTCCTGTCATGATCGGTAGCTGAAAGCCATCAACTTTCCATGTGACAAATCTTTGATCTAAAGAACGCCACGTGTGACCTGTGAAAACAAATGCAATTAATCAAACGGTTCAGGTTTGACTCGCTTTTTGTAGAAGAGGAAAAAGACAAAAAGGCAAGCGATGAACAAATTAAACAAAAGAGACGGAAGCCGGCGAATGATAATGATAACGGTATGGGATCTAATGGGCGTGGTGCGCAGTGCGCACTATGAGTGACCAAGGGCATCGATAGGAGAATCTAATTGCTTAAGTGCGCATCTGGCAAACTGTAGCGTTATCGTGTGTAAATATTCTTCCCGGTGAGAATATCTCTCGGGGGAATACTTGGGTGGATTTACTCGGACGCTTTTTAGGCACATATACAAAAATATTGTTGCCCGTGAAATTCTTAAGCTAGAATATTTTTGAGGAGGGACATAAGGCCAGAGACGGATTCAGAAAATTGAATAGGGAGGGACTAAATGGATATTTTAATTTTATAGGCATAGTCAAATGCCTTTAGATATATATATATATTTTTTTTGGAGGATTTGGGGGTAGGCCATTACCATCCCTGGTCCCCCCCAAACCCGTCCCTGACATAAGCTCGAATTAAATGTGAAAGGCTTTGATCCAAGAAAGGCACCAAGCTTGTCCCTATGATTTAACAAAAAGGCCCCACTGTGATTACCTTTCAAGTTTTATCGAATGACGCTTGACTGATACGTGTCATTATTAAAGGGTTGTTGTTGCACAGTCATAAAAACTGCTCAACGATCATAGTTATGTACCCTAAATTAAATTATGTTGGGTAATTGACTATAATGGATAACCATAGTATACCGCCATAAGTTTTGTATCGAGCCATGACCACTTGTTGAGTCCATGTAAAAATCAACAAGTGTTATTAGAGATGTGGCAACTTTTATTATAAGTATTTTGAAATTGACGTGACAGTTCACGTTGCACTTATCATACCAACTATTAAAATGTGAATTGTTACGTGATAATTTACATGACACTTAACACATTTACAAACTAATGTAATAGTTCACTTGACACTTTATCACGTCATCCACTAAAATGTAAATTGTATGGCAGTTTACGTGACACTCGTTTTTATAAAATGCATATTTTACATAAATTTATGAGAGATTTATAGCAAAAATTATAGTATTTATTTTTTTTAAATGATAGTCAATTCATACGGTCAGGTACAATTTTATTCTTCTTCTATTAGAACCTGCACAAACCTTTGTCTAATGGCAACTGAAATCAAGCATTTAATATTTGAACATAAAAGAATAATGCTTGACTACAAAGATATGCAATGATTGAGGAACTAAAGATATTACAATATGTACAACAAATCTCATCCTGATGAAGTTATTATAATGCTAAATATATGTAACACAAGTTGATCAGGCCAATGTTTAGTGGGTACATTTTAAAATTATAATTTCGAGAGCTATATGTTTAATATTAATAACAAGATATTTTAGCTATATATATATTGAAAAAAAAAACAATTTAAAAACTTATAAACAAGAGGTTTAGCCCACCAAATCCTTTTTTTAATTTTTTTTTTTTCTAAAAAAATAAACTTAGCTTATGGCTTATCATGTTTATAAAATTAACGTGGTATATGACACTTGTCCCATCAACCATTAAAACAACTTTTATATAAAACTGCCACGTAAATTAATAAAAAAATTGTAATAAAAACTACTAGATCCTAGCATTTTCAATTTCATTATGTCTGGTCTCGTTTTATTCAAGCTTAAGGAAAATTACAGTTTACCCATCCGAAGTTGTGCGCTTTTTTTATTTTTTATTTTTTTTATTATACCTCAAATGTTTAAAAATTGATAATGTACCCACATAAAGTTATTATTATTATTATTTGCAATATGGCAATTCCGTTTATAGATTATGTCTTTTTTGACGGTTTGGAGTAGAAATGCATCTCACGTGATTTTTGAGAGTATGAAAAGTCTAAAATGCCATTGTTTTCTGGAAAAAAAAAAAAGTGTTGGCCAACCCAATTAGTTTTTTTTTTTGTTTGTTTTAAAAAAAGAAAAAAAATGACATTTTGGTTAATTTTGAAATATTATAGGGGTAGTTTTGGCAAATTTGGTGCTGCCTACTATCCAAAAAAGATAGAATTTGTAACGGGAATGGCCACATTGCAAAAAAGAAAAAAAAAATTAATGAGAGTACATTGTCAATTTTAAACATTAGAGATAGAATAAAAAAAGGTGTACAATTTGTTGGTAGTAATTTTCCCTCAAGCTTATTTTGTTGTTTCTATCTTATCCATGATCTACGACTCCCAGCAAGCCACGCGTGCGGAGAATCGTTGCTTTTGGTCTGAGCATCACACGCTAAAATCTTTTCCTTTGAAAGAAATTCATAGCAGAGAAGGCTGACCGGGTAACAGGGGGAACCAAAAATCAAAAAGAAAAGAAGTGCGAGTCGCATTTTAACTGTGGCAGCCAGGTCAGCAGCCCATGAGACCCCACGGGAGGTGGACACGTGTCGGTTGATTTGCTTCCTTGGGCTGAGTTTTGAGTCAGCGTGTGTCGCGGTGGCGCGGCTGCTCTGTGCCCGTGGGTTCGGTTCGCTTTACATCTCCCAAACTTTTGGCGAACGCTAGAAAGTCCAACACAGACGCACACAAATACACAAAATCTGTGTCTCTCTCTAAAACTTCTCTCTTAAAGTTTCTCAATCAACGGTTTCTGCAAAACCCTAGCAAGGCTCGGGCGCCTTCACTGTTCTGAAGCAACAAGAGAAGAATTTACGCCTCAGACCTGTGAGTTCCGAATTTTAAATTTTCATTTCCTTTGTGTTTGGCTGCCGGGAAAACGAAGGGGAAACAAGGAGAAGGTTTTGCGTAAATTACTAAGTGATTGTACTGGACTTAATTGAGAAAGGTTTTTTTTGTTGCTTTGGGGAGTTGGGTGAATTGGCAGTGTATATTTGCTGCTTTATCTTTTTTTGTTCGCCTTTAGTTTTCCCGGCAACCAAACGGTTCTACGCAGATTGCTTTTGCAATTAGAGTCATATGTGTTGTGACTTGGAAATTTCAGGGTCAGGAGTATGATAGTTGTCCAGAGGTTCGAAGTGTTATTAGAAGGGATCAATGTCTCTGGAGGATATTTGAATTTTGAAAATCTTTGATTGGGTGCTGTGAAAATTTGGGGGATAGTGGTTGTATAAATTGCTAATGGCAGAAGACGGCCTACGAATTGGTGGGCTTTCTTCTGGTTTGGCTGTGATATTGAATGATGAGGATGGTAGAGGGAATTCATCGAAAACCCGTCTTGTTTCATATTGTGATGATTTTTGCCGCCAATCCTTGGAGCGAACTCTTGAATATGTATTTGGTCTCCCTTACAAATCAATTGGTCCGTTGAGTAGTCCAATTGACAGTAATTTTGTTCGCTGTATTGTAAAGAATGAGTTCTCCAACTTTCATGCGAGCTCGGGTTCTTTGGTTAGAAATAGAGATGGACTTTGTATATTTGATAATGGATGTAGTCCCCATATTGTTGGTCTTGAAGATAACAGCATTTGTGGTGATATAAGAATCATTAAGTCACCTTTGCTTGTAGAGAGCTTAGCAATGTTCAGTAGTGCCAGGGCTAATGCTTGTGTTTGGAAAGGGAAATGGATGTATGAAGTTATCTTAGAAACTTCAGGTATACAACAGCTTGGATGGGTGACTATTTCTTGCCCTTTTACTGACCATAAGGGTGTTGGTGATGCTGATGATTCGTATGCATTTGATGGAAGAAGAGTTAAGAAATGGAATAAGGAAGCTGAGCCATATGGTCAGCAGTGGGTTGTTGGTGATGTCATTGGATGCTGCATAGATTTAGATAATGATGAGATTTCATTCTTCAGGAATGGCTTTTCACTTGGAGTGGCATTTTGTGAAATTCGCAAGATGGGACCTGAATTTGGCTATTATCCAGCAATTTCTCTTTCTCAAGGTGAGCGATGTGAATTAAATTTTGGGTCCCGCCCCTTCAAATACCCGATTGAAGGCTACCTTCCCTTTCAAGCACCTTCCTCTATAACTTCTTTTGCTACTCAGTTACTGGGGTGCTTGTCAAGGCTGTTGAATTTACAAATTTTTGAGCGGGCTGAGCATTCTTCTGTTGAAAAATTGAGGAGATTGAAGAGATTTGTTTCATTCAAAGAGATTTTTGATCCTGTATCTCATGGGATATGTGAAGAACTTTTCTCTGTACTTGAAGCAGATGCTGGGAGCATGGAATATATAGGCTGGGGTCCATTTCTGTCAGTCCTGATGGAAGCATTTGGCATGCATGCACCACATGACTATTCAAGTTTGGATAAGGCTGTTGATGTCTTTCTAGAATTTGAAGGATCCCATCTGCTATTTGAGCACCTGATAAATGCCCTCTCATGTGGTTGCAAAACAACTTCATTGGTTCTAACAGAGTGCCCATATTCAGGATCATACTCATATCTTGCATTGGCATGTCACATCTTAAGACGAGAAGAATTGATGGTGCTTTGGTGGAAGTCATCAGATTTTGAATTCTTGTTTGAAGGATTTCTGTCTAGGAAAGCTCCAAACAAGCAGGATCTTGAGTGTATGATGCCTTCTGTTTGGTGGCCTGGTTCATGTGAGGATGTTTCCTACGAGAGTGGCATGATTTTGACGACTACTGCTTTGTCCAAAGCAGTCATTAAGGTGCATTTTCAATTGCATTTATTCAGTTTGAATTAAAACTCTAATGTCCAAAGCTGTCAAACATGTCCTTTCTAACCAATAGGTCCTCATTCAGTTCAGGATTTTATTTTTTTTTATTTTTTTATTTTATTTTATTTTAATTCTGTTTGAATCAAAACTGTAATTTCCTAAAGCCTATGCTGGCATCATCAAGCAGGAGCATTCATGCATAAAATTTGTTGGAAGCATTAACATTAATGCATAAATAATTGAAATTTAACTGAAAAATTGATCAAGTTTGCTTTTAGAAGTGCAACAGCCACCAGTTCAATTACCCTTTTAAGGTTTCCATTGCACTTTTAAGTGAAAATTTGGTATTTTTAAACCAAGCTAATGTGGAATAACAATTTTTTTTTTTTTTTTAAACCCCAAGGGGAGAAGGGGAGATCCAATCTAGTAACCTCAATTTCATGAGATGTGGTTTCATTTTCAATTTCTATATGTTCTTGACCCATGGAAGATATGAGTTTGAAGTTTATGTTGTGACTCAAGGTTTTTGTTTTTCACATGCTCACTTGTTGACCTCAAAAAGCTTATTGCACATGTGAATTGGACTAGTTAATCCGTAATTGAAGCAAACTCTCTCCCCCCCCCCAAAAAAAGGAAAAAAAATACTTATTTCCATAAGATTCAGCTTTGCCTATCCTTTTTTATTTTTAACTCTCTTCGGCTCATTTTCTAAGAGATGAAATGATTTTCATTCATTATTTCTCTAAAACTTCAGACGCTGCAATGAGGCGAGGATCAATATGTCTAGGTTGAAATTATGAGTCCCTTTGATGACCAAACTTCTCTAGTACTCATGTTCGTCATATTTCCCTGTTTTCTTACTTCTTGGACTGATAGGTATTCTAGTTCATATATATATATATTTTTAAAAAAAATTAAATTATATATGTATTTATGTAAGTATTTCAATAAGCAATCTTTTAGAAAGCCCAGAGGGACGCAATCCAAGTATATAGGTAGTACACATGAGAGACACCCAACTAAGGAGAGAGAGAGAAGAACACAGATCCAGAAACTCTAGGAAAATAGAAAATAGAGGACTATTGTCAGCAGCCATCGAACATAGAGGGATTTGAACACAATATCTTTTAACTTGATCACCAAACTCTCACAATCTTCAAAATTTCATGCATTGCGTTCCTGCCAAATACACCACATTAAGCACCTTGTTGATATACTGATTTTTGTTACCCTCTATTTCTCACAATAATCTTTTCATCTCCCCACTTGATCTAATTTTTTTGATTGCCATTAATAATCAGTAAAAGTTGGCATCATACCTTGGTATAGCACATTGACAAGATTTAGCATGTGAGACATGCACAATTCTCTTCCTTTTTTATTTTATTTTATTTTTATGTTTAAAGATACTGCTAATATATTATGTGTCATGCGCTTTTTTTAATGCTATTGACTTTTCAAATATATATATATATATTATGTGTCAGCTTACTTATTGTTGAATATTGAACTGAGCAGATATTTGGTCCATGATTAGCGTAAAGTGATGTCAAAATGACATGGTTCCAATGCTTAGCTTGAGTGTCGTCAAAAGGACCCAGTTGCTATGTTGCATCCTTGAATAAATGTTTAATATAATTTTTAACCAATTATTAGAGTGCAGTGTTTTGTAATTTTGCTCATACCGATTAAGTTGTGACAATGTGCACTATTGCGGGCCGTGTGGAAGGCAAGTGTAGATTGGTCATATTTGCGTGAGAAATTGAAAGTATGACTGTTTTCTGAAAAACAAAACTGCCAAAAATTGGGCAATGGTTCGAATTGTGTGTCACATTGCTATAAAGCATTAAAGTAACACATATTTTTATCTTTATGTTTGCAAATGTGATCTTTGACTTTGATAGCAAATTCCCTCTTCCAGCTGTATGACTGAAGTCAGAACTGGCAGCAAACTGCTATTATTTGAGGGACGTCTATCAATTGAATGTTTATATGTCTAATATTCATCTATGGGACTTGCTGAAAAATGTTATCTTCGACTTAGTGTATTCTCTAAGTTTTTTCTAGAAGAGTTGTATATCCTGGTTGAGGCTTGACCT
Source organism: Carpinus fangiana (assembly GCA_006937295.1). NCBI lineage: Eukaryota > Viridiplantae > Streptophyta > Magnoliopsida > Fagales > Betulaceae > Carpinus > Carpinus fangiana. Next base: position 41,410,929 of record CM017321.1, on the reverse strand, counting down.
TGTGGTGCAAAATGTTCAATATTGACAACTTGTCTACTTGAGGGGTTCCTTGAATTGTATTCTCTTTATGGCCTATGTAGGGGCAACACTGTGGGGATTACTTTTGTTTTGGATATGATTTAATTCATAACTGATAAAACCCTTTTTCATTTGCAGATAGAGGAGAAGCATAGGGACCTCTGTTGCTTGGTCATTCAATTCATACCACCTCTAACTCCTCCCCAGTTGCCTGGTTCAGTGTTTAGGACATTCTTACAGAATATTTTATTAAAAAATGGAGCAGCAGATCGTAATGTACTACCCCCTGGAGTTTCAAGCAACTCGGTTCTTGTTTCTTTGTACACAGTTATACTCCATTTTCTGTCCGAAGGATTTGGCATCAGGGATATCTGTGGCTGGTTGAAGAGCTGTGAAACCATTGATCCCAGTGTTGGTTTTCTTCATAGAGGTGGTCAACAAAGTTTTCCCTTGTACTTATTTTTAAGAAATGATCCACATCGAACTGACATATCGAGGCTTGGAGGATCATTCAGTCATCTATTGAAATCAAATCCTGCAAATAATGAGGAAGCAGAAGTGATCCGGTGGGAGGAAGGCTGTATGGATGACGAAGAAACCAGAGTAACTCATTCAACCAGGCAGAAACCATGTTGTTGTTCAAGTTCAAGTTATGATGACTTGACAAGAATCTCAAAGGATCCAGTTAGATACACTTCCAAAAGTTCTGGTCATTGTAACCATATTCCAGAGAGATCTGCTCATGTTGCTGCAGAATGTAGTGCTGGAAGTTTGAATGATGAGATTGTGAATAAACCTAGTTCGAGTGACCAATCTGAATCTGAATTTGGTTATCGCTCAGTACAGCATGTGATGAATGTACCCAGGGAGAGTAATATGTCTTCAGCTACACTAAGAGAAGAAGAGCTTTTAGATGCTTTGTTGTTGTTGTATCACATTGGTCTTGCACCAAACTTTAAGCAGGTGAGCTAACAGCGGCAAAATTTTTCTTCTTTAAAGAATACAGGATTTCCATTGTAGATTAATGCTTTTTATTTTCTCAAGCTTGTAAACCAGTATCTATATCGATCTTGACTGTGATATGACTTGGTTTTGTCTGAAATCCATTAAATGCCTCAAAAATATTAAAGTAAAATGCATTGTCAAGGAAAAAATGAAAAAAAATAAAAAACAAAAGATACTAAGAATCAAATAGATAAAGCACTTGCATCTTTAAATTTGTTAAAGATTGAAGGTCCAAGTCACTATGAACTTACAACCATTTGCAATATTATTGTTTTTTTAATTGTACAGAACATCCTATTATTATTATAGTATAGGGTTAACTGTAATTTTGAATACTTAATGAAGATTAATTTTTTTTTTTTTTTTAAAGGTTTAGTAATGTTGGAGCAAATTTCTGATATCATTGTAATTACACTCTTTTTGTCAAAAAATAATCGATAAATTTCATCTTATCTTGTGAATTGTTCACAGCTTTCGATTAAATTTGAATTTGACCCTCCATTTTTTCAAGAGCTCATATCTTATGCTGAAATATGGCAGGAATGAAGGTAGGGTAGTTACCGGTGGCCTTCTATCATGTGTATAATTCATGTTGTGTTACTAGTTAAGTGTTTTCTCTTGTATACTTCTTGTGCACCTATGCTTTTAATGATATTTCGGTTATTTATCAAAAAATAATTCATGCTGTGTTTATCTCTTGGCCATGCTTATGATTACTAGCTTTAGATTAGCTATATCCTTTGCTTGAAGGCTACTGTGATCAAGATATATCTAGTAATACCTCTTGGATTAGGTTGAATTTTGATACTGGTTGGATCCTACAAGAGGTAAAATTTGGCCTTTTTTCACGCCAATGCAACTTAGAAAGCCAATCATATGTTGCAGCATGCAAATCTTGGAGTGGACATGTTTGACAATTACTTGCCACCCATCTTACGGCTTTAATTGACTTCTCAATGTCCATCTCAGTTTCCTTTTAGTTGAATGGATGAGCATTTTGTACCAATTTTCCTGTAATTGTTACATTCTTAGTCCTATATTTAGTATATACTCTGTCTGTTTCCTACATCTGTCTTTTTTTCTGAGTATGTCATGTCTGAAAAGTCTTAGTCATATCAAAATCGTTACATAGTTGTTTGATCAGTAGAGGAAGTGTGCCTAACTTGATTATTGATTTTTGTTCTTATGCTGTCTTACTTGTTTTTGCATAATTTATATAAAACTACTGATATCGAACTTAAAATGGTGATATGTTGATTTAGAGTCCCTTTTGTATGGCTGTTATATTTTTGCATAAGTTGTGTTTCCATAGGTGAAACTAGCTTCTTTTTTTTTTTTTTTTTATTTTTTTTTATGATTTTAAAGTATTTCTTGAATTGAACATTTGTTTTAGTTTGAACAGTAAAGTATTATGTGTTTGGTTCTCCAACTTTTCATTTGCTGTTGTGTGTGTGTGTGTGTATATATTTGTGTCCGCCGCCCAAGACCTTTCACTCATGCACTGTCCTGTTACTTGTTAATTTGACCTGTGGTTGTTACGTGATGTTTTTGAAATGTTTTGAATTACCTGAAATAAGTTCTTCTGATTGTAGGCATCATATTACATGTCTCATCAGTTGCAGTCGATCTCTGTTCTGGATGAAACTGATAAACAAATAAGAGAAGGAACTTGCAGTGAGCAATTAAGGCGCTTGAAAGAAGCTCGCAATTTTTATCGTGAAGAAGTTATTGATTGTGTGAGACATTGTGCATGGTAAGATGAGCATGAGGAACTGTTTGTCAAGTTCAATTTGGCTTGTATTTATTATTTACTTCCCTTTTTTTAAAAAAATAAAAATAAAATTGTTTATTAACGCGTTCCTGGTCATGGGCCTTTTCACGAAAATTTCCACAGCTTTTTTATTAGTAAGCTATAGATTGATATTCATAAGTAACTCTAAGCTGTGTATTAGCTTTGTAATTGAATTCAGATTTATTAAATTTGATGTTATGTGTACTATTTTGTAATTGCAGTTATGCATATACTCTTGTTCTAGTTCTTAATCTGTTTGTGGATTTATGTGACAATGCATATCATCTATACTTGCCTTCATTTTATTTTTGTGGTGTGTGTTTCTATTGATAAGTTGGTAGCTTGGAATTTTCTGCTTAGAAAATTCTGTATCAGCAGCATCTCTTCTATTTTTTCCTGTTTATGTGGGCCCTTTAAGTTAAAAAAAAAAAAGAGTTCAGAAGTTATTATTTCTGTCACGTTTTGTTTTTCCTTCTTAAAACTTGTTAGAGAAGTTGGACATTGGTGAAAAACGAGTTCAAAATGGTTCATATGCTGGTTGGGCCTCTTCACCAAATCCTTAGGTCTGTAACAATACCATAAGGACATGGTTTTCTGATTATGATATTTTGATGAAGACGATGATTTTGAGATGGGGGCTTTACCATATGGCCTATATCCTTTTAAACCAAACTACTGTAGTTTGTTTCTTTTTGTTCTGTTGTTGCCACTTTGTTTTTGCTAATTGCTGTTTATTTAGCTTCCAAATTGGTTGGTAATTTGCAATAATTTCAATGTATTAAGCTTTTAGATGAACATGTGCTTGCTCTTTTCAGTAAATGTTTTTGGTTTTGTAAAGGCACTGGTTTGACTTGGTGTCAACTGTCATGTACGGCACCAATGGTTTTTTCTTTGGTTGTTGGGGGGGGGCAGAGGTAGTTTTATGTTCTGTAGTGACCAAGGATGCCTAGTTTCGTGCTATGATATTTAGACATAAATGTGTGCTTCAGGCTGTAGACCTTTGTGGATTCTTTTATTGATCATCACCTATACCCTTTTTGTAAATTTGTTACTGAGCGGATGTTTTAGGTACATATGTTATCTGATTAATACTCTTTACTGTGACATTGATATTTTATTTATTTATTATGCCTATACATGTATATGCCCTCCTAATAGTTGGCGAAGTCTTGAAAAGTTGGGGAAAGTGATAGTTCACCTAGAGATTTGAAGAACTTTGTTTGTGTTTGCACTTTTTTTTTTTTTATGAAGAATTTGCACTCTTAGTTTCTAATTGTTACTGTCATGCTCTACAGGTATCGCATTTCTCTATTTTCTCAATGGAAGCAGAGAGGGATGTATGCAATGTGCATGTGGATTGTCCAGTTGCTTCTGGTTCTCAGCAAAGTGGATTCGTTGTTTGTTTACATCCCTGAATTTTATTTGGAAGCACTGGTATATAGAATTTTTGTTCAACATGAATTTGTGTAAAAAATCATTTTATATGAGAGTTGAATGGTATGTCGATTGTTTATTTTATTTTACCTTGCTGCATTAAACATATAGAAAACTCATTTCTCTGCTCTTCTTTCTTCCATTGCAATGTGCATATCATAACAAAATATATTTGCATCTCTTGGTAGAAGTATATCAAATCAGTGCAAACTGCATTGAGCTTGAAGAGGAAAGTGGCTGCATTAGGATGTTATGGATTTGCCTCATGAAATTGCAGTTTGAGATTCAATGATAATGAGTCTTTTTCCCCCCTCCCCCCCAACCTCTCTCTCTCTCTCCCTCCCTCTGTCTCTGTCTCTCTCTCATGTTTGCACTAGCATTCAGGCAGAGGTGGTATGCTAGTATCAGCACACTACAAAGGCTAGATGTTCACCTCTGTTTGTGTGCATGTAAGAATGCTCTGCTTTGCACTGCATGCATACATACAGAGGCACAAAATTACAAACCTATACTTACATTTCTACGTGAACGCATGCAATAGTACCCTCTTTATCTGTCTTAAGCCATTTTTGTATGCATGACTTTGTTCTCTTTTCATTCTTTTTGTTGTGTTCTGAAAAGAATGAAAAGGTTCATGTGTTATGTCAAAGGATTTAAACATACCACATATAGCTAGTAGTTATCAACTTTTTATTAGCTCTTTTTTGGATAACATTCATATTTTGCTTGATCTTAATTTCACCTAATCTGTATGTATAATGGCTTTATGACATTTTATTTCCACTAACCTTAGTACATATTGCTATTCTATTTGTTGTTACAGGTTGATTGCTTTCACGTGTTGCGTAAGAGTGATCCTCCATTCATTTCCCCTGCAATATTTCTCAAACATGGACTTGCTTCGTTTGTATGTTTCATCTGTTAATCTTCTTCTTGTTGTTGTTCGTTTTGCTATTCTGAGTTTGATTTGGCTTGAAAATTGTATATACTGAATAATATGAATGTGTGCTGTTAGAAATTTTGGGTAACCTATTGCTTGATTATTGGCTACTGGGATCCCTGAAGGACGAAGGAAAAAGCATTTATCCTAAACCCTAAACTTAAAACCTGTATGGCATTCACAGTGAATGTAATATTCAGCTAGAAGGATGTGTGAATCCTTCGATGTTGATAGGATCTTGGTTGCCAATAACCTCTTGATGTGCAACATGAATGATAAAAAGAATAATAGGTTATTTTCCATGTCCTAAACAAAGCAACAAAATTTCAGAAAGCTTCTTTACTTTTCCATTAGAGTCTTTCTTACTATTTTGAAACAATATCCATGGTCTGTTTTGACCTGCTGTACCTACATGCTGTGTTGGAATTATTATGATATGCACATATGATACATGACTTCTTACATGTCTAGATCTGACTTATGCCACTACTTCGGGGTATTATTCAGGCAACAGATTCATAATGTGCTTTATTAGGAACAGTAAATGTATTAAATAATATGAGTCCTTTCCAAAAGAAATAAAAAAAAAAATGAGTCAGATAAGTTATACCTTAGTTCTCTTTGTTGATCAGGTCACCTTTGTTGTTACCCACTTCAATGACCCAAGGATATCAAGTGCAGATCTTAGGGATCTTCTCCTTCAATCTATATCGGTCCTGGTGCAGTACAAGGAATATTTGGCTGCTTTTGAGAGCAATGAAGCAGCAGTCCAGAGGTTGCCAAAAGCTTTGCTGTCAGCATTTGATCAGAGATCCTGGATCCCAGTAACCAACATTCTTCTGCGACTGTGTAGGAGTTCTACCTTTGGTTCTTCCAAGCATGGGGAATCGTCATCTTCGTCAGTGGTTTTCCAGGTGAATGGTGATCTTTCTTTTCTTTTTTTAGTTGTAATTATAATGATTTTTTATTTGTTTCTAGATACCATTTCTATTCTCTCTCTCTCTTCTGCAAAGTACCTTCTGACACTTTCATTGTTTGCTTTTGGCCTCTTCATCCATAAAGAGATTGCTACAGGAAGCCTGCATCAATGACGAAGAGCTGTTTTCAGCTTTTCTCAACCGCCTATTTAACACTCTCAGCTGGACAATGACTGAATTCTCAGTTTCCATTCGAGAAATGCAAGAAAAGTTCCAGGTATGGCTAATCTTGTCCCTACAGAGACATGCCACTTTCTTTCTATATCCTATTAATTAATTTTTGGGTTAAATTCACTTTACCGCCCTGACGTTACATAGGTTTTTTAATTCGAACTCCAATGTTTAAAAATTGGCAATGTACTCCCTTAATGTTTAAAAAATTTTCAATTCAGACCTTCCGTTACTAATTTCCGTCAAATTGGATGGAAATCTATGAAATTACGTAATTACCCTCAAATTTTTATTTTTATTTTTTAAAAAAATTCCGTCCAATTAGACTGAAATTAGTAACGAAGGGTCTGAATTGAAATTTTTTGAAACATTAAGGGGATATATTGCAAATTTTTAAACATTGGGGTTCGAATTGAAAAACTCCTGAAAATTCAGGGGGGTAAAGTGAATTTAACCCTTAATTTTTTGTTTGTTTCAAAACCTGTTTAGTATGGAGAAGATGGTATTTTCCTTTTTTTGATAAGTAATCGACAAATTTTGTTAAAAGCATGAGACGTCCCTAAGTACACAGGGAGTAATACAAAGGGAAACACCTAAATAGTAAAAGAAAAAATAACCCCCATACTACCCCAAAAACCCCAAGGCAAGTTCGAACATATGATATTTTCTTTTCATTCCATACAATACACATGAGGCATATTGTGCATAAGGACTTCTGACAGCACTGCGATGAGCATTACAGTAAAGGTGAAAGGAATTAAAAGAACTGGGGGTGAGGGGGGTTTGGAGGATTACAAACAAATGGAAGAAGCAACGGGAGAACAGGTTGACAGCAACTGATCCCTATCTTTAGTTTGGTCAGAGTGATGATACTGATAATGGATACATACTGAATGGGATAGCAAAATGTTGGGGATATTGGTGTCAAGATAGATCGCTGATTAACATGACTTAAAAGAAAAATTAAAAATTGTAGACCTGGAACTATCCTGCATCTAGATTTCATGAACCACCTAGTTTAGGGTGGACTATCTGAAACAATTTGTTGCAAACCTGGAAAGCTACAATAATCATGTTTGCCCATCTTTTTCTTCCTTGCTTTCCACCTGTTCTTAGCATTGGGATGTTCTGTGCTAAGGATAAAGTGGTAATTTTGAATGTATAAGATTCTTGTGGTACTGCAGAAACTAGCAAATAAATGGATAATGAGTCTTCGAATTTTATATAATTTTTGAACATGCTTACCATGGACATCACTAAAAATTACAGGTTCAGAGTAGGGAAATATCAAATAACCTAGCATTCACATGTGAAATGATATTCTACTATCGTGGATGAGGGCTTTGCCTTTTTCTCTTTAATAAATTATTATTCAATAAATGTATATTTATTGGATTAAATAATTGTAGCCAGATCACATGCCATTGTTGGAATGGTATATTGAAGGTTAATTATTTGAGGAATACTTCTGAGGTTTTGACAAGCTTAGTAATTTATAGTAGTTCCTGTAATGCATTTTACTGGCAAGTGCAGATTTGTTCCTTCTTGTTTTAACCATCCTCCTTTTCCCTTTTCCTTCCCAACACTTTTCTCCCCCTATTCTCCGTTATGTTATGTAATGGTCATAAAACATTTGTGCAGGTACCAGAGTTTCAGCAAAGAAAATGCAGTGTCATATTTGATCTCTCCTGCAATCTTGCTAGGATATTGGAGTTCTGTACCCGTGAAATCCCTCAAGCATTCCTGTTGGGAACTGATACAAATCTTCGACGGCTAACTGAACTGATTGTCTTTATTCTGAACCACATAACTTCAGCCGCAGATACTGAGTTTTTTGACTTGTGAGTTTCTGTGCTAGTGTATACAAACCCATGCTGTTCCTCTCCCATTTTTCCATTTCGTGATTTAAGTTATGAATCTTTTCAAGTTTACCATTATTTGTTGCGCTTAAAAGAAAAATATTTTTTGCTTGCCAGATGAGGAGCTATGTCTAAGGGATTTATAATCTATAAGGGTCACGAAAGTGTTGCATTTACAATTTCAATCTTTCTTTCTTCTTTTCTTTTGTTCTTCTTTTTTTTTTTTCTTTTTTAAAAATTTTTTTTTTTCTTTAATCTTTAATGTTTCTCGTAGTTCTGAACTTGGATGAAGTGCTCTTCCCACTCTTCAAATGTACGGACATTTTGATTGTTGTTTCTTGTTACAAAGTAAACTTCCCTATAATTTAACTTGATCTACTCAACTAAAACTTAATCCCAACTAATTGGGGTGGCTGTGTGGATCCTACTATGTCACTCAGTCTTATTCTTGGCCATACCCCCATCTACCTCTTTAACAATCGTGTCTTTCCTTTCTAATTTCTATTCATTGCCATTTCATTCACAATTAGTGCCATCAGCTCCTTTTCATGAATGATTCAATTCTTAACCTAAGATGATCAATTGCTGCAATTAAAAGGGGAGTTTTGAATTTTCTCTCATATTGTTGCATGTTAACGCAGGTCCCTTAGACGACATGGTCATTCTTTAGAGAAAGTGAACCGAGGCATGATATTGGCGCCTCTTGTGGGGATCATCTTGAATTTGTTGGATGCTAGTTCTGGTACAGAGTGCAGGGAACGCAATGATGTTGTGGGAATCTTTGCAAGCATGGACTGCCCTAAAACTGTTCATTATGGTTTCCAGTATCTCTTGGATTACAACTGGGTTAGTTCTTGACTGCTTCTGTTTGTGTGTGATACTGCATGTATATTGGTATTGGTGAGAATTGTAAGCTTTTCCCGACAGCTGGAAACAGTTTTAGTTTGTGGTATTTAAGATGCCACTTAGAAGAAATAGACTAAGAATATAAAACCTCTTTTTATCTCCCTTGTCATGTCAATTCTTCTGGTCCAGTTGCTTACTACTATCATAAATTCACCTCTTCCCTTAACTCTGTTCTCATAATATTTGACTAATTGCAAATATGTAAACTCTGCTGGTAAATTATCCAAACTTATCCAGATCCTGATTTTGTTATTTCATGACAACTGCTGGCCTCAATTTTTGTTGGACGTTTGTCACATTCCCTTTTTCCCTAATTGTTGTAAGCTTGGATTAAACTTGTTCAGGGTTTCTACTTGGCATTTGCATTAGCTTGTTATGATAAACATGTGGTGAGCTTGAGTTCACTTCAATATTGGTGGGCGGAATAACTTGTGTTCTCATGTAATTTGTGTGCTCGGCTTGCCCTAATCTTGATTGCTTGAAGCATCTAGAAGAGGATATTTGTTAAGACGAAGGTTTATGATTGGAAATTGCACCTTATGCTCATGTTCTTTGATTTCTTTTCAGGCTGGATCCTTCAGGGGGGATGCTTACGTAGGAAAACTCGGGCAGCTAGAGAAATTTGCAAGCATCCTTATCAGCCGGACAGAGTCACAAGTAGTTGATACAATAGGATACGGGGGAGAAACTGAGATGGATGATAACTCATGCTGCATCTGTTATGCCGGTGAGGCCGATGCCCAGTTTGTGCCTTGTTCACATAGATCTTGTTATGGCTGTATAACCAGGCATCTTTTAAATTGCCAGAGATGTTTCTTTTGCAATGCAACAGTCATGGAGGTTGTCAGGATTAGCAATGGACTCTAAGCTGGCTGACCAGCAATGAGCCAGTCGCCGTTAAGCTTGAGCCCAGAATTTGTTGAATATAGTGTTTGGGGTTGGGGGAGATTCTCGTGGGCTTTTATATATTAGAACGTAGTTGGGGGAGAGCCGGAGATATTCTCTCGGGGTTAAGAATTTTGTAGGTAGTCTGGAGAGCATTATTCTGTAAATATGAGATGTAAATGGAAAGGAAATCTCTCTCTCTCTCTCAAAATGTTTTCGGAAAGGTGTCTGAGTTGAGAAAGTATACTGTGGTTCTTTGCCTCGCATGCAAGATACATAAATGCAAGCAGAGGATACACCTAGCTAGGACAAGTTATGTAACCTTGATGAAAATAAGTAGTAGTGCTGAAGGGTGTTTGGCATAAGTATGTAACTTTGATGTAAATCTTTGGAAGGAGAAATCTTCTAGAGGAAGTTTTCAGAAGAAAAAAAAAAAAAAAAAACTTGTGTTTTTTCTATTTTTTATATTAGGATATTAGTTTTCAATTATTATTATTATTATTATTTCACTGTCAGTCTGTCAGGCCCACCTCTGCACTGCATGGCATCTATCTTATTTTCCATCTAAAATTATCTAAAGCGCAAATGATTTATTTATTAGTTGAGAAAAAAAATATTACGAGGTATTAATGGTAATTTATTATCCAAGGAAAAAAAAAAACATAAAAAATTAAGTAAATATCTAATCGAAACATTATTTTTTGTTTTTCAATCCTGGCAATATTCTTTAGTTAGAGATTATCAAACACATTTTCCAAACAAAAAAAGAAAAGAAAAAAGAAAATTGTTTTCCTTTTTCTTTCTTGTGAAAATAATTTGCAAAACCAAAAAATATAAAATATTTTTAAATGAGGCTTTGGATTCTAATAAAGGGCAATAAATAAGGTTATATAAAAAAAATAAAAGAATAACGATAAATATCATATTTTAATTAACAATGGTGATGTGGCAATGTTAATTAACTATTGGATTAATTATTGTTAAAAAAAAAAGTCAAGGGTTAGTTGGGACTGTTATATCATTATGATATAAAATATATGGTTCATGTAATATATATATGTATGGTTTATAACATTACTTTAAAAAGTTGCTATACAAATTTGACTAATAAATTGTTTAAAAGATGAATTAAATTATTCTCAAAATGTTGATTGCGTACAAAAATTTCAAAATTTTTTATTTCAGCATTCCTTATCACATATGGAATCCCTCTTGCCATGTATAGCTTGCTATATATACAACTTTTTTTACATTATGCTTATATGTGTTAGCATGTCATTGGAGCCACATCAATCATAATATTTTTTTTTCTAACACTCTCCTAGGTCTGAGCAAGTTCATTGACTTGCCACCAACCAACCGATTTTTCAATAAATGATGGATGGGAGGTGGCATGATTTTTCTATTCAGAATTTTTCGATTCAGTAGGCAAAAAAGGTTTTCTAACCGAATTGACTTCACCAACTAATTTTCTATTTTTTTCACTTACCGACATTACCAACCGACATTACTGATCGCCATTTGGTAATGGAACAAAAAGTTGGTGGGATAAGTCGGTGAAATTTTTGACTTTACTGACATTGTTGGTGCAAAATGTGAAAACACAATTTTTCTACTGAAATCGACGTTACCGACCGTCTCTCAGCCCTACTCCAATCACATGTTGACAGATGATAAAAAGTTGTACAAAAGTTTTGGATTTAACATTTTACAACTATAAATGATGATAGATCTGAAAAATATACTCGAGGCTTAAAATTTAAATCGGGTAAGAGATCACTGTTATTAAGTCCAATTGGACCTAAGAGAGCCTCACATTAAGCCATTTTCCGGCCAGGAGTGCAAGAGGCCTCTCAAGAGATCGAAGAGGCTAGAAGGCCTGAAAGCCTACAAGGGCTCAAATGGGCCATGAAGCCCAAGAGCTCAACAAGCCCAAGAAGGCCTAAAAATTCCAAGAAGCTTTTACACTAAAATACAAAGTCTCCCCTCTTAGTTCTTTCATGCACACACCCATTCTTCTTTGGTGGGAGCTCTCTCTCTATTTTCTTCCTCTAAAGCCAAGCACGCTGACTTAGGCGTCAAAGTGCTTTCTGTCTTATAATTGGAGGCCTACTAATAAGGATGGAGGAATCGGGTATCCCATATAGGCCATGACCACCCCCAACTCATAAGGGAACAGAAAAAATGAAGGTAAAAAAAAAATAGTTTATAAGTTTTTTTTTTTTTTTTTTTTTTNTATTCAGAATTTTTCGATTCAGTAGGCAAAAAAGGTTTTCTAACCGAATTGACTTCACCAACTAATTTTCTATTTTTTTCACTTACCGACATTACTAAAACCGACATTACTGATCGCCATTTGGTAATGGAACAAAAAGTAGGTGGGATAAGTCGGTAAAATTTTTGACTTTACTGACATTGTTGGTGCAAAATGTGAAAACACAATTTTTCTACTGAAATTGACATTACCGACCGTCTCTCAGCCCTACTCCAATCACATGTTGACGGATGATAAAAAGTTGTACAAAAGTTTTGGATTTAACATTTTACAACTATAAATGATGATAGATTTGAAAAATATACTCGAGGCTTAAAATTTAAATCGGGTAAGAGATCACTGTTATTAAGTCCAATAGGACCTAAGAGAGCCTCACATTAAGCCATTTTCCGGCCAGGAGTGCAAGAGGCCTCTCAAGAGATCGAAGAGGCTAGAAGGCCCGAAAGCCTACAAGGGCTCAAATGGGCCATGAAGCCCAAGAGCTCAACAAGCCCAAGAAGGCCCTAAAAATTCCAAGAAGCTTTTACACTAAAATACAAAGTCTCCCCTCTTAGTTCTTTCATGCACACACCCATTCTTCTTTGGTGGGAGCTCTCTCTCTATTTTCTTCCTCTAAAGCCAAGCACGCTGACTTAGGCGTCAAAGTGCTTTCTGTCTTATAATTGGAGGCCTACTAATAAGGATGGAGGAATCGGGTATCCCATATAGGCCATGACCACCCCCAACTCATAAGGGAACAGAAAAAATGAAGGTAAAAAAAAAATAGTTTATAAGTTTTTTTTTTTTTTTTTTTTTTGGGGGGGGGTGTGGGGGCATATCAGCCCAACACAATTTGGAAGTGAATTCTTCCAAATTTGAAAACTACTATCGTTTTAAAAGCAAAAACAAAAAAAATATGTTATTATTATTATTAATTTTGGTATATAACTTCAATTCTATCCGCCACTTCCATGTCAAATAATAAGTCCAAATACACAAATTTCATACCGAGTATCAGGTAGGCCGATTTGGATTGTCAACAATTTTTATATGAATTGCTAATAATTTAGACAATAAATATGAGAGTTGTTATTATAGTGGGAAAAAAAAATGTAAAATCAGTCTTTGTTGTTTACTTGATTTGCAATTAACTTCTTGTGGTATTAAAATGAACTCAAAGGTCCTTGAAGTATGCCAAAAAAATAATGTAGTCCCTATAACCAAATTTCGTTCACTAGCTTAACAGATTATGATAGCGTGAAACATTAGAGCCAATAAAATTGTGATACTTGTCATATTTAAGCCAGTGTCATACTAATGGAATCTGTAAATTAGTAAACGGACTAAATTATTTTTTTGGCATATGCCATGGACCTTTGAGTTCATTTTGACATCGCAATTAACTAATTGTAAATCAAGTAAACCACAATGATTAATTTTATATTTTTCCCCTAAAATTTACAAACGTGAATAAGTAAGTAAATTGTCAAAAATTTATTTAGACAAATAAATGTTATAAAAATTCTTTCACTAATAATTCAAATACCAAAATTATTGAGATCCCTGTCCCAATAAGGCTGTGACAATAGAGAGATTTGTGATCGAGCATTTTTAGTTGAGTAATGATATAAGAAATACTATAATCTTCATAGAATCCTTTAAACGTAATGTGATATTTAAAATCACTAATAAATCAAAATTTAATAATGATCATATCAAATTCAATAGTAATTTTAAATGTCATATCACATTTAAGATAATTCTAGAAATAAGGGTGTCAAATTGGCCGGTTATAACTAGCCACCAACCGGTAACCGGCCCTCTTGGTCTGGTTTCCAGTTTTTACATTTTAAGACACTTGGTTCTAACCGGTTGTAACTTGCAAGGGGTATCTCTTTTGATTGTTGATTTGTTTAAATACTTGTTTATATTGTTTTCTAAGTTTTCTTTGGGTTTGTAGTCGTTGTAACTTGTAAGGAAGTATCTCTTTCGGTTGCTGCTTTGTTTACATACTTTGTTTTGATTGTTTTATTTGGGTTTGTAGTAGTAAATAATTAGTGCTTAATCTCATAAGAATGAGATTTGTAATTGATATATATATAGTTGTTTAGTCTCAAGTATTATGAAAGATTTTAGGGAAAATATATAATAACTCCTTGGGTCTGTCTTCCGAAATTTTAAAGTACTTAGGTTTTTTTTTTCGAAAATTTACTCTCTGGGTGAAAGGAAACTGGAATAAAATCCCTGCCGTCACACTTTTGGTAACCGCCGTTAACGGATCCAAAACGCACCGTTTTGAACCCAAAACGCACCGTTTTGATCAATTAAAATTAAAAAATTTTAAAGAGAAAATTAAAATTTTAATTGATCAAAACGGTGCGTTTTGGGTCCAAAACGGTGCGTTTTGGATCCGTTAACGGCGGTTACCAAAAGTGTGACGGCAGGGATTTTATTCCAGTTTCCTTNAATAATAATTATTTATTTAAAAGGGCTAAAAAGTGCTAAAATTAAGTTTAAAAGTAGGCTTAATACCCAAAATAGGCCTTAAATGCCCAAATTATGAAAATCTGGTTACTAGTCTGGATAACTGAGTATCAAGTGGTAACCGGGTGGTTATTACATAATCGGGTAACTGGTCGATTTTATAAATTCAATAACTAGGTATCGTGATTTTGGTTAGTATTTTTAATCAATAACCACTAATTAGAATCAGGTTGACACCCTTATATAAGAGATTCCTCCTTATATCATCCAAGTCACATGGGAAGAAGACATCCTTTGTCCTGGTTAGGGCTGTAAACAAGCTGAACCTGAGCGAGTTTCCTTTGTTTGGGTCCAACTTGTTTAAATTTTATTCGAGCATGAGCTCGAGACGAGCTCAAGGATGAGCTAACAAATTGAGTCCGAGCTCGAGCTCATAATAAGTCGTGAACTAGCTCTTATATTTAATTTAATTTTTTAAATTATAAATTTAAACTTCAAGTACTCTTAAGCGGCTCAAAAAGCCAGCTTGTATATGATAATTTGCTTAGCATGGCTAGTTGAGTATGAAGCCTAAGTCAATACAATAAGGCACTTGGTTTCGAAGAAAGATATGTATCTTTTTATAATAAAATGATGTTATTAGAATTTTTTTTTTTATCAATTTTTAATATTAATATGAGTAACTATGTAAACAATTACTGATTTGAATCTTATACGAGTTGCTCACAAGCTTAATCGAGTCAAGTTGAGCTCAACTTACTTTATTTAATATTTAAGCTAATATTTATATTTAAGAAATGCATCATTTAATAATTACAAGTTAAACTTATGGGAGCTGAATCCGAGTAAAGGCTTCGCCCACTTTTAACACTCCTGGTCTGACACACCTACCAGGCTGCCACCAAAACAGCGAAGAAATGGGGGGCGAACAAGCAAACGTGTAGGTCGACACGTAAGCCAAGAAGCGTCCAATACATTTCCACACACACGACCCGTGTATGTGACCAAAGATGACGCGCTAGGCTGCTCGTCCAATCAGAACCCCCAAATCCCCAACGCTCATCTTCCTACTTGCCACGTGTCCCACCCACCTCCACCCCTTTCCCTCCATTTCTTTTATTTTCTGCATTTCCCTCACTTCCCTCCTGTCTTCTTCCTCAATCCACACTCTATTTCCCTTCCACTGATTCACTGTCACGACCACAGAAAAAGCCTTCAAATCCTTCTCTTCTTTTACATACCCAAATGAGAAGTTAGGTTTGGGGTTTGATCGATCAATCTCTGCAAAACCCCAATTCATGGCGACTTCTCTACTTTTGCCTGAACTCATTTTTCTCTCTCCGCAAACCGTTCCCCAGCGCCGGATTTGTTTCTCTAAGCATTCTTTGTATAGAGGTCGGAGGCAGAGTCTTGCTGTTCGGACTCGAATTAGGGCTGTGAATGAGGAAGGTGTGGCAGTGGAAGAGAGGGAAAGGCGATTGATCAAGGAATTGAATGGGAATGGAGCTGCTAGTGGTTCGAGTTCGAGGTATGGCGTGTACTCAAATGGCGGTGTGGGTGTGTCTGAGAGTGAGAATGGAAGCTTGGTGAAGTATGTGAACGGGAATGGTGTGGCGGCGGCGGAGGTCGTGGTGGAAGTTGAAGATCCTGCGGCGAAGGAGGCGGGGAGGAAGAGAAGGGTAGAGGAGATTGGGAAAGAAGACGCCTGGTTCAAGCGAGCTGAGGGAGAATCCGTTGAGGTGAAATGGGTGTTGATTTGAGTTTTCAATTATATGGAATTTGAAAGAAAATTTTTGCTTGGCTGTTTTGTTATTGTTTTGGATTTGGGGTTTAGTGAATTTGAATTCAGTTAAGAAAAGTACATATTTGGAATTGGGATCTGGGATTCAATTATGAAGGACCCAACTCTGTGCAAAGCAAGGCAGCTTGAGTGTGTCCCAAATTTACTGTTGTTGTTGTTGTTTAGGTGGGTTACACATCTTATGTGAGATTTTGAGAGAAATATTAGCGTTTTTTCATTGATAAGTTACGCATGCACCCATGGGTCTTGAACCACCCCCTATCCCATTCTTTGCGAGGAGGAAGTGTCATTTGAGCCAGAGCTCACTGGAGAAATATAACTGTTAGTGAAATTGAGGTGTATGAATCTTAGAGATATATGAAAAAATAGAAGAAAAATGGAAGTGTATTTAAATCATTACTTCATTCTCTGTCTGTCTGTCATGTAAATTGAAGTAGGGTTTGATAGATAGTCGAATGCCAGTTCAAATATTTGTCTCTTCTATCACAACTAGGACAAAAGGTTAGTGGATACAAAGTATAAATGATTAGCTAATTTAAACGTCCTAATGAGCACATCAATTATTTATTGATAAAGAGACAGCTTTTGATGTGTTATTGAAGAATAGAATTCTAGCTAAGAATCATGGTGTTCAGGCTAACGGTTGGTTGGTGGGTTTGGCACTGGTGGTTCTAATTATATTTCTATTGTGCGGTTCATATGTCGAGAATTATTCAAATATATATATATGTATATATTTATTTATTTATCTACGTAAATGTTGAGAATAACCTTTGGGCAAAATACGGGTTTTGCAGGTTTCTGTTGCACCTGGTGGTCGTTGGGGTAGATTCAAAACCTACTCAACAATACAGAGAACCTTCGAAATATGGGGATCTGTTGTAACATTTATCTTTAAGGCTTGGTTGAACAATCAAAAATTCTCTTATCGAGGTCAGGCACTTCCTCTGGATTGAAAATTTGCAAACAGTTGAAAGCATGTAGTTTAGGCTCTGTTCATAACTAAAATTCTGATGCTGTTGTGCCAGTAAAACTTTGAAAATCTGGCCCTTAACCATCTAAGAGTCCAAGTGAAGAAATAAAAACTTTGCAATATTTAATACTGGATGGAAAATATTTTGCAAGTGTTGTGGACTAGAAAGCTATTCAGAATTCATGGTACAACATTAGCAGCTTCTAACTCCAAAACTTGGAAATGCTTTATACAAATAAATCCTATTAGATCCCAGTAAGAAGCAGGAAACCCTGCTCCAAAACTCAGTATCAAGCTGGTGGGTTGAGAGATGATTAACTATTTTAACAAATGTGATTATGAATGAACCCTATAGTGATCTGAATCGGATTTTTTTTATAAGTAAATCAATTTCATTAAAAGCTCAGAGGGATGCAAGTATACCAAAGAAACCCGTACTCGTAAGAAAAAGAAGGATACAAATAAAAAAAAGAAAATGCAAAACTAGGAAACAGCAAGCTCTGATGTGGGGGATCTGAATCAGATTCTAAAGGAACAAAGAGAAAATTTCATTTGACACGGCCAAGCGGAGCAGGAATAAAAATCAGCTCTGACAAATTTCACAAAGAACAATATTGTCCTCTCCCTGCTCCTCAAAATGAAAGAGTTCCTTCTTGTTCTTTATTTAATTATCTTGTTGGGCTGTGTTTTAGCATGTGACTTCTGCATTGGATTCTGTTAGCAGTGGGATGAATCATGAATCATGAATCATGATTGATCATTTCTACTTTTTCATATCCTCTTTGACAAATGCCTTTTAGGATCCCATGACAAACAATGTTTGCTGCCTAGGTATCAAAAGCATTTTTAATGTTGACTCATCTAACAAACACAGCAAGTCTGTCAAAATTTTTGATAGATTCTAAACTCAAACTAACAGTGCCTCTATTACAAAGACTGGGTTGGCTTATGAAACCCTTATGATAATTAACATAGCCTTGATCCCCACTGTGGGTTGGCTGCATGAACTCATTTGTACTTTTTGGACCCATCAAGAAGTTATGCAAATCTTTCACTCAAACGTTATACTTGTGTACAACTAGTTCTAGTCTACTGTTCTTGTTGCAATGGCTGTGAAATAGAACTTCTACCTTTGGGAGATAGTCCGGATGGCAATGGCCCAGTAGATGATCTCAAGGAGATGTAAAAAATATTGTTGAACCTGCTGATTGTTGTGATTAAATGACAATGTTCGTAAATGTCTTTACGTTTCTTATTCTTTCTGTTGTATCTTTTTAGAAAATTTTGTTTTGGAGCAATTGACAAGGGCTTCGTGGGGGGGGGGGGGGGTGTTAATCTAGATCTAATTTCGAAGATGTGAATTTGCAGGAGGAATGACAGAAGAGAAGAAAGCTTTAAGACGGAAGGCCCTTGCCAAGTGGCTCAAAGAAACTATCTTGAGATTAGGTCCTACATTCATCAAAATTGGGCAGCAGTTCTCCACAAGGGTGGACATTCTTGCTCAAGAATATGTTGATCAGTTGTCAGAACTTCAGGTTGAAGTTTTTCTATTTTAAATATCATTCATGAGTGCTTCGTGCCATAGTGTGCTTCAACCACTATTTAATAGCTTTCCTACTTATTTTACCATTAACAAAATTTGCCTGAATAATCAAGCCTTACACTGGCACAAAATATTCGCCCTTATGTCTGAATTGGCAAAATATATGCCGACTGGTACTAGCTGCTCGCATGCTGCATTAAAGTTTTTATTTGCTCTTCGTTGTTCACACTCTGGTTCTCTTCGTTATTCCACTGTCAAGTTCTCATCTTTAAATGAACTAGATTAATGAATGTTTTTTCATCAATACAACACATTGTTTTAGCATTTTAAACTCTGACTATTGTCTTTAACAGCCTTCTGAGACTAAAATAGTTTTCCTCTTTGTGATCTCGTCTAAGCAACTCTTGTGAGTTCTGTATCTTTTTTGATGGGTGATAGTAAATACTGAAAAGCTACCCAATAGCTATTTATAGTTAAGGAAGAGGATTTTCCATTCCAATTGCACAGTTAGAATAGAAGCTCTCCTTGTAGCCAACATACCAGCAACCAACATGCGTATCATGAAATCTTGAAACATGCAGGAATGTCAATAGTGTTTTTTTTTTTGTTGTTGTTGGGGGGGGCGGGGGACCGGGTGTGACTGTGCATGTGTATCAGAGTTCAAAGGATGTACAGCAATACTCTTTAAAATTTTAACGTTAACACTAGAAACATCAGAGTATAGGAATGCCTCTTGATGTGAAACCTTCATTTTAATTCTTCGTAATTTTTTTTTAACTATTCTACGATATTGAGCACCCAAAATTTGATTTTTCCTTTTCCCCAGAAGAATACAAATCATAAACAACAGATTAATGATTTATAAACAAAAAGAGAAAAAAAAAAACTAATGTATTTTTTCAGATATATGGGGTTACAATATCTTATTCTGTGCTCATTCTGTATTCTGCCGATAGGTAAAGTTCATTTCAACTCAGAACACGTCAAGTTTGTCAAAGCATATGATGCAGATGATCTTTTGTAAAAAATGCTTAGCTTAATAACATATATATCACTATTCCTTTTTCCCCCTTTCCTAGGCCATTTACCATTGCTTTGCTACCAGCTTTCTGAAAGTAAAAGTTAACCTTGTTTTCTTCATTTTTTTTTTCTTCGCAAAGAACAAGTGAACAACTTTCATTGGCTGTTATGGCTTGCTATCTTTTTCCCTGTATTGGTGATTCTTTTGGTAGAACTGAATTGTTATTTTGGCTTCAGGATCAAGTTCCTCCCTTCCCATCAGAGACTGCTGTGTCGATAGTTGAAGAGGAGCTTGGAGCTCCTGTGAATGATATCTTTGATCGGTTTGACTACGAACCAATAGCTGCTGCTAGTCTTGGTAATCTTGATTTGCTTTTGATGCTGTGTTAAAAAAAGTTGTGCATTATTTTTTGTTAAGTAAATCAATCTTATTAGGAACTACGGAGGGGTGCAACCCGTGTATACAGAGAGTAAACATGATAGACCCCCCTATAAGGGAGAAAAAGAACAACAGTCCAATTTTTTGGTAAAACTAGAAAAGTGGTGAGGACTATTTGCACTGCCATCCATGTATAAAAGGATTTGAAATAACGAATTTTAGATCTATCACCGAAATCTTGCAATTTTCAAAATTCCTTGTATTCCGCTCTCTTCAAATGCACCATATTAAACACAAAGGAACCATCCTCCAAACTTCTAAAATGTTACGGCTTCCCACTTGATCTCTCCAGCTAGCCAACAACTTTATTATCTTTCTTGGCATAACCCACTCTACACCAAAAAAGCGGAATAACGCAACCCACAACTCTCTTCTCTC
Organism: Carpinus fangiana; assembly: GCA_006937295.1. Taxonomy (NCBI): domain Eukaryota; kingdom Viridiplantae; phylum Streptophyta; class Magnoliopsida; order Fagales; family Betulaceae; genus Carpinus; species Carpinus fangiana. The sequence goes on along the minus strand of CM017321.1, from coordinate 41,390,050 downwards.
ATTAGCTCAAGTGTCCCTTGTTTAATTCTTGTTTATTATGGTAAAACTGTTTCTAGGCTTATAGTTGCAATTGCTGATAAGATTTGAAGTATGAGAATAGTGTATCTATTTTATGCAGGTCAGGTTCACCGTGCAAGATTGAAGGGACAGGACGTTGTTATTAAAGTACAAAGGCCTGGTCTCAAGGGTCTTTTTGATATCGATCTTAAAAACCTGAGGGTTAGTTATCTTATTTGCTTAAAACACTATGCTTCTTGTTTTAGTGGTTGGTATAAAGGTGAAATTCCCATCATCATATTTGATTTTTTGGTCCTTTTGCTCTAAATTGTCTTCCATGATTTCTTTGGCTTGCCAAAATTGACAATTTTCATTTGATATATTATTTAACATACTGTGATTGTGATATCATGGTAACTAAGACACTTGGAGGAATTTACTTTTTATGCCTTTTTTTTGCTTATGTCTTGTATATGCATGGGCGTGTTTTACCACCCATATGGATATATTTTATAAGTTTTTCTTGGTATTTAGTTAAGGCATTTAGCAATTCTGACATGCATTGGTCCTATGGCCATTGTTTATTCCAGGTAATTGCAGAATATCTTCAAAAAGTTGACCCAAAGTCAGATGGTGCAAAGAGGGATTGGGTGGCCATCTATGATGAGTGTGCTAGTGTCTTATATCAGGTGACTATGTTGCCTTGATTGCCTCATTCTTATGTTAGGTTTTTGATGGAATTTCGCAGCAATTTCTAATAAATTTAATGCACATAAATGAATGTAAAGGTTGCTATGCTCAAAGAAAAAATGTATCCATAATGTCAAATGAATCCATCCGAGATAACGTTGATATGGAAGAGTAAGGGACAGGAAAGGAAAGACTAGCAGCATCATACTGAATCAATTTAGATATTTTAGGCAACAATATCAAAGATAATATTAGAGAAATTTGATTGAGACAGTTCAATCATGAGACAAGGACCAGTTGAAGAAAAAGGAGAATGTGAGTCAAGGTTGTGAGTAAACATTGGTCTATGACTTATCTTGTTTGTGACCAGCATAGAGTAAAATGCAAATTAGGATATATGACAATGAACTTGGCTAAGGGCCTCTGAAATTTCTTATATTTTGAACAACACAAGGTGAGTATGTTATATTGCCATTTATGTCCTTTCTTGATCTTTCAGTGTTATCAAACAACCAGCCATAGGTGTAGTTCTAGTTTAGATCCAGTTTGTTGGACATGTTTTCTTTATGATGCCTAGCTGATCTTGGTTCTCTTTCCTTGTTGGTATGTGCAAAACATCAACCAATTGATAGTAAAGAGCTTACAACATTTAAGTTAATACCAGTTAATACCAAGGGGCCATCAAATGGTTAGATATTATGGTCATATTGGCAGTCCAGTGATTCAAGTTGGAATCTAATTGGTTTTCTGAAGGCTTGTTGAGGAATGCCAAGCTAGTTAGGATGTGATAAACATTGAACCTATAATCTTTATACATGTAGGCAATACTCTGTGAACTGACTTTATCAAGAATGTGCCTTAATGTTCTGAGATGGTTTGATCAATAAGGCTGCTGGCTGGAGGATTGTATCTGAGCTACTTTGAAGATTATAATTATTGGAAAATTTGAATGCCACATGTGAAAATAAATTGCATTTTTAGTTTATCTTTTTACAATTGAATAAAGATTGGAATTTTTTTTTGATAAGTCAATAGAATAGAATATATCAAAAGCGCAGAGAGGCGCTACCCTTAGTACACAGGGAGTATACAAGGGGGACTAAAGATTGGAATTAATAAGCAGACCTTTTAACATATAATTTGCAGTTTTCAGTCCTTAATAGATCATTGATGCCACATTTTCAAGTTTTAGTTGGATGTCCTGCTCTTCTTTCTCTCTCTCTCTCCCTCCGTTCTTTTACACCCCCCCTCTTTTTTCTCTGTTAAAGATAGCAACTAGAATTTTGAATTTTCAGGAGATTGATTACACCAAGGAAGCTGCAAATGCAGAACTGTTTGCAAGTAACTTCAAAAATATGGATTATGTGAAAGTTCCATCAATATTCTGGGAGTATACGACACCACAGGTTTAATCTTTCAGTTATTGACCTCTCATTCAGTGAACTTTGGTTTTATTTATTTATTTTTAAATCTAACCTCCTTTTTAATTATTATCAATTATAATTTTTTCAATGTAGGTTCTGACAATGGAGTATGTCCCAGGGATCAAGATAAACAAGATACAAGCTTTAGATCAGCTGGGTGTTGATCGCCAAAGGTTAATCCAATCTCCTGCCTTTCATCTTGGCAAAATCTTGTTTACATGTGACCAACTCATATGCTTCTAAGTTGCTAGGATGATTTACTCGTAACGCCTGATGATTCTAGTGCTTTGTTCTGTAGGTTGGGTCGGTATGCTGTTGAATCATACTTGGAACAAATTCTGTCTCATGGTTTTTTTCATGCTGATCCTGTGAGTTCCTTCTTTTGCTTTGATTTTTGGTGCTATACAAAATGGTTAAAGTATACTTTTGATTTGCCAATTAGGACTATCTTCTGGAATTAGAAAATGATTCCAGAACAGAAACTTATTGTGCTTGTATATGTACAGAAATGCATTGCATATGTACTTACATGCCTTTGTTTTAAAAATAAGCAATGCCTATGCCTGGAAGCTTACTTTATGGAAAGATTCTTGAAACATCAGCTACACACTTGAGGCACAAATGTGTAAGGGCTCATGCTTCACCTAGGATTGTCTGTCACATCTTCAAGTGCTGAGTTATGCCTGTGGTGTTTCTCCTGTGCACCAACTTGATGTTATATTGTCTTAAAACTTGAAAGTCAAAAATAATTTTGTATTAAAACTTCAATATTATTTGTTTCTTACTTTTAATCTTTACTCAGAATAAGGCAACACTTGATTTTACTTAGAATAAGCCAACACTTGCTTGGTTAGCCGGTTTAGGGAAGATCCTCACTACAGACCTAAGGAAGCGGCATATCATAGTGGTAGATTGATGTTGCATATGCAAGAAGAGTGGGGAATCCATTGATCTTCTCTTACTCTATTGTGAGATTGCCAAAGCCTTATGGAATACTAGTTTTAGTCTTTTTGGGTTAGATTGGGAAATGCCTAGACAAGGGGCAGACCTCTTTGTTTGTTGGAGAAGGTAGTTTGGTAGTCTTCATGCTGCAACAGTGTGGAAGATAGTTGTGTCCTACCTAATGTGGTGTATCTTGAAAGAAAATGATCGAGGTTTTGAAGACCAGGAGAGGATGATGGTAGAAATAAAGGCTTTGTTCTTCAATATTCTTTACCATTGGACAACTGCCTTTGATTGATTTCATTTTTATAGCTTTCATGATTTCCTTGAGATATATATATTTTCCTAGTTGGGTGTTTTTCTTGTATATTTATAGCGTATTTGGGTTGCGTCCTTGCACTTTTTAATGAATTTAAATTACTTATAACTATTTCGTAGGTTGGGCTCTACTTATTGAGGGGGAAGTCTATGCCCACATGTGAGAGGGGATGGGGTGTTAAAATATTTTAATTAAATGAATAAATTCACTATTTCCAATTAATTTAAACTTTTGGAAATTATGAAACTGTTTTTGTCTTGTCTTCTACCCTTATATCATGCTAGGTTAAATCTTTTTTTTTTTTTAATTTTTTTTTTATGAGTAATTAAAATATCATTAAAAGCGTAAGGCACTCCCATGTACACATGAAGTATACAAGAGAAAAAACCTACGTAGAAGTTAAAAGAACAAGGAAATCATGATATTTAATCACCAAAGGATAAATAAAAGTAGTTGTCCAAAGATACAAAAAGTATTGAAGAATAAGATTGAATCTCCTCCAGTGTCTTCTCACGGTCCTCAAAATTGTTGTTGTTCTTTTCCCTCTATTGACACCACAAAAGGCACGAAGGGACTATCTTTTACACAGTAGCACTCTGAGAGCTGCCAGCAGTCCACCAACAAGCATACAAGTCAACTACTCATCTAGGCATAACCCAAGATATCTCAAATCGACTGAAGAACACATTCCAAGTGGCACAAGTAACCTCACAATGGAGAAGAAGATGGTTCATGGACTCAACACCTATTGACCACATTGATGTGCTGCTTCATGAGATTATTCATGGTAAGGACTCCTAGGGCCGCCGATTAAGCAAAAAAAGTTGCCCTCCAAGGAGCCTTAGTTTGCCTAACACTCTTCATTGGGAAATGAAAGCCGTCATTACAACCCATGAAGTTGTAGAAGGATTTAACAGCAAACAACCTTCTTTTGGAGGGACCCACCACAACTTGTCTTCATTTTTTCATCTCACTCTAATTAAATACAACACCATGAAGAGAGAGGCAATACATCTACCTCCAAATCATGAACCGCTCTAGCAAAGCTCATGTTCCATTGAATGGAGCCACCAGAAAGCTCCAAGAGAACCATAACAGAAGTATTATTTGCACAAGCAATACCATATAAATCTTGAAAGGTATCCTCAAAGGCCCTATCCTTACACCATAGGTCGTGCTAGAATTTAATCTTGGAGCTATCTCTCAGCTCAAATGTGGTATGACTTATACTTCCTCTAATTCTTCCTAATATTCTTTTTATAATGCCACCCCATCTGGCCTAAGAGACTCATTAGAACACCACCCACCCCATGAACTTCCAAATTTAGAGTCAACTACCACTCTCCACCAATCCTCTCTCTCAAGCCCATAGCTCCAAAGCCATTTTTCTAAGAGAGCACGTTGAACATCAACAACTTTCAAACCCCTAACCCTTTGTCAGAGATTGACAAACAAACCTTAACCCAGCTTACCAGGTCATATTGGAACATCTAAACAACGCTCTAACTTCTTAATAACACCGTCCCAAATATGCTTGGCTTTATAGGAGGCCCCTAATGGTAGGCCAAGATACTTCAAAGGCAAAGAAGAAACCCCACAATCTAAGATACAAGCCAACCCATTCACATTATCAACATTTCCCACATGAACAAAATTCGATTTAGCCCAAATTAGCTTCAAAACATAAGAATAAGCATTAGACATGATGTAGATGATCTGGGTCAACCCCACAAAAAATCAAGTATTATTAGCAAACAGGAGATGAGAGATATCAATCCCACCAATAGAGAAGCAATCAAAGTTAGAGATATTGGTTCAGCTGTTCAGGACTGACCATGGCACCGCCAGATGCCTCCATCATCGTCGACCCATCACCATCGACAAATTCTGCGTCATTTTGAGAGCATCCTGAAGGCTCGCGCCAGCTCCAACAAGTTCTGCAGCACTTGCCTTACTCCCCTCCACATGAAGGACCAGGCAATGATTCAAACACCACCTTGGAGATGCCAACATGAGCCTCCCCTGGCGGCGGCAGGGAACCAGTGCCTGTGGTGACTAAACCACTCGGAGCCCAAGATCCTTCGGGTTGACCCAAGTGAGACGAGCTCAAGCCCAACCCGAGGCGCCCCAATTTCAATGGCCCAACACACTTTGATCCACCCAACCTAAGCATCAAGCCACCTCTATATTGATACGCTCCAATGTCTCTTTAAGTGTGCAGAAATCTATATTTTCACCAAACTATCCTTTCAATCTTGAGCAGACACCACCAACATAGAAGTTGGGATTTCCTCCAAACCTTCCATACCCTGACTTACTTGCAAACAGCAGCCGCCCAGTTGTTGTCAGTCCCATTGGGGCACCCAAACAGTCCTTCCCAGGAATGCCCTTCAACAAGGCCGAGACTGCTGGAGTCTTCAAGACCTCTACAAATGGCCTTTTCCCCCCTCCACTGGGGGTGTCCACAACGACGGAGGCTTCCTCTTACCCAGCAATGACCAGTCATCAAAAGATGACTGGGAGAGGTTAACAACCCAACGCAGCTCCGCCACAAAAATCCTCCACCCTTCACCATTTCTCCCTTATGGCATAAGGATGTGACCCTTCCGTCTGCCTCCTCCGTGCTCCTTCACAACCAGGAGTCACCCATGTGTGTTAGAGCAACGTTGGGCGAGGACAGCAGGGGAACCAGCTCTGGAGCGTCTCCAAAACACCGACATTCCCATCTCTTGCAGCAGTTCCTCACTGGTGGCTAGCAACCAGCGGCTGTCAGCCTTACCTAAGAACAAGTATCAAATACAACCCTTGCAACTTTCATGAATCAGAACCCGACAATATCTACCCTCCACCACCATCTCAAACAAGTTGTATTCAATTGAACAACACCTAAGCAACCCATAACACTTAACTGATCTCAAACACAGAGCACCTAATTTAGAGGGTAAAAAAGCGAGATTCTAGCATGAGCAGACTTCTATCCAGACATTCATTATGGCAGGTTAAATCTAATAGCCATGTTAGAGAGGTTCTGTTAAGCCTGCCGTTAAAATATCTGTCACCTCGATTGACTAGAACCTCTTTTTGTTCCTTTGTGCAGCACCCTGGAAATATTGCTGTTGATGATGTCAATGGGGGAAGGTTGATCTTTTATGATTTTGGAATGATGGGGAGGTATTTTCTGGGCCCTGTGCTGTCTATCTACAGTAAGAATTCACTCATGTATATCAGTTCTCAAATGGTGTCTGTCTTGTGCGTTTACTGTCTCTTCACCTTGCAGTATCAGTCAAAATATCAGAGAAGGTTTGCTGGAAACATTCTATGGTGTTTATGAGAAGAATCCTGATAAGGTAATTATTTTCACTAAAGAATGGTGGCCATTATTGGGGTTACCGTTATTGTTATCCTGTTCCCATGCTTGTTTATGATTACTTATCTGTGGAAAATCTTATGCTGGTACAGGTCCTTCAGGCAATGATTCAAATGGGTGTTCTTGTGCCTACTGGAGATATGACTGCTGTCAGACGAACAGCACAGTTCTTCCTTAACAGGTGCTCTGTGTAGAGTGGGAAATTTTTCATGGGTTCCCTTTCTCTTTCTTTCTCTTTTAAATATTCTAGTCGATTAAAATATTTGTACTTTCTTTCTTTCTTAAATATCGTATTTGATTAATTTCTTGACAAAACAGAAACAAACTAAAGTTGAGTTATGCCTCAAGTGCTTACTTGGGCAGAATGCCCCTATGTCAGGTCAAGTGTAATACTGAAAGGACACTAACAATGCTTCTTGCTGACTAATTTATTGCACAATAGAGCTAACTTAGATTTTGGAAATTCTAATTGAGAAGAAGATATTAGCTTTTGGTTTAAGAGAAGTTTTAGCCTAAGGTTGTTGTAATGTTATAGTTCTGTCATCTATTAGTGATATTGTAATACTTGTGTCATTGTTGATCATATACGGGGTAGAATTGAATTTTTACTGACTTTAGCTATGCTTGACATTCTGTTATTTCATGATTTTAGTAGGATGATTTTGGTTTAAGTACAGTTGTCTGCACTGATTTGATTGGTAATGCTAGTGTTTTATTTGCACTGTAACCTCAAATAATAACTTGAACCCCTGGGTAATATCAACAGACAAAGAAGTACAGCCTGAGTTCTCTAAAGACATTTTTTCTGATTATGAAATTCTTTGCCGACTGTTTTACAGTTTTGAAGAGCGTCTTGCTGCACAAAGAAAAGAAAGAGAGATTGCGGCAGCAGAGCTTGGTTTTAAAAAGCCACTGAGCAAGGAGGAAAGAGTAATGAAAAAGAAACAAAGGCTGGCCGCAATTGGTAAGTCATCTGGGTAGATCTATGCCTTTGATAAGTCCTATGCTTGTTTACAAGAAATCTAATATAGCAGCTGCTTGACAAAGTATTTTTGAAAGCTAAGTGCATGTGGTAGCGCTGATAAATATAATGCATGCTCGGCTATTTGGTTTGGTAAAAATGTAAATAAGTTGGGGTTATATATTGCAAGGCATGTTCTCAGAGATAGCAATGGATTGCCATACCCCTTCTACTTCTTACCAGTATATAAAATGAGAACTGGTTAGCTTCTCCTTTTCTGATCTGTGATGGGATTACAGGGGAAGATTTATTAGCCATTGCAGCAGATCAACCCTTTCGATTTCCTGCTACATTCACATTTGTTGTTAGAGCATTTTCAGGTAACATAATAAGACCTTTGTGGCTTCGTTGAGATAAATTGTAATGGTACATGGACATCAGAATGGTAAACTATTGTCATCTCTGCAGTTTTGGATGGCATTGGGAAGGGCCTTGACCCCAGATTTGATATTACTGAGATTGCCAAACCGTGAGTTTGATCTTAGTTTCATCCAATTCTCTGAGATTTAGGAACCTATATATTCTCCGCATCTCACATGTCTTTGATGCCTTACCTTGTAGCTATGCAATGGAGTTGCTAAGGTTTCGGGAAGCAGGAGTTGAAGTTATCTTAAAGGCAAACTTAACTCTCTTGATTCTACTTTAATCTTGTACATTGGTATAGACTGTTTCCTAATTTCTTAGTGAACTTTATAAATGTTTTAGGATTTCAGAAAGCGATGGGACAAACAGTCCCGTGCATTCTACAACTTATTCAGACAGGCTGACAGAGTTGAAAGGCTTGCAGAAATTATCCAAAGATTGGTATTATTGAAATTCTTTGATGTATTCATATGTTTCACGGATCGTGTGGGTTTCAAGTTGATGTCCCTTATCCATTTAATACAGGAGCAAGGTGACCTCAAATTACGAGTTCGAACTTTGGAGTCCGAGAGGGCATTCCAGCGTGTTGCAGCTGTTCAGAGGACAGTAGGAAATGTGAGTTTAGCTGATTTTTCGTCAACTCATAGAGGGATGATTTTTTTTTTTTTTTCTTTTTCTTTTCAGCTCGGGATAATTGTACAAATAATCAATTTGTTCCTTTTCACATCCTTCTCTGTTCCATCAATTATAAAGAAAAGAATTTGTGAAACTTGGAGGATTATTGGGCCTTGGGGCTTCCAAGGTCAAGATCTCCAAAACAAGGGAAAAAAAAAAAGACTTAAGGTTATAAGATAGATGGCTTTGTCTTTATATGAAGGCTGTTGAGTATGGTAATAATCATCTTTTTCTGAAAGTCTACTAATTGCTTATATGATATCATTTCTCTGGAAGATTTTAGATTCCATTTCTATGTATTCTACTAATATTGTTCAATCACTAGATTGGTATTCTTATGTTACTTTCAACTGAAATACAAATGTAAGGTATTGATAATCTATGGTGCTTGGAGGGCTGTATCAAAGATAGTTCTGTGCATGTGGATAGAAACTTGCGTGTACTTGGAGATTGCTCTAGCTTTTTCACATAATAATAATATTTTTTTTTTCTTTTCAACATGTATTCCCGCCATAGAAAAGAAAAAGAAATAAAGATTCCAAAAAAAGAAAAAAAAGAGGAGGAAAAGAAAAGGAATATGTGCATATGTTTTCGTTTGCTGTTAATTCCTGATATGACTAGAAAATATGTATATGCTTGCATACTAGGGTAATTGCTATAACAAGTTTTCGACTAAATACTTAAAATACTAAATTGGAAACATTTCAGTTTCGTCTTTTGGACTGGTTATTATGAATTATCTTATAAGTTTGGCTGATAAATATCTTTATTTATTTATTTATCTTATAAAAAGATATTTGTCAGAGGAAAGTTTTTGGAATATTTTCTTTAACTCCTTGATTGTATCTCCTTTTGAGAAATTAACAGGCGGTAGCTGCTGGGAGCCTAATAAACCTTGCAACAATTTTATATTTTAATTCCATTCGAGTAAGCTATCCATATCCATTTTACTCTTTGTTATTTATAGCAATATAAAGTCTCTATGGTGCTTAATTTTGTTCAATGCTTTTCTCAAATTGTTCCTCTTTAGGTGCCTGCTGTTGTAGCATATGTCTGCTGCGCATTTTTTGGCTTTCAAGTTCTGTTTGGTATTATAAAAGTCAAAAAACTAGATGAACGGGAGAGGTTGATAACAGGAACTGCTTAAACAATTGGTAAGTGAATCCCATTTATTCTAGGTGTATGCATATCATGTTTTAGTTCTTTACAAAATTTCTAATAGGTAAAGAAGTGGAGATAAATAATGTGCGAGATTTTTTGATAATTTAAAATTTTAAAGCATAGAACGAAGTAGCTCCCTTACTAAAAGTACATGTTCGTGATATCTAATGCAAAATATGCTTTATTTGTTTTTAAATATTCATTGAAGCCTCTTTATATTCATTTTTTCAGCTTTTCCTTTCCTATATAAGATTAAAAGATTGCAGATGTGTGTGTCAGTAATGTGTGGCAAAAAATTCCAATGGAGGACAGGATCTAGAACCCGAAACCAACATTCTTAATATTAACTTCTGAACTTTTATTTAAACCATCAATTGCTGTGTGTGGGACCGCAAGCTAGGAGATGATGAAATGACTTCTCATGGATCATCCACATTCTGACATTCAGAATGTTAATTTGTTCAATGAATCTTCTGTACAAACAAGCAGGATTGGGAGACAAGTACAAGAAATAGAAGACTTGAAGGATTCTCCTTAAAGTTTGCCAAGAGACCTTTTTTTTTGTTTTTATGGTTTGCCACCCCCTACCCATGACTCCAGGAAGTCATCCCTGAAAAAAGTGTATCCTGCTGATGCCATAGAGCTAGGTACCTTCCAGTCACAAATTTGAGTTTGCCAAGAGACCTTTTTTTTCTTTTTTTTGGTTTGCCACCCCCTACCCATGACTCCAGGAAGTCATCCCTGAAAAAAGTGTATCCTGCTGATGCCATAGAGCTAGGTACCTTCCAATCACAAATTTGAGTGTACCTCCCAGTGAGTGCATTTACCGCTCATCTACCCACTGGTAAAGTCTGCCTAGAGAACAAACAATTGATACATTGGGGAAAAACTGAACTGCATTAGCTTCCGATATCACTTATTGATCTCACTAGCCAACAGTTGAAAGCTATATGACTGGCTCAATCTGTGTGCTCAATTGTAGAGTAGTCAGAACAACACCAGATGGTAAGTCATGTTAGTGATAGAAAATGCGAGAAACTTGGTTGCAAAAACTCCTTTTGTTGCGAGCAATTTTGAAAGAATATGAAAATTTGTAAGGTTATGGCCTTTTCAGAGAACTATTTGCCAATATGCTTATCTGTTTTCCGATAATCTTTACCTCTTTTCCAGATCATTATATTACTGAACAAATAGTTCCAACATATAGCAGCCATCAGGATTGCTATTTCTGTAACGTTTTCACAATAAAACCCGAGTTTCACCTGGTTTAGCAGTAAATTACTTAAGAGTGTCACCTGCAATCACATATGATAAGCGATGAGGCATTTAAGAGCTCTTTAAATGAAGCCAATGATAAATCCAATGAACTGCAAAAATGAAAAGCTTGGAAAATTATACTGGTTATATTTTTATGCTGTGTCATTGTTATTGCTTTGAATTGTGTATGTTTTATGAATCTTGACCTTGGATCACTGCAGTTCCTTTGGTTGGGTACGTTGCACATCTAGAGTGGAGATTCACCTCATATAAAGCTCTCTTAACTTCCCAAGTCGGCAGCCGACCAATAATCGGAAAAAGGAAAGAGCTTAAAGGAGCACTTCATTCAAGGTTCTTTTACCATCAATATGAGCTAAAAGTTCCAACCCATTGATTTATGATAAAAAATTCTTAAGGCTGTAAACTTCAAATGCTTACTTATAGTGAGAGTAGAACTTGTAATTAGGTTAGCTAAACCCACTTGGTTGTAATTTTGAGTTCCCACAAGACAAGAATGTTCCCAAAAGGACTCAAGTCTCTTGACGTGGTGTCTTTATTGGCAGGCTGATGTCCATACATGATAGCTTTCAGTGTCAATTAGGAGTTACATATATAAAAATTCTATGGTAGATGTTGGCACTCTTACCTCCCATCATATTCGAGTGGACGGGGGACGTCCAGTAATGGTATATAATTTTGTAAGATGAACAAATTTATTCAATAAGATGTGCTCTCTAGCTCCTTTTTGTTTCAACTTTCTTTGGTGGAAATTGTAATGATGGTTGTGAACCTCAAAAATTAAGTTATTATTTGTCAAAAAACGAAAATGGAGAAGAAGATTCATGGAAATAGCAACTGGCTTTTTTAACCTCCAAGTCTAACCCATGAATTTTATCTATTTATTTATTTATTTTTGTTGCAAGTAAGATAAGATTTCATTAAATTAATAACGAAGCAAAATACACAAAAGTGGTGGGGCTCCCAACGTTTTGTGAGTTTGATGCTAGTTATTGACTCTATGTGGTGAATCGATTGTCTGGTTTTATTATCTTTCTCTGTTAATTTCCTTATCTATGAGAAAGTATATTTCAGTTTACATTATGAGCTGTGATTGCTCGTGGGTTTTTTTTTTTTTTTNCAAGTCTAACCCATGAATTTTATCTATTTATTTATTTATTTTTGTTGCAAGTAAGATAAGATTTCATTAAATTAATAACGAAGCAAAATACACAAAAGTGGTGGGGCTCCCAACGTTTTGTGAGTTTGATGCTAGTTATTGACTCTATGTGGTGAATCGACTGTCTGGTTTTATTATCTTTCTTTGTTAATTTCCTTATCTATGAGAAAGTATATTTCAGTTTACATTATGAGCTGTGATTGCTCGTGGGTTTTTTTTTTTTTTTTCCTCCCTTGGTGAGACGTTAATTCTTTATCTTTCGTGTTTTCGATTTGATTGTGTGACAAGTTTTCTCTTGCTGCGTCAGGGACTTCCTCCCTAGATGCTTGCAATAAAGGAGGGAAATGCTCACTTGGAAGACGAGACGACTCTCGTAGAAGAAAGAGAAAAGAGATTCTCTATTTAAAAACTGTTGATAACGTTGGGTTTTAACCTATACATTATTGGTCATAAAATGATTATATTGGGTTGATAAAAAACACGCCTTTTCGCTAATAATAAAAAAAAAAAAGGAAAAGAAAATTGGGTTTAGGGCAATTACATGGTCTAAACACTCTGAAATTCACTCAGCGTAAAAAGAGTATTTGTATTTGTATTTTTTTTTTCTAAGCGAAAGAGGAAAATGCTACAATAAGGGATCTTCTCCATTTTTGATTTGAACGGAATAAAGAATAGAAGACTAATTGGGAATGCTTTCGAACATTAGGTTGGAAGCGGTCAATTTAGCTAACAAATGTGCTTGAACATTAGCACTTCTAAAAACTTTACTAGTTCTCCAACTATAAAAATAAGAAAAAGTCGATATTCGAAACAAAGAAAGACAGTAAGAACGTTAGTACCAAAAAGTAAAGATGATATTTTAAAAACAAATGTTCTAAATGTTTGTATTTGTCCTGGAGAATGCCATTAAAATAACAAAGAATTCCTAAAGATTCCCACATGGTCATGTTCTCCTGTTCTTCCTGACAATAATTTTGAGTGCATGTGTGCGTATGAGAGAGAGAGAGAGAGAATCTTGAATGAGCCTGCATTTTACCACCAACTCATTTGACTTTCCTTTGTTCTAGTTCTTGAAGCCAGGTCTGCTGAACCCAAATGAGAAAAAAAGTAATTGTTAATCTCCTAACTCACACCAACCAAGAAGTATGTAGGAAGAGAACTTAAAGATAAGCATTTAAGATAGTCTTACTTTTTCATAAACTAGTTGTTAGTAGTCTATTTCAAGAAGGATCCAATGGTTGATTTGAAAAAAAATAAATAAATATATAAAGGGTTAGATGGAGATGGAGAAATATCGAGTCTCTTTCAAGAATTAATTTTAAAGAGTTTTTTTAGTATAGAAAATTTACACTTAATGGGATCTAATAGGATGACACCTATATTTCTTTAGTATAAAAATATTGCTTCTGTTGCCTTGCCGTGTTAGTTTCAAGATATATTTGTTCTCCCACTTCCAAATTCTGATTTGAGAATGCAGCAATGGGAGCGAAAGTAGAGAAATGTATGAGTTGCTGCTGCTGCTGCTGCTGCTAGAGCCTTTCTTATATGCCCACAGCATCCACTCTGTCTATTCATTCCAAAAGAAAGCAAGAAACCCTATTCAGCTATTGAAGAAATTACAATAACATTTTTTTTTCTTCTTGTACTGTAATCCACAAGATATTGTCTTGTGATTATTTACAGTTTTCGGTAGTTGAATAGGTTTCAAGAAATTAGACTGCAAATCGTGAACAATTACTTCAGAAAAACTATTACTTGACAGTGAAGAATTATGCTTGCGTCATGACAGGATATGATTGGCTGTTTTCTTTCTTTAGATCTGCCCATATATATTGATTGGATTTGAAAGACAAAATAAATTAAATATATAATTATCAATGATTCAATTTTATAACACGGTTATGTTACTCTTCACACCCATTTTATATCGGTTGATGTGATATATTTTAAGTGGTATTTTACGTCAATCACTTAAAAAAATACAAAAAAAAACTACTTAAAACAAATCACGTCAGAGTGTGAAAAGTAAGCCTCACGGTTCCCATATGAGTTCTGAAAACTGGGATTGCAGGCTCAGCTCATGACATTGAATATTTTGAGCTAGAAAGACATATTGTTCGAAACTACCAATCTATATATATATATCCCTTCTCAAGCAAAATCAACCATGCATATTAAAGTTTGGAACTTCTTTGTTCCACGAGTTACAAGAACACCATCTGATCGCAGGTGATCAGAGGAAGATGTGCTTTGGGACTCCACTTTCAGACATATATATATATGGTCAAACCAAAGCTTGCTGATGATCTTACTCAATAAGAAAAACAAGGAATATATTGCTCTAAACAGGATGAGTACATGCTACAAACTGATCCCTTGAAAGGCAATTTACAGTACAAGAAGTTATAGTGTTCATGGAAGAGAGTTGGTGTAGATATAATCTTCATTCTCGAAAACATTCTCTTCCGAACTATCATTTCCTTCTTTGCACTCAACAGCCCCCTCGCTGCACTCTGCTCTTCCCTGCATGCATCGATCATATTCATTATCAAAGTTCTGCTAACAAATGTTACTCTTAGAGAGAGAGAGAGAGAGACGTTACCACCTTTACAGAGGTTTGTGCATAGCCCACCAGCATTCCAGTGGTATCTGATTTCCCTTGAGAAACAAATATCAAATAGTAAAAGAGAACCAAAAAGAGAGAGACAAAGAGTCTTGAAAATCTCATGGTACTTGTTCTGAACCCTGTAATAGAAGATGTGAAAACAAACAAGTACTAATATATATACACATATGAGGGTCTTAAGAAGAAGACAGCACCGACATGATCTTGAAAGCTTCTTGGCACAATATTCTGTAATACAACTAATCCAATCTTTATATATATATATATATATATATGAAGTTTGCAAGTGCTATCTTCTTTTGACCCTGTCTCCTGATTCCTTAGCAGCAAGCTCGACCCTCAAGAACATGGGTTGGCTTATCTTGGTGCCTTGTCACTAAAATATACATAGAGAAATTGAAGTGAGGGAGAGGGGCAGGGAAGCTGTCACTTGTCAGTTATCACTTGTTTGGTCTCCAAGATTCCTCAGTTCTCACTTGGCATCAGGTGCATGCGCGCTTCCGCCCACTCTCTAGTGACTTACCTACTACCTTCATCCAAAGAGTGTTAAATCTTGCCATTTGAGCATTGATCAATGTGCATAAAAGAAGGGCTTTTTTTTCTTTCTTTCTTTCTTTCTTTTCTTTCTAAGCAATACATTTAAAAAAAGGAAGCTGGGAGATCCTTAGCACCATTAATATGAATAGAGTGAAAAAACAAAAAGGAAGATGAGAGGGAATGCTTCTAAAGCGACCCATTTGGTTAATAAGTTGCAGGAGAGTTTGGTAAATTTATTTCTTTTGAGGGAATGACACAGGGATGAGTTTTCCTCATCAATGATGATGATGACAGGGCTAAATAGCTCATTGAGCTCTTCATGTAATGAAGGATTTGAGGTTGTGAAGAGATTTTTGAAGTGGTCGATCAACACTGCAATCTCCAACATGTTCTTTCTTATTAAGCCAAACACCATCAATGGAAGCATGAGGACATTTTTCCCTTCACTTTTGCTTCCATAGCTCTTCCTCTCTTCTGAATTCATGAAGGGCCTCCTACAATCCATCCTCATGGGCAATGTTTTTCGGTGCAGGAGGCTTTTGCTGGATTTCATCTGGGGCCAATAGAATAATAGCCTTGATTTTGTCCTGAATGTTCCCAAAGTGGTGATGATTCCAAATCTTGAGAGCTTTTCTTTTTGCTGCTTTCCATTTCTGGCTCAAAACGTATGCTTGAGAGCCTTGAATTTTCTCTTTCCAAGCACTTCCTACAACAAAACGTACACTTGGTTATATCCCAAGTCAAGAAGGCCTTTATAAATTTGAAAGGCTTATGTAAATGGGAAAAATTGCCTCTGGTTTTAAGGATTATGAGTATATATATATATATATATGCAAGTTATGTTATGAGATTCATGGATTTTACCTATAACGGAATATGTCATATTTTATGTCTTGCATTTATAAATTATGTTACCTTATGAAAGATGCTTTTTAGAACCCCCCCAAAAAAAGCAGCCAAATATTCTGCAATCTATATCAATTAAAAAAAAAAAATACTGCAGTACTAATATCAAATTCAAACCACTGGAAGATATAAACAATCATCACATTAACAACAAAAATTTTTTGTTGATGAAGTGGAAACATTTGACACTCAAAGGTAAAATCATTTTGGGATAGTTAAACCCAAAAAATACTACAAAAAACCATTTTTTTAGTAACTGACCATTAGTAACGTGTTAAGACCATTGACACGTTACTAACGGCTAGTGACGTGTCAATGGTAACGTGTGTGACGGGTTCAAAAAGTGAACGTTAGAACTGAAATTTTAGTGACGTGTCAAATTGTGACATGTTACCAAATGGTAATGTGTCACAATTTCACACGTTACTAAATGGTTGCCACGTTACTAAAATAATTAGTAATGTGTTATATTTTTACACGTCACTATTTAGTGACGTGACAAACTTTACTGAACAGTAAATGGTTTTTTTTTTTTTGTAGTGAAATCATTATTAAAAAAAAATAAAAAAAATACTATACTCACAATAGACTTACAAACACCCTTGTAATGCTAAGACTATTTGTGTACATACAAGCTTCTCACTTGCCTTCCTGCCTCTTCAACAGGCGTCAGCTCCTCACTAGCCTATTTTCTTTCTTGGATTTCCTTACCGACCTACCGATAGACAACAGTTCGATTGTAGATGTCGCAACATTAACTTGGTTCGAAACAAATTTCGAGATACCAAAGTTCAAGGCTCACACCATAGATGACACCCAACTCTAAGCAACCAGTATATGACATACTCAATTGTGCTTAGCTCACAAAGCTCTCTACTCTCCTCTTAGAGTTTTTGGCAATCTATGTATTGGAGAGCTCTATAAAGAATGACCAAAACCAGCTTTAATTTTAAAAAGGCAAAGTCGGTTTCTGTTTTGTGTGATAGCATCCGGACATGAGAATTAAAGACATGTCTGGACATGATTAGAGTTTAAGACATGTGAAATCATGATTAGGATTTTATGAGTAATTCTAGAAGGTCTACTTTTGTCCTTCTAAAATGATGTGGCTATTAAAATCACAATTTGATCAAAATTCAATAATGATCAATCACAAGTTTAATAGTAATTTTAATAGCCTCATCATTCTTAGTAGGATACAAGTATAACAAAAGTAAGCCTTCTAAAATTACTCGGGTTTTACACCTAATCAAGCCACCAAGTCCTGACATCGGCCATGTCCGGACATGGCTCGGGGAGCTTGCATATCTTAATTATGAGACAAATTCATTGCACACGAAGGTTGAATTTATTTTTTNAAACATGATTAGGATTTTACGAGTAATTCTAGAAGGTCTACTTTTGTCCTTCTAAAATGATGTGGCTATTAAAATCACAATTTGATCAAAATTCAATAATGATCAATCACAAGTTCAATAGTAATTTTCATAGCCTCATCATTCTTAGTAGGATACAAGTATGACAAAAGTAGGCCTTCTAAAATTACTCGGGTTTTACACCTAATCAAGCCACCAAGTCCTGACATCGGCCATGTCCGGACATGGCTCGGGGAGCTTGCATATCTTAATTATGAGACAAATTCATTGCACACGAAGGTTGAATTTATTTTTTTCTTGATAGGGTTTAGCTTAATCCATCTTGAAGTAATAATGGTACAACATATTGGGGGTAGTTGCTTCCATATCCATCAAGGGAGTAATAGAGCAACTTTTTTTAAGTCTTACAAGTCAAGCTTGTGCAAAAGTTGTGAGTAGCTTTACTAGTAGGCGAGAACAACACATTGGAAAGCAGTTCTTCTTTTCCTAAAGCTAGTGTGCGAGTCCCATGGAGTGTTTGAATAAAGGCATGCCAATAGCACTTCGAATTTGTGAAAAAGTATAAGGAAGACCGGATAAAGCTTCAGCATTGTCTTCTAGCTACTTGCCATCATGAAGTTCTGATGGTGATATTAATTTGTTAAGTTACCATTCTTCTCAAAATATTAAGTTAATAAAAAATAATGAATTTAATCATTTAATTAATTAAGTAACATTTTTCTTCCGTGTGAGCTGAAATTCACCCCCAACAAGTGAGATTTAACATGTAAAATATTTACTTGAAATTAAATAATTTTAAAGTTAAAGTTCTAACTCAAGATTTCAGCTAAGATACTATGCTATGAGCTGATAGAAAAATGTTATATTTTATCTTTACTATAAAAGTTATTCACGTAGATTTCTAATTGAATGATCAATGGAATCACTTAGATTATTTGCCAAACAACATTTTGAATTGATTTATTAGTTATTGTTTTTTTTTTTTTTTTAAATCTCTCCTGAAATATATAATTTTAAATTTTTTTTCTCAAACTTAAAAAAAAAAAAGGAAAAAAAAAAGAAAAAGAAAATTGAAAAGCAACGTGGACATAATCATCAGTACAAAGACCGTTCATGGTTACCCACTATTTTGTCCCTACTCTGCCATGTTTGACCTTTCTTAGCGAGCAAATCGTAGCCGTCCAACAAAAGATTTCATCCTTCAGACAAATTAGTACTAGGAACCCCAAATCCTCCCGGTGGGTCACTCAATCCCATTGGCCGTGACCAGTCATTGGATGGGGCCCCTTGAGAAACTTGAAAGTTCCTTTCCCTCTTATTTTTAGGGGTTAATTTTTATTATTTTATTATTTATTTTTGAGTTATTTTCTTTGGGATGAATGCTACTCTTTCTCCGATTTTACATTCTACGTGAATATTATTTTTTAAAAAGGTAAAAAGAAATTTATCCCACCACTGATCACGTAGGATTAGAAAAACATCAAAAAAGACCGTAACATTTATTAAAAATTAAATCCCTAATCTTTTATTATTGAAATGTAAACACAATGAAAATAAAGGTGTTAATTAGTACAATGCAAAACGACTGAGATAACATGAATTAATTTTTGATCTTCATTGTCATTATTTTAATTGCATAATAATTTACTAAATAATATATATATTTTTAAAAAATAATAATAATTGCATACATTAGAATGAACAGAGATACCATTGGAATGTAAAAAAATTTCTGCATTTGAAATGGGAGTGATCAGCAGTGATGATTTCATTAAAAAAATTGGTGTTTGGTTAATCATATTGGTTATGATACTTGGCTCTCACCATTGCTAACATGCACCTCCCCTTCTGACCCTTTGACGCCTTGACCAATAAACGGCGTTAATTTCTCCTTCGCTGAGCTGTGTTCCACTACATTCCTTCCTTATTTGTCTTGCGTGTCTGTTTTGTACAACTATAATATCATTACCTTCCGCGGGTAACGCTTAATATCATTGACGTCGATTGGTTAATTGATTGAAGATCAAGAAAACAGATCATTCGTTGTCAGGCAGGATATTTTTAAAAGAGGAATCTTCTTACTTTTTTTATTTATTTTTTTATAAAAAAAACAATATACATAAAAGAAAATGTAACATTTTTCATTTTAAAATGAAAAATAATATTTTTTATTGAATTTCTGAGACACACTTAATCCTTGAGGATATTTTCAAAAGGGGTTTGTTAGGGATTCTTCTCGTGGTGTTTTCCTGACGTTCTCTTAGTCTTAGTAGAACATGATTTAAGAAAAAAATAAAATTATAGTACTGTTTTTTTGCCAATAGATTAATTTTTATAAGTTAATATTTAGATTCTAATACTTTAAAACTTGTTTTTGGATTCAAAATTAAAACCTAAGGGTGGAAGGTTAACCCGGAATTGTATCACCCAAAATGGATTTAATCATTCTAAATTTAGTGCTAATGCCTTAATTTTGATGTTAATGCCTCAAATTGATGCTAATATCTTAAATTTGGTGCTAATGCCTAAAAAAACCGGTGGTGAAGGTCACTATAATTTTATTTTTTCTTAAATCATGTTTTACCTAAGTCTGTAAGAACGTTAGGATAACACTATAAGAAGAACTTCTAACATTTTTCTTTTCCAAATGAGAAATTATTACTTTGAAAATAACGCAGCTAAACGTTTGTAAAATTACATTGTCTTTACAATAAAAAAACGCCTTCCCGCGATTTGAAAACGTAATCTTTTCTACGATTTAAGAAAATATACCGCAAACTATATATATTTTTATAATTTAATTTGAAATTACACTTTTAAACACACTTTATCATATTACCTAACTTGTTTGTTTTGTTTTTTGTGATATTTACTACCTAACTTTAATACTGCATACTAAAAGTCAAAACAAATCTGTACTATCGCACTATTGTTTTTTCAAAAAATATATATATATTTTAAATTCTGTATTTAAGTGCCACACCCAATTATGGCAATAAGATGCCAATCAAACTCCTAAAAAAAGAAAAAAAAAATTATTGATGAGATACAAGGAAAGGGGAGACGAGGATTTAAATTAGTGATTTTTGTTTTATAAGACGTGATTTACTGTTGATTGAGCTACCTCTTAGACACATATTTGTAAGAACTTTTACCTAGGGGACAAGGAATAAAACAGAGAAAAAAAAATAATGAATGTGATATAAAATGTGGGACAAAGTTTTTCTCTAAATTGGGTTGGAGAAATCTTCTCCAACCTAGTTTATAAAAGTGACATGTGTCCCTTGAACATATGAGATGCACATGTTTTTTAATAGTAGGGACAAAGTTGGAATAAATTTTATTAAAAACTCATGTGCATCTCACATGTTATTAAAAAAAGTGACACATATCACTTTTATAAACTAGGTTGAAGGAGATTCCTCCAACCCAGTTTAGAAGAAAACTTTGTCCTAAATGTGAAGTAAATTTTTTTTTATGTGTTTTGAATTTTTTGGTAATGAATTAAGAAAAGAGTATTTTTAATTTTTAAAATATATTCAAAAACCATTGACAAACGAGATTAAAAAATATATATATTTTTTGAGATTTATATTTTTGTTTGTTTTTATATATATTTATTGAGGGCCCCTTAGGTCTGGACTATCTACAAAAGGTGTCTTTTGTAGCCTCCAATCCCATCTTGACACATAACCAATTGCAAAAAATCAAAGTGGGATAAAAACAGCAAATAAACCCACAAAAAAGACCAAAACGCCCCTACTAGCAAGACCCATACCATCTGGTCGTCCAAAGTCGCTAGGGTCTAGAGAGACCCGCGGTGGGTCTCATTGGACCCATGGCGTGGGTCTCGCCAGAACCAGTCATGGGCGGGAGAGCTCCCATGTTGCCGAGCTTTTTAAGCTCATTTGAAACCCCATAGCAGTTCAATCTCCTGGAGAGCCAGAGAGCCCAAACTTTCAGCGATACTCACAGCAATGTCAACGAGAACTGCTTCAACCATTTGTTGGTGTTCAAGCAGAGAGGTGTTAGAGCGTAGAACCAAGGAAGAGTGATCGCTTCATGACCAGACCCGTAGTGCCGTTGGCCTGGGTCTCGCCGGCCGGTCGTGACCCGCCGCGATCCGACTCAAACCACACCGTGACCCGCCGAATCCATTTCAAACTTCGATTCTAATGCCTAAAAACTCGTTTCTAATGCCTCAAAATTCATTTTTGGATTCAAATCTAAAACCTAGAAGTAGAAAGTTAACCCATTAGGGATTTTATCACCCTAATTGTCGGAAACCGGTGCCGGAGAGAGATGACCCACGGTGAAACCCACCCACAGCGAAACCCATGGCGTGGGTCTCGCCAGACGCATGCCTGGCCAAGTTCACGAAGGGGGTCTGCACACCCCTTCGGCCTTCACCGAATCACCATTTCCTTCATCTTTTTTGTTTCTTCCTCAAAGCAATTCAGTATAATAGGATTTATGTTATTATGGTGTATTTTTTTAGTTTTTACTTATGTGTCAATTAGAAATTAGGTGCCGTAAAAATGGTGTTTTGCAAGACATGACTTGATTCAAGATTTTGTCATATTTATTTGGGTTGGAGGTATTAAATAATGATGGATAAGTGGAAAAAAAGAAAATATAAGAAGTGTGCAGGGAAGTGCAGATTTGTTAACAACCAACCATGTGCGGGATTGACCTCCGGTACAGCACGAGAACAAAAGAGGGAGAACCAGTTAACGGCGTCAAATTCCGCCCGTGAAGACTGAAGAGCCATGTGAGTGGGGGCCTGAGCGAAACAGGGAGAGAGAGAGAGAGTGAGAGGGAGCTTTGTCCTTTACAGACTGTAGTTACTCACCCCAACCAACCAACGCTCTACACCTGACAGAACCGCCATTTTTAACGGATTTTTCCGTCCCCTACTACTCTCTCTAAACCCATTCCCGTCTTCTCCTGAACTCGTATACTTATATATATAAAACCCTAGCTGTCCTTTCACTCTCTCTGTCTCTCTCTCTTTCTCTCTCCTTGAGATTCTAGGGTTTCGAGAACTCTCACTCACACACACTCTATTTCTATGTCCCGATGAATTTCTAGGGGGGGTTCTACATTGAGGTCCAATGAATCTCTCACTCCTTCTCACCACTTTCTCTCTCTACATTCTCTCTCTAGCGCTGCTGGTCAGCTCCATCTCCGACTTGGAGCTTCGATCCCTACTCGAATTCAAGAAAGGGATCCAGGACGACCCGCTTGGGAAAGTCACGACGTCCTGGGACCCGAACGGGGTCTCGCATGAGGACCCCAATGCCTGCCCCAAATGGAACGGCGTCTTCTGCGACGGAGTCTCCGGCAATGTTACCGGCATCGTCCTCGACCGCCTTGGCCTGTCCGGCGAGGTCAAGTTCCACACTCTCATCGGCCTCCAGATGCTCAAGAATCTCAGCATCTCCGGCAACCGCTTCACGGGTCGGGTCGAACCGGTGCTCGGGACCATCCCCACGTTGCAGCATTTGGATCTATCCGATAACAACTTCTACGGGCCGATCCCAGCCCGCATGAACGACTTGTGGGGACTGAATTACCTCAATTTGTCGGCCAACAAGTTCGAAGGCGGGTTTCCGAGCGGAATTCGAAACTTGCAGCAGCTGAAAACGTTGGATTTGCATGGAAACCAGCTCCGGGGTGACATTGCGATTTTGTTATCGGAGTTGAGGAATGTGGAGTATGTGGATTTGAGTTACAACAACTTTTCCGGTGGGGTTTCGTTGGGTTTAGAGAATATATCGAGCTTGGCCAACACAGTTCACCATTTGAATTTGTCCCACAACAAATTGAATGGTGGGTTTTTCAAGAATGAATCCATCGAATTGTTCCGGAACTTGAATGTTTTAGATTTTGGAGATAATCAGATTAGCGGAGAGTTACCTTCTTTGAGCTCGTTGCTGAATTTGCGGGTTTTAAGATTGGGGAGTAATCAGTTGTTCGGGTCAATACCGGAGGAATTACTAGAGAGTTCTGTGTTGGAGGAATTGGATCTTAGTGGCAATGGGTTTACAGGTAAATAATTGCACCTTGTTCAATTACCAGTTGCTTGAGCAAAAGCTTTCGAAAAAAAAAAAAATGTATTGAGATTGATATTTAAGATGACGGAGACCCGGAGTTTTCTTCATTTAACGTATTTGTCGAAGTAAGATTACTATGTATGGTTCAGACCTAAGTAACGTGGATGTGTAGATCAGTCTCAACCCTTTTTGCCTAAGCTGAGGGCCCAGAGCCTTTGGTTTTTGGAAGTAACATTACGTTTGTGATTTGCTTTGCTTTTCTGTTTTTGGGGTCTTGATTGACATTATATCAAAAGTGTCGACGGTGTTAACGGTGATCCAGAGTTGAAAGCTGAGGGGTAGGTCCTTCTGTCTGTTGTGGCATAAACTTGAACAGGTCAGGTGTAAACATAGCTGATTCTTCAAGTAACATTGCATGGTAGGAAATAGAGATGGAGTAAAAGACAAAGTGCCCTTTGTTTTCGGTGTAGTAAATTCTGATAAAAATTTACACTTGTCGAAATGAGAATTTTGTACAAATTTGTAACTATCAAATTCGTCTCTGGTGATAATTTGTAGCTTTTCTTTTCACAAATTTATGTTTGCAAACATTGTTATTGGATCTGATATTTCTAGGTGGAGACCTTTCATTTTGATGGACTAGATTCAAACCTAAGGCCTATCGGAACCTGAGGTTAAGAGAACTTAAATGCATTAACACATGTTCATTTATAAGATTTAACTTCAAAAACAGTTGCGATGGATTCAAGGAAAATTGCACTAACTCTAAAGCAAAAAGCACCTTAGATGAAGATTGGATGCAAATATCAAACAATGAGCATATTTTAGATGTGCTTCACACCAAAGGTCAAGCTTGCAGTAGGAAGATATATAAGGCTTTTAAGCTGTCTGTCAAGGTGTAAATGTTAAACTACATGAAGGTGATCTACGCTTTCCTACTTATAGTAGAGAGGATGGGTTGCAGGGTCCAACCAGTTATCAATCTATAAATCCTAAGCCCTTTCCCCACCACTGTAAACCCCAATGTCTTCGTTGAGTCACCTAAGTTCCTAACCCTAGCCCACCAAATTGCATACGGAGTTTGCTTTCCAAATCTGTCGAACATCATTAGAAAAGAAATTTAAACTTATAATCATATAACAAGCTAAAAAGAAAAAAATAGGCAAGAAAAAGGGGCTTTTTGTATGCTTGTCACTGCATCAAAATGTCCAGTTTTCTGCTATTTAACTTCATCCATTATCAGTGATTAATCAAGTCATAAAGCAGGTGATATGTCCTAGAGTCCTTGGGAAATTCTTGCACCATTGAATACATCACCCTAGCTCAGGAAAAGAAGAAGATTACATCACCCAATATCAGCTGAACTTCTCGCACTGGTAACTGTTTTAGGAAAGTATATATAAAACTTATATCATCGCTTCTAGGTTGGATATACTTGTTTTGGTTTTCTTATGTGTATTCCATCTTGGAGTAATCATGTTTTGACTCTTCACTTTTCTGATATTTGTGGATGCTTATAGTATTAATTAAATTTATTTCTTCCATTCTTATCACAAATTGGCATTACATCCTGTTAGAAATAGGTGATCATAAACCTTATAGTTCTCATATCTGAATATAAGCTCAACCATGTACCAAAAATAATCGATATTCTCCATTTTTATGTGTACAGGTTCAGTTCTCGGAATTAAATCCACAACTTTGAATGTTTTGAATCTTTCCTCAAATAGTTTATCAGGCTCTTTGCCCATTTTTGTGAATAGTTGTGTAATAATGGACTTAAGCAGAAATATGATCAATGGTGACATATCCGTTATGCAAAATTGGGTGTCTGCACTACAGGTTCTTGATTTGAGTTCAAACAATCTGTCGGGAAACTTTCCAAACGTGACGTCTCAGTTTGATAGAATAACTACTCTTACTCTCAGAAATAATTCTCTAGTTGGTACCTTGCCTTCGACACTGGGGTCCCATCGTAGCTTGTCCTTAGTTGACCTCAGTTTAAATGGACTCAGTGGGCCAATTCCTGATGGTTTCTTCACGTCAGATACCTTGACAAGACTGAACCTTTCGGGAAATCAATTTTCAGGACCAATTCCTCTTCCAGGTTCACGTGCAAGTGAATTATTAGTTCAAACTCCATATATGCAGCAGATGGAGTATCTTGATCTCTCTGGTAATAACTTGACAGGTGCCTTGTCTTCAGACATAGGTGAAATTGCAAGTCTCAAATTACTGAATCTAGCAAGGAATGGATTTTCAGGGCAGATGCCAAGTGCACTGAACAAACTCAATAGCCTGGAGTACCTCGATCTATCTCACAACAAATTTGTGGGTGAAATACCTGATAAGCTTCCATCCAGCTTGAATGTATTCAACGTGTCTTATAATGAACTAACAGGCAAAGTTCCTGAAAATTTGAGAAGGTTTCCTACGTCTTCATTTCATCCTGGAAATGAAAAGCTCAACCTTGGTGGCTCTTCGGTAAAAGGTCCAATTTCTGATGGAGGGAAGCATCATAGTTCCAAGGGGAATATTAGGTTAGCAATCATTCTTGCTTCCATTGGTGCTGCTGCAATGATTGTTTTTGTTTTACTGGCTTATCACCAAGCACATCTTAAAGAATTTCGTGGAAGAAGTGGATATAGTGATCAGAATACAGGGAGAGATGTAAAGTTCGGAAGATTTTCCCCGTCTTCCCTCTTTAAGTCTCAGAGAGATGTTCAACCCCCACCAACTTCCTTGAGTTTTTCGACTGATCAATTGTTGACGTCAAATTCAAGGGCATTACCTGGGCAGACAGAGTTCGTAACTCAATCTGCTGAGCATGTACCTGAGGGAGTAGCCACTAGTTCAGCATCCCTGAATCCTAATGTGCTAGATAATCATCATGCAACATCTGGAAGGAAATCCTCTCCAGGTTCCCCACTATCTTCCTCACCCCATTTTATAGAGGCGTCTGAACAACCTGTGTTGTTGGATGTGTATTCACCAGATAGGTTGGCTGGAGAATTGTTCTTCCTGGATGCTTCACTGGCATTCACTGCTGAGGAGTTATCTCGTGCTCCGGCAGAAGTACTTGGTAGAAGCAGCCATGGCACCCTGTATAAAGCTACTCTAGATAGTGGACGTATGTTGACTGTGAAGTGGTTACGGGTGGGACTTGTAAAACATAAGAAAGAATTTGCGAGAGAAGTTAAAAGGATTGGCTCCATAAGGCATCCGCACATTGTTCCATTACAAGCATACTATTGGGGGCCCAGAGAACAAGAGAGGCTTCTTTTAGCAGATTATATACGGGGAGATAGCTTGGCCCTACATCTTTATGGTAAGAGCCCTGAAAATTCCCCCCCTGTAATGGGTTTATCTGTGATGCTTGTCTTTGTGATCATCTTATTTCAGTCAAGTCCATGCAATTATTTGATCATATTTCCAATTCTTTCAGTATCATGTACAAGCGTGTTTAAAGAATATATTATTGTCTTGCCACATAGTGACTGTTGTATGCTTTGTCTGGTATATTTTTGTCAGTCTTGGGAGGAATGTTTAAGTCTATGCCAATGCAGGTGCATGTTCAGGTTATTAACCTTACATGGGATTCTAGAGCTGAGCTTTGCCTTTTGATATCAAACTGCTCACCTAGCTTTATGGCATTGTATCTGACCAATTGTCCCATAATGAATGGCGTTTTGGGAAACTCTTCTAAAATATCTTTTTTTTTTTGATAAGTCAGAGTATTATATACAAAAAAAAAAAGTGCAAAACGCTTGAATAAGTCAGAGTATTATATACTAAAATATCTTTACTAGTTACTGTTCTTGAATAAACTTGTAGTGGGCAGTTTTAATTAAAAATTATAGTACGTTTTAATTAAAAATTATAGTACCTTTTTTTTTTTTTTTTGGTTGTGTGTGTTGTGTTGAACTGCTATCAGTATCTGACTATGCATTTGTTTATATGGTTAGAATAAAAAACTTGTCATCTTAAAATTTCAGCAGATTTAAAGATGGCTGATTTAAAATTCAGATTTTTTTTTTCATCCCAAAAGAGCTTCTCTTATGTTGCAGAAATATTAACTTTGCCTACCTTTCAATTTCATCTTAAGCTTCTATATTTAGCCAAAACAGATAGTGGAATTTATTATCTTAGTGGACTTGATCAAAGTGGAAGTGAGCTCCTTAGTTTACCGTTTTAAGTGTACACAAAGTCATAGTTGTCTGATTAAGCTTGCACTGAGTCTAACATGGGTTTTAGTATCTTTGGGACAAATATCATACTGTTCGGTAGTCCTGTGTGGGAGATTATAAGATTGTAGTTGAAGTCCAATTTGTAATACCATAATGATGTTTTAGATCCAAGATCAGTGGGTCACTTTTATGAAGTTCAAAAATGTTATCTTGCCTACATCTTTACAAGTTGCTATTGATTGACTTTAGCATCACACTGTCATTAGATAATTTACTTCGTAATTTTATGGCAATGATGTAATTATATTTATACAACGATAAGAAAATGGAATGGTTACTGTATGAGACCTTAATTAAAAAAGACTTGTAATTATAAACGGTAAATGAATTATCTCTTGGTGATAATGATTCTATCGCTGTAGATGATACTATTTCTAGATCGTTTGATTAGCAGATCCTTTTATGTGGAAAAATATGGAGGGAATAATGGTTTGGAATTATCTTGTTTTAGACAACTAGGCAGTGATCCTTTTGGATGATACTTTGCATGGATTTTAAGAGTTTAGCATTTATTACATACTAATCCTTAGATATGATTAGTTACCTGGTACAGGCAGGAAGTTGTGAGAGAATTGTTCCCAGTAAAACTTTGGCTTTACTTACAGATGAATAATTCAGTTTATGGTAGAAATTTTAGTTTTCAAAAAAGAAACTTAGGTTTTATTAAATTTGTATTTGTAAGAAAAAAGTTGACTTGTCTGAATGCTGGTTCTCGTGGAAGTTACATTGCCTTGCATTCTAGCTTCAGCTTGGCCCAATAAAATGTTTACCTACAACATGGTATGGGGACAGGGAAGTGGTATCCCTCTAAATCCGGTGGTAGGACTAGAACTTGATTTGCTATTTGGGACCGTGTATGCATCGAGTGTTTATTTGGGTTACTTCAGTTCAATTTGCAATAAGTACGTATATATGGACAAGTTCTGTTTGTTATGGTATACAACATGGTATAGGGACAGGGACGTGGTATCCCTCTAAATCCGGTGGTAGGACTAGAACTTGATTTGCTATTTGGGACCGTGTATGCATTGAGTGTTTATTTGGGTTGCTTCAGTTCAGTTTGCAATAAGCACTTATATATGGACAAGTTCTGTTTGTTATGGTATATAGGTAGGTATGTACATATGTATTTATAAACACATAAAATCAATCAATTGCAAGTCCTTATCTCCTCTCTTTTTTTCTTTATCTTCCCCATATATTATGTCAAGTTTTAGCTGGATATCCCTTTTTTATCTTATAATGATGAACAGTTATAAACGCAGTATGTTAGAATAGTCAATTTTGGGTAATTGGAACAATGAGAGTACCATGAATCGGACACAATGATCCATCTGACAGTTTGCAGGGTGGTAGAGGTATCTGGTAACTCTGATCTGATACATGTAGGACTGCACTCAGGGTTCACGGTGCATTCCATGACACTCCTGCCTCAAATTTGGCATGGAGTCAAAGGGTTAGTACGTGCAGATAATAAGTAAATGGTTGGCAGTGACAATCATAGTTAAAATGATGCAGAAGTTGCTAGTCTATAGTAGGATGGTATCTCATATGATTTTCAAATATATCCTAGGGCATGCCAAATGCTCGGCAACTTGTTTACTAGTTAACAGAGCTGCTGGTTTTCGTGTGTAACACTGGTAATAGCTACTTTCCTAGTGTTTGATTATCCTATATGTTGGCAGGCTGCAAGCTTTAGTTTTTGAGGTGCCCTATGCTACAAGCCTTCTAGTGGCCTTTTAGGACACAGAATTGGGTTTCATACCTAAAATAGTCTGGCATCTTGATGTACACATGCTTGTACACTTGTGTATGCAGGAGTATTTGACATGCAATGAGCTTTATCTTAGTTATTAAGTATTTTTTCAATATATATCATGCAGAATCCACACCTCGGAGATACTCCCCATTATCATTTAGTCAACGACTAAAAGTTGGCGTGGACGTTGCTCGCTGCCTGTTGTACCTTCATGATAGAGGCTTGCCACATGGAAACCTGAAACCAACAAATATAGTCTTGGAAGGCCCAGAGTACAATGCTCGCCTTACCGATTATGGTCTTCACCGACTCATGACGTCAGCTGGCATTGCAGAGCAAATATTAAATCTAGGAGCGCTTGGATACTGTGCACCAGAACTTGCTTCTGCAGTTAAACCAGTGCCATCATTCAAGGCAGATGTGTATGCACTTGGGGTGATTCTAATGGAACTGTTAACCAGGAGAAGTGCCGGTGACATAATATCAGGCCAGTCTGGGGCTGTTGACCTTACAGATTGGGTTCGACTATGCGATCAGGAAGGACGGAGAATGGACTGTATTGACAGAGACATTTCAGGTGGGGAAGAGCCTTCCACAGCAATGGATGATTTGCTTGGAATATCAATCAGGTGTATTCTCCCTGTAAATGAGAGGCCTAACATCAGACAAGTCCTCGATGATCTTAGCTCCATATCTGTTTGAAATTTTTGTACATGCGTCTTGGAATTAGTTTTTTTTCATTCCTTGACCCAATTATTGTTTTTCTCCTTAATTCTTTTCTCCTTAATTGGTTTCAAGCCTTCTGATTTTGGGCTAATTTTCACATTCTTTTGTTAATTTGAAAATCTTGCTGTAAAGAGACGTGCCATCCACTGGTCATTTGACAGTGCTTGGGTTTGATCGAAAGTGAAAAGGATTGCGGTTCTTTGGGGGTTCTCAATGGGTTTTCTTTTGGCAGGTAGAGCCTAGGTAGCTTGGTTCACAACATGAAAGGGACTTATTTTGGCCCCTTTATTTCTTCCTTTTGTAATTATTTATATTATTTTTTTACCAAGTTACAGAAACTGATAAGGCAGCAATAGGCAATTTCATTCTCTAATTTGGCTTCAAAAGCACTTGAAGTGTCACTACAAGAAAAGCAGTGTGTTCTAGACTTTTAAAGACAATGGCAAAAGTGTAGCTACCCGATTAGGAAGNTTTTTTTTTTTTTTTTTTTTTTTTTTTTTTTTTTTTTTTTTTTTTTTTTTGTGTGTAGATGCTAGCCACATGCATTCGTACAGATACATGTATGATCGGTATATTTATGTGTAATTCACTTCCTGTATACTTGAGACTCTTTTTTGTAATAATACATAAAAAAAAAGGGTAAATGCATATATAAATAGTAAATAGGAAAAAAAAAAAGGAAAAAAAAAAGAAAGAGTTTTGGCCCGTTTCGAAATTTCCTTTCAGTTTCTAATCTTTTCAATAATAATTTAATGCCTTTTCAATCAGAAGATTTTTCATTAATTTCCTAACAGAAGTCGTGTGAAATGTAAACCATACCCATAATAAAAGACTATGAAAAACACAAAAAAGATAAAACACTAACCAAATTCCACTCAAGCCTACATCTCAAATTCTTCTCTTTCTAACTCCAACTCACATAAAACACCCTAATTATCTCCCCCTATTCATGTCAAAAAAAAAAAAAAATTATCTTCCTCTATTGCACGATATACCATTCAGGCATTTCATAGAACACCCACTCTGCATCTCCAAAATCCCCACAATTACCCTAATTCAACAAAGTTGATAATCCCAACAAAGACATCCATGTCCCTGCTTAAAGACAAACCTATGAATCTTCATAGGTATAATCAAAAGACAAAGCCCTGCACTAGCATCACATATTAAGATCAAAATTGACAATTGACTTTTACCATTCCATCCAAGGCGGACAAGAAATGGACTAAACAAAGCACACAAGGCATTCTTCAAACATACCCAAAGAATCAAACATCAATTGGCAGGAACGAAACATCAAAATTGAACCCAATAAAACTAAAATACACATAGAAAATCTTTCAAAATTATTCCACTTTCTCCATGCCCACATAAGACCAATGTGGAAAAAATTAATTGAACCTAATGAACTAGAAATTTACATGGAATCCGTGAGAAAATTACTTCAAGAAAGAATACACAAAAGAAAACAAAACTCCCATGTACTGCCGATAATTTGACAGGTGGTCAAAATTGGACAAACCAGCGGATCCTCAACTCCGATTTGTATTGCGCCATGAAAAATAACAAGACTACCAACGCGGCAAGAGCCCAAGGCGTTAACGACACTTTCTTGAAAGAGAAGCGCTCACTGCTTGAAACACTTGAGCCAAGATCTCGGACTTGGTTTTGGAGATTTCCGATGATGACAAGCAATGCAAGATTAGGGTTAGGACCAGCGGGATTGCCCGGAGTGCCCAACCCGTTTGTGATCCAGCAAGGGATTTCGCACTCAACCCATTAGAAAAACGCCAAGATATACCAAAGAGGACGGAAACGATCACTAAGATGAGAAGCACAGGGACTCCTAAGCCCGAAGAGGCCCAAAAGCCACTTCCTCGCGTGGCCGATCTGGTAGAGACTCGATTCGGCGCAGTCCACCATTGGATCTGAGTTGGGTCCACATCGACTCGGTTCGACGCAGTCCACCATCGGATCTGAGTTGGGTCTGGGACCAGATATGGAGCCGTCCGATCCACCGAGCCCAGATTCGGTTCTAGATCAGGGTTCTGCCTTTGGGCGGCGCGATGGTTCGACGCCATTTCGCGGTGCCCCTTCCGCCTTTTTCTTAGGATCTTGACAAGGCCCACGGCGAGGTTATTGGACGGAGTTTTGGGGGCCGTGGAGGACTGGGTCTTGCGGTTGGAGAGCGCTTTGAAGAATCGCCCCAAGACGAGGTTCGTGGGGGCCGCCGCGTGGCTATTGTAGTCGGCCATGAAAGGCTCGATCGGTGCTTGGAACAAAGTGAGCTTCAATTCTCTAGAACACAAAGAATGAAAGGCTTTTCTTGATTATCAATTTCAGGGTTTTCTTGAAGAGTAGTAGAAACCAGGCGCGCTAAAATTCTCCCAAACGCAGACGTTGAACCAGTTTCGTGGAATTTTCTTGATTATATAGCCGTTCGGTCTTGCAACGGCTATTTGAGTTTGAATTAGAATTCCCTGATGTTGATTTACAATTATGCCCCATTCACAGCTAGGGACGCTTTTTCTCTTCTTTGAACGTATCTATATTACGCGATTTTTGGCTTCAGCCTTTTTTTATTAAATAATTCAATTAATGATTTATGTTCAAAATATTTTCAGCATTTTATGGTTTTTTGTTAGGCTTGAAAATTTTTGTCAACTATAGAACATTTTAGTCAACTATAAAATTTTATTTTTTATAATTTTTTTTCCTTTTTTAATTAAGGGGTATATAAAATATTTTTCAGCCACAATTTCTCTCTTAAAACCTTCCCTCCAAAGATATTTACGGAGTGATTTGTCCTATTCGGATATTCACGACCAAGAAATATTGAATTCTCTTTCAAATAGACCGTAAAAGGAGAAAGAAGTCTAAAATGTCAACACGCGCCTCTCATTGAATTTCTCATTCAATAAGTATTCTCAATACCCACACGGCCACACCACATCATATTTCAAATACCATCCTTTCTCCCATGCACTCACACCAACCTTTGTCAAAGTCACCATGCATGCACATTATTCACTGCGAACCAAACAACAAAAAATTGTTTTCTAGAAGATAAATCATTTTGTATACATTTGCTTGATTTTAGTTTTGGTGTTTTGAAGGAGTTTTAAGTGGGTGCTGTTGTTGATGAGGTAATGTTTGTTAGGAGACTTCATTATGGTGTTGTGGTTTTCGATCCTATTTAGAGCTTTTTTATGTTAATTGAGATGTTATGATGTTTTGTTTGGGTAGTAAGAGTGATAGGTCCCAGTCAGTCAATAAAGATAAACTGATAATCTCTATTAGGGCGAGGCATGGGGCGGGGCGGATTTATGCCCTTTTCCCTACCCGACCTGCACCCTGCAGGTTTGAGAAATTCAATCCGTTACTCGCACAAAATGACTACTATTCGTGCAGGTTCAGGTTGCATGGGGTAGGTTGAACGGGGCGAGTATTGCGGGTTGTGTGGGGCAGGAGGGATTTCTTCATGGAACTCCATGAACGAAATTGTAGAAAGCTAAAGAATTCAAGATTAACCCAGGTCCCAAAAGTTTAAGAGAAAATTAAAGTATACAAAAAAATTAAAAAAAAAAACCCCCTAAAAATCAATACCGAAAAGAAGCTCAAGATTAAGCTAGAAGATTACCCAAAAATCAATACAAAAAAATAAAAAACTCACGATTAACCCAAAATATTAAGAGAAAAATATATGAAAAACCCCAAAAATCAATACCAAAAAAAGCTCAAGATCAACCTAGAAGATTAAGAGCAAAAAATCAGAGAAAGAGAGCGAGACAGCAGAGAGAGTGAGAGTTCAATACCCAACAAATGAAGATTTCGTTACCCAAAGATTTCACTTTTCAATCAACATGAAGAGAGCTCACAAAGTACTGGCATGAGCTTTGTTGGTCCACGAAAACGGTTGGTCCACGAAGATGGAGACAGATACTTTGCGAGACAGAGTAGAGAGAGAGCGAGACAGTAGAGAGAAGAGAGAAAGAAAAAAGAAAAAAAAAAGAGAGGTAGTTGGGCAAGAGAAAGAGATGAAAACTAGGTTTTTTTTATTATTTTTTTTATTTACTTATGTGGGGCAGGCACCCGCGGGAAAAAATTTACA
Source organism: Carpinus fangiana (assembly GCA_006937295.1). Classification (NCBI taxonomy): domain Eukaryota; kingdom Viridiplantae; phylum Streptophyta; class Magnoliopsida; order Fagales; family Betulaceae; genus Carpinus; species Carpinus fangiana. The sequence goes on along the minus strand of CM017321.1, from coordinate 41,355,313 downwards.
TACCCGTAACCCGCCCTGCCCGCACGGTTTGGATAAAATCCAACTCGAATTAGCAAAAAATCCTTCAAAATCCGCACGGGTCGAAGTGAATCGGGGCGGTTTCACAAGTTGGGCGGATTTTTGCTCAGCCCTAATCTCTACTTAGGGTGAAAGGAATACAACAATACAAACACATACATATAAACTTATTACAACAAAGGTTACTAGCTACTTTTACTAAAGAAAACTACCAACATATTTAAAGATAACTACCCACTACCTATGTTAACAAATATTGGCATTACATGATAAAGTTAACAATTGAAGTTAAGAACTACAATTAGGTCTTATCCCATGATGATGAGGTGAATGTTGAGTCCTATGAAACAACATCAAAGAGGAACAATTTTTGGTTATGTTGAACTATGGTTGTGATGATAATAGTAGTGTATTAATGATGTCAGTGTGTTACGTTTTAAGGTTTGGAGATTGTATTAAAGTTAAGGACGTTGTGGTTGGATGCAAGGGAAGTGTTTTGAAGGTAAAAATGAAGTTGTTGGCCACAAGGGGCAGTGTTTTAGGTTGTGCTTGGTGCGTGGTAGAATGAAGGAGGAGAAAAACTAGGGTTTGGTGTGTTTTTGGGTGTGGGAAGATATTGTTAGGGTGTTTTGATCAAATTAGGGTTTGATCGATCAAACATGTCACAAAATGGCTCAATCGAACCCTTGATCACAGCTCGTTCAATCAAACTCGTCAGGCGAAATTTTTTGAAAGAGAGAGAGTGTATAGTGAGTAGGGGTTAAGAAGTTGTCAATGTAAACTAGGGTAATACTTGTTTTATGAGTAAACCCTAATTGAGAGTGGGATAAGTTTCATAAGAGGATTCAAAGAGGTTAGATATGAAGTAGACGTTTAGGTTTGATGGATTAAACCTTAACTAGTAAAACAATAATTTTCAGACAACGACGCGACATGCGTTTTTTAGGGTATTAATGAGGCTTGAGTAAGTGCTAATTTTAATGGTGATTTTAAGAGCCACATTATCATCTTTGGAGAAACACAAAAATGATTCAAAAGAAACTTGTAACATTACTTAGGTCAAGATGTACCTTCCTAGTTTTGGTATGTCATACAATCACAGGAGTGCCCAAATACCTAAAAGTGCATCAACCCTAGGTCGCACAAGAGTTAGGGCCCGTTTGGTTCGCATAATAGGCCCCTGGAATGAAATAGCTATTCCTATAGAATAGCTATTCTTTTGTTTGGTAAGAGCTTATTCTTAAGAATAGTGATTTTCATGGGAATCATTAATCCCTTATACATAGGAATAGCTGTTCCTCTAAAAAATGAGAGGAATAGCTATCATTTCTAGTGGGAATAACTGATTCATTTAAGTTGCCAAAAAACCCTCAAGCCTCTCAATATTCCATCCTTCTTCATCAAACTTTAAACGTTTCATCTTCCTCAACTGCAACTCGTTCATCTTCCCCAAATTGCAACTCGTCGCCTTCCAACCAGGTATCTTTTTCTCCATCTCTTCTATCTCTAATCTCTCATCCCTCTCTTTGTTTCGGTGCTCATATATCTCCATTTTTTTTTCATCACTCTCTCTATATCTCCATTTTTTTTTCATCTCCATCTTTTTCTTTTTTTTTTTGTTAAAGAAATCAAGATCTTTAACAAAACCCAGAACAAAATCTTGAATTTAAAAGAGAGCAATTTATGGCATCTGATTTGTGTCATTTACTTGATGGAATTAAAAAAAAATAAAAATTATAGTATAGTTATTTATGTTTAAAAAATAAATTAAAAAAGTCCTTAATAAAAGTAAATTATATTTGTATCATAAGGGTATTTTAGAAAATTTAACTACAATATGATTCCATTCCCCAGTATATTGGACTGTACCAAACAAAGGAATATATTATAAGGATTATATTCCATCGTTACAACCAAATTAAGGAATATGAATAGCTATTCCATTCTACAGTCTTCTATTCTCAGGAATAGCTATTCATTTTCCTGATGGAATAGCCATTCCGCAAACTAAACGGGGCCTTAATGTGCGACACCAAGCCAAAGGGAAGTTTATGGGGTACCTTCCTTTTGATTATTATTATTTGTTTATAATTTTTAATTCTTTTCGCTTTTATTTTTGTTTATGAAGGGAGATTATGTGGATTATCAAGTACTTGAATGTGAGAGTGATTATCAAGTACGCAGATATGTTGATTTCTAGTATGTAGGTGACTTGGCTGATAAGCGAAAGTATACGTCGAAAGAGTAATGCTATTTAATAGATAGTTATACAATTTTCATATAACTTGATAATATAATAGTAAAAATCAGTTATTGTATAAGCACTTATATTAAAAAAAAATTAAGAATAAATTTGTGCTATTACATCATCAAAATTATATAATAATCCTATAACAATCTATTAATTAATAGTTAAAGATAGACCTAGCTACTTGTAAGGTTAGAGGGCCTTTGGTAATTCCAAATGAAATTCCTAATTTTTGTTTCATGGCCATGTCAATGATGACGTTTTTACTTCTTACTTGAACATGACTATAATAACACCTGTTTGTTGAGAGTTGTATAGGATAAATTTAGACAGTAAAAATTGCAAAAAATAGTTCAATTGAGTTATAGCTTGACCTAGTCCTATCAAATCATCAATAAAACTAGGCCTGTAAATGAGCTGACACACTCGACAGCTCGGCTCGAGCTCGGATCGAGATCGAGATCGAGCTCGATACTGTTCAGCTCGGCTCGTTACTATACAAGCTCGCTCGATTAGCAAATGAGCCAAGCTCGGCTCGCCCGACTAAACTCGACAAGGGCTCGTGAGCTCGACTCGTGAGCTCGATTTCATTCATAAATGAGTAGATTAAATGATTATTAATTAAGTAACTAATGTATTTCTTGCCATTTATAAATTATAATCACATTAATGTATACAAACTTAAATGACCTTAATGTATCTCTTTAGGTGTGACAAATAACAATTGACATTATATACAATAATACAAACTTAAATGTTATATTAATTAATTGTATAAAATTAAATTAGTTTAACTTAGTTTTATACTTATAAATTAATAAATTATAATATATATTTATATATGATATGTTTATTATCTACAATATATGATATACATCATATACTAACTTAACTTTAACAAATAACAACTAACAAGTAACAAGTAACAAGTATCAAGTAAAGTATAGAGATAAATTATATCATTGCTTGATATGAATATTAAAATTATCTCAAATTTAGTAACTAGGCTCTAAGAATCTAAGTAATTGAAAAACATAGGTGACAATTAGAAAGTTAGTCAACAATGTGCAGTTAATCAATGTACGTTACTCTTTAGGATGTGACAAATGACAATTGACATTATATTCAATAATACCAACTTAAATATTATATTATATAAGATAAATTATATTACATAATAATTATACTATATAAATTATAAAATTAACAAGTAAAGTATATAAATTATCTTTTAAGCTTATAGTTAATATAAATTTATTTAAATTATAGGAAAAATTAGGCTTGCAAATTAGCCGAGTAGCTCGTGAGCTCGCTCGAGCTCGGCTCGGTTACTGTACAAGCTCGGCTCGACTCGGCTCGGTTACTATACAAGCTCGGCTCGGCTCGGCTCGATTACTGTACAAGCTCGGCTCGAGCTCGGCTAAGCTCGACTCGGCTCGGATCGTTTACAGGCCTAAATAAAACTTAGGATAGCTAATAGGATGGCGAGTTGAACATTCACTCTAGTGCATGCCTAATCGCTTTGAATTTTTTTGTTTTTGTTTTCGAGACCACTTAACCCTGTCACTAATGGTTCATTACCCATGTATAACTTAATTAATGCACGTGATTATAATATCAAGTGGTCCCATTAGCTCCTTTACGACAATCTTATCCATATCATCCTCGTACCAAACACATTTATTTAAAGTTTCACATTGATTCATTGAATGTGATTTTTTTTCAAAGACGATGCAATCTCTTCAAAGAAGATGAACAGAAAAAACAACCTAATTGATATGATGGCAAGGAAAACACTGGTGCATGTTCAAGTTCACATTTTCTCCCAACATTTTTGACCACTAAATCCACGTGTGTCCAGTAAACAAAAATTGTTATTTCACATCTATGCCCCCTTTGAAAGTACAGTAATTGGAAACAAGTGAAGCTCAAGAGTACTATTTTAGGGCTTTTCTCATCATTTATCTTAAACGTTTAAATTGATAAAATAATAATTGATTCAATCATTCAATTAATATTATAATACTAATTCTCTCATGAATTTAATTATATAATATATACTTTAATATTCCATCTATTCATGTGTGGAACCAAACAGCATGCACCTCAAGTATTTTTATTTTTATGAGTAAGGTTAGAAGCCATATTTTTTTTCTTTCTATAATGCTAATGTGACAATCGACCCAACACAATAAACTATGCTTGCCCGTCTCCTACGACAATAGTTCACATGTTTTTGTTGCGACAAAAGCAAATTTCAAGATCACCAAAGAAATAGAAAAGTGCTAAATAGAAAAATAACACAACCATTTAAGACACTAAGATTTAAGTAGTTTGCCCTAACAAGTCTACATTCACTGGCAGAGACAATCCAAGACAAATTCATTAACAAAAGAGTGGAGTACAAAGAGTAACAGAAACAAAATCACTCAAACCTAAAAGTTTCAATACACCATAATCTCACTCTCACACAAAAGAGAATTAAATACACAAGAGAAACTATTCTCTAAAATTGTCTAAGCATTTCAGCACTTCAAACGTACGTGAAATCAATATGAAGAAAAATGGTTTATCTCTTCTTTTATCTACAACACAAGTCTCTCTCTCTCCGGCAAGACTTCAACTTTTTAATAACAAAGCCATTTTGTCAAAGCTTCTAGAAGAAGCTAATGCATGAGAGACGAATAGACAAGTGAGAAATAAACGAAGTCATAAAAGGTTGGGGTCCACGATAAGACTTGTGAGTAGCAAGTCATTATTCTACAGTTTTGAAGTGCAAAATGTTTTACACGTTTTATATTCTTTGGTGACAACAATGAATATATTTCGTATAAATGGTTGGCTTGTGCTGAAGAAAAGATCTAGCTAGGATGCCATCCATGGCTTGGACATGGACAATACTACTCATGATCACATTGATTATGCTTGCTTGCCTCCTGCAAAAATGGGCGTGGAAATGCATGAGAAAGAGGAGGAAACTACCTCCCGGTCCAAGAGGATTCCCTATCATTGGCCACTTCCATATGTTAGGGGAATTGCCCCATCAAGATCTCCATCGACTTTCCCAAAAACATGGTCCCATAATGTTCTTGCGCTTAGGCCTCGTGCCTGCCATTGTTGTCTCATCCCCTCAAGCTGCCGAGCAGTTTCTTAAAGCAAACGACCTTGTGTTTGCCAGCAGACCACCTCAGGAGGCTTCGAAGCACATCTCTTACGGGCAAAAGAGTTTGTCGGGTTCTCCTTACGGCTCCTACTGGCGCAACGTACGTAAGATATGCACCCTTGAGTTGCTTAGCAGTCATAAAATCGGTGCTTTCAAATCCATGAGGAAAGAAGAGCTTGGGCTTTTGATAAGGTTTGTTCGAGAGGCTGCCGGCGAGCGTGTTGCCGTTGATCTGAGTGCCAAGGTTTCATCCCTCAGCGCGGATACGACTTGCCGTATGGTGTTTGGGAAGAAGTACATGGACAAGGATCTTGATGAGAGGGGATTCAAGGCTATGATCCAAGATGTTATGCGGCTTATTGCAACTCCAAACCTAGGTGATTATATTCCTTTCATTGCGCCGCTTGATCTGCAGGGGCTGACACGGCGGATGAAGGCTGTTAGTAAGGTTTTCGATGACTTTTTTGAGAAGATCATAGATGAACATATCCAATCCAAGGACCAAAATAAAACCAAGGACTTTGTTGATGTCATGTTGAGCTTCATGGGATCCGAGAAATCAGAGGACCGCATCCAACGGTCCGAAATCAAAGCCATAATTTTGGTAAGTTTTTTTTTTTAATGCTTTTTTTAAAATATAATTTCAATGTAGGATCAAGAGAATAGTAGGGCTTAGAAAAAAGAAAAAGAAAAAAGAAAGAGTACTAGAAAAGCACTGGGAGAAACTGTAGCATTCCTCAACCTAGCTATATTGTTCCGTTCTTGTTTTGATGTAAAATGTTTTAAGTTGAAAAATAATTTTAGTAAAATTATTTAAAACAATTTTAGTTAAAAATATTTTTTTGGTGTTTGCTTCGTATGAAAAAAAATCAATGACTGCCGCTAGTGACTTCTAGCAAATTATGGGGGTGGCTTTGCATGCAACTATTTGGACCGGAGAGAATCCTTCTCCCTTTGCAACTAGTGTGACTTTTGACAAGCTTTGGTGACTGTGAAGGAGGTGACTTGATTTTCTCACCAAGCCATACCATGGGCCCCATATTTTTTTGACTTATATATTAGGGGATCCGGCTTACATGTTATTAAAATAACACGTATGATGTAACAAAAGCAACAGTTAAGATTGAATCTCTCAAAATTTTTTTATTTTTTTTTATTTTCTCTCTCTTATTAAAAGTTTTTAAAAGTAAGTCAAATTTGATATTCAATCTCAACCGTTACTTTTGCTATAACATACATGTTGTTATTAAAATAACAGTAAATAAGCCAGATCCAATATCAGGTATCCCAGTTTCACCATATAGGCAAGCAGTAGCTCGAGCTAACCCTCACCAACGTGAAAGTTATTGAGTTTAGAGGCCTAGTTAGAATCATCTAGACTTTTTGACAAAACAAACTTGTCGTCTCTTGATTTATTGAGCTTCCTATAGAAGCTCTGAAAACAAGCTTTTGTGGTTGAATTAAATGACCACATTCGGTCATTTTGGCTAGAAAGAAGAAAGTGGCACCAACTTTAAAAGGAGGAGAGGAGAAGAAATAAGGGGCGTTACATCGCCCTTTAATTGCGAGAGAGATACACCATTTTGCTTCTTGAGTGATCTCACGTTCGTCACAACAGTGGCGTCGTTGGTGATCTCTAGAGGTGGCGGAGAATCAAGTGCAGAACCACAAGCTCAAATTTGGAATATAGTTTACGGTTTTTCTAGTCAATCAAAAATATTTTTGATTTGACCATGATTTCGATTGTATTGAACACCAGAGAAAACGTTCTCTAAAAACCATTTTAAAGCGAAACAAACATGGCAGAGTAATTTTACGTAGCCAAATCAAATTCCTCATGTGTGTGTATGACTCTACAAATCATTTCCCATGCAGGACATGCTTGCAGGATCAATGGACACTTCAGCAACGGCAATTGAGTGGGCACTCTCGGAATTAATCAAGAATCCACGGGCAATGAAGAAAGTTCAGAAGGAGTTGGAAGAGGTGGTGGGGTTGGACAGGATGGTGGAGGAATCGGACTTGGATGGGTTGGAGTACTTGGACATGGTTTTGAAGGAATCCTTGAGGCTACATCCGGTGGCACCATTGTTGCTACCTCACGAGGCCACGGAGGACTGCACCATCAACGGCTTCGACATACCCCGGAAATCTAGAGTGATAGTAAACGTATGGGCAATCGGGCGAGACCCAAGTGTTTGGATTGATGCAGAGAAGTTCTTCCCGGAGAGGTTTGTCGGAAGTAACATAGATGTCCGGGGACGTGACTTCCAACTCATCCCATTCGGGTCGGGTAGAAGGGTCTGCCCGGGGATGCAATTGGGTCTCACTGTGGTTCGGCTAGTGGTGGCACAGCTTGTCCATTGCTTTGATTGGGAGCTTCCTAATAATATGCAGCCAAACGAGTTGGACATGACAGAGGAGTTTGGTCTTGTAACTCCAAGGGCCAATCATCTACTTGCAATTCCTACCTATCGCCTTATCAAATAATTAACACTTTGATTATCGTAGTTTTATTTCCAAATTTTTTTTTAAAAAAAATATAGTGCTCGTAGCTTAATCATTGCCATTTTTATCGTTTTCGTACTAATTATTATCCGTTCGACTGTAGCTCTATTTAAGTCACCGTTGAATAATAATAAAATCTATGCGAAGTTTTTATCCTCAAACTGTGAATTTGTCGGCTTGTGAAGAGTTTTCGAGGTGGATTAAAATGCACATCTTGGTTAGTTAATAAATTACGATCGACTATCTTTCAAGTGTAACACATGGTTTAAGTATATATATAAATTATTGGACACCCTCATTTTACAAGCGGGTTTAGAATTGTGAGTGGTACCAAAAAGTTGTATCATATTTTGCTCACTGATGATTTGAACCTTGGTCTTATAAAACTCAAATTGAGGTTTTTGTTTTTGTCTGTTTCTCTTAGCTAGACAAACAAGGATATATGCACGTTTTAAAGGTTACCAATCGAGGTGGTCTGCATTTGTTGTAGACAGTGGAGTCAGCAGGATCTATCATAAGATATGAAGTACAAATTGTCAAATCTGGTAGCAGATAATGTCCCTTCGCTTCATTCAAAGATGTTTTGATGCATGCCTTCACTGAAAAGTTGCAAGTTAAGCATCCAAACATTATCTTCATTGCCTCTTGTGCATAAACATTCCTAAACCCTTCTGGTTTTTATTTTTTACTTTTTTTTTATATGTGATTGTCCAAAAATGCGTGTATAATTAACTAAAAAGATATGACAAATTTCAGTTGTATTTATTTAAATTTATTATTTTTCATTTTTTTAGTATAAAATACAAAGGATACTTTGAAAAGTTCAAATATTGAGATAAAATTTAACATAAAAATTTGAACTTTTCACACTAGCTACAAAAAAAGAAAAAGAAAAAAAAGGGGTTAGTGACATGGTTATTTGAGGCGTTTTTAGCCAAAAAAAAATCTCAATTGATTTAACAATGCTTAAATAGGGGCACTTGGGGCACGCCGGGTGAGATAGCAGCTGGAATTTAATTTCGAGACATTTTTTTGGTGAAAAACGCCTCCAAAAGAGGGCGTTTAAAGCAAAGCGCCCCCTGGGGCGCCCACTTGATCAAGTTTCTTTAAATTTGTTCATTTTTAAATAGAAGAATTAATTAGAGATGGAAGGAGAATACAAATAGTACAAAATCTATATACATATATATATTGACATGTCATTGTCCGCACAATAGAGGGAAGAAGGGATTCGAACAAAATCTATATTAATTATCCAAATTATTTATTATATTTTTATATAATCATATTAACCTATAAAATATTAATATCATTAACAACATGAAATATTAATGTAAAACAACTAAAAAAATCAACCTAAAAATTATTTCAACTAAAATATACTCATTTAACGTTACAATTAATTAGAAAAATAAAAAACATATTGTCTATAGTTGCTGATTTTTTTTTTTTTTTCCTAGGAACATCAACAATCAACTTTTTCTAGGGAACCTTTTTTATAGGCTACATCTTATTTTATTGAATGGATATATTGTACATAAGAGGCCTCCTTATATATGAGCCAAATGAGAGAAAGACTTCATGCTTTTCCAATGTGGGACAAGCCTTAGGTGAGGCTTATTTATGTGAGCAAGTGACAAGGGATTTCTCAACACTAAGCAATGTGGGACAAGCCCACAGGCTGGGCCGTGGAAGGCCATAAAAGGCGTGCTGGGGCTAGGCCATGAGCAGAAACGGAAGGCGGTGGCTGATGGCATTCTCTGGGAAGCAGCCATGTGCATTTTTTTATTTTTTTTTAAAGCTGCATAGATGTTTCTTTCATAAGAATGAATTTTCACATCTCACAGCAGTAAAGGAAACAACGGCGGATGCACCGAGGCTGGCGTGCGATGAAGGCGGCACAAACTGGGGTTTAGAGAGAGACCCATCGGGCAGAGGTGCTAGAAGAAACGCCATATATCGTGCTTAAGGCACAACCAGGAGCACGACTAAGGCTGTGAAAACACACGGAGGAAACCTTTGTGCTTTTTTTTTTTTTTTTTTTTTTTTTTTTTTTTTTATGAGACTGCAATGCAGATGTGGACAAAATTTGAAAAAAAAAAAAAAAAAGTTTTCCATATTTGACCGAAGGAGCCATGAAGGAGGCAGTGGGTGCTGAAGTGTTTGACGAAATGTCTCAAAGAGACAAGACAAAGAAAAATCCAACGAAAGCAGCAAAATTTCCAAGACTCTGTGCAACAAAAAATGGAACTTCTGCGCAACAGAAAGTGTACAGATTATAGGGAAAAGAAACAAAGAAAAGAAAGGAAAACAAATGAAATGAGTTTGTCGTATGATATAATGATATGATCATAGACAAAACCATAAGAGGAATATGAAAGAGAGGAAGATGAGAGAAAGAAGCGCAGACAGAGTGAGCTGAAGGTGCTCAACAAAATGACTGATACATTAGGCAAGAACCCATACTAAAATAAATAACAAAAGAAACAAAAACAAAAGAGATAACCCAGAATCTAATAATTGGCGTTAGCCTATTAGCTTTGATACCATATTAGAAAACATAAAGCGGAAATATAAATGCAAAAATATAAAAGAGCAAGAGAGATGAAGACAAGAGACAAAAGATTTAAGGTGGTTCGGCAATGTGCCTACATCCACATACTAAGCCCTCTTGACTACATCTTGCATTTATTGAATTATTTGATTGTACATAGGAGGCCTCCTTATATAGGAGCCAAATGAGAGAAATACTTCATACTTTTCCAATGTGGGACAAGCTTAGGTAATGCTTATTTATGTGGGCTTTCTCAATACTTGAGCAATGTGGAACAAGCCCACATTACTATTCTCTAACATTTTCTATATAAAAGAGCAGTGGATTACAAAAAATTAAAATAATAATAATAAGAGCAGCACTTTTTCCGGAATCTACCCGGAAAAAGTGTTGATGCATGGCACATTGATAATTTAGATTCCGGAAAAAGTGCCACTCCCAAGTATTATAACTTCTAACCTCTATTAACTCACTAACACTAAAAAAAAACTCATAAAAAAAAACCACTAACACTAACTTCCCTTAACCTCCTCCACATGATCTTATGGACAGAGTTGAAGAACGTTGCTTTGAGAGATGAATATCGTGAGAGGTGTGAGAAGCGTATGATTTTTTTGGCTAATTTCACAGGATATTTTTAATCCCACATGAAATGATTAGCTAAGCCACTCATTTTTGAATGGCTTAGCTAACCCTGTGTATATGGGATTAGTAGTCCCATGGGAATAGACTACTCACAGGAATAGAATGTTACCAAACAAAGAATTAGCTAACACTAGTGTTAGCTAGTCCAATCCAAGAGCCTAATCTGCGAACAAAACGGGGCCTAAGGGTTGTTAGGACTTCCTAATTAAACTTATGAGATAAAAATATGATATATGGGAGAAATGACGGTGTTTCGAGTATGTTGTGGTGTGGGTGTTGGCAAGGACTAGGAGGAAACTGTGTCCGAATAATATTTTATGCCCTAAAAAAGTAAAACTATTTTATGAAAAACAATAGGGTATTTTACGGTTAATTAAAAATGTTTTTATGGAAACTTTTAAGGGTAACCAAAACACTGGAAATGCTGAAAATATTTTATGTCAAAATAAACATAACTTTTTTTTTGAACAAATTTCTTCTTCATTGATGATTTGTAGATCAAACAATAGCAGTTTGCTCCCTGATTACAATACTATAGATACAATTTGAAATTTCTTTAATCTAAACTCTATTTATGACATACTTTTTTAACCTGTTCAATCCTGCATTATTTCAGCAAATACATACGTTCTTGAATACCAGCTACAATATGCCCAAAATTCGTCACTCTAACTGCGTTAAAAATTTGCAGGGCATCTCCCTCCTTAATAAAATCATAGAATCTCATCTTCCTACTAAATTGCACCGTCTGTAAGGCTACTAGAGCTTCTGCAGCAGTAGGTTCAACCATATAGCTAGAATGTTGTTATCATGGTCTTGTACAATAATCTCAATACCAATTCTTCCAAGCCTCTTATCTACAACAACAACCTACCTAATTAATCTTAAACATATATGTGGGAGGTTGCTTCCAAAGAATGGATGAGCGGATTTTAGGAATACTGTGCATTTCATGTTCCTTCTCATTTATCCTCCGAAAATCACCGAGAGATATCGGCGCATCACGAAATACCTAGTTTGGGTGCACCAGTGAAGGAATTCCCCTCCGTTAACAATAATTAATTATTTAAAATACTTAGAAGCCAATAACATCACATAATATTCGATAAAAAAAAAATCACATAATATAAATACGTGGCATAGCAATTTCGTAAATTTATCGAAGGAAAGAGTGGGGGCAGAAAGTTAGAGGCTTTGCCGTTGAGTAAGGGCACAAAAGTAAATAAAAAACACGGAATTTTAGTTCGAACGCAAACCGTATATAAATAGCCGTTACGAGACTCCAACTGCTATAAGCAATCAAGAGAAGTCCACGAAATTTGGTTCAAGCTTTATGTTTGTGAGGATTGAAGCGCGCGTAGTTTCTAGTCTTCAACAAAATCCCAGAAATTGATAATCAAGAAAAGCCGACTTGCTGGTTCATTCTTTGTGTTCCAGAGAATTGAAGCGTACTCTGTTCCAAGCACCCATCGAGCCTTTCATGGCCGACTACCACGCGGCGGCCCCCACGAACGTCTTAATGGGACGATTCTTCAACGCGCTCTCCGCGGATTTCACGGCCAACCACAAGACCCGGTCTACTGCCCCCAAAACTCCGTCCAAGAACCTCGCCGTGGGCATTGTCAAGATTCTAAGAAAACGCCGCAAGGAGCCGAGCAAAACGGCGTCGAAGCATCGCGCCGCCCGTAGGCTGAACCGTGAGGAATCGAATCTGGGCTCGATGGAGCGAGCGGGTCCGTATCCGGGCCCGGTCCCTACAGGGATCCTGCAGAGGACTGAGTCGAACCGAATCTCTGCCGGGTCGTCCGCACGGGGAATTGGGTTTTGGGCCTGGTCGGGTTTAGAAGACCCTGTGCCGTACCCTGTGCTTCTACTCTTGGTGATCGTTTCCGTCCTTGTTGGTATATCTTGGCGTTTTTCTAAGGGTTCCGGTGCGAAATGCCTTGTAGGATCACACACGGGTTGGGCACTCCGGGCAATCCCGCTGGTGCTCACGCTAATCTTGCATTGCTTGTCGTCATCGGAAATCTCCAAAATCAAGTCCCAGATGTTAGGGCACGATGCCGATCACAGCGGTTCAAGTGAGCGTTTCTCTTTCAAGAAAGTGTCGTTAACGCCTTGGGCTCTTGCCGCGTTGGTTGTCTTCTTAGTTTTCATGGCGCAATACCAATCAGAGTTCAGGATCCGCTGGTTTGTCTAGTGTTCTACTTTTTCTTTTTCTTCTTTTTCTTTTTTCAGTTTTGACCAATTGTCAAAATATCGAATTTTTGTTTTCTTTTTTGTATTCTATCTTGAAGTAATTTTCTAGCGGTTTCCATGTAAATTTCTAGTTCATTAGGTTCAATTTTTTCTACATTTGTTTTGATATATACAAGAAATTCATTTGGTACATATTGAAATGAATGGTCTTATGTTGGCATGGAGAAAGTGGACGAATTTGTAAAGATTTCTGTGCATTTTCAAGTTTATTGGGTTCAAATGATGTTTCCTCCTGCCAAGTGCTTGAAATTGCTTTATCAAAATATTTCATTCTTTCAGTATGATGTACATTCAGCATGTTTGAAGAATGCTTTAATTTGTATTGCCACAGAGAGAACTGTTGTGTGCTTTGTTTAGAATATTCTTGTCGGCCTTGGGTGGAATGGCCATTGTCTATTTCAATACTTATTAACCTTAACATGGGACTCTAGAGCAGTGCTTTGCCTTTTGATCTTACCTTCCCTTCATTTCTCAAGGCATGTTTGGGCTTTTTGCATGCCTAAGGGAATGGAGATTCATGAAGTTGGGAATACCCACTTGTTGCTTTATGGTAATTGTGGAGATGTGGGAGATGAGAAGTGGGGGGCTTGATGAAATGCCTTAAAGGGTTGTCTGTGTCATGGAATAATATAATTGGGGTGTTTTTGGTTATTTGGAGGTCCCTGATCTTTTCAAAGAGATGAATTTGAGGTCTGGGTTTGGGCAGAGTTGTTAGGATGTTGCCCGTTTGTGCTCTGGGCTTGAGAGTAAGTTTTGCATTTAGAAATCATAATATGGATGCCTCGGAGATGTGTAGGTTGATGATTGATGTGAGGGTTAAACCAAACTCTACCACCATTTCTAGTATTCTACATGTGTTGGTCGCATTTGAATTTTTTAAAGCAGAAAAGTAATTCATGGGTTATGTATAAGGATTGTGAAAAGAGTGTTCCCTCTTAGAATGCCATGGTTGCTTAATTTGTTCAAAACAGCCTTGAGTTGGCCACCATAGGACTTAGTAGGGGTGTTCAAGCGGAGCGATTATAACTGCCTTGCCAACCGCTAACCGTCTATAACCGCTTTTTAATAACCGTTAACCGCTTTGTAAAGTGGTTATTAAAAACCGCTAACCACATAAGGCGGTTGCGGTTAGCGATTTTAGGGGTATGAAAAAGCGGTTATAACCGCTAACCGCTAACCGCCTTTATTTATATATAATTATATAAAAATATATATATTAATTAACTAAAAAAAATCCAAAATGGCATCATTTTGGTGTTAAACACTAAAACGACACCGTTTTAGTTGGAGAATAAGATGAAACCTAAGCCACAGCCCCTCATTCAGACATTCACACAAGCCATTTAATAGATTTGGGCATTATGACTATATATGTGAAATAAGTCCAAAAAATAACATGTTTTTTGGCCAATTGGGCAGAATATGCCCAAAAAATATGGTAAAATAAGCCAAAAATATATGAAAAATGAAGGTCCAAAATATAAAAAAAGTCCAAACATCAATTTTTAAAAAACTAGTTATAACCGCTTGTTAGATGTTTGAATAACAGCTAACTGCCGGTTATAAAATAACCGTTAACCGCCTAGGCGGAGGCAATTGCGGTTATTACAAATAACCGTCGGTTATAATCGTTTGAACACTCCTAGGACTTAGTAAGAGATGGAAGTGCATGGTTCTTGATTTGAGTAGATTGCCACCGAGCTTTCCAAACTCTTCCCTTCTCAGTTTGAGAAGATAACTACTCTTTGTACTAATTCCCATCATGTATGTTGCCTTTGATACTGGACCCACTCTAGATTGTTTTTTGAGTCATGGTTGGATTTTATCTTGTCGAATATTAGTGTCTGCAGGGAAAAAAAAAAGTAACTATTTGACTCATGGGTTACCTTTCACCTCTGCCAGGATCCTTTATTTTATTCTAGTGTGATTATGCTTGCAGACTAGCAGTCCTGTAGGCTTAGCATCAGACCAGTGGAGGCTTTACTGGAAAAGTGTAATTACCAGAGCACTCTCTAGGTTTTTTTGGCATTACCACCTCCTTTTAGTCTATTCATCTCTCTCTAGATGGAGCAATAGGATTTACGATGTGAGTGCAATTTTAAACCGTAGAAAATAGATTGTTTGAGATTATGTTTTTTAAAAAATTGTGATTTGAAAACACAACTTTTTATGTTTTTAAATCGCAAATCATGGGTACTTTTTTGAAAACATATAATTTAAAAGGCTAAATTGTGATTTTGTCAAACACTTAACTATATTTTAAAAAATCATGTTTTTTCGCATTTTCTAAAATTGCAAACCCATGAATTATGAATATACCACTATACCAGCATGGGAACATTGGGAAGTATGGATAAAAAAAAAAATAATAAAAAAAAGTATTGCAACTTCAACTCTATAAAAACAACCACCTATACACAGCTTAGAGCATTCATATTGAACTCTTCAAATAAAAGTTAAATTTGAAGAGAAAAACTCACTTTTTCAAATTTGAAAAGTCACTTTTAAAATGAACCAAATATCAAATTCTCTATATCTTCCTCTACTTTAGTTAAATATTATTATTTTCCTATTTTTTTAATTCTTTTTTTGTTCCTGGTAGATGAGAGAGAGAAAGAAATTGAATATATAAGATTAAAAAACTAAATAAATTTTACTTTTTGACACTTGGTATTTGGAAAGCCTTGTTGATCAAAGTTAAATTTGAAATAAAGTAGACATAAAGATACAATTCACATTTGTAATGGCAAGCATTTCAATGAAGACACAGAAAAATCATTCATAACAGAAAATAATAATAATTAGTTCGTTGAAGAGAGCTCACAATAATTTGAATATAAAACGATAGAAAATGTATAGTTAGATAAAAGGTTAATAGTTGTGATATCTCATAATTGTAGTAGAAGTTGTACGGTATGTAATTCTCAAATCTTACATGATATCAGAAATATAAACTAATATCAGTCTCGATTCTATGGATTTTTCTCTAATTTTTACATGATTCGTGCGTTTTATTTTCATTTCTTTTTTTCCTTCTACGATGTCGGAGAAAACCACTTCAAGGTTTCTTGTGTTTTTTCTTTTTTTTCCTCAGTTTCAAGCATTTGAACGTAGATCATAAGCTAAACCATAATTGTTTTCGCCTCTTAGAAATTAGAATGAAGATGTCCAATGAAACCCAATGACAACGTCGTTTTACCTGAACGATAATGTTATATTGTTTCTGCAGTTTTACATGAGCATCCCCTGAAGCCTAAAGGCCCTAAACCCATAATCGCATTTTGAATGCAGGCAATCAAATCACTCTCCCGTCCTTGGGCCGATGAGCTCCACAGGCGGTTTCTTGCAGACACAACCAAACCCTTTCTCTTTCTCTTCTACCATTCTTTTTCTTCATCCACCGAAGCAAAAACTAACTCCTCTTCCTTCACCGATTTCCTAATCAACAACTTCAAAATCTCCAAAACCCAAGCCCTCTCTATCTCCACCCGGTTTCATCGCGTCAAATCCCATGAAAAACCACAATCCGTGCTTCTCTTCCTCCAAAATCTTGGATTCTCCGAGACCCACATTCGGTCCGCGGTCCGTGTTTCCCCCCAAATACTCTTCTCTGATATCGACAAGACCCTCAAACCCAAGATCGAGTTTTTTCAGGATCTGGGTCTTGTGGGTTCTGAGCTGAGCAATTTTATTTCCAAGAATTCCCCGGTCTTGACTGTCAGTTTGGAGAGAAGATTGGTACCCTGCGTTGAAATTCTCAATAAAATCTTGTGCAAAAATGAGAATAACCAGGACCTTTTCCGGGTTCTGAGGCGGTGCAGTGCGTTGGTGAGGGCAAACCCTGAATCAAGGTTGGTGGGCAACATTGCTTTCTTGAAGAGTTGTGGGATCGATGGGTCTCAGCTCTCGATGCTTTTGACTAGGCGGCCTAGGCTTTTTAATTGGCAGGAATCCAAGCTTAGAGATCTTGTTTCTCGGGTTTTAGACATGGGTTTTTCTGTGAATTCGAGGATGTTGGTTTATGGGCTATACACGGTTAGTTGCATGAGCAATGATACTTTCATGAGGAAATTGGAATTGTTTCGGAGTTTCGGGTTTTCTTCGGATGAATGTATGGAAATGTTTCGAAAGCAACCTGCTTTGCTTAGGTCCTCTGAGGAGAAGGTGAAGCTTGGAATTGAGTTCTTCATGAATACCATTAAGTTGGAAAAGTCGGTGTTAGTTCGTTTTCCTGTCTCTTTAATGTATAACTTGGAGGAAAGAGTGATTCCACGGTACATGGTTTTGCAGATTTTGAAGTCCAAAAGTTTATTGAAGAGTGAGCTAAGTTTTGTTCATACCTTGAATATAACAGATGAGAAATTCTTGGAGAAGTTCATAGTGAAGTTTAGTGATCATGCAGAGGAATTGTTAGTAGCTTACAAGGGTCATTTGCTGGATTCTTCTTCTGTAGATGAATCTTAATGCCTGTTTAGTCTTCATTTTCCTTGGTAAGAGTCCTGGGAAAATCAATGTTGTAGAGCGATTTGCTTTGACATTGTCGACTAATTTATGTGCTTTTAGTGTTCTTGTGGAAAGTATCTTGACTTTGTTGCTTGTCATCGTATGTTTCCCTATCTGCAGTCAGCCAATGCAATTGTCTGGGATTAGAAATTCATACATGTTTGCAATTTGTTGTAATTCTGGACAGGTCTTTATATATGCTGGAAGATCTGTCTTAATGTCTACCACCACAAGATAAGTTGTTGAAATTTCTAATGCATCTGCTTTAATCTACTTTCTTAATATTAACCCTCCAGTTACATGAAGTGCTGAAAAATCTTCCTTCTTTCATACTATCATTGTTTATAGTGCACATATGGTCCTTAGCGTGCATAAACATGTGAATATCTTCTTCATGGAACCAATTCTGCAGATAGTTATATCTTGCTTCTTCTTACTTCATTTTCTAGCTTGTAATCGTTTTCATTCATCCTACTGGGGAGTCAAAACTTCATTTGTATCTCCTCCATGAATTCAGTCCAGTTCAATGTGAATCAATAGATACTTTTTCATGGAATGGATTTTTCAGATAATGATATCTTGCAGAAAGTTGCAGTGTGCTTGACATCATCTTCCTGCTTCTTCTTACTTCATTCTATTTTTTATTTTTATTTTTTGTCTTCCATCTCTTAAATATTTGTACTTTAAATGTTATTGTTTCTAAAACTCTAGTTTTCTACATTTTCTTAATACAAAATTTATTTACATCTAATTCTTCCTTCCATTCCCCCACCCACCTGAGACAAGTGGAAAAAAAGAACCAGCTTGTTTCTACGGAAGGGTTTGATGCGATGGTTAGAATTTCTGGTTGAGTAACTGATCCTGATCAGAACCTTGAAGTTGTATTTCAGGAGGATTTGGAAATAATATTGGAAAAGCTTTTGCCTGCCGAACAGAGCATGATTTGCCCTGCAACTATGCCTGAAGGAATTCTATGTTCCTTCTAATACCATAATGGATAAGTTCATAATTATGTACTTGACAGAGCAACTAATGCTGAGATTAAAAACAACAAATTGTCAATGTCCTCCATTGCCAGGAAAAAAAAAGAAGAACAAGTAAAAAGACGAAAATAACCACAAAATTTTTGATGTGACAATAAGACCCTCCTTTGGTGCAGTTGTGTTTCTTTCTGATGATAATGCTTCAAATAGGTTTTACCTGGAATAAAAGAAGAAAAATTGATTCATGAAAGATTAATTATTGAATCACTTCCGAATGGTATATTTAAGATTCGGTTAGATAATGAAGATCGGATTATAGGTTATGGTTCAGAGTGGTCTACGAGCTACTTCTCAATCGTTTAGTTACGAAATATCATTAACTCTGTGTATTATTAATAGCTCTACTTGTTTGGATCTGATTTGTCACTAATGAATTAGACTTTTCAACCATGTATGTTTGGCCTTTGGATCAATTTAAGCCTTCTAATTGTTTAAGCCAGACCAACATATTTTCAGGTGAAGCTGTAAATACTTTTGTTACAAAAAAAGGTTGTGATAAATAAGCTCTCCTTTATTGATGCTAGGGGTGAGCATCGGTCGGTAATGTTGGTTACGGTAGAATTTTTTGATTTTCGCCTACCGAACCGAAAAAGTCGGTAATGTCGGAATTTAACCGACTTTTTTCCGACAGCCATTTCTACCGAAACCGACCGTAATCAACAAAGTCGGTAGGATTTCGGTCGGTAGTAAACGGTTTGTATAAATATATAATCTGCAGGTAAATGAACAATAAGTGGCTATAGCTTGGTGGTAAGAATCTCCCCTAGCGGCCGTGAAGTCCTGGGTTCAAATCCCAGCAGCTCGGATTTTTATTTTATTTAAATAAAACTACAAAAGAACCCCGCGGGACTCGAACCCACGACCTGAGGGTCTTGTGACACGCGCGAGACCAACTGAGTTAGACAATCTTTGATTGGAAAATATAATAAATAAATATTAATATTAAGAATAAATATCAAAACGACATCGTTTTGCATGTCGGTAAAAGTCGGGTTGGGGAAGTCGGTTTTTGACTTTCCCAAAAATATTTCCGCCTACAGACCGAAATTTGTCGGAAGAAATTTTTTTCTGCCGCCTACCGCCCATCTTCTTGTCGGTGCCGGTCGGTCACGGTCGGAACTCGGTCGGCACTCGCTCGGTTGTCCGTAGGCGGTGAATCTGCTCACCCCTAATTGATGCTATTGTGGGTGGAGCCCACACTTCCTTGCTGGCTGTGAACCTTGCCTCCTCCATCCATGGCTGCTTCAACTTTCCTCTGGAAGGAGATTTACTCTCTATTATCCTAGCAATTACCAATGCTCATCTCATCCTGGAATGGATCATTGCTCCCATTATTGAAGGCATTNTGGATCTGATTTGTCACTAATGAATTAGACTTTTCAACCATGTATGTTTGGCCTTTGGATCAATTTAAACCTTCTAATGGTTTAAGCTAGACCAACATATTTTCAGGTGAAGCTGTAAATACTTTTGTTACAAAAAAAGGTTGTGATAAATAAGCTCTCCTCTATTGATGCTATTGTGGGTGGAGCCCACACTTCCTTGCTGGCTGTGAACCTTGCCTCCTCCATCCATGGCTGCTTCAACTTTCCTCTGGAAGGAGATTTACTCTCTATTATCCTAGCAATTACCAATGCTCATCTCATCCTGGAATGGATCATTGCTCCCATTATTGAAGGCATTTTATCTAAGCTGCATGGCTCCTTCTCTAGTTGGACAGCTTTTTAATGTCTCAAAAAATGTTAATTTTAGAGCACATTGTGTTGCGAATTGGGTTGCTTCCAATCTTACGTTTGGAAGTATTCCCACTTCTCTCATCTTCCATTCGTATTAAGAGTGGTAATGATCCCTGTAATTTTCCTGTTTTCATCTATTGCTTATCAAAAATAAAAAATTGAAGAGACCATTTACTATAAATTCATTCTCTTTATAACATCCTTATCAAGCACTTGATTAATATACTCAAAAGATGGCGTGAGACATTTCACTGCAAGTCTTAAGGCATCGTTTGGCAAGAGCATGTTACTATTCATCCAAAAAATTTAACTTTCAATATTATTACTTTTTATATCACATTAATCACGTTTTACTACTATTTAAATAAATAAAAATTCACTTTTTTACTTTTTCATACCAATATTTTCTGATTTTTTCTCACATAAATCAATTTTTGCTACAGTTATTATCCACTAAATAGTAACTGTCTAATGCACAAATTTCATCAAAGCTAGTCAACTTTTTATTTGATTTTATAGATAAAGGATGAATGATGTGTTAACTTCTGTAGCTTCCAGTAAACGTAGCTTTGAAGACAAATGAGCTTCTTTATTTGAAAATTACGAAGGTTTTAGATTAATTATTATTATTTTTTTTCATTTCCACTTGTTTTTATCAAAAAAAAAAAAAAAAAGCAATGAGAGAGACATAACCTTCTTTAAAGTTCCACATAAAACTAAATATGCTTTAATAAGCTAAATGAAGTTGTGTTTAGCCTCTTCATGTGTGGCTTCAAGTGAATTAAGTGTTACAATGATCACACTCAAATAAAATAGCCATTATTGGTCTGCCCCGATTGCCTTAATGTGTTGGAGCATTTTAATCACAAAGATAAGAACACCGACAAGCCTTGTTTATGCAATTTCCCCAACCCTTAGGATTGGAGTGGAGCTTAGCGCAAAACTGATCACATTGTGGTTGTGCGCAGGGGGAGAGAGCCTTAGGAGCATTCCAATCCCTGCAAATCTCCAAGTGGCTTTCACCTGTGCAAACATGGCATACACATACATTAGCTGCAAGTTATTATAGAACTTAAAAATACTCGAGTGATTTAGCCGAGGGAGAAGGATCTCCTTCATTTCAAAGTTAGTTGCTTCTAAAATGGCAGAATTGTCTAAAAATAAAATGACAGTTTTACCCTTCTAAAAGATTTGTTTGATAAGAGAAGATACGTATGGATTGAGGTTGTACCTTGATGAAAAGAAAGGAAAACCATGAAGAGGATCAAAACTACCATAAAGAACTTCATCTTTATTATGTGGAAGTGATGATAGTTTGTTATGCAAAAAAAAACAACCCTTTATATAATACTTAGAAATTAGGATATGGCTAAGGGAAATAATGCTAGGGACCATCTATTCATCCGGATAAATAACAAATTCGTTTTGAATGTGTGGAGGGGGGCCAATGCCCTAGTTTTTTCTGAAGGAAATTTCTATTCATCCGGATGAATGGATGGTTCGTAGCATTACTTTGGTTAGGGGTGTTCAAGTGAGCTGTTAAAAACCTCTCCGTATCCGCTACTTGCTCATCTACATGGGTTACGAGTGAATTTTCAACCCCTCATTCCGAATGAACATATACTCTGCACATATGTGGGCGGTTAGTGAAATATGAGTAGGCGAACACAAATAATATTTGCATATGCATATCCAACTATGCCTCAAAAATTATATAACGATTAGGGGTTGTAATTGAAGTTTTTTCCAAAAATATAATAATAATAACAAAGAGGTTGGCTGCGTTGAAGAAGTTGGTTAAGATTCATGATGGAACATCTCCATATATTCTTTGCTTGATCAATCAGTTTATTGTGAAAAAAACCAGAGAATCCTAATATATAATATAATTATGAAATTTCTACAATAAAGTACTGCCCTGTAGAAGTCAATCGTGGATGATAAAATTTTCATTCGTTACCAAAATAATGATAAAATTGAAGTCCTGAAATAAATTTTTTTTTTTTCTATTATTTTTCTATCAATTATAACGACTTATATAATTCGATTGATATTTTATCTAATATCATTATAAATATTATTTTAGTTTAAGTACTTTCCTGATATAGTTATATTTTTCAAAAGAAATAGTTCAATTTCCATTAACTGACCCGTTTATTATGGGAATTAGGAATTAGGATCATCTCTAGTCCATTTGAATTTGAAATTATCTATTTACTTATATTTGAGGAGAATTTTTGTCAAAAAATTGAAAGGACAAAATTGCCCCTCAAATATAAGGAACTGAATTTGAACTAGAAAAGATTCAATTCCATGATGGTTACTAAGCAAACGTCTCAAAAAGAAGTACATTGTGCAAAGGATTAAATGCTTTTGACCTTTTTTTTTGTTCAATCACTATAAAATTAAGTCTAGTAAATAGTGATTATAGGCTTTAATATGGGCACTAATCTGTCCCTGATAATTGATAGTTATATCCTTGACAGAAACTTCTTCCCTTCAAAGGCATAAACGCCAAATTCTTCCTTCAATTCCCCGGCCCCCCACCCCCCCGCCTTTTTTTTTTTGGTTAATAATACAGAATTCATGTTTGATTGGGTAGTTCACAAGTTCAATGTGACAATCCTTGTGTCTGGCAAATGATTCTCCCCATTTCAAATGAAATGAATATTATTAATTTTATAATTATAATTTAAAGTTTATGCATCCATCGATGTCTCTGTTAATTTCTTTTGATAATTTAAAAGTTCTAGCTTTCCCATGCACCTTAATGCTGCTGTGTTTGTTTCTGGTTTATAACAAATCCATACAACTTGTGCATGAACTAAAGAAAAAAACAAAAAACCCAATGACAAAGACATAACTTACTTTAAAGATCCCCATAGAACTAAATATGTTTTTTTTTTTTTTTTTTTTAATTGAAGACGGGAAATGATTAAAGGGGATCCTCTCCACTCTTGATCCGAAGAAGTAAATATGGTTTAATAAGAGCGGGATGAAGCAGCTTAATGTTTTGGAGGAGCATATTAATGTTGACAAAGATAAGAACACCTGCAAATCTTGTGTATGCAATTTCCCCAACCCCTAGGTTTGTAGTGCAGCGTAGCGCAAAACTGATCACATTGTGGTAGCCTGCAGGGAGAGAGAGCCTTAGGAACATTCCAATCCCTGCATACCCTCAAGAAGCTTTCACCTGTGCAAACATGGCCATGCACATACATCAATATTTATAGCAGGTTAACAAAAGTATATATATATATATATATGGAGTACTTGTACCTTGATGAAAAGAAAGGAAAACCATGAAGAGGATCAAAAGTGCTGTAAAGAGCTTCATGTTGATTATGTGGAAAGTGATGCTAGTTATGCAGAAAAGCAACCCTTTATTATATAATAATGATTGATGACATAAAATAAACTAAAAGGTAGAAACATGCTCTAAGTGATGTACCTACCCTTAATCAAGGGGAGCCTCAAAATGTTCAACAAATTCTTTTAAAAATATTTTTATAATTTTTTTAAATCATATTTTTATCCCTTATTTATTTATTTATTTAATTTCGTCATCTACATCTAAATTTTTTTGCCAAGGGGGATCTCCAACCCCTCCACATACAGTCTCGTCCAAGCTCCACCAACCCACGACCGAGCTCCCCTCTTCGTCCACCCGTAGGCCGTAGCGCCTTGGCCATCTCCGCAACCACTTCAGATGGAAACAATGCAGCTCCTACTTCGCTGAAGCCCAGCTCGGCTCTAACACTTGTTCCACCCATGCATAGGTAGTTAGAACGATGGGTCGATATCAAAGTAACCCAAGATTAGAACAATGAAATTTAAAGTTGCAAAGAAAGTCATGCGATATTTGTAAGGAACCAAGGGCTACAATTTGACCTACTGACACATTGATTATTTGGAATTAATTGGGTGTTTATATTCAGATTTTGTTGGATGTGTAAATAGTAGAAAGTATACTTTAGGATATCTTTTTCTTCTTGCTGAATGACCCATTTCTTGGAGAAGCAGCAAACAGACTATAGTTGTTACATCTACTATAGAAGTAGAATTTATTGCATGCTATAAAGCCACTACACAAGCATTATGGTTGACAAATTTTGTTTGTAGTCTCAAAATTGTTGATTCTATAGGGAGACCAATCAATGTCTTCTGCAATAATCATGCTATCATTTTTCTTTTTTCTAATAATAATAAAGTGGAAGTAGAAGTAAGCATATTGACATCAGGTACCTTCATGTGAGAGAGAACATCAAAAGGCATGAAGTGTCTATTGAGCATATAAGTACTGAATTGATAGTTGCGGATCTTATGATTAAAGGTTTATCGGTAAAACTATTTAAAAGTCACGTGGAACATATATTGTGAGGCATTAATTCATTTAGTACTTAGTTTCTTTCTAATTAGTCTGTAGACATAAAGTTAATGTTATAAAGTTTTGTGCACATTCATTGCTATTATCCATGTGGATAAAATTAAGTTGGATCTAAATGACTTGGAAAGTTTATTCGTAGTTACACGTATTTATAAATAAATAAAAACGTGAATCTTACACAACCATAATGTTCCTCAAATTATTGATTAAGTCAATATTCCTTTCAAACTATCAAAAATTATAAATATCCATAGGAATGCAGAAAGGCAAATAATCTTAAAATTTTGAATAACAGAAATTTTTTCTTATAAATTAAAAAATAAAAACTAAAAATTAAACTAATTAAAAGACATCCGCTACTACTGCCTTCAGGAATTATTCGACCACCCCTTCAACTATATCTGGATGGCCAATAGTCAACCTTAAGGCCATTGAAAGTAATTCAACCCGTTCTTGATTTTTATTTTTCAATTGATCGGGGTGGCCACAAAACTCTTATACTAAAGATAAACTTAGAAAGATAACTAGAT
Organism: Carpinus fangiana; assembly: GCA_006937295.1. NCBI lineage: Eukaryota > Viridiplantae > Streptophyta > Magnoliopsida > Fagales > Betulaceae > Carpinus > Carpinus fangiana. The sequence continues at coordinate 41,329,719 of CM017321.1, read as the reverse complement.
AATTGAAATACAAATAGATATCTCTAATCTAAAATACTGATAACAAACAAATCTGAATGAAATCTAATTCATTTTAAATATAAATCTACTATAATTTAATGTCTATTTTATCCTTATGTTACTTTCGTAACATTCCTTCCCCCTTAAAGAGGCCTTGTCCTCAAGGTCCTATAATTTCTTTTCTTCCAATGTTGCTCCCATTTTGCCTTCTTTTCGTTTTTGGCCTTTCATTCTCTTTCTAGGTGGTCGTTCTCTTGGCTGATGCACTTCCACCTCTGCAAGCATGGTGGTCATCGGACACAACCAAAACTATGATGGGCTTCTCAGCACACGGATCTTTTCTTTGTTATCAATTGTCTTTGTTTGCATCCTTGGAAGCCGTTCCGCTAGTTTCAAGTGGTTGCAGCATGGAGACTTTATTGTTGGTGGTGATTGGGCTATTTTGGAATAGTGGTGGAGTTGGGCCTGTATAGGTACGATAGCACAAGGTGGAGAGACTTCAACGTGGCAAATTGGATCTTGCGGATTGACAAGGTTGTTGACGTCTTCGGGCACCATTTGTGATTGTTCGTAGCAATGAAGTTCATCATTATTATCATTTGAACAATTGTTGAATTTAGCAACCAATACGTACAATTTGGCATTATTTGCTTTCATCGTCTCATTATTTTTTTTCCATCTTCTTCATCAAGACTTCGCACATAGTTACAAGATTACTAAGCTGCTGCTCAAGCCGATCCAAGCGTAGATTCGCCATTGAGCAAGAACGCGGCTTTGATACCAAAATGTTACGTGAATACATAACGGAAAAAGAAATTAGACAATTGTAATTGTCTATTTACATCGTCTCATTGTAATTGTCTCATTGTAATTGTCTATTTAAAGACATCAAAGCTCATCAATAAGAAATCATAAAACATTTCTCAAAAAAAAAAAAAAAAAAGAAATCAGACAATTAATCCGAATCTTTGAAATTGAAAAACGATTTTTAAGTTTTCTCAAAATCTAAAAGGTTTAGATTTCCTCATAATCTAAAGTCTAGGTTCGCTTAGAACCTAAAATCAATCTCATTATGTATTTAGGTAACAATTCGGTTGGCCGGCAAAACATAAAATCTAAAATTGGTTTTCAAACCAAACCAAAAAGAGAGAAAAGGATAAAACTCATTAACCACCAACTTGAACTAGTTTCTGTCACACTCTGTCATGCATCCTGCGTATAACATTACTATTTTCTTTCTTTATTTGATGTTCTAATTCTTGTTTAGGTGTGTTAATTCTCTTTGATTTAATTAATTTATTTATTTTTAAATGCTGGCAAAAACCTCATGGTTGTGTAAGATTCACGTTTTTATTTATTTATTTATTAATTGTGAGAAAGCTCACTCTTCTCTGCAAAAATAATAAAAAACAAAAAGGCTGTGGGACTCACTAGTCAATTGTCAAATAATTTCTGCTACAAATTTTTATAATTTATTAATTGTTCGGCAGCCTTTTGACAAGGAAAATCCCATTAACCCGCTGTCACCCACTTGTGCTACAGCTACCCACCATTTTATTATTAGATCCTCTTATTTAATATTTACAGACAATTTTTTAATATCATATCAGGAAACATGGATTTGTATAATATGTTCGGCGAAAATGGGTATAAGAAACAAAGAGCAGGGAGCTAGAAAAGTAAACAAAAAAACACTAGATCTACCTTCAATTCTCTCTTGTTGTAGCTGATCAAGCCTGCCTGCGCGCATCCGAATCAAACATGACCACCATGGCTTGGACATGGACCATAGCCGCAGTACTGGTGATGCTTGCTTATCTCCTGCGAGAATGGGCATGGAAAAGCAGTAGCAAGAAGAAGAAACTACCTCCTGGTCCAAGAGGGTTCCCTATCTTTGGGAACCTTCATATGTTGGGGGAATTACCTCATCGCGATCTTCATCGACTTGCCCAAAAACATGGCCCCATCATGCACTTGCGCCTAGGCTTGATGCCTGCCATTATTGTCTCATCGCCTCAGGCTGCTGAGCAGTTCCTTAAAACACATGACCTGGTGTTTGCAGGTAGACCGCCTCTTGAGGCCGCAAAACACATCTCTTATGAGCAAAAGAACTTGTCCATGGCTCCATACGGCTCTTATTGGCGCAACATACGGAAGATGTGCACCCTTGAATTGCTTAGCAGTCATAAGATCAGTTCTTTCAAACCCATGAGAAAAGAAGAGCTTGGCCTTTTGATAAAGTTTGTTCAAGAGGCTGCCCGCGATTGTGTTGCTGTTGATCTGAGTGGCAAGGTTTCATCTCTCAGCGCGGATATGAGTTGCCGTATGGTGCTTGGGAAGAAGTACATGGACAAGGATCTTGATGAGAAGGGATTCAAGGCTGTAATCCATGAAGGCATGCAACTGGGAGCAATTCCTAATCTTGGTGATTATATTCCTTGCATTGCGCCCCTTGATCTTCAGGGGCTGACACGGCGGATGAAGGCTGTTAGTAAGGTTTTCGATGACTTTTTTGAGAAGATCATCGATGAACATGTCCAATCCAAGGACGAAAACAAGACCAAGGACTTTGTTGATGTCATGTTGAGCTTCATGGGATCTCAAGAATCTGAATACCGTATTGAACGCTCCAATATCAAAGCCATCATTCTGGTAATTATTCATACAACTTGCATGCATGTATTATATCAAAAACAGAGTAGTAATTTTGCTGACAGTCATTTTCTTGCAGGACATGCTTGCAGGATCAATGGACACTTCAGCAACGGTAATTGAGTGGGCACTCTCAGAACTAATGAAGAATCCTCAGGTAATGAAGAAAGTTCAAAAGGAATTGGAAGATGTGGTGGGGTTGGAGAGGATGGTAGAGGAATCAGACTTGGATAGCTTGGAGTACTTGGACATGGTTTTGAAGGAAACCTTCAGGCTACATCCAATAGCACCATTGTTGCTACCTCACGAGGCCACGGAGGACTGCACGATCAACGGTTTCCACATACCCCACAAGTCTAGAGTGATGATAAACGTATGGGCAATTGGGCGAGACCCAAGTGCTTGGAATGATGCAGAAAAGTTCTTCCCGGAAAGGTTTGTCGGCAGTAATATAGATGTCCGGGGACGTGACTTCCAACTTATCCCATTTGGCTCCGGCAGAAGAGGGTGCCCGGGGATGCAGTTGGGTCTGACTGTAGTTCGGCTAGTGGTGGCACAACTTGTCCATTGCTTTGATTGGGAGCTTCCCAATAAGATGCAGCCAAACGAGTTGGACATGACAGAGGAGTTTGGTATTACAACTCCAAGAGCAAAGCCTCTACTTGCAATTCCTACTTATCGCCTACACAAATGAATTAAATTACTCTTCTTTTCTTTCTTGTTTTCTTGCCTAATAAGAGCCGTACAATGCCCAGATTTGTAATAAACTTGTATTTGGTAATTTTATGCTACATTAATTCTCTTTATGATGAGTGGAACACTGTTTTTACAGAACACAATTTGAGGATTGTGTTTCTCTTAGCTAAGCATATATATATATAGAATGCTCAGGCAGAAACTTGAAAAGGTAATTGCCAAGAAGGAGATGAAACCAGGAGAATTTTTTTTTTTCCAATTTAGTCCCTAAAAATGACATATATTCATTGGACATGCATATGTTATAAATTGGGTTTGGACAAGGAAGGAAAACTTGTCCACAGGGTAGGGTAGGAGAGTTGTCGGCATCTTCTACAATCTTATCTCCATAGACATGGGCCCCTGCCTGATTTCAGGGTAGGAGACTTGTTTGGGATCCTAGTTTCTCAATCTAGAAGGCAGATACGTGTCAAACATGCAGCCTGATAGCTGGCAATTGACAAGCATGCAATTACGGCAAAGATTGAAAAACCAACAAAAAAAAAAAAAAAAAAAAAAAANGAAGAAAAAAAAAAAAAAAACCAAGAAAAAGAGTGGACACGTACGACACGGTTGCTTGCTTCGAGTCATTCAGTTGAAAAGTTGGAAGTTGGAAATGTATAGGTTGCTTGCTGTTGAAAATCATAATTCTCCACCCTCCTCCCCTCAACGGGGCTGTTGAATATTGATGGATTATATCTATCATTGTTTCCAAAATGAGATTCTATTTGGAACTTTGAAGCATTATAACTTTTTATTTTATTTTATTACAAATTATTGTGGTAATTCATAAGTGATTCAATAATTAAACTGTTCCCAAGGAATAAATCAATTAGTTGTAGATCACGCTTTCATAAAGTGGAAGTCAGCCTTGCATTGGGGATGAATCTTGGTGTTTTAGAACTTCCGTTTTGGTCATTGAATTTGCCAAAACAAAAACTAACAAAAAGAGCTCTTAAAAATATTTCATAACAGTCCCAATTATTCCTTTTTTTTCTTTCCAATGATAGTTGTCGTTCCGTTAAGTGACTTCAAGGCTCAAACCACCTTAATTTCTCTCTTAAGACCTTATCCCCAAAATTCTATTGTTGTCTATGCTATGTTGAAATATTTTCAAAATTAATATATATATATTTTGTGTATTGTGAATGTCTTAAAATTGAACGTTTTAAAGAGCAATATTGAATAAAGATAGTCTTACATTGAAAAGAAAGAAAGTGAAGTCGACATGCTTGAGTGTATACACAATAGTGTATACTTTAGTATGGTGCAAAGCACCAAATACACATGGCATGTGCTATTGGGCGCTAGTGGTGCTTTTGTTGCGTTTGTATCTCATGCTATTCAAAAGCCAAACAATGTGATAGTCAAAAAGAAATATCACATAACTTCACTGATCAGCTTGAGAACTCTTCTCTCTTTCACATGGTTGTTAGCTATCTTCACAACAAGAAAACAGGGTTTTAGTGTCGACACTATTAGCGTCGACACTAAAGTCGACGCTAATACTAATCTATTAGCGTCGACTTTAATAGCTATTTATTAGCGTCGACTAAACTTTAATAGCTATTTATTAGCGTCGACGCTAATAGTTGTACCAAAATATGAGTATTAGCGTCCACTCAAGAGTCGACACCGATAAGTAGACACTAATACACTGGCGAGAACTAAATTATTGGTGGAAAAATTATTAGGGTCGACTAAATTACTATTAGCGTCGACATTAGTTGACGCTGATAGTCAATTATCAGCGTCTACTATAAGTTGACGCTAATAATCATACAAAATAATAATAAACAAATTGAAACTATCAGCGTCCACTAAAATAGTCATACATAATAATAAAAAAAATTTAAAAAAATTTAAGACTATTAGCTTCCACAAGAAGTGGACGCTAATAGTTATATAATAATAAAAAAATTGAAACTATTAGCGTCCACAAAAAGTGGACGCTAATATGCCATTATTAGCGTCGACTATCAAGGTCAATGCTAATAGTGGGGTATTAGCGTCCACAAAAAGTAGACGCTAATAGTCTTAACAAAAAATGAAAAAATAAAATAAAACTAAAGGGGTATTAGCGTCCACAAAAAGTGGACGCTAATACCGTCAACTTTCAAGGTCGACGCTGATAGTGGGGTATTAGCGTCCACAAAAAGTTGATGCTAATAGTCTTAACAAAAAATAAAAAAATAAAAAAACTAAAGGAGTATTAGCGTCCACCTAAAGTGGACGCTAATACCCCATTATCAACGTCGACAATTGGGTATTAGCGTCCACTTTTTGCGGCGCTAATAGTCTTAACAAAAAATAAAACTAAAGGAGTATTAGCATCCACCTAAAATGGACGCTAATATGCCATTATCAGCGTCGACTATCAAGGTCGACGCTGGTAGTGGGGTATTAGCATCCACTTTTTGTAGACGTTAATAGTCTTAACATAAAATAAAAAAATAAAACTAAAGGAGCATTAGTGTCCACCTAAAATGGACGCTAATACCCCATAGTTGACGTTGATAGTGGGGTATTAGCGTCCACTTTTTGTGGATGCTAATAGTCTTAACCAAAAAAAAAAAAAAAACTAAATGGTTATTAGCATCCACTTTAAGATTGACGCTGATAGTGAGGTATTAGCATCCACTTTTGTGGACGCTAATAGTCTTAACAATAAATAAATAAATATTAATTTTTTAGAGGCTAACAAAAAAAATTGATAGGCTTATATGATTTTTTTAATGGGCAAGAATAAAAAATAAAAAAGATCGAGTTCAATTGAAAATAAGTAATATATACCTAAAACTTAAAAAATGGTATATATATATTAAAAAAATTAAAAAGGGGAAAAAAATTATAATTATCACAATCGATTGACAGTGATATGATCAAATGATCGATTGATCATCCAATCGATCCTAGTAAATTAGTTCGATTAATCGTGATAAGATCAAATGTTCAATCAAACATTCGATCAATCCTAATGAATTAATTCGATTGACTATGATATGATCAATTGATCATCCGATCAATCTTAGTGAATTAGTTCGATTGATCGTGATAGGATCAAATGTTCAATCAAATATCCGATCGATCCTAATGAATTAGTTCGATTGACTGTGATATAACTAAATGGTCGATTGATCATCCGATCGATCTTAATTAATTAGTTCGATTGACTGTGATATGATCAAATGATCAATCAATCATAGTGAATTAGTTCGATTGATCGTGATAGGATCAAATGTTCAATCAAACATCCGATTGATTCTAATGAATTAGCTCGATTGAGTGTGATATGATAAAATGATCGATCGATCATCCGATTGATCCTAGTGAATTAGTTCGATTAATCGTGATAGGATAAAATGTTCAATTAAACATCCGATCGATCTTAATGAATTAGTTCGATTGACTGATAGGATCAAATGGTCGATCGACCATCCGATCAATCCTAATGAATTAGTTCGATTGACTGTGATATGATTAAATGATCGATCGTAGTGAATTAGTTCGATTGATCGTGATAGGATCAAATGTTCAATAAAACATCCGATTGATCATAATGAATTAGTTCGATTGACTGTGATAGGATCAAATTGTCGATCGATCCTAATGAATTCGTTTGATTGACTGTGATATGATCAAATGATCGATCGATCCTAATGAATTAGTTTGATTGACTGTGATTGGATCAAATGGTCGATTGATCATCCGATCGATCCTAAGTATATATATCATATATACTTTTTCTTTTTTTAATAAATATATATTAAGTGATTAATTAATTAAGTGATATATATAGTAACTTAATTTTTAATTTTTAATTTTTTTTTTTAAGTAAAGGATCTTTATTCAAAAAAAGTTATGCTACGTGTTAACTTCTAATTGGTTTACGTGTCAGTGACTAGACTTCTGTTAAGTCAATTAACAGATGAACTAATTTGGTCTTTTATCAAAACCATATAGACTCCCTGCGATAAAAATCAAATCCTAAGGAATAAAAAATAAAGTTGTGAAACTCCAATGGGTATTTAGTATTTAACTCTTTAAAAAAAAATAAAAAATTAAGACTATCAGAGTGGACACTAATAGTCATACATAATAATTTTTTTAAAAAAATTAAGACTATGAGAGTGGACGCTAATAGTCATACATAATAATTAAAAAAAAAAAAATTAAGACGATTAGTGTCCACCTCTAGTGGACGCTAATAGTTATATATAATAAAAAAAATTGAAACTATCATTTGAGGACGCTAATATCCAATTATCAGCGTCAACTTTGATAACCGACGTTGATAATTAGGTATAATTGGGTATTTGTGGACGCTAATAGTCTTAACAAAAAATAAATCGCGTTTTTTGAAAATTTCGCGGTTTCTGAAAATTTCGAACAAAAAATCAGAAGCCGCGTTTTTCTTTAAGTTCCCCAAACCCTCAAAAACACTAAATCCCAAAATTTTCCTCTCCCTCAGGATCCTGACACCCCCCTCTCGATCACTCGATCAGCCCTCATCACTCTCTCTATCTCTCTCCCTCACTCTGTCTCACTCAGTTCTCTCTCCCTCACTCAGCTCAGCCTCGCTCTACACCAACCCCACAAGTAAGTTACCATAAGTTTGCACAAAAATGGGTTTCTTCTCAAATGGGTTTGCTTTTTTATTTTGTTCTGGTTTTGATTTTCTTGCTGTTGATGTGGCGGTGTGAGTGTTTTGCGATATGGGTTTGGAGTGAATCTTTGTTTGGTGATGAAAGTTCTGATCTTTACTGAAATTTCCTTGGGCTACTTTTGCGTTTTTGGTATCAATTGTGGCGTGGAACATTTCTGTTTTCATTTCTCATATTGCTGGTAATGGAATAAAAATTCTCTCCTGTTTTTCCTTTTGCCTTCTATCCTGTTTCTTGATGCTTCTTAACATTATTATCATCTTTTCTACAGCAAACAGTATGGTTATTCTTTAGGGACTTATTTAAAGGAATTTGCCTTGCTGTTCCACTTGGCCCACTTATTGTTTCTGCAATTATTGTAATAGTACAGGTAAGATCATAGCTCTGTGCCTAATGCTTTTATTTTCTGTTGGTTAACATGATTTGAGTACTAGTTGTCTAGAATTTAGGAGATCTTTACAAACCTTATTTATCTGCTTTCGTTTCTCCTGCCTCACAGTGCTAATTTCATATGATGGATGTCGAAAGGAGGTCCTTATCTGGCAATCTATCTCTGGGGGTTTATGTTTGCTCTTTCTCTTGTGATGATGACACTCTACCCTATTCTAATAGCCCCACTATTTAACAAGTTCACCCCTGTGAGTACTTGAGATTTTTGTCCTTAAATGAGTAAACTCCAATTGTTCCTATATTATCTTTGGTTTGATGATCTTTTCCTCGGTTATGCTGCAACAAATAGCTCCCAGACGGTGAGCTCAGCGTGAAAATTGAAAAACTTGCTTCCTCTCTCAATTTTCCTTTGAAGAAGTTGTTCGTTGTTGATGGATCCACAAGGTCGAGCCATAGCAATGTGAGATTTAATTCTTTTATCACTTTTCGGCCTGTTTCTTCAAGCCTTGTTGCATTTTATTTGATCTGAAATAGCACTGCTATTTTTGTATGGTATTTTTATTTTTTTAATAATTGATTGCATGGCTCCTATTTACTTGCTAATGGTGACGTTGAAGTGATTATTTAATGTAATAAAACATGATTGTTGCTAAGCTATGCAATGAGACAATCAAACAGATGATGCCCTCTTTTATTATGATTTTGTTTGTTCTGTTTTTCTGTCTGTATGTTGTCCTATCAGACATGATAGTTTTGCTTACAAACGCACTTTTATAGTAATATGCACCAGAATTGCTTTTCAAGGCCATCGTACATAAAATCCAATGTTCTCCCTCTTCATGCGTGTTGGCCAATGCAGTGGAAATAGTTGTGTAAATGGCTGAAGGGAGCTCTTATTTTGTTCAGGTGCTTTCTTGTAAGCATTCATATAGTTCCAATACTTGAATTAACTTGGTGACTTCCACAGGAATGAAGGTCTGATCCTAGTTCGTATCTTTTTAAAACTTCTATGCACTGAGGGTGGAAGGAATTGAGGATTTAGAATTTCTAGAGACATTTGTGCTGACCACAATTAAGATATGGAGTCAGGGCAACAGAAAAGAATATGCATGTGCCCGGATTTGTTCTTCCTATTTTCTCTAAGAAATTATCCATGTTGGCTTAGCGGTTCTAGTTTTGTTTAAAGGATATTTTTATTATCTGGAATGTTATGTAGGGGCCACAAATATTGGATGTCTTGAGTTGCCAATAGCAAGCATGCTGTTCAGCTCTTTGAGAGCTGCCACTTTGTGCAAAAATGTTGAAAGTTAGGATTGCATCTAAGTTATCCCTCCTAAGATCTTAGTTTTTTTATTTATTTATCAAAAAAAAAAAAAAGATCTTAGTTTTTCTGGATGAACACTAGCAATGGCCTTCTTTTTTATGAATAAAATGTACATCTGTATGGAGGGTCATTATTTTGATTGGCAAAGTGAAAGTCATTGGGGCTTTTACCCTAACAAATTGCATGGTTTGTTAGTCATTACCACTTTTATAGGGATGGGGAATATAATTTTTTTGCTTACTTTTCCAATTACTGTTCATGCTTTAAATTGTGATTTTTTTCATTTCTCTTCCCTGTTGAGGTTTGATTTTCCTTGGGCTGATTCATCTCATCAAACATGATACAGGCTTATATGTATGGATTCTTCAAGAACAAGCAGATTGTCCTTTATGACACATTGATTCAGCAGGTGTTTAAACTATTCCATGTTCAATAATTTTATTTTATTTTATCCTTTTTGTGTCTTGAATTGCTGGAGTTCTTCTCATTAGAAATGAGGAAGAAATCATTGAAAATCTGCTCTTTGAATTTATAAAGATGCTAACAGAACTGCTTGAATATTGTCATTGAGTTACTTCTCTCTCTCTTCATTCTTTCTTATTTTGTGTTTCGTTAAGTTTCTTCATTTCTAGCAGATGGAGCCTTGCTTCTGTATCTACTATTTAGATTTTAAACTTATTTACCCATAGATTTGTATTTGAACGCTGTTTGTTATTATACTTTTGTGATAAATTTACTTTTTGAATTTTGTTTGGCATTTTTTTTAGCAAAAAAATGTTATGATCCCTTTGATAACCATATCCTTTGGTTGTTTTCAAATGAAGTGCTATTCACTTGTGCACACAAATGTTTGAACCCACTTTTGCAGGGGGTGGTTAGCCACCAGGAAATTCTTCAGCTTTTTTAAATTAATAAAATATTTAATTTACATTGTCATGTTGCTAGATTAAAAAGATAAAAGATTAAAAAGGCCAAGGTTTGATGGATGAATGCTGCAGAAAATTGAAATTTGCTTGCAGCAAATTCTTGACAGTGGCTGTTTGTGTATGATAAAATTGGTTTTGATGATATATTTGATGGCTATTTATCTGTTCAACAGTTCCTAGCGTAATCTGGATAGTCCTTTGGTTTATAAATTGAAGCATTGGCTATAACATTAGAGAGAAGATTAGCAGTATTGGTTTGGTCTGGAAATGAAAATACATCTCTTGGTCTAATTATGCGTATTTTTTCTTGGACGTGCCATCTAATTGTTTTTAGCTATTATTAAAGGGAAACTAAACAAGCACAAAACACGAAGCCAAGAGCATGAAAGACACATCACATCTATTTTCTGTGACTCACCACAGCTGGCAAGTAAGTTGCTCTTTATATACTCTCCCACATTCTCAATTTTGAACCCCCAGTATCTAGAAAACATGAAGCGAAAAGCATTCACCCCTCCTCTCTCTCACCTCAACTTGAAATCAGAGAAAATGATATATTTTTCATGGAATGGGAGGTTTGGGAAAGAAAATTCACAAGTATATATATATTTTCCTAAGAAGTATTTCTTTATTTTTTTGTTTGTTTAAGTTTAGATCCCTATTGTTTGTTTGCAGATCGATTTATTATTTTAGATTTTGTTTGGTACTCGATGCAATATTGGAAAATGAAATCATGTCGAAGTTTTGTTGATGAGCTTTGTATATTTTGGTTAATTTTTATATCAGATTTCATATTTCATTGCTATTTGAGCTTTAGAATTCTTCTTTGCTTCTTGATTGGTCTATGAGTGGATGGATGAGGTCCTTAAATTGCTTCTTTGCTTCTTGATTGGTCTATGAGTGGGTTTCTTTTCTATTGATTTTCTGGATTTAGCTTGAGTTTGTGGATGTAAGTTTAGGGTTTATATGAGGATTTACATTATCTTGGTACATATTGCTTTAGGTTCTTATTTGAATGTCCAGTATATTGTAAACCATAGTCAGATTCAATTGCCTAATGCCCTAAGCTCAAGTTTTCTATGGTCTTTGTCATCTTTTTTCTTTTGTTGGTCAAGACATAAGCTCATGGCATACTTTTCTTTTCTTTCTTGTGTAGGTCTAGGTCATCACATGCAACAAGTAGCATCTAGGAAAGTTTGCTGTTACAAACTTCTAAAACATGATTACTAATCTTTAGTAGAGAGAAGGATCTTATGAGTACTTAGGGTTCACAACAAAATAGAGTTTGGAAGTAAAATTAGGGATCTATGGGGCTGTTTACACGGTTATTAGAATTGTTGTTTAGAGAGCAAAACAGTTAGCAATAACGATTATTAGAATTGTTGTTTATATGCCATTCTGTCATCTCCCTCTCTCTCTCTCAGTTATCTCTCTCTTGCTTTCTTCTTGTTTGTTTGATTTTGGTAGCTGATTGTGGTTGATTTTTGGAATGGGCGGTGCAGTAATGGAAGAAGATGAAGGTGGGATGAACTCACAGCCAAGGCAAGGTGAGTTTGATTTTGTGATTTTTGTTGAAGGCTGTTTCGATTAGCCAAAATATAAAAGTCTTTCCTTGTCCTTCTTCTTCTTGGAGGTTTTGATTCACCATGTCTTCCATATCGCAAGGCTTCGTCTTGGCTTTTCTCTAGTTGCAGAGCAAGGAAGAAAGAAGAGCTTCAGGTAAATTTTCTTCCTCTTCGTCTTCTCTCTTTTTGTTACTGTCCGAAATTCTCTCTTTGGAACCCTGTTTTCTCATGCTTTGGTTTAATTTCGAATCTTGGTGCATATTTCTGAATCTTGGTGCATATTTGATTCCGTTGAGCTATGATTCGTTCTTCTTTACTCATTTTCTAGAGAGATTTACTCAACTTTAATGAAGAATGGTGGAAGTGGCATTGCAAACTTAGTAGTTTTTTTTCTATTGAGAAATTATGTTTCCAGGAACATATTTAGGAATGGATACTCAAGAAGTGAGATTAAATTACTTGCGAGAATGAATTTTAGTGAAAGTTACTTGTTTTTTAAACTATTTTAATTAGTTTCAGAAACCTGTAACCATTAAGCGAAGGAAGTTTTAGTGCACAAACCTCTGGCTCTGTTTGTTACAATGGAAGATAGCTCTTGAAAAATTTTCTGTAAGGATGCGACTTGAAACATTTTTTTTGCATTGGAGCTTGGTATAAAATCACCAAGTTTTTTTTTTTTCTGATCATGACCATTACTTATCAAAAAAAATAAAATCACCAAGCGGGAGAATGCCATATTTCTATACTCACTACAACAATGTATCGTTTGAATAATCTAATTGGAAGTACTTTTGTCGGTACATATAAATCATCCTCATATATCTGCGGAGGTCAGTTATTTTATGAACATTTCGGAAGCCTTTTTTGTTGGGACTTTTGTGGAAACGGTGTCCTTACACTAAATTTAATTTTTCCACTGGAGAACCTTTATTGAAGTTTTTGGTTGGAATAAATGGATTCTATACGTTTCAAATTATGCAGTATTGTCACTCATATAGTTTAATCATTTTGTGGATTCAAGTTATGTTATACTGATAGTTGAGGAAGATCTAAATTTCATAACATTCAGTTTGACTGATGAGAAAATGTGGGGGAACAAAAAAGGAATTCATATATTTTTTTGACAAGTGATGCAATCTCATTAGAAATGCGCCCCTCTCTGCAGCCCTCCCTAGTACACAAACTATTCAAGAAAAAAAAAGTAATTAATATTTTAAATCTTATTTTTATGTTGTTTTGGACTCCAAGGAATAGATGAATGTAAAAAACGGTATTAGATTTGGTTGAATGGAGGGTTTTTGTTCTGTTGGGCTTATTTAATGTTTAAGAACTTGGCCGGAGAGCCAAAGATGATAGGGATCATTATGGAGTAGGATGGTTCTATTTATCTAAATAGAAATGGAGTAGGATAGTAAAGAAAAACGATATCAACTTAGAAAATCTTCCATGTCAGCATTTTGATTTGAATATATCCAAGGATTTTGAGGATTTGAAATCAAAGCTAAATATGATGGATTCAAAACTAAGAGGTCAATTTTTCTAATTGTAGATTTAACTTTATAGAAGCAAACCTCGAACTGTGTTTTATTTGTTTTCTTGTAATGTGTTTTTGGGGTAGAAATTCTGGCTTGGCTTTATAAGGACGGTTTGAGAAATTTTTATTTTTAAAAAATTTAATTTAATTTACTTTTTTTAACCATTAGCATCCACTTTGTTTGGACGCTAATGGTTATTATTATTATTATTTTTAAATGTTTTTAACTCTTATTAGCGTCCACTTGGTTTGGACGCTAATAGTTTTTTTTAAAATTTTTTAACCATCAGTGTTCACTTTGTTTGGACGTTGATAGTTGATTTTTTTTTTTGAGACTATTAGTGTCAACTTTGAGTGGACGCTAATAGTAGACTATTAGCGTCCATATTTAGTCGACGCTAATAGTGAATTGTTAGCGTTGACTTTGGTTTCTGTCCATTCCATCATTAGCATTAAAAATACACCGACTTTTAGCGTCCACATGAGGTCGACGCTGATGACCTCATTAGTGTCGACCTCATTAGCGTCCAAATGTCAACGCTAATACAATTAGCGTCGACTTTTAGACTTTTAGCATCCAAAAAATGTCGATGCTAAAAGTGATATTTCTTGTAGTGCTTTTCCCTTTCACACGCTATAAATATCTCCCAATTAGGGTTAACAATCTCTTCCAACTTAAATTTAAAATTATCCTCCATTGTATAAAATTCATCAAAATTATTGTTAGGAGAATTTCACACAAAATATTGTCAATCCCAAAAAAATCCATTGAATCAACTTCTTCAACCCTCAAATCAACTACTTCACCTTGTGTGTTCTCAATTCCAATATAGAAATTACTCGTTCAAACTAGCCAATGGAAGAAGTAGCTTCAAGTCAAGCAGAACTCATTTTGCATTAGGAAGTTGTTCTAACAATTTTGTATATGCCGGCCAGAACTACTACTTCCTTATAACAAGCAATAGAGAATGACTTTCCTTCGGTTGGTGCGTAAAGGGGGGTTTTTTGCCTCTCAATCACAAGTTGACACCTCACATAAAGGAAAAAAATGCACAAAATTATCCTACATCCTAAAACACTAGATTTTTTCTTATTTCTTCTTCTCTCCCTTTTCTTCGTTCCTGCCGACAACCTTTTCCATTCTTCTTCCTTCTTCCTTCTTCTTTGTCATTTAACAGAGAAAGAGAGATGGTTTGGGAGAAAGAAAGAAGATCCAGGCCGGCCACTGAGACCCACGGCTGGGTCTCGTCGGTGTTTTTCTTTGGTTTTTCCTTCCAGTGGGTTTGATTTTTTCTTTGGTTTTTAGGACGATAAAATCTCAAAAAAGGTTAACATTTCCCTCTAGGTTTTAGTTTTGAGGTATTAGAAACGAGTTTTGTAGCATTAAAATCAATTTTTGAGGCATTAGAAACGATTTTTTAGGCTGGGTTTGGGTGACTGGATCTATCTATTTTTTTTTGTTCGCAAGAGAGACAAAAATGGCCACTGGGGGTGGCCGAATCTCTCTCCCCNTATGTTATAAATAGGTTTGGACAAGGAAGAAAAACTTGTCCACAGGGTAGGGTAGGAGAGTTGTCTGCATCTTCTACAATCTTATCTCCATAGACATGGGCCCCTGCCAGATTTCAGGGTAGGAGACTTGTTCGGGATCCTAATTTCTCAATCTAGAAGGCAGATACGTGTCAAGCAAACAATACAAGGTGATGACAAAAATGGCCACTGGGGGCAGCCGGATCTCTCTCCCCTAGCCGTTGGGGTGGATCGCGGCCACTCCCAGTGGTCGGATCAATCTTTTTTTTTTTTTTTTGTTCACCGGAAAAGTCGCCGGAGGTGGGCGGTGGGTGGCAGCGTCTGGGCAGTTAGACCATTTATTTGGTTGCTTGATTAGTTGATTGGGTGTTTTGATTTCATTTTAAATTTGTGTATTTTTCTTAAAAGGTTGAGGTGTCAACTTGTGAGTGGCGGCAAAAAACCCCACCTTTATGCCATGACCATATGACAGCAGCTCTTCAAGTAATATATACAACCTTTGCCTCGCCAACTGGGGAATTATTTGTTATTATTCATGAAAGTGACGCTAGGCAAAACTAAGATTATTCTGACAGCGAATAATAGTAACAAAAACTAAGAATTGAAAATTGAAAAGGGAATTGATTAGGAAGAGAGAAAATAACAAATAGGGAGGAGAAAGTTTCTAATTGTCCCAAAAAAGCAAATAGATAAATAATCTTGAAAGATTTAAATTTAATTGATAGTATAAACTGAATTAAAAAATAATAAAGACTAGATGCCTCTATGTAGGCTAGGCATGCACCTCCTAAATTAACAAGGAAAAGAAAAGGCAAACCTAATTAGAAAAGGAAAACAAATCCTAATAAGAAAATGAAAACAATTCCTAATAGAAAAGGAAAAACCCAATCCTTATTGAAAAATGAAAACTAAAACACACTTGCATAATTAAAATAACAATTCTCCTGTGGATCAGAAAGAGTTTGATAAATTTACATGGGAAAACATAAATTTAGACAAGAAAACAAGAAATAACACTGTCGTTTTCATTTGCGTAGGCGATAAGTAGGAATTGCGAGTAGATGGTTGGCTCTTGGAATTGTAAGACCAAACTCCTCTGTCATGTCCAACTCATTTGGCTGCATGTTATCAGGAAGCTCCCAATCAAAGCAGTGGACTAGTTGTGCAACTACTAACCGGACCACGGTTAGACCCAATTGCATCCCCGGGCAGCCTCTTCTGCCGGAGCCAAATGGAATAAGTTGGAAGTCAAGTCCCCGGACATCTATGTTACTCCCAACAAACCTTTCTGGGAAGAACTTCTCTGCATCACTCCAAACACTTGGGTCTCGCCCAATTGCCCATACGTTTATCATCAATTTAGACTTGTACGGTATGTGGAAACCATTGATTGTGCAGTCTTCCGTGGCCTCGTGAGGTAGCAACAATGGTGCTATTGGATGTAGCCTAAAGGTTTCCTTCAAAACCATGTCCAAGTACTCCAAGCTATCCAAGTCTGATTCCTCCACCATCCTCTCCAATCCTACCACATCTGTCAGCTCTTTTTGAACTTTCTTCATTACTCGAGGATGCTTCATTAGTTCTGACAGTGCCCACTCAATTACTGTTGCTGAAGTGTCCATTGAGGCTGCAAGCATGTCCTACAAAGAAAATGATTGTCATAAAAAAAAAAAAAAAAAGAAATTACTCTATTTGAAACAATGGAAAAAATAATTGGAAATCACATTAGAAACACAATTTTTTTATTGATAATATGATATTGGACTCTATGCTAAAACAATGCAAGGTTTATGAATAGTTACCAAAATGATGGCTTTGATATTGGAGCGTTCAATACGGTACTCAGATTCTTGAGATCCCATGAAGCTCAACATGACATCAACGAAGTCCTTGGTCTTATTTTCGTCCATGGATTGGACATGCTCATCGATGATCTTCTCCAAAAAGTCATCATAGACCTTACTTATAGCCTTCATCCGTCGTGTCAGCCCCTGCAGGTCAAGGACTGCAATGTAAGGAATATAATCACCAATATTGGGAGTTGCTAATAGTTGCATGCCTTCTTGGATTGCAACCTTGAATCCCCTCTCATCAAGATCCTTGTCCATGTACTTCTTCCCAAGCACCATACGGCAACTCATGTCCGCGCTGAGAGATGAAACCTTGGCACTCAGATCAACAGCAGCACAATCGCGGGCAGCCTCTTGGATGAACTTTATCAAAAGGCCGAGCTCTTCTTTTCTCATGGGTTTGAAGGAATTGATTTTACGACTGCTAAGCAATTCAAGGGTGCACATCTTCCGTATGTTTCGCCAATAAGAGCCGTATGGAGAAAAAGACAAGTTCTTTTGCTCATAAGTGATGTGCTTTGCGGCCTCAAGAGGCGGTCTACTAGCAAACACCAAGTCATGTGCTTTAAGAAACTGCTCAGCAACCTGAGGCGACGAGACAACGATGGTAGGCACCATGCCTAGGCGCAAGTACATGATGGGGCCATGTTTTTGGGCTAGCCGATGAAGATCGCGATGAGGTAATTCCCCCAACAAATGAAGGCTCCCAAATATGGGGAACCCTCTTGGACCCGGAGGTAGTTTCTTCTTCTTGCTGCTGCTTTTCCATGCCCATTCTCGCAGGAGATAAGCAAGCATCACCAGTACTGCGGCTATGGTCCATGTCCAAGCCATGGTGGGCATTACGGTTGAGCTCTCTGGTGTCTAGCAGGCAGGCTGAGTATTTATCCATGACATGGATCAGGACATTGCAGACAAAAGGCACACGCCAACTATTGCCAAATTCAATATCGAATTCTTCTGCTAAATGGATTGTTGGCACAAGTCGAAATAGGCAGCTTAAAAGAGGAGAGAGTCATGAAGGTGATGATTAAGCGAGATTCAGAGGCATGAAGGGGGATGCGCAACGGCCGTCGAAATTTCGAGGCTGCCAACGAAATTCCTAAGGTAGGCACCAATCTCAAAGTCAGAGCCCATTAAACATGAAGTTCCTTTTATCGGTCAAAGGAATTGGGAGGGAGTTGTTGAGAATTCTGCTGACAAACGCCACGTGGCCCATTAGATTTGTATGCATAGGCCTGAAAACTGATCCATGAGCCCGGTCCAATTATACGTACCCACATAGCAGAGAATCCATTCCCAAACCAATGAAGTGCATAAAGATAATAAACGTGAATAGATTCGCAACATGGGTGGGTCTCTGATGCAGCTGGAGGAAAAATAAATAATTTATTGTTTAAATTTTATTTGGGTCTTATTAGCTAATTAATTAGGTTATTTGCATTTAGATTGGTGTTATAAAGAGTTGTTATTATAATAGGCTTGGCCAAAAAGTCAGTTGCATTAGGGCTAGAGTTTAGTGTTTCAGTCTATTTAAGCATAAATTTTAATTGTATTTGACAGATGATGATTAAGAAATAAACATATTTTATGTTTGTGAGAGTTTTGATCGCTCTTCTCTTGTGGAGATATTTCACATTCTTGGTGAGACACCGTATTTATCTAGTCGGAGAGACGTAAATCATTTATGTTCTTTTGTTATTGATCGTCAGTCAAGTTCCTAATTTAATTAATGGATAATTGATGCTCAAATTTAGGCCATCATTGGGGGTGGGGTACTAACACATAAAGTTGGAGGCATGAAAGCGGTTTTTAATTTGCATGCATGCACTCACCAATAAAAGGTAAACAAACAAAACATTGATTAAAGCATTAGAGCTATCTTTTGCATACAGGCACTCTATCACCAATAAGCTCTTATGCATATATATATATATATATATATATACTATTTTGCAAGTGCAGATATTGAACTCGTATTGGGCCTTAGAAAACTGTTCTAGCTATCATATATAGCAATCAGATATACCACGTCAGAAAATTCTGACCTTCCAAAAGTGCAGGGTCAGAAAAAAAAAATTAAGAATTAAAACAATTAAAAAATTATTGATTTTTTCTGACCTTGCACTTTTGCAAGGTCAGAAAAAAATTAAGAATTAAAATAATTTAAAAATCATTGATTTTTTCTGACCTTGCAAAAAAGTGCAAGGTCAGAAAAAAAATTAAGAATTAAAATAGTTTAAAAATTATTGATTTAATTAATTAACCTAATTATAATTGTAACCTAATTATATATATAGTTGATGAAACAGCTACCTAGCTACCTATATATATATCAAATAATAAAAAACCGTTCTATATAATTAATTAGGTTCATGTGCATGCATATATATATTTATATATATTATAATGGTCTTGCACATGGGCACATCTCTTAATTAATTAAGATGTACCGATCATATATAACTAGTTATAATTAATGAGCTAGCTAGATTCATATATATATACAACCCGGCACGAATATTGCATATATATATGGGGCAAAGTGTTCTGCTCGATTTTGTTTGGTTTTCATTATTTCATATTAGCATATGCATGGTTTTTGTTTTGTTTTGTTTAACGGATTTGTTAATGGTCATTTGATAATTTCTATAAATTAAAGTTATAACTATAGCTTCATTATTTTTAAAAAAAATAATAATAAGTTAAATTGAGTACAAATTAACTATATATAATTATATATAATAGCTGCCGAAGGTCTTTAATTAGCATTCTCAATTTTCAGAATAAAAGTTTAAGTGACTCAAAAGGAGCGTTTACCCAAAGATTTATTATACATTTACCCATGCATGCATATTCTAGTTAAATGCTCAATTTAATTAGATTCATTGTTGCGTCTCTGTTTAAGTTATTCACATTTGATATTATATTCTTTCCAATTACTCGTAATCATATTGTTAAGTTTTAATTAGTAGTATTATCACACTTTTATCTCTCATTTTCTTTACAAATTAAATGACTAATAAACATCATTCGTCATGACATCGATCATCGAGCTAGGATAATAATACTGTGATATCGAGATATATATATATTTATATAGAGACAATTAAATCGATATCTATAAAGTATTATAAGTTTTTATGAAAGAAAATCATATACAATCTCTTTGTAGTTTTTAACTAGCCTCTAGCTAAAAGATGTTTCTATAATCATTTGAACATTAAAATTCACTAAGAAGCAAATTAAAAAACCTGTAGCAAATTAAGCAACCGAATTAAGCTTATATATATATGAGAATCCTTTGAATAATAAAGAGTAATGATACATATCACACTATTATTAACTAGCTAGTTGATTAATTAGGTTGTTTAATTTTGTTTTAATATAATTAAGTATCATGATTGGTTAACGTTGAT
Source organism: Carpinus fangiana (assembly GCA_006937295.1). NCBI lineage: Eukaryota > Viridiplantae > Streptophyta > Magnoliopsida > Fagales > Betulaceae > Carpinus > Carpinus fangiana. Next base: position 41,309,130 of record CM017321.1, on the reverse strand, counting down.
TTATATATATATCTGCGGAAAGGCCAAGCTAGTCAAAGAGACAAACAAGTAGATCGAATATTGAGTATCTTGTCAACTTAATTATCAACTCAGCCGTGAAAACAACTAGCTATATATATATTGATCAAATATATATTATAGTTAACACGATAATATAAATTATATATATATATACATGATTTCTCCAAAACAATTTCATTATATATTTATGCATTTCTAACGCTCTTAATCAAAGGGAAGACCTAATTAATTTAAGTCATAAAGTAATAGAGAGTTAGGACTGAGAGTTATGATTTTGCTGTAAATGCTTGCGCCATTGAATTTTCGTGTGTATATTTATATATATATATATTCTTAAGGAGTAGCTAGCTTAATTGGTTAAGGATCACACTTAATGAAGTGGAGCTAGATAACTAACTTAAATATTTTTCTCATTGTACGGACATGTAAAAAAAAAAAAAAAAAAGTATAAATATGGTACACATGCGATTATCTTGTTTATGATATGATATATTATTTATGTTTGTGATATGGTACATTATTTTTAGGGGTGTCAATGCGGGTGGTTAATAACCGCTCGTCAACCGCTAACCGTTATAACTGCCAACCGCCTAACCGCTATAACCGCCTAGCGGTTATAGGGTTTACTAATCGTAACGCTAACCGCTTTTTATGTACTATATTATTATAATTATAATTATAATAATATTTATACATATAACATAATCAATTGGTCATTAATGATTAAATCACATTTTTATTTTAGATAATTAAATCACAATTTGAGTATTAATATATTATCACTATAATTTATATGATTATATTACATGATCAATTAATCATAAAATCATTTGATTATATAATAACAGATTATACATACATATTCATAAGTTATAAGCTTTAAGTACACAAGTTCATACTAATACAACAATGAACAATTAAGTATCTAGAGACTTAGTTTCAATGTATGTTATTAACTTATAAGTCTATATATGTTATAAATTATAATTATACATTATACATATATGCAATTATGTATATTGAATAATATAAATGTTAAAGATCAATACTTAATCATATGATTCAATAACAATTCAAATACTTATTAAAGTTAATAATATTATTAATGTGCAATGATAATGTGATTCGTATAATATCAAATTAATTAATTGACATTGGATTAAACAATGTGTTACTTATAACCACAATTGAAGTATTAATGTATTATCATTATAATTTATATGATTATATAATAATAAGTTATACATATATAATATTTATATATAATATGTTTGTAACTTTGTAATAATATATGATATGTTATGTAATAATATATATATATATATATAATATGTTAGCAGCAAGTAACATAAACTACATAAGTAACATAATTATTAATTAGTTTGTAGTTACATATTAACTAGCTTTGTAATTTAGTATATATTAAGTAATTATACATATATGCAATTATGCATATTGAATAATATAAATGTATATGATCAATAGTTAATCATATGATTCAATGACAATTCAAATATTTTATTCAAATTAATCATATTATTAAGGGGTAATTATCTTTTGCCCCCATAAACTACATGACCTTGACACTTTTCCCCCATGAACTACTAACTATGACACTTAACCTCATCAAACTACCAACTTATGACATTTTTTCTCCTTCCGTCAGTCAAAGAGGTTAAATCTAACGGTCAATGGTCATGTGACTTGCATGTGCCATTTTTTATTTTTTTTCCCATTTTTGCCCTCACTTCATATCAATGAACCACAATTGGCCATGTGTAGGGTTTAACAATTTAAAAAAAAAAAAAAAAAAACATAGGACCGCTACTCAGTCATATCAGTCGTCATTCTCCTTAAGCAAATTCCTATTTTTTTCATTCTCTGTCTCGTCCTCTTCCTTCTTCCTTCAAGCCGATTTTTTTTTTTTTTTTGTCAAGCCGAATTGAGGTGTAGTGAAGCAATATCTGGGGTTTGAAAAACAAATAATAATAAAAAAAAAATCATCTCCTCAAGCCTCAAATTGAATTCCGCTTTTGGTTTCTCTTCTCCCTCGTCCTCTACCTTCAAGCCGAATTTTTTCTTTTTTTTTGGGTAGTTTTAAAAAATTTAATGGCATTTTTGTCTATAGGAATGAGAAGATATTTTCAGGATTTAGGAGGGTATAAGTGTCATTTAATTGATCTGAAGTGAGGGTAAAAATGAAAAATGGCACATGCAAGTCACATGACTATTTACCGTTATATTTAACTCCTTTGACTAACGGAAGGGGGGAAAGTGTCATAAGTTGGTAGTTTGATAGGGTCAAGTGTCATAGTTGGTAGCTCATGAGGAAAAAGTGTCAAGACTCTGTAGTTCATGGGGGCAAAAGGTAATTACCCTTATTATTAATGTATAATGATAAAGTGATTCATATAATATTAAAGGGGTTTGCTAGGGGTTCTCCCATAGTGTTCTCCTGGCGTTCTCCCAGTCTTACATAGAACATGATTTAATAAAAAATAAAATTGTAGTATCGTTTTTTTGCCAACTGATTAATTTTTATGAGTTAATAGTTAGGTTTTAATGCTTTAAAACTTGTTTTTGGATTCAAAACTAAAACCTAAGGGTGAAAGGTTAACCCTTTAGGGATGGTATCACCCAAAATGGATTTGATCATCCTAAATTTGGTGCTAATGCCTCAATTTTGGTGCTAATGCCTCACAAATTTGGTGCTAATGCCTCAAATTTGATGCTAATGCCTAAAAAAACCGGTGTGGAGGCCACTACAATTTTATTTTTTCTTAAATCATGTTTTATGTAAGACTGGGAGAACACCAGGAGAACCTATGGGGAGAACCCCTAGCATTTTCCATT
>CM017321.1:41202183-41301036 GCA_006937295.1 Carpinus fangiana | reverse complement strand
TTTCTCCCAGCTTCATCTCCTTCTTGGCAATTGCCTTTTCAAGTTTCTAGATTTAGAAATTAAGATCCCGACACGTCTCTTACTCTGAAATCAGGCAAGGGCCCATGGCTAATTGGCTATGGAGATAAGATTGTAGAAGATGCCGACAACTCTCTTACCCTACCTGTACATGTCAACACGTTTTTCTTCCTTATCCAAACCCAATTTATAAATATACATGTGTCCAATTTAGGAACTAAATTGGAAAAAATTTCTCCCAGTTTCATCCCCTTCTTGGCAATTGCCTTTTCAAGTTTCTAGATTTAGAAATTTGGATCCCGACAAGTCTCCCACCCTAAAATCAGGCAAGGGCCCATGGCTAATTGGCTATAGAGATAAGATTGTAGAAGATGCCGACAACTCTCCTACCCTACCTATATATGTCGACACGTTTTTCTTCCTTATCTAAACCCAATTTATAAATATACATGACCAATTTAGGAACTAAATTGGAAAAAAATTTCTCCTAGTTTCATCCCCTTCTTAGCAATTGCCTTTTCAAGTTTCTAGATTTAGAAATTAGGATCTCGACAAGTCTCCTACCCTGAAATCAGGCAGGGGCCCATGGCTAATTGGCTATGAAGATAAGATTGTAGAAGATGCCGACAACTCTCCTACCCTACCTGTACATGTCGACAAGTTTTTCTTCCTTATCTAAACCCAATTTATAAATATACATGTCCAATGAATATATGTCATTTTTAGGAACTAAATTGGAAAAAATTTCTCCCAGTTTCATCCCCTTCTTGGCAATTGCCTCTTTAAGTTTTTGCCTGGGCTTTCTATATATATATATATATATATATATATCTTTATACTTAAAAAGTGCCAATGCACAAGCAGCACAACACTTTTTGTTTGAGACTGTTTTGACCCTTCTTAAATGTAAGGATGTTGAAGTATTTTGGGACATTTTCGTCTTTTCAACATGGCTGAATAGTGAGTTTTTCTTTCATGGTTCGAAGTCACCATTTTGTCCTTGTTTACAATGGTCAGCTCCAAAATAATTTGGGTCTTTTCGTCATTTTGATGGAATGCATATGACAGTTATCAGGCCATTTGGATTTTTGCTCGACAAGTGCAGAATTTTTGCCCAAAAAGCAGGCCATTTTTGTTTGGTAAGGAAAATACACTTTAGTCCATTTTATTTGTTCTTCATGGTTGACTCAAGCAAGGTCATTTCCGTCTTTCGGTTGTTTTAATTACTATATGGCCCTTCATCTTTATTCATCTTAGTTATATATAGACAAGGTTATTTTTGTCTTTCAGTATTCACAATTATCTTTACAATTTTACCCCTTGTGTTTGTAAAAAGTTCATTTTGTTTGACAGCTTTTTTGGGTATTTCACCCTTCTACTTATAATTAATGTTTTGTCTCTTTCTTCTTTCTTTTCCTTCTTTTCTTCCTCAAGATCCTATCAAGTTATTTCAAACAAATACCAGTGCTAAAACTGTTACGGGACTAATGGAGTGCAAAAGGATGAGGACTCTTGAGTCCTAGGGTGCCTAATTTCTAAAATCGTGGACAAAGTAAAAAGTGGAAGGAGTCATGATAGTGATTGCCTAAGCGAGCTAAAGCCTAAAGATATGGGCTGAAGGAATTAAGATCATCTCCCGTTAATTTGAATTGGAGAATATCTAGTTAATTATATTCGAAAGTCATTTTTGTCTTCTTAAAAAGTAAAAAAACAAAAATACCCTTAAAATATAATTAACTAGATGCTTTCGAGTTCAAATGAACTAAAGAGAATCTAATTCTGGGCAGAAGGAAAAAAGAAAAGACAGACAAAGGCGGTAGAGGTAGTTGAGAATTGTGCCAACCAAAAATCCACATAGCCATTAGATTTATATGCAAAGGCCAGAAAACCGATCCATGAGCCCTGTCCTATTTTACGTACCCACATAGCAAAGATTCCATTCCCAAACCAATGTTGGGCCTTAGAAAACTGTTCTAGCAATTTTGTATAAACCCAAAACTACCATTTGCTTATAACAAGTAATACAAACCATTGCCTCGTCAACAGGGGAATTATTTGTTATTATTCATCAAGGAGTTTGATAAATTTACGTGGGAAAACATAAGTTTAGACACGAAAACAAGAAAGAAAGAAGACTAGTTTAATTCATTTGCGTAGGCGATAAGTAGGAATTGCAAGTAGATGCTCTGCTCTTGGAGTTGTAAGACCCCAACTCATTTGGCTGCATCTTATCAGGAAGCTCCCAATCAAAGCAATGGACAAGTTGTGCCACCACTAGCCGAACTACAGTGAGACCCAATTGCATCCCCAGGCACCCTCTTCTGCCGGAGCCAAATGGTATAAGTTGGAAGTCATGTCCCCGAATATCTATATTACTTCCGACAAACCTTTCCGGGAAGAACTTCTCTGCATCACTCCAAACACTTGGGTCTCGCCCAATTGCCCATACGTTTATCATCACTCTAGACTAGTGCGGTATGTGGAAACCATTGATTGTGCAATCCACCGTGGCCTCGTGAGGTAGCAACAATGGTGCTATTGGATGTAGCCTGAAGGTTTCCTTCAAAACCATGTCCAGGTATTCCAATCTATCCAAGTCTGATTCCTCCACCATCCTCTCCAACCCCACTACATCTTCTAACTCCTTTTGAACTTTCTTCATTACCTGAGGATTCTTCATTAGTTCTGAGAGTGCCCACTCAATTATCGTTGCTGAAGTGCCCATTGATCCTGCAAGCATGTCCTGCAAGAAAATGACTGTCAACAAAATTACTACCGTTGTTGAAGGATGCAAGCCTCTCTTTTTTTTTAAAAAAAAAAGAAGTTTGAATTAGCTTAGCCGACTTGACTCGGCTCGACTGGCTTGGCTTGCCTACTAGGCAAGCTCGAGCTCAGCTCGCACAAGGAATTTTCTTTAGTAAGCCGAGCCAAGCTTAAGTTTTGGAACTTGACACAAGCTCGTAAAATTTCTAAATGAGCCGAACTTGGACAGCCCACCCGAGCTTGGCTTGTTTACAACCCTACTTAGAAGTGTCAACTTGGTCCGGTTTGTCGGTTTTTGGCAAAAACCAGAAACCGGAACTGGGGGTACTCCGGTTCTTTGTTTTGAGCAACCGGATCCGGTTGTACACGGTCCAGTAACCTTTTTTTTAAGAAAATTAATATGTAAAAACCCTAGTTATCTTTTATTATCGGAAAGATATGTAATACAACCACAATTTAAACTCAATTTTTGTCAAACTTCATAACCAAATTTTTTCCTCTCTCTAAGGCTCTCTCCGTGGGCAGTTTTTTTTTTTTTTAAGAAAAAAATATAAGGGAAAAGTGGGGTTTAAGTTTGTGTCTTTATAATATTGCCTATCAAAAAATTAATGCATGCTAAGTAATATTATTAACCTAGTAATTAGGTATATATTATTAATCTAGTTATTAGGTATATATTATTTTGTAAAAAATAAATAATATATAGTAAGAGTTTTTTTTATCATACTCCTAACTATAGTAAAATACATAAATTGAGCCATGTGTTATTTTATTAGAATATTTTTTATATATATTTTCAAAAGTTACAAATTGTAAAAATTATTTCTGAATAAGAATATTTTTTTAAGAATAAATGAACACATGAACCTATAGTAACAAACAATATAATTAAATGAATAATTTTAGAAATTTTGGAAATTTTGATGTGTTGGATTTTTGCCACCTCAAAATTTTTGAGGTAGCAAAATCTCAAAAAATTTTGACGTGGCGCTCCCTCCCACGTCAAAAAAATAAAAATAATATAATTTTTTTTTCGAAAAATTATTTTTATTTTTTGACATGGCATTTTTACCACGTTAGAAAATTTTAACGTGTTAATATTGCCACGTCAAAATTTGACGTGTTAATAAACTATTTTTTTGAGGTGTTGCTTATTGCCACGTCAAAAATTTTTGACGTGGCATTTTTGACCAAGCTTTTAATTAACACCTCAAAAATTATGCATATTTTTTTTAGTGCATATTAATGTTGACAAAGATAAGAACACCTGCAAATCTTGTGCATGCAATTTCCCCAACCCCTAGGTTTGTAGTGCAGCGTTGCGCAAAACTGATCTCATTGTGGTAGCTTGCATGGAGAGAGCCTTAGGAACATTCCAATCCATGCAAACCCTCAAGAAGCTTTCACCTGTGCAAACATGGCCCAGTGCCGGCTAGACCACTAGGCGAGCTAGGCACTCGCCTAGGGCCCCCGGCATATTAAGGCCCCAAAAAAAAATAATAATAATAGGGCCAAAAAGGCCCAAAAAAAAAAAATTTATCATCAAAATTTAAGACCTCTAACCATTAAAAAAAAAAAGTAATTTAAAAGGCTTCAATTTCATAAGGCTCCAATTTAATAAGACAAGAACAATTAAAAAAAAAAATTGAGAAAGCAATAGCCCACAAACAGGCGACAGCCCACACACAAATTCAGAAAAAAATAATAATAAATAAATAAAATCGGACAAATCCCACCCCAAATAGAGCCCCACATGCAACATCCCATACACAAATTCTGAAAAAAAAAAAAAAAAAAAAAAANTCTTTAAAAAATATTTTTATAATTTTTTAAAATCACATTTTTATCCCCTATTTATTTATTTATTTATTTTCGCCATCTACATCTAAATTTTTTTTGGCCAAGGGGGATCTCCAACCCCTCCGCACATACACTCTCGTTCAAGCTCCACCAACCCACAACTGAGCTCCGCTCTTTGTCCGCTGCAACGCCTTGGCCATCTCTGCAACCACCTTAAAAGGAGACGCAGCTCCGACTTCACCAAAGCCCTAGCTCGACTCTAACACTTGTTCCACCCATGCACAAGTTTGCACTAGACCTGACATTGCACTGGCAGTTAGAATGATAGGTCAATATCAAAGCAACCCAAGATTGGAACATTGGAATTTAAAGCTGCAAAGAAAATCATGCGATATTTGCACGGAACCAAGGGCTACAACACTGATTATTTGGAGTTGATTGGGTGTTCATATTCAGATTTTGCTGGATTTGTAGATAGTAGAAAGTATACTTTAGGATATATTTTTCTTCTTGCCGAAGGGCCTACTTCTTGGAGAAGCAGCAAGCAAACTATAGTTGTTACATCTACTATAGAAGTAGAATTTATTGCATGCTATAAAGCCACTACACAAGCATTATTATGGTTGACAAATTTTGTTTATAGTCTCAAAATTGTCAATTCTATAGCGAGACCAATCAATGTCTTCTGCAACAATCATGCTACCATTTTTCTTTTTTCTAAGAATAATAAAAGTGGAAGTAGAAGTAAGCATATTGACATCAAGTACCTTCGTGTGTGAGAGAACATCAAAAGGCATGAAGTGTCTATTGAGCATATAAGTATTGAATTGATAGTTGTGGATCTTATGATTAAAGGTTTATCAGTAAAGCTATTTAAAAGTCAAGTGGAACATATATTGTGAGTCATTAATTCATTGTGTACTTAGTTTCTTTATAATAAAGTTACTGTTATAAAGTTTTGTGCACATTCATTGCTATTATCCATGTGGATGAAATTAAGTTGGATCTCTTTTTTTTTGAGAAAAAGTAGTCAATCTTATTCATAATCTTAAAATCAAGAAGCATAAAACTCCTTACAAATCATCGCAAGAGCAAAAATAAAAAAAAAATGTCACAGTCCCACTTTCTAGTCTCTCCTTAATGGAATACAGACACTAATAAGAGCCGACTTTAAAGGCTACCCAAGTTGTTGCCCCCTTAGGTTCTTCGAGATCAAAAAATGGGACTACCTCTCTATTATTTGCAACAGAAAAATCAGCTAAAGCCTACCCAGCTTGTTGAACCAAGGCTGTTGGGTGAGTAAAGGGTCCACCATGAACGGCTTCATTCCGTCTGAACCACACCCGTCAAGCAATCTCCACAAACAGCTGGAATTCGTCTTCTTCGCACTACCGCATCATCTCCTCCACCACACTTCAAAAGGATGGACCCTTTAGCAAGCTCTTATGGAAACTTCTAATACTTCCATTCCACACGTCTCTTGCGGAGAGACAGCTCCACAAGATGTGGAAACATGTCTCCTCCTCAAGAGTACAAATAGGGCACAAATCATCTGTGGTTGCCTTCCTTCCAAAAAGACTTGCTTTGGTTGGTAGAATCTCATGACATGCCCGCCATAGGAAATTTTTTGCCGCATTGGGTATTTTAAGTCTCCATAATCTACCCCATAAATCCTTCCGATCAGCAGTGGAAGAACTCTCGGCTTGCAATTGTGATAGACGTCTTATAGCCCCATGATATGCACTTTTCATGGTGAAAAGCCCATTAGGTGTATCCCTCCACACGACCACGTCACTACGTTGTGTGTCAACGGGTATTTTGAGGATGGCATCTATCTCCTCAAGGAGGAACAATCTCTCGATCAGCTCTTTATTCCACCTGTGGCAATCTCTATCAATAAGTTCCGCAACTTTAGCGTCTCCATTTAATTCCCTAGGAAACGAGTGGATGGCAAAAGTTGTAGGGATCGGAACCCATTTATCTCCCCATATCCTCGTATTTTCTCCATCACCTATCTTGCAAAAAAGTCCCTCATTAAGAATGTCACAAGCCCCCAAGATGCTTCTCCATGCATAGGATGGTTTATTTCCCAATTTCGCCTCAAGAATTGAACTATTAGCATAATACTTCTCCCTTAAAATCCGAGATACTAAGCTGTTTGGCGATTTTCAAAGCCTCCAACATTGCTTAGCAAGAAGAGCCTTGTTAAAGCAATTGAAATCCCGGAAACCCATACCTCCTTTTGATTTGGGAATGCCCATTTTGTTCCAGCTCATCCAATGTATACCCGAAGCTCCCCACCAGAATTGTTGCATCATTGAATTTATCTTGGAGCATAGAGTTTTTGGAAGCATGAATACACTCATGCAGTATGTCGGTATGGCTTGTATTACTACTCTTAATAAGACTTTCCGACCCGCTTGAGATAATAGCTTCAACTTCCAATCATGCATTCGCTTCCATACTCTATCAATGATACTCTTGAATTCTCTTGTTCGTGACTTCCCCACCAAAGCTGGCAACCCCAAATACTTGTCGTACCTTTGTGAACATAGGATTCTTGCCTCATCTAGAATGCTTTTTTTAATCTCTTGAGAAGTGTTCCAGCTGAAAAAAAAAAAAATTATAGTTTAGACAAGAAAACAAGAAATAACACTATAGTTTTCATTTGCGTAGGCGATAAGTAGGAATTGCAAGTAGATGCTTGTCTCTTGGAGTTGAAGGGCCAAACTCCTCTGTCATGTCCAACTCATTAGGCTACATGTTATCAGGAAGCTCCCAATCAAATGAATGAACAAATTGTGCCACCACTAGCCGAACTATAGTGAGACCCAACTGCATCCTCGGGCACCCTTTTCTGCCGGAGCCAAATGGTATCAGTTGGAAGTCACGTCCCCAGATATCTATATTACTTCCGACAAAACCGTTCCAGGAAGAACTTCTCTGCATCATTCCAAGCACCTGGGTCTCGCCCAATTGCCCATACGTTTATCATCACTCTAGACTTGTGGGGTATGTGGAAACCATTGATCGTGCAGTCCTCAATGGCCTCGTGAGGTAGCAATAATGGTGCTATTGGATGTGGCCTGAAGGTTTCCTTCAAAACCATGTCCAAGTACTCCAAGCTATCCAAGTCCGATTGCTCCACCATCCTCTCCAACCCCACCACATCTTCCAACTCCTTTTGAACTTTCTTCATTACTTGAGGATTCTTCATTAGTTCTGAGAGTGCCCACTCAATCACACCTGCTGAAGTGTCCATTGATCCTGCAAGCATGTCCTGCAAGAAAATGACTGTCAGCAAAATTACTACTCTGTTTGAAACAATACATGCATGCAAGTTGTATGAATAATTACCAAAACGATGGCTTTGATATTGGAGCGTTCAGTCAGGTACTCAGATTCTTGAGATCCCATGAAGCTCAACATGAAATCAACGAAGTCCTGGTCTTGTTTTTCATCCTTCGATTGGACATGCTCATCAATGATCTTCTCAAAAAAGTCATCATAGATCTTACTTATAGCCTTCATCCGTCGTGTCAGCCCCTGCAGGTAAAGGGCTGCAATGTAAGGAATATAATGACCAATATTGGGAGTTGCTAATAGTTGCATGCCTTCGTGAATTGCAGCCTTGAATCCCCTCTCATCAAGATCCTTGTCCATGTACTTCTTCCCAAACACCATATGGCAACTCATATCCGCGCTGAGAGATGAAACCTTGCCACTCAGATCAACAGCAACACAATCGCGGGCAGCCTCTTGAATAAACTTTATCAAAAGGCCGAGTTCTTCTTTTCTCACGGGTTTGAAAGAATTGATTTTATGACTGCTAAGCAATTCAAGGGTGCACATCTTCCGTATGATGCGCCAATAAGAGCCGTATGAAGAAAAAGACAAGCTCTTTTGCTCATAAGTGATGTGCTTTGCGGCCTCAAGGGGTGGTCTACTAGCAAACACCAAGTCATGTGCTTTAAGAAACTGCTCGGCAGCCTGAGGCGACGAGACAACAATGGCAGGCACCAAGCCTAGGCGCAAGTACATGATGGGACCATGTTTTTGGGCTAGGCAATGCAGATCGCGATGAGGTAGTTCCCCCAACATATGAAGGTTCCCGAAGATAGGGAACCCTCTTGGACCCGGAGGTAATTTCTTCTTGTTTCTGCTTTTCCATGCCCATTCTCGCAGGAGATAAGCTAGAATCGCCAGTGCGATTATGGTGCATGTCCAAGCCATGGTGGGCATTACGGCTGATCCAGCTCTCTGGTGTCTAGCGGGGAGGCTGAATATTTATCCATGACATGGAAATTGCAGACAATAGCACATGCCAACTATTGCTAAATTCAATGGAAATGATGTAGGACAGTTCACCCAGGTACCTAATCTGTTAAAGTTGACACATGGATGAAAATAATTTCCTAACATACCCATTTGATTGGGCTTTCATTAGATTAAATCGAATTGAATCCTACAACTGTTACAAAGAGATAATGACATAATAAATGTACTGTTACAAAGAGATAATGACTTCTACATACAAAGAGATATTAAATCCTATAACTGTTACAACGCTAGAGATAATGACAAAATAAATGCACACTTTACAAAGCTAGAGATGATGACAAAATAAATGCAAACGTTACAAAGAGATGATGATAATGACAAAATAAATGCACATGTCAAATTCAATTGACCAAATAGTAATGTCAATACTCCCCCTCAAGTTAGATCGTGTATGGAAATAATGCCCAACTTGCAATTAAGCCATGAAATGCATCTCTACCTAATGGCTTTGTGAAGACATCTGCAAGTTGATGAGATGCGGGTATATATCTTGGAGCAATAAGTTTGGACTGTAGCTTTTCCCCGAACGAAATTAACATCTATTTCTATATGCTTTGTGTGTTTGTGAAAAACTGGATTATTGGCAATGTGCAAGGCAGCTCGGTTGTCACAAAACATTGTGATTGGAGAAGAATTATACCCATATCGTTCAACAAATATTTTAACCATTGAGGCTCACATGTTAAAGTAGCCATGGCTCGATATTTAGCTTCAGCAGAAGATCGAGAAACTGTAGCTTGTTTCTTAGTTTTCCAAGAAATAAGATTGGAACCAAGAAAAATGCAATAGCTTGTAGTGGATCGCCGAGTAATAGGACACCCTGCCCAATTTGAATCACAATAACCTTGCAAATGAATAGTACTCGATGATGATAAAAAAAAATTCCCTTACCAATAGAACCCTTCAAATATCGAACCACACGGTGCACAACATCCATATGAGCTGTTCGAGGAGAATGCATAAACTGACTAAGAATATTGACCAAATAATTAATATCAAGTCTTGTAACAGTAAAGTATATAAGACGTCCCACTAATCAACGATAAGGAGTGGGATCAGGAAGTAAAGTCCCATCATCTTGTGATAAATGCGAGTGTTGCTCCATAGGAAAACCAGAGACACGTTCTCCAATCAAACCAGTATCCTTGAGAATGTCTAAGATGTATTTCTTTTGAGAAAGAAATATGCCCTTTTTCGAACGGGCAACCTCTATGTCAAGAAAATATTTAAGCTTGCCTAGATCTTTGATGAAGAATTTCTTCTCGAGAAATTGCTTGAGCTGGTTAATATATAGCCAAATCATCATTTCCTGTAATGATGATGTCATCTACATAGACCAAGAAAAAAGTAGAAGAATTGCCAGTATGATTAAAAAACAATGAATAATCAGACTTTGATTGAGAAAAACCAGCTTGCATGATGGTAGATGAAAATTTTGCAAACCATTGACGTGATGCTTGCTTCAACCCATAGATTTGTTCTGTTTACAAATATGTGTCTCCCCCTTTCGGCAAAACCCAGATGGAAGTACCATATATACCTCTTCGTTAAGATCACCTTGTAAAAAGGCATTATTAATTTCAAGTTGATGTAGGGACCATTGCTTGATGGATGCAATAGAAAGCAAGGTTCCAACAGTTACCAATTTTGCAATAGGTGCGAAAGTCTCATGGTAATCCAATCCTTCAATCTGAGTAAAACCTTTTGCTACCAAACGGGCTTTATAGCGCTCAATTGTTCCATCTATTCAGTATTTAATCTTGTACACCCATCCTATGGGTTTCTTGTTGGGTGGAAGAGAAATGAGGCTCCAAGTATCATTTTTTTCAAGAGCTTCAATTTCTTTTTCCATAGCTTCCCGCCATAATGGTGATTTCATTGCTTGAGAAAAGGTTCTAGGCTCATCTGTTGAACAAATAGAAGAAAGAAACCCTGTGTGCAAGTGAAAAATTAGAAAAAAGAAATATATTGATGAAGAGGGTAAGGTGTGTACCTTTCAACTTAGAGTCCGATGGAGAAGGTAGTTGTTCATGAGTAGCAATGGAGCATGGATAATCAGCCAAGTAAGAAGGTGGATGCCGAATGCGACTAGGCCAATTAATTTGCGGACTAGTTGGAGGAGTGATAGGATTTTGTTCCACACTAGGTGGTTCTAAATCCAACTGTTCAATTGGAGAAGTGATTGCATCATTTTTAGCAAGAGGAAAATCAGAACCAGGATCATCACTCAAAGGTAAAGGAGTGACATCAGAAGATGAGTTTGTAAATTTAGATAAATCACAAAAATGGAAACATTCCTTCATGAAATATTACATCTTGAGGAGTAAAAGTGATTTTTAGTGGCTATATCAAAAATTTTGTAACCTTTTTGAACATAAGGATAGCCAATAAAAATGTCGGGTTTACCTCGTTGATCAAATTTATGTTTAATGCTATGGTTGTGAGCAAAACATAAACTCCCAAAAACACACAAATGAGAATAATTTGGTTTGAGTGGAATAGAATTTCACGTGGAGACTTTCCAGATAAAAGAGAAGATAGCATTTTATTGATCAAATACATGGTAGTGAGAACGCACTCACCCCAAAATTGTAAAGGCAAGTGCGCTCGAAAACGAATAGCTCGAGCAACCTTAAGAAGATGTCGATGTTTATGTTCAACGGCACCATTTTGTTGCGGAGTCCCGACACAACTTCGTTGATGGATTATGCCACGTTCTGAAAAATATTTTTGCATATCATTGGAAAGAAATTCAGAACCATTATCTTATCTAACTTGTTGTATGCAAGAATTGAATTGAGTTTTAATCATGGAAAAAAAAAGATTGCAAAATGGTTTTAGTCTCAGACTTGACATGCATCAGATAAACCCAAGTACATCGACTAAAATCATCAACAATGGTTAAGAAATAACGAGAACCATTTAAAGATTGTTGGGAAAAACTTCCCCAAATATCACAATGAATTAAAGCGAAAGGTCTATTAGTATTAATAGAACTAGAAGAAAATGGCAAACACCCTTGTTTGGCTTGAGGACAAATTTCACAAGCAGGATTATTTGAACAAGAAATGAAAGGAACATTCTTAGCTAAATTATGCAAAATACGATAAGATAATTGTCCAAGCCGCCAATGCCACAAATCAATGGAAGAGTTTTTAATGATTGTCATTGCCGAAGCTGCATGGAAATAGTATAGCCCCTCATGAACAGTACCCTGTCCAATCGTCCTCTTCATTGACAGGTCCTGAAAAAAACATTGAGTAAAGGTGAGAGTCACTAAGCAATTATTAGTCTTTGCTAGTTGACTAACAAATAAAAGGTTAAATTTGAATGATGGGATGAAGAAAACGTTCTCAAGTTTAATAGTGGGTGAAAGATGAATAGTTCCAATATGTGTAATAGATGCATTCGACCCATCAGGAAGTTGAACAAAAGATGGAGTTGGACAGGCTTTATAAGAGGAAAACAAAGATAATGAGTGACACATGTGGTTAGTAGCTAGCTCCTGTATCAATAATCCACATAGAAGCAGAGTGAGCAATAAGCGCTATACCTGCTAGGGAAACACTAGAACTGATGCTACCTAAAGAGAGCACATCAAGTAATTTGTTGTACTGTTCTTGAGTGATGAATGGTGGTGACACCATGGCACAATCTTCAGTTTTAATGGTCTTAGCAAGAACATCAGTCTTTTTTGGAGGATACCCAACAAGTTTCAAGCAACGGTCTTTAGTGTGACCATCACGACCACAATGATCACAATGGTAGCGTGGCTTATGATGGAGTTGGCCACCTCAATTTGTGGGCTTGGTGATAAAAGCAGCAGCATCTGGAGTTGGGGATAATGAAGAATGTATCTCTTGTTGTTTTTCTTCTTGACGAACAAGTGAATAAATTCTTGTGCTAGGAAAAGGCTCCATGGGAAGTATTTGGCTACGAAGTGCACCATATCGTTCGTGAAGACCTTGTAAAAATTCCATTGCCCTATCTTGTTGCAATTGATCCGCAATAGCTTTCCCATGTCCACATGTGCATGGCTGGATAACTTCAAGAGAATTCAGCTCATTCCATAGTGACTTGAGCTTTGTAAAATATGCAGAAACATGCATGTTCTCTTGTTTAAGAGAAGAAATTGACTGCTTCAATTGATAAATTTGTGGAGCATTGGATTGGGAGAATCACTCCAAAAGATCCAACCAAATCTCCCTGGTAGTCTCAGCATATAAAATACTGTTACGAATCTCACCCGTAACAGAATTAAGAATCCATGAACATACAAGATCATTGCATCTTTCCCATTGAGAGAGATCATTAGATGAGTTGGCTTAATCAAGGTGCCATCCACAAAACCCAATTTGTTTTTGGCACGCAAACCCATAGTTATAGCAAGAATCCATGCGCCATAATTATCCCCGGATAGAAAAGGTGTAACAAGCACCATGGTTGGACTATCTGAGTGATGAACATAATGAGGATCATTAACTGATCCCTGTGAATTGTTGCTCTCAAATGAAAAAATCAATGTAGGTTGTACTTCAGTCATTGCAAAATGAGCAAATGAATAAAAATAATTCAGGAAAAATTGTGTCTAAAAAAAATCGTTGCCTAATGCTTTGATACCATGTTAAAGTTGACATTGATGAAAATAATATCCTCGCATACCCATCTGATTGGGCTTTCATTAGATTAAATAGAATTGAATCCTACAACTGTTACAAAGAGATAATGACATAATAAATGCACAGTTACAAAGAGATGATGACTTCTACGTTACAAAGAGATATTGAATCCTATAACTGTTACAAGAGAAATGCTTGAATGCAAGCAAATCTCCACATTTTCCCCATATATGCTGAGGTGGCAAGCTCACTTGTCAATATTTTATTATTTNTGTTATCTCAACTACCTAACATTATCTCTCTACTATTTTAAATGATCCTTCAATCATTTAAAATAGAGAAAATCAAGGAATCAGTTACAGATACAAAGCCCTATAAAAAGGAACTCAATGCATCAGGAAAAGGGTGATCATTCATCTCTCTCAATACAATACTAAGCTCCGGCTTATACAATGCTAGTTCCAGCTACATTTTGTCCCTATATACGACTGCTAACTTAAGCATCGGAGTCCATACTCCCCCATAGACCCCTTTGACGCTCTTATTATTTTGTAGGAATCCAAAGATCGATGATCAGAGAAGGCCCGAAGAAAGTGAAGATCACACCAATCAGAGGCTGTTGACAGAAAAATGCATCAACATTTTTTTTTTTAAAAAAAAACTTTGAATTTTTTTTGGCCCTTGGGGGTGGCCGATCCACCCCCAAGAGCCAAGGGGTGGCTTCGGCCCCCTATGCTATACTGGGGTAACCAACCACCCTTTCCTTTTTTTTAAAGTTTTTTTTATTAACTTTATTTATTTTTATTTTTATTTAAATTTTTTAAAAAAATAATAATAAAATATTAACAAGTAGGCTTACCACCTCAGCATATATGGAAAAAATGTGGAGATTTGCTTGCATTCTAGCATGTCTCAAAAAGAGAAAGAATCACCCGGATTATATTGACGTTACTATTTAGTCAATTGAATTTGACGTGTGCATTTATTTTGTCATTATCATCATCTCTTTGTAACATGTGCATTTATTTTGTCATTATCTCTAGCTTTGTAACAGGAGACATGCTTTTTCTTTTTTTTTTTTAATCTTTTTATAATGAACAAACATTCGAAAAAAGAGTTGAAAACAACCAGACCATTACAAGCTTGCAGCCAACAGCAAACTTAAAAGACATAACAGAAAGCTAACTCCAAATCTAGCCAAAAAACGCCTCACATGTGAGGGAGTAGGAGAGGAGGGACCTTCCCACTGCAAATACGTATAGAACTAGGGGAGAGAATAAGAAGGGAATGCAGTCCGAGATAACCTTGGCCGCGGCCCTATATGTCACATATTGGGGGCAGAAGTTTGCACTTCTGTTGACCTTTCTAGCCTCCCAAAGAGAGGAGACTTGAAAGTTAGATAAAGTTTCACGAATTACATTTTCAATATGTCAATCTAAGCTAAGAGCAGGGTGCTGTAATGATAAAATAACAAAGGCTGAGTCTCCTTCAATGATGAACCAATCCAACTTCAATGAAGCTGCCATAAGACCAGCTAACTGTGCTGCCAAGGCCTCCCCATAAATTGGACTGCAGGAGGGTCTAACTTGAGTGAGAATCAGGATAATCTCTCCATTGGAGTTTCTACAAACAACTGCCTGAGTTGAGAATCCTTCTCTAATAGCTGCATCAAAATTGATTTTGCAGAAACCTTGAGGAGGCTTAGACCAAATTTCCTTTACTGGCTGAAGCTTTGAGGACCATGTTGAGAAATGCTCATAGGAAACTCGTTTGATTTTTTCTGCTAGCTTTCACCTCAGGAATGACTCCTTTGTGTAAAGCTTGATTTCTGTAAAACCATAACAAGTCACAAAACACAGCAGCATAAATTTGAAATAGATGTGAATCAGCCGTGGGGATACCAAATGAATTAAAATGGGTTAAGATACCTTTAATCCAATCTGCTAAACTAAGAGCTGACCACTTTAAAGAGTCTAGAGGCCACGGTGAAAGTCTCCAAGAGATTCTAGCAAAAAAGCAACTGAAAAAGATGTGAGAAAGGGAATCATCTTCTACATTGCATAAAGGACAAACTAAATCAGCTTTGGGAATGGAAAAGACTGGGTTTAACCTACTCTTGGAAATTTTTCAAAGGAATAATTTCAATCTATCATTCAGATTCAGCTTCCAAAGAAGCTTCCAATTTGTTGCTGCTAATGGGGAAATAGATAGATTGGTTCTCTGGCTACTAATCATCCTATGAGCTGACTTAGTGGTGAACAAACCATTTGTGGAGGGGGTCCAAATAAAATTATTCTGAGAACCAGGTGAGAATTTGGTCTTTAATACCTCTCTGATGGTATACTCATCAAAGAGGTAGTTTAAGAGGGGAAGATTCCATGCTGGAATGGAAAGAACAGGGTCTGAAAAGAAAAGATCAGAGACCAGCAGGTTTGGAAATGGTTGTGTTAGCCAAGGGGAAGGGGAGGGAGTGAAGGAGGAGATACTGGGAATCCAACTGGAGCTCCATATGGGGAGAGAGGAGAAGCTATGAATTCTGTTGCAGGCTCCTTTTGAGATGAAAGGAATGGATTTGAGGATGCCTTTCCATAGCCAAGAAGAAGAAGAAAGGGGAGAGAAAAGAGCTAGAAGATAGATACTTACAGTGCAATTGGGACACCCAAGTCAAGTCAGAATTGTTGAGAAGGTTCCAACCTAGTTTGCAGACCAAAGCCAGGTTCACTTCTCAAATCAGTCTTAGGCCTAAACCTCCCATCTCTTTTGGCTTGCAGAGGGAGTCCCAAGCCTTAAGAGAGAGGTTTCTTGATTTAGAAGCAGAAAACCCCCACCAAAAATTCTTGAATATCCTGTCTAGCTCAGAGCAGAAGCTTTTAGGAAGTAAAAAAGAACTCATAGCATAGGATGGCAAAGCTGCTACTACTAATTTAATCAAAACCAGCCTGCTTGCTTGAGAAAGTGATTTAGCTTTCCATCCTTCAATTATGCCTAATACCTTGTCAATGATACCTTAGAAAGCTCTTTTCTTTGAATTTCCCATCAGAATGGGTAGACCAAGGTAAAGAGAGGTGCACATGTTTGGAAGGATAAGGGATGATGATGCTAGAGATTGCTTCTGATTTGAAGGATATGATGTTTTTGCTGAATTTTAAGGAGGATTTGGAGGAGTTAACCATCTGACCAGACCACCTACAATACTTGTTTAAACAAGATTTTATGCTAGCTGCAACAGAAGTAGTAGCTTTCCCAAAAATGAGTAAGTCATCTGCAAAAAGCAGATGATGAATGGCTGGGCAGTTCCTTGCTATCTGCAGGCCTTGAATGGAGCTATTCCTTTCTTCTTTAAACATGAGCCTTGAGAAGAATTCTGACCCCAATATAAACAGAAAAGGAGATAAAGGATCTCCTTGTCTTAATCCTCTGCCAGGGGAAATAAAGCCATAAGGACTACCATTGAGAAGGATGGAGAAAGTTGGAGTGGAGATACAAGTTCTGATCCAAGAGATCCATATAGGACTGAACCCTAACTTTTCCAGAACAGCCAACAGGAAATTCCACTTATCAAAAGCCTTTTCTATATCCAATTTCAAGAACGTATAGCCTCCCTTGCCCCTCTTGGCTTTGAAGGAGTTCAGTAGCTCATGAGCTAAGATGGTATTGTCTTGAATGTTTCTCTTAGGGACAAAATCTGACTGCATAGGGGATATTATCTTAGGCAGAAGGACCTTCAATCTGTTTGCCAAGATCTTGGAAATAATCTTGTAAGCAATGTTGCAAAGGCTAATAGGCCTAAATTGGTGAGCAGTATGGGAGCCATTTATCTTTGGAACTAAGGCTAAGAATGAGTGATTTTGGCCTTCCTGCAATCTGTTGTGAATAAAAAAAATGCTCAATATAGATCAAAACATCCTTCTTTACCAGATTCCAATATTTCTTGTAGAATAGAGCTGTAAACCCATCAGGACCTGGAGCCTTAGTTGAACCCAGACTGGTCAAAGCTTCAAAATTTTCTTTTTCAGCAGGAGGGGTGCTTAAAGTGGTGTTCTCTTCATTTGTGATGACAGGAGAAAATAGGTCCAGCAGTTCCTGCTCTAAGAAAGGGTTTGAGGATGTGAAAAGATTGGAGAAGTGGGAAATGAAGTGACCACCTATATCTCCTCTTGAGGACACCTAAGCACCATAATCTAACTTCAAAAAATTCACTGCATTAGCCCTTCTCCAGATCAAAGTAGAAGTATGGAAATATTTTGTGTTAAGGTCCTTACATGTCAACCAGGTTTCCCTGGATTTAGATCTCCACAGGGACTCTTCTTTCACCAAAAGATTGTCTAGGTCTAGCTTTAGACTGACTTCAATCTCAAAAGAGTTTGAGGTGGAGGAAACTTGTTGGACATAATTAATATGGTTCAAAGTTTCCTTGATCTTCTGATGAATGTTACCAAAATGCAGGGAGTTCCACTTCAGAAGAGCTGACTTTGTGTTATTCAGCTTCTTTGGCAGGCTTACATCAGGGATAAAGGAAATGAATTTCTGCCAAGCTATCTCAATGACCTGGCCACAAGAGGGGTTAAAGGACCAGAACTCTTCAAATCTAAAAGGTCTTGGAAGGAAGCAAAAAAGAGGTGTTTGTGTTGAGAGCTATGGGATTGTGGTCGGAGTTGTGAGCAGGAAGATGAACTAAGGAGAATACAGGGTGAAGGTGAACCCAAGAAAGGGAGGCCAGCCCTCTATCCAACCTTTCCTTGATGTTTTCCAGACCTTTTCTGTTGTTGTTCCAAGTAAACGGATTCCCAGCATACCCAACATCAATCATTCCAAAATGATCAATAAATTTCCCGAATTCATAGTTTGAGAAGCTAGCAAAAGGCCTTCCACCTTTTTTCTCAGATTGATCCAAAATAGCATTGAAATCACCAATGCAAAGCCAAGAGGCTTCAAAACCTTCACCAATAGCAGAGAAAGTTTCCTAAAAAATTGATCTGTCACTTCTTTTAGAGGGTCCATAAACATAGGAAATGATCCACGGGGATTGAGGAGGATCTGAGTAGCACCAAGCTAAGATGCTGTGCTTGTTTGAGGCAAAACACTCAAGGTCTACTCTTGGTCGCCATGTAAGGACTAATCCTCCACTTGAACCAGAAGCAGGCACTTGTGACATGAAAAAAAAGTTAAGTCTATTCAAAGCAGCAGAGACTTGGGGGGGATTTTGGTTTCAGAAAGGAATATGATGTCTGGAGATTAATTCCGGATCAATCTCTTCAGGTTTAGAACCACAGCAGGCCTAGCAAGCCCCTTGCAGTTCCAAGATAGTATTTTCATGGCTGTTAAGGAGGCTTTTCTGTAACGCCCCCAAAATTAGCCTTGGCTAATCCGGTGGAGTCACTGGCAATCTACCCAGTTGAGCCAACTTGTGATCCAATGGGTAATCACCCCTATAAAAACTGTCAAAGTAAATGGAAGGAAGGTGAATAAATCTGAGAGTACTACAATTCATCAAGTAAGAACATGGAGCTACTAAACAATAAAGACAAACCTGTAACTACAGATAAAGCATAACCAGTCAGGCAATGGCAAATCTAGCCACTTTCATAGCGGTGAATTAGATTACCTAAAGAATAATAATCGCGTAAGTCTAACGACTTAGTAAGTAAACCCCACACTTAGGTATGACATGAGCCCAATTAATAAAAGTAAACGTGCAATTCGAGTAATAGCCAAAAGAGGGCATTATCTCCTCTAATACACCATTCCATAGGTTTTAGGGTTTTTAAAGCTCTATAGTGTAGAACCAGCAATAATTGCCTAATTGTTTTAATGCAAAAAAGAATAATGCTTTATAGGTCATAACTTCCATACATGGTCTACCCGAGATATTACCCCTTCTCAGCAGGGTTGATGCTGTCCCGAATGACCTATAATACAATGTCAATGCCCCAGCCATTGTACAACATATCATATACAACATTAGTGGCATGATCGGGTCCAACCTCGAGTGGCCCACACCAACTAATGACATCCGTCCTGTAGTGACCGAATCATTGGGAATGGTTGCATCAAGGTCATGAAACCAATGGATCCACAGCCGTCACATGACGCACACATTTGACCATAATATGCAGTTTATATAGTAAACCCATGGCCGTTCATGCCGCATGTACCAGCGTACCATGTCTTACAATGCATATTAGTAGTTCATTGAATAATGCAATTACCAAGTGATTACGAAAAATAGGCATGCTCATATCATACACGTGGTCAGTCAACTGACATATCCCACGGTTTACGTAAAAAGGGTGTAAGTTTACTTACCTCGCACATTTGAGCGAATCCTCCAACCAAGCTATTTCCTGTTATAACGGATATAGGACACCGTTATTCTAAGCCTTATGAAACCTAGAGTTATGGCTAAGCTAAAGTGTACACGTGTGAAACTTAAAAATAGGTGCTCTGCCTACTGACAGTACGTCTACCCTCGATGGCGTACGTCCGTTCAGTGTGTTAAGCATACTGTTTCAAGATTCGGATAGTGCACATTTCCAGTAGAAATCACAGACTTCTAGACCTCTTCTAAGCTAGTAAAACAGGACATGCAAACCAAGAAATTGCAGAACCATGATCTTTTGAGAAAACTCTTTGAAAACATCGTTATCTTTAAAAGAACGCTTAATGAACACTTGGAGTTCTCATTAAAATAGAAACATAAGATAACAAGGTGATAATTACAAAGGGAATAGAGCTTACCCCGAAGCTAAGCACGGACATGGTCTCCTCTCCTCGGAAACTCTTCGTTAAAGCTCTCTCCCACGGATTTCTTACTCAAAATACTAAGGAAAGGTTCTAGCAGCCTAGGGGCATACCAGAGGAAGAAGAAGGTGTGAGAAACTAAGAGAAGGGGCGGGCTATTTATAGGGAAAGTTCGCCACCAACTCCCTGATAGAGCAGCGGATTGATGTACAAATTTAATTGTACTCGCCAATTGCACGAGTCGATCGTAATAGAGTGGATGTGCAAGTGCGAGTGTCGAACCCACAGAGAATCGGTTTTGCTAAAAATCAACTTTAAAATGCCTAAACTAATCCTATCTTAACCTAGTCCCAAAAGCAAATAGGTAACGTGCATAAAGTAAACTAAACTAAAAATGCATTAAAGTAAAGAAATAAAAATAACTAAAGTCTAAATTCCACCTCACCATATTTAAATACATAGTTAATTAAACATCCGTCTATCGATTAAAAGCGATGCATGTTCTAGTGTCACTCTAGTTCAAGCATGCTTAAGCCCTATGCAAGTCCTATCGTGCCTATTGAAATAATCAAACCGTTTGTCCATTTGACAAAAGACAAAACATGAACGGTTTAGGTCCAAAGGATCCAATGTGAAAGTGATTTAACACTAACTACAATGGATAAATGGACGTAACCCGAACGATGAAATGTATCCATCGGACGAAACGCAAAGACTAAACAACTACGGCACAATCGATGCAACTTTGTCACGAAATTGAATCGAAACGAACTAACATGGCAAGTAATAAACGGATTAAACGTAAAACTAACTATGAAAGCATTTAAGTAAATCTAAAGTGAAGGGAATAAGAGACTAAATAAAAGNTAGGGAGGCTCTTCTGTAACGCCCCCAAAATTAGCCTTGGCTAATCCGGTGGAGTCACTGGCAATCTACCCAGTTGAGCCAACTTGTGATCCAATGGGTAATCACCCTTATAAAAACTGTCAGAGTAAATGCAAGGAAGGTGAATAAATCTGAGAGTACTACAATTCATCAAGTAAGAACATGAAGCTACTAAACAATAAAGACAAACCTGTAACTACAGATAAAGCATAGCCAGTCAGGTAATGGCAAATCTAGCCACTTTCATAGCGGTGAATTAGATTACCTAAAGAATAATAATCGCGTATGTCTAACGACTTAGTAAGTAAACCCCACACTTAGGTATGACATGAGCCCAATTAATAAAAGTAAACGTGCAATTCGAGTAATAGCCAAAAGAAGGCATTATCTCCGCTAATACACCATTCCATAGGTTTTAGGGTTTTTAAAGCTCTATGGTGTAGAACCGGCGATAATTGCCTAATTGTTTTGATGCAAAAAAGAATAATGCTTTATAGGTCATAACTTCCATACATGGTCTACCCGAAATATTACCCATTCTCAGCAGGGTTGATGCTGTCCCGAATGACCTATAATACAATGCCAGTGCCCCAGCCATTGTACAACATATCGTATGTAACATTAGTGACATGATCGGGTCCGACCTCAAGTGGCCCACACCAACTAATGACGTCCGTCCTGTAGTGACCGAATCATTGGGAATGATTGCATCAAGGTCACGAAACCAATGGATCCACAGCCGTCACATGACGCACACATTTGACCATAATATGCAGTTTATATAGTAAACCCATGGCCATTCATACCGCACGTACCAGCGTACCATGTCTTACAATGCATATTAGTAGTTCATTGAATAATGCAATTACCAAGTGATTACGAAAAATAGGCATGCTCATATCATACACGTGGTCAGTCAACTGACATATCCCACGGTTTACTTAAAAAGGGTGTAAGTTTACTTACTTCGCACATTTGAGCGAATCCTCTGACCAAGCTATTTCCTGTTATAACGGATATAGGACACCGTTATTCTAAGCCTTATGAAACCTAGAGTTATGGTTAAGCTAAAGTATACACGTGTGAAACTTAAAAGCAGGTGCTCTGCCTACTGACCGTACGTCCGCCCTCGATGTCGTACGTCCGTTCAGTGTGTTAAGCATACTGTTTCAAGATTTGGACAGTGCACATTTCCAGTAGAAATCACAGACTTCTAGACCTCTTCTAAGCTAGTAAAACAAGACATGCAAACCAAGAAATTGCAGAACCATGATCTTTTGAGAAAACTCTTTGAAAACATCGTTATCTTTAAAAGAACGCTTAATGAACACTTGGAGTTCTCATTAAAACAGAAACATAAGATAACAATGTGATAATTACAAAGGGAATAGAGCTTAACCCGAAGCTAAGCACGGACATGGTCTCCTCTCTTCGGAAACTCTTCGTTGAAGCTCTCTCCCATGGATTTCTTACTCAAAATACTAAGGAAAGGTTCTAGCAGCCTAGGGGCATACCAGAGGAAGAAGAAGGGGTGAGAAACTAAGAGAAGGGGGGCTATTTATAGGGAAAGTTTGCCACCAACTCCCTGATAGAGCATCAGACGTCCGGCAACCCTAGCGTACGTCTGGTGGTCTTTGTACATCAGTCCAGAGGGTGTCTTGTACGTCCAGGTATTATCCAAAGGGTACTCCAAAAAGTAGCGTACGTCCGGTGGTCCCACGTATGTCTTGTGTACTATTTGTAGAGCATACGTCCGGTGGTCCCTCACCGTACGTCCGTACTACAGACAAAGGTGTACGTCCGCCCCCTGTGGGTCAGTGTTTGGCTTCTATTTCTAAAGGTTCCAAACGTGATTAGGTTAAAGCTAAAGCCTTTAGGTCTCGTTAAATTCCTTATTTGAAAACCTCTATCGATTACTCCTAAAGGAAGGGTTTTGGGTTAATAAAAATGTTGGCTTTTATCGGGGTATTACATTTTCAAAGCCCACCTTTCTTCCAGATGTTGCTTCAGTCTCTATAACAGCTGAAACCAATTTGTTTTTCCCTTTTCTTGTAGCTTTAAACATAGCTCTAGCTGGATTTTTCTCAAAGAGACCAGGGTTGAACACAGGGGTGTTAGCAAGAGCTATGTTAGGAGGCTCTATCAACTCAACTGAAACACCAGGGCCTTTTTTAGAAGGTGAAGTCACTTCTGAGGTGTTAGGTCTTTTCTTCATCTCCAGGAACTTTGGTTGGTAGGATGAGGGGTGAGGAGGTGTGATTTTTGTGGTTTCATTTGCAGTGGAGTAAGCAGGCTTGTCCAGAAAGGTTGTAAGGGTTTTTTTGGGGGATGTTTATTGGATGAGTGGTTTGTTTTGGCGGGTGCAAGAGGTCTGTTTTGGTAGTTTGTGGCCGTTGAGTTTAAAGTATCAGTATCTGTTGACTTGTGAAGTTCACTAAAAGTGGGCCCCAACTCTAC
This sequence comes from Carpinus fangiana, assembly GCA_006937295.1. Classification (NCBI taxonomy): domain Eukaryota; kingdom Viridiplantae; phylum Streptophyta; class Magnoliopsida; order Fagales; family Betulaceae; genus Carpinus; species Carpinus fangiana. The sequence goes on along the minus strand of CM017321.1, from coordinate 41,277,412 downwards.
AGCAACCATCTGGTTGGGATTCGAATAGGTGCTAGGGGTAATTATGTTAGTTGGGTTTTGTTGGTTTGCTGTAAACAATTGAACAGGTTTATGAAAAAGGGACAAATCTTTAAGATTGCTTTCTATAGAATTTTCCATATTGACTGCAGTGGGAAAGGTAGGGCAGTGTGGGAGTGGACTGAGAGCAGGCTTTAGGTTGTGGGTCTAGAGAGCGGAGTTCTGAAGTGGCAGGGGATTTTGGGTAACTTGTGGAGGGGTTTTGGGAACTTGTGAGGGTTTTTTGCAGGTTTGCATGGGGTTGTGAGCTTGAATCACATGGTGAGCTGAGAAGGTTTTCTGGTGAAGGAGAAGGTGTTTTGAATTTTTCTTGATGCTTTCCAATAGAAAATGTTTCAGGCATACTTGAGAAGGCATTCAATTTGAGAGAGATAAGATACCTGGAAGGATTTCTTTCTTCTGGTTTGGCAAGACAAAAAGATTGCATGTGGCCAATCCTACCACAATCTGTGCAGTAAATATCAAGTCTTTCATACTTCAAGCTAATCCAATCTGAGGCTCCATCACTCCTAGTAAAGCAGAAACCGGGATTCAAGGGCTTGCTTACATCAATGGAGACCAGCAACCTTAGATAACTTAGGAATGTTGCTGCTGCACCACTGTTGTCATCCACCTTTTCCAGCCGTCCTAGCCCTTTCCCAATAGCAATTGAGTTTTTGATAGTCATGTTCTGAAGAGGAAGTCCGTGGACTTGAATCCAGAAAGATACTACCTGAAGAGAGAGATCTCTTAGTGTTGCAAAGAGGTGTCAGGTTTGGATGGCCAGCAGAAAACCATTAAAATTCCAAACCTTTTTGAGAATTCTAATGATATGGTCTTTCTCTGTAAACTTGAACAGAAAAACATTTGGTCCTAGGACAGCAAATGAGAAGGGGTTTGCAAAGAACCAGGCTTTGGATAGTGCAACATTGACAGTTTGATTGTTTTGGGTTTTTTGAGAGATGAGCTGTCCTACAAGGGGGAGCAGCTTTGAGGAAACTTGTTCTAGGGGTAAGGTTTCTAGCTGTGACGAAGGGTCCTCCCATGAAAGTGCTGCTGTTTGGGCTATGAGAGATTCTATGTCTAGGGATGAATTATCCACTACTGGAGGGGGGTTTGACAGACTAAAAAGAAGACTTTAAACAGGATTTATGGACAAGTTAGATAAAAGTGAGCAAACAAGGGATCACAGTAGAGGGAAGGAGGAGTGTCACTGAAATTCTACAGCAAACACAAGATGTTATATGCAGGTTCCAGAGGGAAAGCAGGAGAAGTAGTGAAGATAAATTTCAAAGAAAGTTTTCTAAGGGGGAGTTCTTTCTAGGAGAGAGAACTAAGCTACTACCACATAAATGGATTTAGTTAACATGAGACATGCTAGAATGCAAGCAAATCTCCACATTTTGCAATCAATACATAACTAGGAACTTCTCTAAAATTTTCTCTACAGAGACTATTCTGCAACATGCAGGTTGTGTTTATTTTTTTTTTTATCAAGAGACGAAGAAGCTCTTGATCTTTTGTTACCAAGTCTTCCGCTACGTTAAGTTGCAGACAATAGTACATGCCAACTATTGCTAAATTCAATGTCTTTAGGAGGCTACTAAATGGATTGGCAAAAGTCAATAGACGGCTTAGAGCATTCCTAGCTTCCTTTTCATTTTCCTATCTACATACACTCCACAATAGTTTCTCTTTATCATTCCCTATACTAATTAAATATCATTTCTTTACTCTTCTTTATTTTTTTTAGGGGTGGGTATCGGTCATATCGGTCCGGTTAATAGGATTACCGATTAACCGACCGATAACCTATCGGTTAACCGACCGGTAAGCCGTTATACCGAAAATTATCGGTCATATCGGTAACCGGTTAAACCGGTCGGTTAAACCAGTTTTCGTGGGCTTTTTCGCTTTTGGGCTTTTTTTATGTTTAAGCTGGAACCAATTTTTATTTGGGCTTTTTTTTCATTTCCATATTTTTATTTGGGCTGTAACCGCTTAGGCTGTCATTACATAGGCCCATTTGGTTCATGGCAGCAATTTTTTTTTTTTCCTTTCCTTCGATTTCTCGGCAACCAAACGGCGTAGCTTGGGACACAACCTCTTGAATTCGAAATGAAAAGCATAATTAGAGAGGTAAACAGCAGATGCAGCTGAAATCAGAGAGCCAAAGCTTGAAATAGTTCGAAATCTTCACTCAAAAGCAGCTTGCATTTAAAAAAGAGAAGAAAAACTTTACCTCTTCTAACTGATTCGCAACCATTGTGTAGATAAAAAGCAGCAGAGACACTATGTAGCCAAGGATGCGATCATTTCAGAGCCTTAAATCGAGTGATGGAGCGAGAGAAAGAGAGGAGAGAGAGACAGAGACAGAGAGATGCGGCCTGCAGGTGAACGTTATGTGGAAAGAATCTAAGAACGTAACACAGAAGCTCTCAGAGGAATGGGACTTGGGAGGCGATGGGCTGCTGCGGGTACGGGTTGCAAACTTGGGAGGATTTTTAGTTTTAGGGTTAGGGTTAGGAGAAAGAGAGAATTATATAGTAAAACCAAAACGACGTCGTTTTGGTTCCAACAGAATTATTAAGTTATATATAAAAATTAAAAATTAAAAATTAAAAATACTTATCGATCATATCGGTTAACCGATAATAAAATTTTAACCGACCAATAAGATTACCAGTATAAATTTTTTAACCGATAACTAACGGTAACGGTTATATCGGTTCGGTTAATATTGGTAATCGGTCGGTTAATCGGTAACGGTTAATTTGCCCACCCCTAATTTTTTTAGTTCTTTATTTCTTTACTTTTTTTAATTATTCAAGAGAGAAAATGAGTTTTTATTTATTTANAAGCAGCTTGCATTTAAAAAAGAGAAGAAAAACTTTACCTCTTCTAACTGATTCGCAGCCATTGTGTAGAAAAAAAGCAACAGAGACACTATGTAGCCAAGGATGCGATCATTTCAGAGCCTTAAATCGAGTGATGGAGCGAGAGAAAGAGAGGAGAGAGAGACAGAGACAGAGAGATGCAGCCTGCAGGTGAACGTTACGTGGAAAGAATCTGAGAACGTAACACAGAAGCTATCAAAGGAATGGGACTTGGGAGGCGATGGGCTGCTGCTGATGCGGGTTGCAAACTTGGGAGGATGTTTAGTTTTAGGGTTAGGGTTAGGAGAAAGAGAGAATTATATAGTAAAACCAAAACGACGTCGTTTTGGTTCCAATAGAATTATTAAGTTATATATAAAAATTAAAAATTAAAAATACTTATCGGTCATATCGGTTAACCGATAATAAAATTTTAACCGACTGATAAGATTACCAGTATAAATTTTTTAACCGATTACCGACCGATAACTAACGGTAACGGTTATATCGGTTCGGTTAATATTGGTAATCGGTCGGTTAATCGGTAACGGTTAATTTGCCCACTCCTAATTTTTTTAGTTCTTTATTTCTTTACTTTTTTTAATTATTCAAGAGAGAAAATGAGTTTTTATTTATTTATTTATTTTAATAAGCACAAGGATTGCTACAGTGCAACCCTATACATTAGGTTGTATTGTAGCGATCCTAATGTCTAAGAGAGATATAGGGAGTTTGCTATGGGTGACTTTTTGTGATTTTTTTTGACATTTTTCCTAAACTTAGGGAATGAACTACATATAGGAGTCTGTTGTGAATGCTCCAAATTGGAGCTTTTATCACACCAAGTGTCAAAGTGGACCGGGTTTATTCACATTTTTTCAATAATTTAAGGGATCCATGTACTGACAAAATGGGATATTGAAACAACTAAAGCCAACACTAGCCCAAGAACATATTTCTAAAGTCCATTCAAGGCTTTAGAGTATCCAAATTCATATGGAGATACTGCGGTCCTTAAATTCTAAAGTAAAATGTAATCATGTAGCTTCAAAGCTTTACTGGAAAGATCCTATCAAGTTATTTTAAACAAATACCAGTGCTAAAACTGTTACGGGACTAATGGAGTGCAAAGGGATGATGACTATTCGAGTCTTAGGGTGCCTAATTTCTAAAATACTGGACAAAGCAAAAAGTGGAAAGAGTCATGAAGAGGATAGCCTAAGCGAGCTAAAGCCTAAAGATATGGGCAGAAGGAATTAAGATCTCTTCCCATTCATTTGAATTGAATAAATATTTAATTAATTATATTCGAAGTATATTTTTGTCTCTTTAAAAAATAAAAAGACAAAAATATTTTTCACATATAATTAACCAGATGCTTTGGAGTTCAAATCAACTAAAAAGAATCTAGTTCTAGGCAGAAGGCAAAAAGAAAAAACGGACAAAGGCGGTAGAGGTACTTGTTGAGAATTGTGCCCACCAAAAATCCACATAGCCCATTAGATTTATATGCAAAGGCCAGAAAACCGATCCATGAGCCCTGTCCTATTTTACGTACCCACATAGCAGAGATTCCATCCCCAAACCAATATTGGGCCTTAGAAAACTGTTCTAGCAATTTTGCATAAACCTAAAACTACCACTTGCTTATAACAAGTAATACAAACCATTGCCTTGTCAACGGGAGAATTATTTGCTATTATTCATGAAGGAGTTTGATAAATTTACATGGGAAAACAAGAAAGAAAAAAGACTAGTTTAATTCATTTGTGTAGGCGATAAGTAGGAATTGCAAGTAGATGCTTTGCTCTTGGAGTAGTAAGACCGAACTCTTTTGTCATGTCCAACTCATTTGGCTGCATCTTATCAGGAAGCTCCCAATCAAAGCAATGGACGAGTTGTGCCACTAGTAGCCGAACTATAGTGAGACCCAGGGCACCCTCTTCTGCCGGAGCCAAATGGGATAAGTTGGAAGTCCCGTCCCCAGACATCTATATTACTTCCGACAAACCTTTCCGGGAAGAACTTCTCTGCATCATTCCAAGCACTTGGGTCTCGCCCAATCGCCCATACGTTTATCATAACTCTAGACTTGTGGGGTATGTGGAAACCATTGATTGTGCAATCCTCCATGGCCTCATGAGGTAGCATCAATGGTGCTATTGGATGTAGCCTGAAGGTTTCCTTCAAAACCATGTCCAAGTACTCCAAGCTATCCAAGTCCGATTCTTCCACCATCCTCTCCAACCCCACCACATCTTCCAACTCCTTTTGAACTTTCTTCATTGCTTGAGGATGCTTCATTAGTTCTGAGAGTGCCCACTCAATCACCGTTGCTGAAGTGTCCATTGATCCTGCAAGCATGTCCTGCAAGAAAATGACTGTCAGCAAAATTACTACTCTGTTTTTGATATAATACATGCATGCAAGTTGTATGAACAATTACCAGAATTATAGCTTTGATATTGGAGCGTTCAATACGGTACTCAGATTCTTGAGATCCCATGAAGCTCAACATGACATCAACGAAGTCCTTGGTCTTATTTTTGTCCTGGGATTGGACATGTTCATCGATGATCTTCTCAAAAAAGTCATCGAAAACCTTACTAACAGCCTTCATCCGCCGTGTAAGCCCCTGAAGATCAAGGGGCGCAATGTAAGGAATATAATCACCAAGGTTAAAAGTTCCTCCCAGGTGCATGCCTTCTTGGATTACAGCCTTGAATCCCCTCTCATCAAGATCCTTGTCCATGTACTTCTTCCCAAACACCATACGGCAACTCATATCCCCGCGCTGAGAGATGAAACCTTGGCACTCAGATCAACAGCAACACAATCGCCGGCAGCCTCTTGAACAAACTTTATCAAAAGGCCAAGCTCTTCTTTTCTCATGGATTTGAAAGAATTGATCTTATGATTGCTAAGCAATTCAAGAGTGCACATCTTACGTATGTTGCGCCAATAAGAGCCATATGGAGCAAAGGACAAGTTCCTTTGCTCGTAAGAGACGTGCTTTGCCGCCTCAAGAGTCGGTCTACTAGCAAACACCAGATCATGTGCTTTAAGGAACTGCTCAGCAGCCTGAGGCGATGAGACAACAATGGCAGGCACCAAGCCTAGGCGCAAGTACATGACGGGGCCATGTTTTTGGGCAAGTTGATGCAGATCGCGATGAGGTAATTCCCCCAACATATGAAGGTTTCCAAAGAAAGGGAACCCTCTTGGACCAGGAGGTAATTTCTTCTTCTTGTTGCTGATTTTCCATACCCATTGTCGCAGCAGATAAGCAAGCATCACCAGTGCGGCTATGGTCCATGTCCAAGCCATGGCTGAGCTCATCGATCAGTGGGTGTCTAAACTCTAATATTGTAGTGCAAGTGCAAGTAGAGAGAGTATTTATGAATTATCCAGAATTTGTAGGCGAAGGAAAAGAACAAAACATCTTTTGTCAAATCCGATGTCATGGAATTAAGGGTGATAAATGGATTAATGGGAAAACTCCAAAAAGGCGGCTAAGAGCATATCCACCTAGCTAGCTTAACATTTTAGATAGTATGAACGTAAATCTTAGCTAACTATTTTAGCAGAAAAGTTAGTAAGATGTTATACGGCTTCACTCGATGAATATAAAAATGTTAAAACGATTTTAAAAAAATTATGGGAAAACTGTAAAAATCCCTTCAACTAATCGTCATTTTTAAAAAACTAAAGTGGTTAGTGTGTCAAAAATACCTCTTAGTTTTATAATATTTCTATAATATTCTTATTCTTTAAAAAATTGAAATAAAAACATTAATTTATTTAAAAATAATAATAATAATAATTCTCCAAATTCTGTTAGTTGGACCAATGGTTCAACCTAGGAAATTTTCTCTATCTTATTCTTATGTTGGTGAACAGAGCCTAACACAGCTGGGCTTGATTATTACGCGTGACTTCGTGGGCTTGGAGCGGTTACTTCAGCCCCTCCAAGCAGGGCCGGCCTAATGTCTTTTGGGGCCTTAGGCGAAATTTTGAAGTCGGGCCTTTTTTTAAAAAAATATTTAATTATTAATTAAATAGTATTTATTTTAACATTATTATTATTTTCGTTCATGTTAGTAATATGTTCATTGTTGTTTTTAAATTTAGCACTAAGATTTTTTTAGTCATTAATTCTTTCATTAGCTAGTTGCATTCTATTATGGTCATAAATATTTGTAACAATAGAGTTAGATACATCAATACTATTTTCATTATCTTAATATTCTTTTGATGAATTTCTTATTCATTTATTACTTGTTCACCTAAATTATCCTCAATGTTTTGTTTATTGCTAATAACAAATTTATTTAAAACTTCTCTTTGAGATTCAATCAGGTTTTATTGTTCTATTTTTTGTAATTTATTTTATTATAATCAGAATATTTTTTTAAAAAATCGTGCTTGTTTAATTTGTTAATATTTTTAATTAAACATGTCTACTAAAAAACTTGATTTGGGTCCCCAAGAGGTAGCTCAATCTGCTGGGACCACCCCTAATGAAAATGGGGGTTACTAGTTTGTATCCCCCTCCCCCCTCTTGTTTGGACATGTAAAAAAAAAAAAAACTAATTTAGCAAATGAATTATGAGCTGAAAAAACAAAACCAACCAACCAATTGAGCTGAAAAAACAAAACCAACTAAAAAAATTGCCAAACACTCACTCAAAACCAACCAGAAAAATCATAAGCACAGAAACAAACATTACAAAAAGAAATCTTCTTTTTTTTTTTATGAATCCTTACCTCTTTGATACACCTGATTCAAAATATTAACAAATTAAATAAACACAATTTATCAAAAAAAATATTTTGACTATAATAAAATAAATTATAAAAATGGAATAATAGAACATGATTTGTTAAAGGAACAATGGAACAAATTGAACAATAAAACCTGGGCGAGAGAAATATTTGAGCACGAAGAATGGAAGATGAAGATTGAAGGTTTTGGAGAAAATATCTCATTATGCCGTTCTGTATGATGTAATGAATTTCATCCAGGCCCTAATATGTAAAGCATACTGTATAACAAGTCAACAATCATTATTAATTATTTCTACTCTCTAGAGTCTGGAGTTTTGCTTGTGTCCGTTGTGCGGCAACTTGTGCCTATGCCCGAAATGAATAATGTTTTATTCTCATTGTGCTTAAAAACTTGGAGTATTGTGCTTGTGGCCTTGTGCAGTGTGCTCTACAGCTAAGAAAGGAATGTGCCTTTGCAGGATTTGTGGGTTTATTATAAATTTTTTTGTTTTGAATTGCTATTATTTTATCATGGGTCTTATAAAATTTGGGTCTTATTACATTTGGGCCCTTTTAAATTACTTATTCATTATGATTAGAGGCCTTAAATTTTGATGAATTTTTTTTAGGCCNACTAGCAAACACCACGTCATGTGCTTTAAGAAACTGCTCAGCAGCCTGAGGCGACGAGACAACAATGGCAGGCACCAAGCCTAGGCGCAAGTACATGATGGGGCCATATTTTTGGGCTAGGCCATGCAGATCGCGATGAGGTAATTCCCCCAACATATGAAGGTTCCCGAAGATAGGAAACCCTCCTGGACCCGGAGGTAATTTTTTCTTGTTTCTGCTTTTCCATGCCCATTCTCGCAGGAGATAAGCTAGAATCGCCAGTGCGATTATGGTGCATGTCCAAGCCATGGTGGGTATTACGTGAGCTCTCTGGTGTCTAGCAGGCAGGCTAATATTTATCCATGAGAGACCGAGTAATTAAAACTGACAATAAATGGGCACGCGTGGTCAGGGCTACAAATAGGGGAGAATAAAGCTGGTGACATCAATTATTGTCAAGGCCATAAATGTTGTCAGATTTTTTGGAAGAATAGTCATCGCATTTATATCAATAATTTTTTTTTTTTTCAATTGCACAGCAGATTTTTGGAAGAATAGTCATCTCATTTATATCAATAACTGCACAGCAGAAAAATCTGCTTGCAGATAAGCTCGAATACAGTCGGTGGGTCATAGAGCCACACCTTACTCAAAGTATCAGACATAGCCAAGCTAGCTAGACTGCTAGAGCGTGAGCCTGTTAGCCTCTCCACATTTATATTTCATCTCCTAGGCTGGAATAGATAATGTATTTATTTTTGTGTGAATTAAAATAATCATTTATTTAATTGTAAGTTTGTAATGGAGTGGACTAAATTTTGTTAAGACATGAAAAAGCTCTTTACTCTTATCTTATATGAAAGTGAAGTTGGCTCATTCAACTTTACTTGGTCATTATGTGAAAAATTATGGTTGAGAGTAATAATCTATCTCCACATACAAAACATATTTTTCTCCTATATGTTTGTGCATCTATAGGAGATTTGAGAGACAGATATTAAAAGTTTGTCTCATGATTAATGAAGATATGTGATTCTCATCCTTGGTCTATACATACTATGAAAAAAGAACAGATTTATTATTAATTTATTCTAACAATTGATATCAGAGTCTTTTGTCTCTTTTCTTTATGACTGTAATAAATCTCGTTGTTTTAAATAATAATAATAATATTATTATTTTTTCGTAAACAATGAGAATTGCATTTAAATTGTTTTCTTTATAGAGGTTACTCGTAATTCGTATGGGTCATCGATCACTTGCGGTTTTGCCTTTTTATTTTTATTTTTTATTTTGTTCTCTTTGGTAAATGAACGATGAATCCACTGCAACGGAAAAAATTAGCGTTTTATTTTTGTGTGTGGATGTCTGGCTAAAGGCCTAACAAGTTATCCATGACCGTGCACTATGTAGGTATTGGTACTGTTCATCTTCTCTAAAGAAATATCTACACGTGTATGTCTTGATAGGTCCAAGACATAATTACATAAATAATAATAATAATAATAAATACTTTGAAAAAGGGGTGATGTTTATCAAAGTTGATATTTTTTTAGAGGGAATAATGTGAAAGTTTTTATGAAAGGCAAAAGATAAATGACTAGTGACTAGCATTGATGACTTGTTAGCCTGTCATTGATGAATTATTTGTTATTCTCTATGTTTTAATAGAGTTCAAATGACGAAGAATTTTATTTTTATATAAATTATAATTCTTGGGGTTCTGAGCATGTAAATGGGAAATTTTTGGAAATATTTCAAAGCTACGAGATTGATCTCTGAAAGCTGGGAAATTGCAATATATATATATATATTTTTTTGTGCATTGAATTTGTCCTTAATTTTGTGTTTGCTTCATATGAAGTATAAGGACGTATTTGCATACCATCAATTCTGAAAGGAAAATTTGTGTCCGATGGTACTATATTTTACGTTCCATTTGTGTTGTGAAGACTGCAACATTTATTTCAACATTGTTTTATTTTGTAAATATAATCTTGTTTTGTTTTATGTATACATATGGTTTTGGATATACATATTATTTTTATCCCTAAAAATGAGGGTTTTGAGAACTCCATTAATATTTATTTTAGTTATATGTGATGATTATTTTGATTGAAATATTTTTTGTCGAGCATAAATCATTAATATGTTATGCTGTACATTTAAGTTCAACATTAAGAGGTAGCTCAATCGGCTGGGACCACGCCTCATGAAGCGAAGGTCACTAATTCGAATCCCCCCTCCCCCCTCTTGTATGGACATATCAAAAAAAAAAAAAAAAAATTAAGATTTAAGCTTTATGATGCAAGGATTGACAATTTCATGCATGCGTGTTAAATGTGGAACATAGAATCCAAAAAAAAAGAAAAAATTCCTTTGTCATGGACAACAAGAGTTTTTTGACCTAAGAGATTTTAAGTATTATTTCTTGGAGATGTGTCATCTTATGGGAGTAGTAAGTTATATATTTTCTCATAAAACTTTTGTTCCAGCTCATCAGTTGATAAAATGCTATTGGTATAACTCTTGTATACATGACACCCTGTAATTTGTAAAATGACTCACATATAAGAGAGGGTTGAGTCAATGTAAACGAAACACACACGTGAATGAGATATTTGTTATAAATGTATGTGTGAGTGTTATGTCCCATATTGAGAAATGAATAGAAAGAGGTAAGTACTATATTGAAGAAAACAAATGTTAATATCAGCTTATTTTGTATACATTGTTCATTTTTATTATTATTTCATATTTGTGATTCTGAAATATTTGGTTATGTGCTATAATAAATAAAGAGTGCATGTATTATTGCTTGTAAAATTTATATACATTCCTATTGAGATTAAGGAATTTTGTACAATATGAATAATTGTATTGTGTATAAAATCGATGATTTTGACCGATTATGTTCCCACCTATCGTGGGACAAACTGTGATAAATTGTTAAATTTTATTGTAAATTTAATAAATAGTTTTTTTGTGAACGAATAATTATGTTACTAATAAAATTGACGAGTTTGACTAATTATGCTCTCACTCATCATGGGACTAACTGCAATAAATTATTGAATTTTATCGTTAATTCAATAAAGAGTTTTGCGAACCTTGAGAGCGTCGGCATATTTAATATATGATGCATCATTGCCCTTATTGTAGTTTAGTGATGCCGTGAATGTGATGTAATTTGGTGGTTGCTACAATTTTGTGTTATTTTGATTAAATATTATTTTGTGTCTATTGGTTAAATCTCTAGCTTGTTTAAAAGAAATCTTGGTATAAATCTAGAGATTATTTGCGAATATAAAATTCTTATTTAAATGAACAAAATCATTTTTTGTCCAAAATATTTTATAATGATTATTAAGTAATTATTCAATTCGTTGTGTCTTTATCATTGTAAAGGTGCACTTGGTAATCATTTTAATGAGTTATTTCAAAATATTTTTTTGGACTAAGTGAAACAAATAAATGGATTTCATTTTCACTTTTACCTAAGAGAATTTTTATTTTTAAATGAGATATATAATTTATGACTAATGTTCATTTTGATTATGATTGGAAGTAATATTTATGATTTTCTGCTATCTTCCAATTGAAGTTGAACTATGTGCATTTATTATGATATCGATTTTGAGATAAATGAACCTTCAGTTTATTGTGGATATTATTGTTGTAGATCAAACCAATGATTTTGAGTGTTTCTGTACCCACCTATTGTGGGACTAATCATGATAAATTATTAGAGTTTTTGTTATTGTTCAATATGGATGATGTTGTACATTGAAATAAATGATTTCGAGTGGTTACGTGCTCGCCTATCCTGAGACTAACCATGATAAATTATTGGATATTATTCAAAATAAATAAATAAATATATACTGGATTATTATTTTGTGAACTGTTATACCGAGGTCCATACGGATAATTATTTTGCCCTATTGGTAAATTATTATTTGGTAGGATGTTTGGGATGATGAAGAAAATGGTTAGATACTTAGTATTTGGTTGCCTAGTCTTATCCTCTCGACAACGGGTTATTTCAAGTCTTTATATTTAATTATTTTGCTTTATCATGCATAGGATGCGTAAGAGTCAATTGTATGTTGCAGACTCTAGCATGGATTTGACATAAAAATAGTGTGTAAAAGTTCATTATGTGTTAGAGACTCTAGCATGAATTTGAGATAAAAATATGTGTAAGAGTGCAATGTGTATTTTAAACTCTAGCATGTGTAAGATAAAAATCTTATTATTTGGTGAATGATGATATTTATGAGTACATATTTTTGTTTTCACATGCATCATAAATTTATTGTGACATCCTTAATCCTTGATGATCCTAACATGTCTCTCCTTAAAAGATACATATTGTGAAAATGTGATAACTTTCAAGTCTCAAGAGCCTCAAACAATCATATTAGCGTTAATTGTGTGTAGCTTGATGTGCACTTAAGTATGTACATAAAATTATATGATTATATTGTTAGTGTACTTGAAAAATATTTGAGTAACTGGAAAGCTGCAAAGAAGTACTAAGGTAATTGCGAGGTACTATGGACTTTTGTGCCAACGTAACGGTATTCTTGATGTAATTGAATATTGTAATGCTGATTATTTTGGTTGTCCAGGTAGTGTGTTTGTGATGGTGGGAAGAACTATTACGTGGAAAAAGTGTCATACAAACATTAATAGATTCCTCAACTATGAAAACATAATGTGTAGCTTATTGTAAGGCTACACGTTAGGACACATAACTGAAAAATTTCATCTCAAGATTGGGTATTCCATATGCCATTGTGATGTCATTAGAGATATTTTGAGTTAATTCTGTAGAATTTTTTCTTTTTCTCAAAACACTAGGAGCTCCTTGTGATACAAGCATATTGACATAAAATATTTGTTTGTTAGAGAGAAAGTTAACTGAATATCATATTTGTGTAGTTCTCCCATAGAACATATGTTGGCGAACCCACTGACCAAGGGTTTTGGCTCTTAGAATGTTGTAGGAGCATGTGACTCATATGAGGTTGTTAGAGTTTTTTGTTCTATTAAGTTAGTAGGAGTTATGTGCCTTGTGTATATCGTGAGTATTTTTGTATTGCCATATATATTGTTTTTGTGTGTATTTGTGTTAACTATGGCATTGATATTGTGATAAGAGACATTGTGTATTAGTCTCAGTGGGCTTCATTTGAAAAATATAGTGATCATTATATGTGCTATTTGTGTGCAATACTTGCATTCTATTTTTTTAGATCACGTGATTGTAAATATTTGTTATATGTTATACGTCCTATCGATGTATTCTAACTTGTTACTTGCAAACACATTTTGATCAAGTTGTGTGTTTGGAATGCTTATTTGTGTTTATCTTGTAGTTAAATGACTTATGATGTCCAAATGAGAGATTAATGTATTTATTTTTGTGTGGACTAGCATAATCATTTATTTAGTTGTAAGTCCATAATGGGATGAGCCAAATTTTGTAGACGCATGAGAAAGCCCTTTACTCTTACCCTATATAAAAGTGAAGTTGGCCCATTAAACTTCACTAGGTCATTATGTGAAAAATTAGGGTTGAGAGTAATAGTCTCACTCCACATACAAAACATAGTTGTCTTCTATATGTTTGTGCATTTACAGGAGATTTGAAAGACAGATATTAAAAGTTTGTCTCATGATTAATGAAGATATATGATTATCATCCTTGGTTTATATATGCAATGAGGAAAGAATATATGCTACGAAAAAAGAACATATTTATTATTGATTTATTCTAACAATAGACCGTAGTGTTGAACAGTTATCCGCCGTAAGTTGGCCCTTCCACTATCTTCAAGTTCGTTCGAGTTCACAATAGCTATAACATTTTTCGCGTCTCCTTCTAAGAGCATTCACAGTAGGCTCGTCTAATATTTGGCTATTTTAGCCCAAAAAAACTACCTTTATCTTTTTGAACTACTTATATTTTTAAAGCATCCACATCAGGCTCAGCATTTTAACATTTCACTCATTTAAATATTCTTTTCCTATCATTTAAATATTATTTCCTTATTCTTTCTTTATATTTTTTTATTCTTATCTTCTTCTTCTTCAACAGCGCCGAGATCAGCGATTTTTTTGAGTTTCTAGTTTATGGATTCATAGTGTGCTTGGTCAGCTCTTTCTCTAGGGTTCAATTCACACACATCGTCGGTTTCTAGAGCCTCGGCGGCTGACAGTCCGATTTCGCTTCAAATTGATTCGAGCTTTTGCGGCTCGTCAAATTTGGTCCTGTCCATTCCGCTGCAGTTGCTTGAGCAAAAGGAAGAGAAAATAGAGCTCGAAAATGGGGAGGATCATAGCGAAGATGAGAAATTTAGCATTCTAGGGCACTCTATGTGTCTGAAGAGGCCGAGAGATGGGCAATCGTTGCTATGTGGAAGCGTGTCGAACCGGGACGCGGTTGAACCGGGGCTCGAGGCGAGGCGGACAGCAGTGTGGGCCTGGGGGAACCATCCTCTCGCCGTGGCGGACTTGGAAGTGCACGTGATCATGGAGAAGGAGGGGCAAAGACAGTTCAGAGGAATCGAATTGATCGCTTCAGAGAATTTCGTGAGCAGGGCATGTATATGTGGGGTGTGAATGTTCAGCCAAACTCTTGTACTCTGCAAATTTCGCAGTTTACACTGGTCTTTTGCTCCCCAAGGATCGGATTATGGGGTTGGATTTGCCGTCCGGAGGGCATTTGAGTCATGGGTATTACACTCCGAGCGGGAAGAGGGAGACGAAGGAGACGGGAAGAGAGAGGGAGAAGGAGAGATAAAATAGTTTTTTATTGGAGGAGAGAGAAATAAAAGAGTATTTTATTTTGTTGAGGAGCTACAGTAGGCCAGCAAACTTGCTGACTACTGTAGCTCCTCAACAATTCAATGGTTGGTTTGTTGAGCCTGTTGGAGGACGTTTTTAGTGGTTTGGCTCAACAATTGAGCCAAAAGGCTCAATTTTGGAGCCTACTGTGAATGCTCTAAGAGCACCTGCTGTTGTCAGATGTTTGTTAGCTGAATGGAGTGGATAGAACAAGTTATCAAAAGTTGTCCCGCAAAGTCCCCATTTACTACGGAGGTTATTTTTGTCAAAGGCCATAAATATGACATTATTAGAATGTGGGTGGGACTTAGATATTATATTCTTTGTCTAGGATATAATCTTTCTTTTTTTCTTCTTTTTTTTCTTTTTTCTTTTTAAAAAAATATGTACAAGTATGTAACATTTCAATCCACTTATTTTGCAATTAATACATAACTGGGAACTTCTCTCAAATTTTCTCTATGGAGACTATTTTGCAACTTGCGAGTTGTGTTTATTTATTTTTATTAAGAGACGATGAAGCTCTTAATTTTTTGTTATCCAATTTTTCGCTACGTCAGGAAATTGTAGACAATAGTACATGCCAACTATTGCTAAATTCAATGTCTTTAGAGCATTCACAGTAGGCTCAACAATTGAGTCTTTTGGCTCAATTGTTGAGCCAAACCACTAAAAACGTCCTCCAACAGGCTCAACAAACCAACCATTGAATTGTTGAGGAGCTACAATAGTCAGCAAGTTTGCTGGCCTACTGTAGCTCCTCAACAAAATAAAATACTCTTTTATTTCTCTCTCCTCCAATAAAAAACTATTTTATCTCTCCTTCTCCCTCTCTCTTCCCATCTCCTTCGTCTCCCTCTTCTCGCTCGAAGTGTAATACCCATGACTCAAATGCCCTCCGGACGGCGAATCCAACCCCATAATCCGATCCTTGGGGAGCAAAAGACCAGTGTAAACTACAAAATTTGCAGAGTACAAGAGTTTGGCTGAACATTCACACCCCACATATACAAGCCTTGCTCACGAAATTCTCTGAAGCGATCAATTCGATTCCTCTGAACTGTCTTTGCCCCTCCTTCTCCATGATCGCGTGCACTGACAAGTCCGCCACGGCGAGAGGATGGTTCCCCCAGGCCCGCACTACTGTCCGCCTCGCCTCGAGCCCCGGTTCAACCGCGACCCGCTTCCACATAGCAACGATTGCCCATCTCTCGGCCTCTTCAGACACATAGAGTGCCCCAGAATGCTAAATTTCTCATCTTCGCTATGATCCTCCCCATTTTCGAGCTCTATTTTCTCTTCCTTTTGCTCAAGCAACTGCAGCGGAACGGACGGGACCGAATTCGACGAGCCGCAAAAGCTCGAATCAATTTGAAGCGAAATCGGACTGTCAGCCGCCGAGGCTCTAGAAACCGACGATGTGTGTGAATTGAACCCTAGAGAAAGAGCTGACCGAGCACACTATGAATCCATAAACTAGAAACTCAAAAAAATCGCTGATCTCGGCGCCGTTGAAGAAGAAGAAGATAAGAATAAAAAAATATAAAGAAAGAATAAGGAAATAATATTTAAATGATAGGAAAAGAATATTTAAATGAGTGAAATGTTAAAATGTTGAGCCTGATGGGAATGCTTTAAAAATATAAGTAGTTCCAATAAATAAAGGTAGTTTTTTTTGGCTAAAATAGCCAAACATTAGATGAGCCTACTGTGAATGCTCTTAGGAGGCTGCTAAATGGATTGGCAAAAGTCAATAGGCGGCTTAGAGCATTCCCAGCTTCCTTGTCATTTTCTTATTTACATACACTCCACGATAATTTCTCTTTATCATTCCCTATACTAATTAAATATCATTTCTTTGCTCTTCTTTATTTTTATAGTTCTTTATTTTTTTACTTTTTTAATGATTCAAGAGAGAAAATGAGTTTTTTTTATTTATTTATTATTATTATTATTTGATAAGCACAAGGATTGTTACAGTGCAACCCTAAACATTGGGTTGTACTGTAGCGATCCTAATGTCTAAGAGAGATATAAAGAGTTTGCTGTGGGTGATTTTTTGTGAGTTTTTTGACATTTTTTCTAAACTTAGGAAATGAACTACATATAGGGAGTTTGCTGTGAATGCTCCAAATTGAAGCTTTTATCACACCAAGTGTCAAAGTGGACCGGGTTTATTCACATTTTTTCAATAATTTAAGGGATCCATGTACTGACAAAATGGGATATTGAAACAACTAAAGCCAACACTGGCCCAAGAACATATTTCTAAAGTCCATTCAAGGCTTTAGAGTATCCAAATTCATATGGAGATACTGCGGTCCTTAAATTCTAAAGTAAAATGTAATCATGTAGCTTCAAAGCTTTACTGGAAAGATCCTATCAAGTTATTTTAAACAAATACCAGTGCTAAAACTGTTACGGGACTAATGGAGTGCAAAGGGATGATGACTATTCGAGTCTTAGGGTGCCTAATTTCTAAAATACTGGACAAAGTAAAAAGTGGAAAGAGTCATGAAGGCGATAGCCTAAGCGAGCTAAAGCCTAAAGATATGGGCAGAAGGAATTAAGATCTCTTCCCCTTCATTTGAATTGAATAAATATTTAGTTAATTATATTTTAAGTATATTTTTATTTTTTAAAAAAATAAAAAAACAAAAATATCTTTAAAATATAATTAATTAGATACTTTCGAATTCAAATGAATTAAAGAGAATCTAGTTCAGTGACGGATCTAGAAATTTTATTCATAAGGAGTATGATTTTTTTTAATAAATAGAAAAAATAAAGTTGAATGAAAATATAACTAATGGAATAAGTGAATAATTCAACAAAAAATATAATTATGTTCTAAAACTTATAAATATAACTTAAAATTTGTTTTGTCACGATTAGTACTAATTCAATTGTCCTCGACGAGTCTTCATACCTTGGAATCGCTGCATGATTTTTTCGTTACTGATAGTCTTAAATATGTCTTTCTCAATGTAAGTAATCAGACAATCATTTATCCATTGATTTCCTATTCAGTTACATACAAATTATTTTGGGATCTCCGGGCAAATTTGTTAAATCTACTTTAATACGAAGTTGTTTAGAATTTTATTTTATCTCAATAAAATCGTTGTTTTTCTTCATAATTTCATATAACTACAAATTATTTATTTATATAATTAAAATATGAAACAAAATTATATAAATTCATAAATAATTAAATATAAAAATAATTATCAAAAATAGGCTGAATAAATAGCAATATAAATTTAATTATATATTTACAATTTTACATACCTCAATTTTTCGTTGAAGTTATTATTAAGTATAGCTGAATAGGCTGAACTTGAATTCGGATTCCTGAATAGCAAATTAGCAATATAAATATTAAATCAAATTTAATTACATATTTACATACCTCAAAAAAAAATTGAGACTTAATTTTATTGAAGTTGAAAAATAAAGAAGCTAGAACTCCCAGTCGGCACTCGACATTTTTTTAAAGCTCCTTTTTTTTGTTTTAGTTGCACACTGCCAGCTGGTAAATTCAAAGGCCCAATTCCCAAAGCCTTTTTTTTTTCTCAACCTATTTTGTCTTCATGCCTTAAATGACCGTCCCCACCCCACTATGCCATATAAGTCTATAGACTATGATAATAATATTAATAATATTCTTAAGTCCCAACAATTAACAAAACGCACGTTTCGGACTTTTTGGAATACTATTCATCGTCTTCTTTCATCGAATCTCATAAAAGTCTGAAATTAAAGTTTTTAATTTTTTTTAAATTTTAACTTATTAAAAGACTTAATATGAGTGAAGCATGAGAATGAAGAACATAATCAAGAGAGATCATAAAAATAATTTTTATCATGATAAAGGAGATTTTTAGGAGTTGAGGGTCCCCCTTGATCCGCCCTTGTTCTAGGCAAAAGGCAAAAGGCAAAAAGAAAAGACAAAAGGCGGTAGAGGTAGTTGTTGAGAATTGTGCCAACCAAAAATCCACATAGCCCATTAGATTTATATGCAAAGGCCAGAAAACCAATCCATGAGCCCTGTCCTATTTTACGTACCCACATAGCAGAGATTCCATTCCCAAACCAATGTTGGGCCTTAGAAAACTGTTCTACCAATTTTGTATAAACCCAAAACTACCACTTGCTTATAACAAGTAATACAAACCATTGCCTCGTCAACAGGGGAATTATTTATTATTATTCATCAAGGAGTTTGATAAATTTACATGGGAAAACATAAGTTTAGACATGAAAAGAAGAAAGAAAGAAGACTAGTTTAATTCATTTGCGTAGGCGATAAGTAGGAATTGCAAGTAGAGGCTTTGCTCTTGGAGTTGTAATACCAAACTCCTCTGTCATGTCCAACTCGTTTGGCTGCATCTTATTGGGAAGCTCCCAATCAAAGCAATGGACAAGTTGTGCCACCACTAGCCGAACTACAGTCAGACCCAACTGCATCCCCGGGCACCCTCTTCTGCCGGAGCCAAATGGGATAAGTTGGAAGTCACGTCCCCGGACATCTATATTACTTCCGACAAACCTTTCCGGGAAGAACTTCTCTGCATCATTCCAAGCACTTGGGTCTCGCCCAATCGCCCATACGTTTATCGTAACTCTAGACTTGTGGGGTATGTGGAAACCATTGATTGTGCAATCCTCCATGGCCTCATGAGGTAGCATCAATGGTGCTATTGGATGTAGCCTGAAGGTTTCCTTCAAAACCATGCCCAAGTACTCCAAGCTATCCAAGTCCGATTCTTCCACCATCCTCTCCAACCCCACCACATCTTCCAACTCCTTTTGAACTTTCTTCATTACTTGAGGATGCTTCATTAGTTCTGAGAGTGCCCACTCAATCACTGTTGCTGAAGTGTCCATTGATCCTGCAAGCATGTCCTGCAAGAAAATGACTGTCAGCAAAATTACTACTCTGTTTGAAACAATACATACATGCAAGTTGTATGAACAATTACCAGAATTATAGCTTTGATATTGGAGCGTTCAATACGGTACTCAGATTCTTGAGATCCCATGAAGCTCAACATGACATCAACGAAGTCCTTGGTCTTATTTTTGTCCTGGGATTGGACATGTTCATCGATGATCTTCTCAAAAAAGTCATCGAAAATCTTACTAACAGCCTTCATCCGCCGTGTAAGCCCCTGAAGATCAAGGGGCGCAATGCAAGGAATATAATCACCAAGGTTAGGAGTTGCTCCCAGTTGCATGCCTTCTTGGATTACAGCCTTGAATCCCTTCTCATCAAGATCCTTGTCCATGAACTTCTTTCCAAACACCATACGGCAACTGATATCCGCACTGAGAGATGAAACCTTGGCACTCAGATCAACAGCAACACAATCGCGGGAAGCCTCTTGAATAAACTTTATCAAAAGGCCGAGCTCTTCTTTTCTCATGGGTTTGAAAGAATTGATTTTACGATTGCTAAGCAATTCAAGAGTGCACATCTTACGTATGTTGCGCCAATAAGAGCCATATGGAGACATGGACAAGTTCTTTTGCTCATAAGAGATGTGCTTTGCGGCCTCAAGAGGCGGTCTACTAGCAAACACCAGGTCATGTGCTTTAAGGAACTGCTCTGCAGCCTGAGGCGATGAGACAACAATGGCAGGCGCCAAGCCTAGGCGCAAGTACATGATGGGGCCATGTTTTTGGGCTAGTCGATGCAGATCGCGATGAGGTAATTCCCCCAACATATGAAGGTTCCCAAAGAAAGGAAACCCTCTTGGACCAGGTGGTAATTTCTTCTTCTTGTGACTGATTTTCCATGCCCATTGTTGCAGCAGATAAGCAAGCGTTACCAGTACGACTATGGTCCATGTCCAAGCCATGGCTGAGCTCATCAGTGACTGTGGGTGTCTAATATTGTAGTGCAAGTGCAAGAAGCGATCGAGAGTATTTATGAATTATCAATGGCATGGAATTTGCAGGCAAAGGAAAAGAACAAGCCAATTTTTGCTAATTTCAGTGTCTTGGAAGGGTGGTAAATGGATTGGCAAAAGTCAAAGGAGGTGGATACGAGCATATACACCTCTTAATATTTTTGCAAAAAGTTTTTAATACAATTAAATAAAAAAATTTAAAACAATTTTTTTAAAAAAAAAATATTTATTCTGTCATTCTCTATCCTAATTTTTTTTTCTTGCGCAAATTAAAAAAAAAAAAATCATTGAGAAATAATATTTATATTAAATAAGAAAAGTGAGACGTAGGTACTTTGAAAATTTAATTTCATAGCTAAAATAGAGAAGAAATTTTCTACCCTCTTTGAAATATGGTGTTTTTCTTTTTACTTTATAGGTCATAATCTTTATTCAAATATGGTGACTGGTCAATGCCGCTGCCGACAAAGGGAGAAAGTTTGAAGCTCATATAATTGAAGGTGAAAATATGTAGATGAATTGAAAGTTGTAGAGCACGATTATATTATTAATTATTAATTTTTTTTAAGTTTTCACTGAGCAACCGATAGGAACCACTAGTAACAAATTAGATTTGTAAGGAAACTTAAACCTTTTAACAAACACAAAGTTTGAATATAATTTTCTCAAGCATACTTCTTCATTAATAATCTTCCCTTTAAATAGAGGAACAAACTTATTAGTTACAAAGATAATTAATTATCCAAATAAAACTCTTAAAGCATCTAAGTACCTGACTGACTAAGATTAGGACGGACGTACTATTAATTTAATTCCAACTAAGACTCTAACTTTATAGTCTCCAAGAGGTAGCTCAATCGGCTAAAACCACGCCTAATGAAGCGGAGGTCACTAATTCGAATCTCCATTCCTTCTCTTGTGCAGACATGCCAAAATAAAAATAATTTTTTTTTTAAAAAAAAAAGACTAACTCTATAAAATACAATTTTGATGCAGGGATAGATCATGTATAATCAAGAAAACAGCAAGTAGAACGGATAAATATTCCAATGATTGTGAGACTATCACAAGATCAAAGAAATCTTCTCTAAACAATAGATACTATTTAAAGTTTGAAGGAAAATAATCAAAAAACTCAACTCTGAGTATTCTTATTAAACAAACTCAATAATAATAATTAACTACATTCTTAGGGCTCTAAGCATTTATTTATAGCCCCAAGACTCCTAGTCCTAAGATGACAATGACATAAAGTCAGTTTAGAAGTCTACAAAAGAAAACTAAATCAACTAAAAGACTAACAAAGAAACCTAATTCAAATAAAAGACTTTAAAGATAAGATAGAATAAAAGACTAACAAATAAACCTAATTCAAATAAAATACTAAAAGATAAGATGTTGTCTTGATCTACATCATCCTCCCTAGGTTGGAGAGAATTCGTCCTCGAATTCGGCTGGTTCTTTCCACGGTCTTTCGGATGCCCAGTCAACTCATTCCACTCGCACTTCCTCAAGATTACAACAAGGCCNTATACATCCACTACAAAAAAAATCAAGAGAGAAAATGGAGACAAAAAGTCACCGCCATATATTTCGTTTTCTCTGAGTCACTCACCCAACAAAGAAGAAAATGGAGATGGAGACGGCCTTAATGGTATTAGAACTTGGCCGCATTGCCGAGATACCATTTTTTTCTTTTCTTTTTTTAATATTTTTTTTCGGATCTTCCTCTCTATATCCTACTTTCACCGGTACTAATAAGTTATTAATAACATCCAAGAGAGAAGATCGATGTGATGATCATATCTATATATCTATATATATATATATATATATATATCACATCGATATGACTTTGTGGTTTCCGAAGGCAATTGAAAGATACCATGGATCATTATGGGAGGTCCATGATCCGTGAATGAATATTCTTTAGCTTTTCTATAGTCTCCAAACCTAGCTAGCACCTCTAGCTTCTAAGTCAGAATCTATATATACCAATTTTTTTCAAACAAATAAATAACTTCAATAAGGTCAAGATATAAATATAGTATTTTATACTCTCCAATAGGAAGTAAACATTTCTGCTTGAAACACCAAAAATTAATATAATCATTCCTACCAAATAATTTTACTTATCTTGACAAAATACTTCATAAATAAAATATACATTAATAAAACCATCGTCTTTGCTAGTTTTAGAGGCTTGGTGTTGAGGGCTTGAAAGTGGGTGAGGTTTCAGTGGTGAGTGGTGGACGTTGGGTTAGAATTAATGAAAAAGTTCATGAAATTAATTTAAATTAAAGATACAATTTTTTCATCTCTATTATATTTGATGTTTTTACTTAATCTATCAAATTTCTTCTCTTTTTTTTTTAATCTAATTAAATTGGAAAATGGGGTACAAGTGATCAAAATACCGAAAAAATGATGGGCTCCCTTACAACAGACCAAAAAATGAAAAATAACAGTGCAAGTAAATGAACCAAAGTAGAAAATTGGCCAAATAAATGGTATGGTCCTCTCCATTTGACAATATAAAGCGGTTATAAAAGCAAAAAGAGTACAGGAAGAGTGAAAAACATCAAGAGTTTCACAAACCCTAATTACAAGTGTAAGAACCTCAAGATGTTCTGTAACGCCCCCAAAATTAGCCTCGGCTAATCTTGTGGAGTCACTGGTAATTAACCCATTTAAACTAACTTGTGACTAAACGAGAAATCACCATTCTGTAATCATTAGAGTAAATGCATGGGAAGGTGAATAAATCTAAGATAGCTAATAATCATCAAGTAAGAACATAGAGCTGTTAAATAATAAAGACAAACTTGTAATCATAAGTAAAGCCTAACTAGACAGGCAGTAGCAGCCATTTCCACTTCTATAGTAATGAATCAGATTACCTAGAGAATAATAACCGCGTAAATCTAACGACTTAGTAAGTAAACCTTACAACATATGTATGATATGAGCCCAATTTATGAAAGTAAACGTGCATTTTGAGTAATAACCAAAAGAGAGATATTACCTCCGTTAATACACCATTCAATAGATTTTAGTGTTTTCAAGGCTTATGGTGTAGTACCGGCAGTAACTACCTAACATTTTAATGCATAAAAGGCTAATGCATTATAAATCATAACTCCCATATATGGTCTACCCAATATATTTTTCATTCTCAGCAGAGTTGGCGCTGTCCCAAGGGACCTATAGTACAATGTCAGTGCCCTAACCATTGCACAACATACCGTACGTAACACTAGCGGCACGACCGAGTCCAACCTCGAGTGGCTCACACCGCTAATGACCTCCATCCTATAGTGACCAGGCCATTGGAAATGGATGCACCGTGGTCATGAAACCAATGGATCCAAAGCCCCGTATAATACACACACATTTGACCATAGTATGAAGTCTATATAGTAAGCCCATGGCCGTTTATACCACACGTACCGGCATATCATATCTTACGATGCATCTTAACAGTTAATTAATAGTACAATTACCAAGTATTTATGGAAATAGGCATACTCATATCATACTCGTGGTCAGTCAACTGACATATCCCACGTTTTAAGAAAAATGGTCGTAAGTGTCTACTTACTTCACACACTTGAGCGAATCCTCCGACGAAGCTAAGCCCTGTTATAACGAATATAAGATACTGTTATTCTAAGCTTTACGAAACCTAGAAATATGGCTAAGCTTAAGTGTACCCGTGCGAAACTCCAAAAATCGGTGCTCTGCCCACTAACCATACGTCCAGCCCCAATGACGTACATCCGCTCAGTGGGTTAAGCATCCCTTTGGGTTTTCAGACAGCACTTGACTCCTACATTATTTCTAGAACTCTAAGCCTCTTCTAAGCTGACAAATAAGCACATGCAACATGAAGAATCAAAACACGATGAAACCTTTAAAGAATCTTTTGAAAACACCGTCATCTTTAAAGAATGCTTAATGAACACTTGGAAAACTTCATCAAGGTAGTACTATAAGATAAAACAGTGCTAAACACGTAAAGAACAGAGCTTACCCAGAAGCTAAGCATGGACATGGCTTCTCTCCTCA
Organism: Carpinus fangiana; assembly: GCA_006937295.1. Taxonomy (NCBI): domain Eukaryota; kingdom Viridiplantae; phylum Streptophyta; class Magnoliopsida; order Fagales; family Betulaceae; genus Carpinus; species Carpinus fangiana. The sequence goes on along the minus strand of CM017321.1, from coordinate 41,252,283 downwards.
AAAACTCCTCCAAACTTCCAATTTCCTCAAGAACACACTCTCACACGATGTTGGAAGCCTAGGGGCATGCCAGGAGGCTAAAATGGGTGTGAGGAATGAGAGGAGGGAAGGGGTATTTATAGGGAAAGTTTGCCACCAACTCCCTGACAAAGCAGCAGACGTCCGGCAACCTTAACGTATGTTCGGTGCCATTGCACAGCGGTCTAAAGGGTGTCTCGTACGTCCAGGCATTACCCAAAGGGTATTCCAAAAAGTAGCGTACGTCCGGTGGTCTTACATACGTCCGTTGTACGGTTTGCGGAGCATATGTCTACCTGACCTACCGTACATCCGTCTCCAAAAAGTTAGCGTTTGGCTTCTATTTTCTAAGGGATCAAGGTGTGATTAGGTTAATGCTAAGGGTCTTGGGCCTCATTAAAACACCATTATTGAAAACCTTTGTTAATTGCCCTTATGTAAAAGATTTTGTTTGATAAAAATGTTTGTTTTTATCGGGGTATTGCATGTTCAAACCCATCTACACCCCCAGAATAGAACAACATCTTCCACTCGAAGGAAGTCGATACAGAAAAGGCACCGATAAGATCTGAATCTGGAACCAAAGAGAATGGAGTATTGTATCCGAAAACACAAGTCTCCACTACGAAAACAAACCCTAAGAACAGAGAAAGACTAAAACCCACAAAACCCAAATATAACAACAACAAAATACATGGAAACAAAGGAAAAAACGGAAAAGTAAAAATACAACACAAAATCCAACAAATAGCAGTGACAGCGGTGAAGAAGGTGGAGGAGCAGCTAGAGGAGCCCATTGATTACTGGGGCGTGGGGAGCACGTGACGGCACGTGCAAGGCTAACGAAGGATCGCAAGTTGGTGATGAGGAGCTGGGAGGCCGGTGATGACAGTGGACTAGCGTGTAAAGACCCAGGTCAACCTGAGGAAAGTAGATCGGGTTTTAAAGAAAACTCATCTATGAACCAAGGTAGATCTAGGCTGCAGAGTGAAGGACGGCAAGCGGCAGGGAACTGAATGAAGAAGGAGGCGAGCGACCAAGGGAAACAAAGTGGTAGTCGACAGAAGATGGTGAAAAAAAACAATGTAGGAGAGCAAAAAAAAAAAAAAAAAAAAAAGAAGAAGAAGAAGAAAAAGGAGAAAACTTTCCTCCTCCTTAGACAACCACACTGACGGTGGTAAAAGACCTCACAAGGATGTAGGGCTTTCTCTACCTAGAGCAAAAGAGAGCTTCTCTCACTAATTGAGAGAAGCAAACGATAAGAAAAAGTCCCAGTTGTTTCAAATTTCTATTAAATATTATAAAAATAAGTTTTACACCTTATCCTGATAGAATGGCTCTCAAAAAAGAATGAAAGAAGATGAATAAACTGTTGAAGCATAAGTTGGGTTTTTCTAAGTTGGGAGATGTTAGGCCAAAGACATGGACAAGTTAGACTATCACATTTTGGCTCAATAAATTTTAACTAAAAAAGCAATTTTTTTAGAAATAAACACTTCTGGCTTACTCTTTATTTTAACTAGCACATACTGCGCATTGCGCGGGATTCTTTTTTATAATTTAAACGCATCTACATCTTACTTTTCATGTGAAAAAATCTATCATGTCTCTTTTAACGAAAAGTCATACTAAAGGTTATACACTAATACATTATTGAACATGTACTTTTTTTTTAAGTGTACTGAATATGTACTTAATGACACAATCATACACAGATTAATTAAAACATAAGACCATTGAATTTAGTTTAATTTATATAAACTAAAACACAGTAACAAGGAAAAAGAAAAAAGAAAAAAAGCAAGAATAAAATTTGAATTCTTATTATCAAAGCATTAATATGCTATCATACTGTCACCTCATCATTAAATTTGGTAAGTAATATGCTCCATCATCGTTGAATGTTGGAGGCTAATATGAAGTAACAGCCACACCATCAACTGCCATTATTGAAGAACAATTGGGCAACAATTAAATGAGCCAACGTTTGAGAGTACTTGTCATGGTAGAAGGCACATATCAAGTGCCCATTTTTCTATGCAGTAGACTATTCAGCATTTGAATTGTCAAATGGGCATGACCAATCATGTAAAGAGTGCCTGGCCCCGTCAACTCGAGAAACGTTAAGTCTTATTCTCCTAACCATTTATCAACTATTTTCATGCATATTATTTTTTAAATCTACCATTGTTGAATATGTAGGACTCACATGTAAACCTACAAATCCAATAGTGGATTTAAATCCATTTGAAAAAAGATAGTCAAAATAATAAAACCTAACATTTCTCCAGTGAACCCTAGTGGTAGACTCAAGATACACAACCTTTTCTTTTCCACCTTTAATTATGATTTAATTAAAATTTATTGAATCGGATATGAATGCTTGTATGTCCCCTTTTGCAAGCTTGGAGGATTGACCATGTTTAACTGATGGTAAAATTGAGTAATATAAGGACTTTTCGTTTGGTATATAGCAACATGTCAGTGAGAAATGCTAGACCTCATTCTGTTACACCTATCTCCTAACCATCTTTTTTCAAGTAGATTCAAATTTATCGTTAGATTTGTAAGTCTACATATAGGTCCTACATATTCAATGGTAAATGTTAAAAAGATATATATGGAGATGGTTAGGAGAATGAAACCTAACATTTTACGTATGTCCACCTAACCTATGTAATCCACCTCAAATTCTCGTATTTTGACATTTCACCTCATGCATATCTTTTGCATAATTTCTTAGAGTCCAATAATAATAATAATAATAATATTATTAAAAGTCAAGATAAACTCTCTCTCTTTATCAATTATTAGACAGATTATTATCAAAACATTAATTTCCATTTATACAGAGAATGAGACATTGAGACTGAAAGGTAGTTGGCTATAAACAATATTGTTGCTAAACACACATTTCCTTGGCTAAGAACTCTCTCTCTTTATCAATTCTTAGACAGGTTATTATCAAAACATTAATTCTCATTTTTACGAAGAATGAGACATTGAGACAGAGAGGTCTACCATTGAATATGTAGGACTCACATGTAAACCTACAAATCCAATAGTGGATTTAAATCCATTTGAAAAAGATAGTCAAAAGAATAAAATCTAACATTTCTCCCCTGAACCCTGGTGGTAAACTCAAGATACATGACCTTTTATTTTCCATCTTTAATTATGATTTAATTAAAATTTAGTTAAAATTTATTGAATCGGATAAGAATGCTTGTATGTCCCCTTTTGCAAGCTTGGAGGATTGACCATGTTTAACTGATGGTAAAATTGAGTAATATAAGGACTTTTCGTTTGGTATATAGCAGCATGTCAGCGAGAAATGCTAGACCTCATTCTGTCACACTTATCTCCTAACCATCTTTTTTCAAGTAAATTCAAATTTATCATTAGATTTGTAAGTCTACATATGGAGATGGTTAGGAGAATGAAACATAGCATTTCACGTATTTTTCAATGGCTTATTATTTAGAAAGGAAAAAAAAAAAAAAAAAAAAATATTTTATAAATTATCTATTATTACATGCACAAAGTATATGTAGGAAAACAATTTGTATTCTCTAACCTTTTCTAAATTTGAATTTAAAATATTAAAGTGACTAAAAGTATTAATACATAATAATTTGATTTGTATTACTTGTTTCCTTATTTGATTTGAACATTAATAAAATAATAATACTTAATATCTTGCATTAAATTTTTGAATTTAATGAAATCACGTATAAGGAAAATTATTGAAATATAATTAAATACCTTTAATGAAGCTAATTTAATGACAGATTCATTATTGAAAAACCGGTCCACTCTTAAAAAATCGGTTAAAAAATTATGCCTTAAAAAATTAATTTATTCTTAAAAAAATTGGGTTCGCATCACATGTCACAATATTAAGACACATGTACGGCGTCTAAAGGTGTGTGGAGCATGGGAAGAAGCATCATTTTCCTGGGCCAGATTTTCGCCAGGTAGTGGATGGTATTTATAGTATCAGTGGAGAGGACGACATCGCCCTCTTTGTTGGACTAGCTTGCCGAATCTAGCTGAGGCGAAACGATGTGTTACACGGAGGTAAATTTTTGCAGCTAGGTGAGATACTCCTGTAGACCCGCAAAGCTCTCGAAGAGTTTAAACACGCCCATGCAGTTGGGGAAGTAGAACGGCAAGATTTCTCAATCCAGGGCCCGTCTGGTTGGTCAGCTCCCTCCCCAGGGTGGGTGAAAGCAAATTGGGATGCGGCTTTGGATTTGAAATTGGGCAGGATGGAGTATGGAGCAGTGGTGCGTGATCATAATGGGCGAGTTCGAGTAGCACGTTGTATGACCCAAAACGGGTTTCTCTCCCCGGAGGCAGCTGAAGCACGAGCTACTTCGATGGCGCTCCATCTTTGCAGGGATATGGGTTTCTCACAAATTCAGTTGGAAGGAGATGCAAAAAGGGTGATTGACGCTGTGCAGGATACTGCAAAATCTTATAGTCGGTTGGGGCCCCTGGTGGCAGATATTCAAGCATCCCTACAGGAGTTCACTCAATGGCAGATTGATTTTGAGAAGAGGGCGAGTAACTCGATCTGCTGCCCACTCTTTAACTAAATTGGCTGTGCGAAACGTTATTGAGCATACTTGGAGGGACGATCTAGTTGCCTGATTGTATTCGTGACACTGTTCTACTAGAGAGTATGTGCTCTAGTCGTTTGATTATTGAATAAGAATATCTACTATTATTTCTCAAAAAAAAAAATTTAAGTCACTTTTGAGAGTGATTCGGCTTTTATATATATATATATATATATATATAACTATCCACTTTCATAATTTTATTAAGGGTAAATATATTATAAGTCTCTGAGTCAACCCACTAAAACTAAAAAAATTTCTAAGTTTTTTATTTCGAGTTTTTACTTCATATGTCAATCGAAATGTCAGTAAAATTCCTACGTTAGATTTTTTTCAAAATAGTTAACAGCCGCTAGTCTCATTGAAACGGTGCATTTTCAAGGGCACAATTCGGTTCTTCTTGTTGTCTCTCGCAACATTCCCAGCAAGCTCCAATACCTGAATATACACACATTCCACAATCAAACACAGATCAAAACTCCAAACCCACAAAATAAACGTTTCTGTTTTAACTGAGATTGAACTGAATTCAATGAAACACTCACAACTTCGGATCCAATTAGACAAATGGCATATAAGAAAATGAATCATACTTTTTTTAATTAGTGAATCAAACAAATATGTAACCGATTTCACTTCGAAAAAACCGAAAACATCAACCCAGACACCCAAACAGCACCGAAGATAATGTTTGGAAAATTCTCTTCTTTGATTTAAAATTATGTTGTCTATACAAAGTGAACGATGAACCACCTTTCTCATAAGTTAATTACCTAGACAAGGGGTTGGGTTTGTTGTTGTTGTTGTTTTTTTTTTTTTTTTTGTGGGTAAAGATATAATTTCGTTAAACTTTTACTCTAAAAAAAAAAGGTAGGAACCTCCAAAAAAAACACCTCACTAAATTAGGTTAATACAATACTAAAAAGACATTAAAAATTAAAAATAGATTAACATATTGATCCAATCAATAAAAAATAAAAATAAAAATTTAATGGTGTAGGAGGTTGGTTGTTTCATGAAAGTTCGCATGCTTATTAATACAGCTTGGCATAGTCGTTCGCCGAATCTACAAATGCACAACTCACAACTCTTTCACAAAACCAAGATATTAAAATCAAGAATTTTGTAAGAAAATTGAAGAAAACTCTCCCTATACTGTTCTTTGTATGTGTAGGCGATAAGTAGGAATTGCAAGTAGATGCTTGGCCCTTGGAGTTGTAAGACCAAACTCCTCACTCATGTCCAACTCATTTGGCAGCATGTTATTAGGAAGCTCCCAATCAAAGCAATGGACAAGCTGTGCCACCACTAGCCGAACCACCGTTAGACCCAATTGCATCCCCGGGCAGCCTCTTCTACCGGAGCCGAACGGTATAAGTTGAAAGTCCCGTCCCCGGACGTCAATATTACTTCCGACAAACCTTTCCGGGAAGAACTTCTCTGCATCATTCCAAACACTTGGGTCTCTCCCAATTGCCCATATGTTTACTATGACTCTAGACTTTTGGGGTATGTGGAAACCATCAACTGTGCAGTCCTCCATGGCCTCGTGAGGTAGCAATAATGGTATTGGGTGTAGCCTAAAGGTTTCCTTCAAAACCATGTCCAAGAACTCCAAGCCATCCAAGTCTGATTCCTCTACCATCCTCTCCAACCCCACCACATCTTCCAACTCCTTTTGAAGTTTCTTCATTACTTGAGGATTCTTCATTAGTTCTGACAATGCCCACTCAATTACTGTTGCTGAAGTGTCCATTGAACCTACAAGCATGTCCTACAAGAAATGATTGTTAACAAACTTAACATTATTTGAAGCAATAGAAAATAATTAGAAGCACAAGATTTTAGAGGGTACAAAATTTGGTTCTATATGCACTCATGAAGAATAAAATTCTGAATATATATGACCCCCCAAATAACATCTAGAGGGGGAGGTGACTAGATGTTTGTAGACAATCCTAGCAATTTCAAAATCTCATAACTACAACAAATACCAAAATGGACACACAATTACTATCAACCTATACTTACAAAACCTTTAACATCTAGACACTGATATGTACCTCAACAAATGAGGCCATTTTATCTTCTGCCACAACAACTCTAGAACTTTGGCCCTTTTTCTATGAAATTTCATCTTCAGGGAACTTCGATTGTTGAAGGTTTTAAATTGGTTTAAAGGAAACAATGGAGAGGTCTGTGTTTCAGTNGGACACAACACTCACAAGTGCACTCACAACATGATTGTCAACAAACTTAACATTATTTGAAGCAATAGAAAATAATTAGAAGCACAAGATTTTAGAGGGTACAAAATTTGGTTCTATATGCACTCATGAAGAATAAAATTCTGAATATGACCCCCCAAATAACATCTAGAAGGGGAGGTGACTAGGTGTTTGTAGACAATCCTAGCAATTTCAAAATCTCATAACTACAACAAATACCAAAATGGACACACAATTACTATCAACCTATACTTACAAAACCTTTAACATCTAGACACTGATATGTACCTCAACAAATGAGGCCATTTTATCTTCTGCCACAACAACTCTAGAACTTTGGCCCTTTTTCTATGAAATTTCATCTTCAGGGAACTTCGATTGTTGAAGGTTTTAAATTGGTTTAAAGGAAACAATGGAGAGGTCTGTGTTTCAGTTTAGGCTTAGGAATGTTTGTTATCTCTCCAAGAATAAAGAACAATAACCTCCACACCGTATGAAAATCACTGCTCAAAAGGCTTATATAGATAAAGTGAAAACTAGGTTTTAAAAGCTAAGTCGGTTAAAGAATATTACTGACTGTAGTCACTTCAATCAATCGAACTTTAGGATTTCAAATATCACAGGTCTTCGATATCTAAAGAACTACGATTGAAGCTCTCAAGTTTTTGTATGGAAACACAATGCACACTTCAATTGATCAAACTACGATCGATCAAAACTCTCGGGTTTTTGTATGGGAGTTTGTCAATTCAATTGCGGTCGAGTTTACAATCGAAGTCTTCAAAACTTCAATTCCAACGTTTTCTTGAATCACATTTTACAGTAACTCAACTCTAAACCAAAACTGACAACTTCACAACTCAAAATCACACAACACATTAAAACCTAACAAACTCCCCATTTTGTCTAGTCTCTTTCATAAAATACTACAAAATAATTCAATACGATATTTGGAGGAGTTGTATGAATAATTACCAGAATAATAGCTTTGATATTGGAGCGTTCAATACGGTACTCAGATTCTTGAGATCCCATGAAGCTCAACATGACATCAACAAAGTCCTTGGTCTTATTTTCGTCCTTGGATTGGACATGTTCGTCGATGATCTTCTCAAAAAAGTCATCAAAGATCTTACTAACCGCCTTCATCCGCCGTGTCAGCCCCTGCAGATCAAGAGGCGCAATGAAAGGAATATAATCACCGAGGTTTGGAGTAGCCGCCACTTGCATTCCTTCATGGATTAAAGCCTTGAATCCCCTCTTATCAAGATCCTCGTCCGTGTACTTCTTCCCAAACACCATACGGCAACTCATATCGGCGCTGAGAGACGAAACCTTGGCGCTCAGATCAACGGCAGTACAATCGCCGGCAGCGTCTCGAACAAACTTTATCAGAAGCCCAAGCTCTTGTTTTCTCATGGGCTTGAAGGAATTGATCTTGTGATTGCTAAGCAATTCAAGGGTGCACATCTTGCGTATGTTGCGCCAATAGGAGCCGGACGGAGCGAAGGACAAGCTCTTCTGCTCATAAGAGAGGTGCTTTGCGGCTTCAAGAGGGGGTCTACTAGCAAACACCTGGTCGTGTGCTTTAAGGAACTGCTCGGCGGCCTGAGGCGATGAGACAACAATGGCATTCACCAAGCCTAAGCGTAAGTACATGATGGGGCCATGTTTTTGGGCTAGTCGATGAAGATCGCGGTGAGGTAATTACCCCAACATATGAAGGTTCCCGAAGAAAGGGAACCCTCTTGGACCAGGAGGTAATTTCTTCTTCTTGCTGCTGCTTTTCCATGCCCATTCTCGCAGGAGATAAGCAAGCATCACCAGTGCGGCTATGGTCCATGTCCAAGCCATGGTGGGCATGTCTCACTCAGATGCGCGCAGTCATATATGGCAGGCTCACCTCACCTGCAACAAGTTAAGACAAAAAAAAAAAAAAAAAAAAATCAACCCATGTATATCGTTTTGTGTGACAATGGGGGCATAATTTAGGGAAGTTGGACATCACCTTAGTCTTTGCCTTTGCCTTTGTTTATTGTTTCCCAAACATTCGAAAGAGATGAAGATAAAGATAAAGATGACTGTGCTTAGCTTTTTTTCTTTTTTTTTTTTTTTTTTTTTTTTTATGGGATACTACAGCACCTTCATATTTTTCTCTTATGAACTATCAATTATGACACTTGATCCCATTAAACTACCATCTTATAACACTTTCTCTCCTTTTGTCAGCCAAAGGGACGGTCAATGGAGAGAGAATTTTTTTCCATTTTTGCCCCCATTTTAGGAGGGTATAAGTGTCATTTTAGTGATTTGAAGTGGGGACAAAAATGAAAAAAAAAATATATTCTTTCTCCGTTAACCGTTAGTTTTAACCCTTTTGACTGATGAAAGAGAGAAAAGTGTCATAAAATGGTAGTTTAATGGAGTCAAGTGTTATAGTTGGTAGTTCATTTTGGGGAAAAGTGTCAAGGCGCTGTAGTTTATGTAGACAAAAGATAATTACCCATTGTTTTATTTATTTAGCGATTAGAAGTGAGCCACACATATGAGATACCAATATCTCTTACACGAGTAGTGATTCAGGCCAGTCCAACATGCATGAACAATAGCACACTGGACTATTATTTAATATTATTTTATTAAAAAATTACTATTCATTATTATTTTTTAATATTATTTTATATTAAATAATAATCTAGCGTGCTACTGTTCATGCACGCAGAATTTGCCTGAATCACTACTCCTCATACACTCTCAGTACTGTCTATTATCTACTGGCTACTGCCTTTGGAAATGCAATTTTTTTAAAAAATAATAATAATAATTTATTTTATTGCATTCAATAAAAACTTAACACATCAAACAAAAATACTAAATACTATAAAAATAAAAAATACTTTAACACATCAAATAAAAATACTAAATATAATAAAAATAAAAAATATCTTATCTTTAATTCAAATTAATACTATCAATTTTTTCGACTGTTTTTTTTAAAACAAAGTATAAGTTAAAAACCAAAAGTCACCGTCATAATAATAATAATATTCACCTAAACGAAGCCACCATATATGTCGTTTTCTCTAGAGTCACTGCGGCCATCATTGCACAGGTAGCCAACAAATGGCTCAATTTACGAAAATTGGACGTCACGTTGTATTATTATTATATTCTTTGCCTTGTTATTGTGGATGAGAATGAGATATATAGAGAAGAAGATGGAGATGGAGACCCTTAATCTTATGGGTTATTATTTGGTATTATTATTCATGAAGGAGTTTTGATAAATTTACATGGGAAAACAAGAAAGAAATAGGACTAGTTTTCAATTGCGTACGCGATAAGTAGGAATGCAAGTAGAGGCTTTGCTCTTGAAGTTGTAAGGCCAAACTCTTCACTCATGTCCAGCTCAGTTGGCAGCATGTTATTGGGAAGCTCCCAATCAAAGCAATGGACAAGCTGTGCCACCACTAGCCGAACCACAGTTAGACCCGATTGCATCCCCGGGCACCTCTTCTGCCGGAGCCAAACGGAATAAGTTGGAAGTCCCGTCCCCGGACGTCTATGTTACTTTCGACAAACCTTTCCGGGAAGAACTTCTCTGCATCACTCCAAACACTTGGGTCTCGCCCAATTGCCCATACGTTTACCATGATTCTAGACTTTTTGGGTATGTGGAAACCATTAACTGTGCAGGCGCTCCATGGCCTCGTGAGGTAGCAACAATGGTAGTGGATGTAGCCTAAAGGTTTCCTTCAAAACCGTGTCCAAGTACTCCAAGCTATCCAAGTCTGATTCCTCTACCATCCTCTCCAATCCCACCACATCTTCCAACTCCTTTTGAACTTTCTTCATTACCTGAGGATTTTTCATTAGTTCTGACAGTGCCCACTCAATTACTGTTGCTGAAGTGTCCATTGAGCCTACAAGCATGTCCTAAAAGGAAATTAATGAGTGCTCTTAGATACACAAGATTTTATAGGGGTACAAAATTCAATCCCAGCAATTTCAAAATCTCACAACCACATTACTTCTTACCAACATTGCATAAGGCTTAAAATAAAATTGACACGCAATTAAAATCAGTCAATACTTACAAAACTATTATTGATGATTGAGGTCTTCAAAACTTCAAAGTCCAACATTTTCTTGAACCACATTTTACAATGACTAGCTCGACCCTAAATCAAAACCTATTACTAAGACTCTAAATTTACCAACACACTAAAACCTATAAAGGAATTAATTGGGGTAAAAAATAACTCAATAATTTTATACATGATAATTTGGAAGAGTAGTCCCTGCTAAAACAATAGAAAGTTGCATGTACGAATAATTACCAGAATTATAGCTTTGATATTGGGGCGTTCAATACGGTGCTCAAATTCTTGAGATCCCATGAAGCTCAACATGACATCAACAAAGTCCTTGGTCTTATTTTCATCCTTGGATTGGACATGCTCATCAATGATCTTCTCAAAAAAGTCATCAAAGATCTTACTAGCAGCCTTCATCCGTCGTATCAGCCCCTGCAGATCAAGGGGCACAATGAAAGGAATAAAGTGTTGAAAAATGACTTGTATTTCACAAGTCTATTGAAGACCCAAATTTGTTATGGCTTCAATTTATTTCTCACCTGCCATTTTGTCTCTTCTCTGTTAAGTGGTTTCTAGAAGCTTTGACAAAAGCCTTGTTGGATGAAGCCATTCGGTCCAAAGAGAAGAGGCAGCAACTACAAGAAAGAAGAAAATTTGGGTGCAGCTCCACGAGAACCCCAAGCCATGCTTTCATCAAAGTCTTTTGTCCTTTTGTCTTTTACGTGTATAAAGAAGATTAAATGAGGCCATTTGTTATGGGTAGGTGAAAGTTGATGGACTCATTTAATAAGGAAGAAGTGAAGACTTTTGATTAAATGATGGAGGCCATTCGGCCATTTAGTGAGCTTGGGGGCCAGCTCCATTTTGGAAGGAAGGGCGAGCAGAAGCTCCATTGGGGGCTTGCAGAAGCTCCTCAATAGTGTTTTGGAGGAGACATCCAAGAAAGGAGAAATGTAGTGGGGAAAGACATTTGGGTTGCGTAAGGCAACCAGCCTTTTTGTGTAAGAGATACACCATTTATTTATTTATTGATCTCACTTTTGAGTGCTTATTTAAGCTTAGAGAATTATAGAGAAATTGTTTTCTCTTTTGTATTTAATTCTCTATTGTTATGAGTGAGACTTTGGTGTATTGGAGCTTTTAGGTTTGAGTGTCTTTTGATTCTGTATTTGTACTTCACTTTTGTTAGTGAATTTCTCTTGGATTGTCTCCGCCAGTGGATATAGGCATATTGGGCCAAACCACTTAAATCTTGATGTCTTGTGTAACTGTGTGCTATTTTTCTATTATGCACTTTTCTATTTCTATAGGCATATTGGGCCAAACCACTTAAATCTTGATGTCTTGTGTAACTGTGTGCTATTTTTCTATTATGCACTTTTCTATTTCTTTGGTGATCTCGGAATTTGCATTTGTCACAACATAAAGTTACCAAGGCTAAGAGTTGCCACTACTTGCATGCCCTCATGGATTAAAGCCTTGAATCCCCTCTTATCAAGTTCCTTGTCCGCGTACTTCTTCCCAAACACCATACACCAACTCATATCCGCGCTGAGAGACGAAACCTTGGCGCTCAGATCAACGGCAGCACAATCGCCGGCAGCCTCTCAAACAAACTTTATCAGAAGGCCAAGCTCTTCTTGTCTAATGGGTTTGAAAGAATTGATTTTATGATTGCTAAGCAATTCAAGGGTGCACATCTTCCTAATGTTGCGCCAATAAGAGCCATATGGAGCAAAGGACAAGCTCTTCTGCTCGTAAGAGAGGTGCTTTGCAGCCTCAAGAGGGGGTCTACTAGCAAACACCTGGTCGTGTGCTTTAAGGAACTGCTCAGCAGCCTGAGGCGATGAGACAACGATGGCATTCACCAAGCCTAAGTGCATGTACATGATGGGGCCATATTTTTGTGCTAGTCGATGCAGATCGCGATGAGGTAATTTTCCTAACAAATGAAGGCTCCCGAAGAAAGGGAACCCTCTTGGACCAGGAGGTAATTTCTTCTTCTTACCGCTTTTCCATGCCCATTCTCGCAGCAGATAAGCAAGCATCACCAATACGGCTATGATCCATGTCCAAGCCATGGCAGGTTCACCTGCATGCAACAAGAGACTTGGCATCACTTTGTATTATAAATAGTCTTTGCCTTTGCCTTGTTATTGTGTCCTAAGCATTCGAAAGAGATAAAGATGGAGACATTTATGCTTATAGAATTTGACTACCTAAATTAGGAGATTTAAATGATATATCATAAATTAAGGGAGAAAAAGCTTTCATGTGTAGGTATAAAGAGGAATGCAAGGTGTTCTCTTTGTTTTAGGTAGATATTATTTTCTAAAAAAGAAACCAAAAAAATAAAAGTGATCCTTATATCTTTGATAAGTGATCTGTATTTCTCTCACATAGTGTTTAGAAAATAATATTCACTTAAGACCAGGAGAATACCAAAAGAACATTAGTAACATCTAGCATTTCCCGAATATAAACGATAGCCGTCTTAATTTTATGGGAAATGCTAGGTATTTTTCTAGTATTCCCCTAGTCTTAGTTAGATATTATTTTCTAAAAACCGAATGACTTTCTTTTTTGTTTTTAAATAATATTCACCCAGGATCAAGAAAACACAATGAGAACACCTAACATTCTCCTAATTTTATGTCTTCTTTTTTTTTTCTTTTTTTTTTTTCTTTTATCTCTATAGAACTGAGCCACACAGCCATTGATACCAATATCTGTACAGTGTACACTGTATTCTGCTGGCCTTGGAAATTGCAATTCTTTAACACATTTTACTAAAATACTGCTGAGGAACAATGCATCAAAATATTCGCACAAGTCTGAACCTCCAAATTCTTTACAGGATTGGATTAGTAAACCCTAATCTACAATTCACAAAAATTTGCCCAATCTACAAAATGTACACTCACAGTAACACACAATCACCCTCTGGGCATATCAATCAGAATTTTAATCTTTAAAATTACTCGGCACTTGAAGCAAAACATGGGGAAAATGCAAAATTGGAGAGAAAATAAGCGCATTACCGAAACAGAGAGAAACTAGAAGAGGGAAGAAATTTACCTGAGTTGGTCTTCCTCTCTGCTTCTGCAATGAAAGAGAAAGAGATTCCATTAAAGCAAAAGAAAGAAAGAAAATCAAAGGAAAAGTGAAAGAGTCAGTCGATTGGAAAGGAAGAAGAGAAAACGCTTAAATATTTCAGCCTTGGCAGCGTTGGCGCCAAAGAGAAAACGCTTGGTTAAAGCAACTATCAGCAGCGACATTTATTTGTCGCCGCTAATGGTATCTTTATTTTTATTTTTATTTTTATTTTTTCATATATTGGTTTTTATAATTTTTTATTGTAAATGTTTTTTTATTAATCACATGTATAAAATAGATTAATATACACACGCATATATATATATACAAAATACCTTTACAATTGTTTTTTATTTGTATATCATATGTTATGTACAAAATACATAATTCAATATCATTAGACAAATACATAAATAAATATCAAGTTAATGCCGATTGACTGGACTAATGCATCAAGATAATACAAAATTCAAAAAGTTTAATCGTATCACAATTGATCAGTCATTTGGCATAACGATTAATCGTGTCATATTTGGTTTATCATTCAATCTTATTGCGATTGATCCGACTAGTTCAAAAAATGTTGGAGAAATTTAGGAAAATATTCTAAAATTTTCCGTTCGGTGCGTCCTCTTTTTAGCAATCCGTTCGGCGGATTGCAACACATACCGCCATCATTGCACATCAAGTTGAAAGCTTTCCAAATGAGTTTCTGCCCTTTCAAATAACATCTGTAGGCAAAAAATACATGAGCCTAAACATAATGCTACAAACCAACTCAACAATAACTATCGCCATTGCCCTGTAACATCAACAAATACACAACTCTCAGCATGACGCCGTTGGTAGTACCAAGAAGAATCGCATGAAGCCACACAAACAAGAGATACAAGACTACTATTTACTCAAAACCTCAATACAAAGGTAGCTGTGCATGCATTGAAATAAAAGAACAATTTCAGCTATTGGAACAGTCATTGGTACAATGACAGAAGTACATTCAAGAGTCTTGGATTCGTAAGTTTTTGAATATTCTTGACCAAATGAATTGAAGCTGGTCAGCCCTCTTCTGACTCTGCACAGCAGTTCACATGTTAGAACAAAACTAAGAGATAATAGGTTTGGTTGATAATGCTCTTTGAGTTTGGTTTTTGCTTTTGTTTAGCATTATAACAAACAACTTCAATATAAAACACTTAAAACTCGACTTTAACACTTATGACACATAAGAACACTTTTTCAATTAAAAAGCAACAAGCACCACCTAAAGAGCGTTCTCAAACCCAATAATCCTGGATTTAAGGATGCAGTGCCCCCTCCAGTGCATTAAACCAGCCCACTCAATTCACATTGATAAGGGAAACACATTTGCCACAGCATCAGTGAGGTAAAAAAAGAAGAAGGTGAGTTTGGTTTTTTTTTTATAAGTCAATAGAATATATCAAAGGCGCAAAGGGGCGCAACCCTTAGTACACAGGGAGTATACAAGGGGGACTAGGGAGAGATAGAGAAGAAGGAAAGAAAATCTACAAAGCTTAAGACCCGAGGGGCAAGCCAGCCTGTAGTCCAGGTGTACAAAGTAAAGAGAAAAAAATGAAGGAGCTCCTCTTGGGACCTCGGCGAGTCCTCGAAACATCTATTATTGCGCTCCCTCCAAATACACCACATGATACAATGAGGAACCATCTTCCAAACAACAGCACTACTCGTATGACCTCCTGTCCACCAACTCGCAAATAACTCACTAACGGAACGAGGCATCACCCAGCACAAGCCAAACCGAGCGAAGAAAGAAGACCACAAGCTGCTAGCAACCGCACAATGAAGAAGAAGATGATCAACCGACTCCCCATCCGACTCACATAACCAACATCTGTTCACCACGACCATACCCCTTCCTCCCAAGATTATCCAACGTAAGGATCTTACTATGCACCGCCGTCCAAATAAAAAACGCCACTCTAGGAGGAGCCTTGGATCTCCAAACGCTCTTCCATGGAAAAGAGAGAGACCCCCGAGGCGATAGCGCTCTGTAGAATGTCTTAACCTCAAAAAAACCCTTCCGAGAAGGCACCCACCACAACTTATCAAGCCCCTCCCCTCTCATCTTACAAGCATATAGACAACTGTAAAACGAGGCCAACTCCTCCACCTCCCAATCATGAATCAGCCGAGAGAACTGAACAATCCACTGAATGGAACCACTAGAACGCTCCACATTATCCGCAATAGAAGCCTCNATAGAATTGGGATAAAATCTCAAGCACCGACACCAACTAGTGACAACAGACACAACACCCATAAAGGTTTTTTATGTATTTTCATTGGAGTATCTATGGTGCAATGGTAATTGTTGGCAGGCACTTTGTCTTGCATCAGCTGAAAAGCTTCTTCAAGGTCCTGGAGTTGGGCTACAGCAGTTTAAGTATTCGAACTAACTAGTGCCCTTCAGTAAACTACTTGGCCCTTGTACTTATTTCAACAAATGAGACAAGAGTTTGGTTCCAAGGTATTACACAAGTTACGTTTTAGTAAGAGTGAAACTTTATGCAAAGCAATATAAACCCAAGTGACCAAGAAGAGACAAACCCCAAGAGTTCGTAGACCATCTTGCATCCCAAGCATCTGAGTATCAGATGGCTCCTCCAAAACCTACAAAACAGATACTTCAGTAAGATAAAAGGAAAGGAAACATGGCATTTTTTTGTGAATATCAAAAAGTCTAGGGATTGTGCTTCAGGGTCAATTTGGATTTGGGCTTTCAAAACATGAGATTTCAAAAAATGGCAATCTCAAAATGTGTGATTTGAACAATTTATGAAATACAGTTAAGCTTTTGGGAAAATTTCAGTGTAGCCTTTAAAATCGTAGTTTGACCTTTAAAATCTTGTTTTTCTAAAATTGCACCATATTACCTGCAATTTGAAAGTGTAAATTTTTACACATTTTCAAACCACTGTTTTTAAAAAATTAACTCCCAAGCAAGACACTTTCTGCGATTTTATTTAGAAACACACTTTTAGCTTGCGATATCGCAAGGCCAAACAAAGACTTAATAAGTTTATCGCATGAAGTGCAAAATAAAGACAATTTCAATTGCATTTAAACAAAATCAAAAGAAACCATCCTTAGTTTTTGTAATTAGTAATATACGCATCCAGAAACCCTTATATTTGTTCACATCAAATATAGATAGATAGAAAGAGAACATACAAAGTCACTTATTTGCAGATTAGCAGAACCTACAAGGCTTGTCTTCACTGCCACCAATCAAGCACCCTTGTGAGATACAATCAATCAAAGAATATAAATTTAAGCATACTTCATCAAAAGACTGAAATTCACAAATACCTGCTTTGCTCGAAAACTGAAAGCCACCCAAAGATGCAATAGCAGCAGAGCAGTCTGGATAAGCCATGGACAAGCGGCGCAGAAGAGACGTGTGTATGTTGTTTCCATCACCTTGGTTCATGGGAAAATTACCGTCTTCATTGTTCCATTGCATTTCGAATTGTTTGTTTTCTTCATTTCCAACAACCGAAAGGTTCGGAAGGTTTTCTTTGAAAAATTTCAGAGCTGAAGTTCGCAATTGTTCCTCGCTGAAATAAGAGCGAAGCAAACGCACTTCGGTCAGCAAATGTTCAATCTCCACATCACGAATAGCCCTAATCGCAGCACTTTGTCGCTCAACTGTTAAAAAAANAAAAAACCTGTCTTCAAGCCTACACAGATCCGGCCATTTAGAGGATGGGGGAGACGCACCAGGGCTGGGGAAAGGCGGAGGAGGGCGCTCCATAGCTTCTGCTGTATTTTGAGGGTCTGGTATAGATCTATATTTAGATCTAGAGAAAGATCTAGAGAAGACTCTAGATAGAAAGGAGTTCTCTCCAAAAGAGAGAAACTCAGCAAAAGAAGATGGCTGTTACAACAAAAGAAAGGGGGAGGAGGAGAGAAACCAGGCGGTTTTCCCTCCTCCTCAAGCTTGATCGAAGGAGGCTTCTTCAAGACAGAGAAAGGAGAGAAAGAGACGGTGGCTTTTGGCGTACTCATATTACCTGCAATTTGAAAGTGTAAATTTTTACACATTTTCAAACCACTGTTTTTAAAAAATTAACTCCCAAGCAAGACACTTTCTGCAATTTTATTTAGAAACACTTTTAGCTTGCGATATCGCAAGGCCAAACAAAGACTTAATAAGTTTATCGCATGAAGTGCAAAATAAAGACAATTTCAATTGCATTTAAACAAACTCAAAAGAAACCATCCTTAGTTTTTGTAATTAGTAATATACGCATCCAGAAACCCTTAAATTTGTTCACATCAAATATAGATAGATAGAAAGATAACATACAAAGTCACTTATTTGCAGATTAGCAGAACCTACAAGGCTTGTCTTCACTGCCACCAATCAAGCACCCTTGTGAGATACAATCAATCAAAGAATACAAATTTAAAGCATACTTCATCAAAAGACTGAAATTCACAAATACCCGCTTTGCTCGAAAACTGAAAGCCACCCAAAGATGCAATAGCAGCAGAGCAGTCTGGATAAGCCATGGACAAGCGGCGCAGAAGAGACGTGTGTATGTTGTTTCCATCACCCTGGTTCATGGGAAAATTACCGTCTTCATTGTTCCATTGCATTTCAAATTGTTTGTTTTCTTCATTTCCAACAACCGAAAGGTTCGGAAGGTTTTCTTTGAAAAATTTCAGAGCTGAAGTTCGCAATTGTTCCTCGCTGAAATAAGAGCGAAGCAAACGCACTTCGGTCAGCAAATGTTCAATCTCCACATCACGAATAGCCCTAATCGCAGCACTTTGTCGCTCAACTGTTAAAAAAATTAAAAAAAAAATCAAATCAAATTCAGAAACAAAGATATCAAATTGAGAAACAATTCTACCATTTCTTCCATGTATTACTTAAATAAAAAATAAAAAATAAACCTTCTTGATCTGTAAATGCAGCTTGTTCCTTATCAATTTGGGCCTCTGTCTCAACAGCACCGTTTACAGTTTTCTTGGCTCTTCGTCTTGCCATGTTAATTTACTGCAAAGCCAAATGTCATTCAAAACCCTAATTTTAAGCGAGAAAGTTATAGGATGTAATCCATAAGTGAAATTGAAAATTTTCAACAAGAAAAATAAAAGGGGGGAGCTCGGGTGGTTACCGGTCGCCAAGGCTTGGTCGGAGGGTCCGCAAAGCGGAGTTCTTGCTTACTTTGTTTCCTTCGGATCAAAACAATATTTGAAATTGGGGACGAAAGCAAATTTTAGTTTGGGCAGAAAAATAAGTTTGAAAGCTACAAATAAAATATCAAATATGGCAAATTTTGACATAAATTCTTGAGTCACAAAGTTGCATGTGCCCCTTTAAAATTAACGGTCAACGGTTATGTGATCTAAACCCTAAACAGAAGAAGACCCCAAATCACTAATGATTAATATCTAATGAAGATTCATTATAAATCTAATAATAGTTTTATCTTCAAATGATAACTTAATCAACTGAACAGCACGTCTTATTAAGGCTCCGTTTACTTCGACGTAAAATGATTTCCGTCGAAAAATATTTTCAGAAAAGTCATTTACCCTGAAAAGTTTTATGCCGAAAACATTTTACAGTGTTTACCACGCGCACGAAAAATCAATTTTTTTATTTTATATATATTTTCATTTAATTATATTAACCTATAAAATATAAAAATATAAATTTCCAAACTTCTTTTCTTCTTTCCAAACATTTTTTCTTCCAAATCAAAATTTTCTGCTCACCAAAACCAAAACTTTCATATTGCTTGAAAAAAAAAAATAAAAAAATAAAAGTGTGCTGAACACATATATAGAACGCACCTAATACAAAGAGTGAGTGCAAAAACGTGGGTTTCTTTCTTGAATTTGGATGAGGATATACAAAAACTCATGATGACTCTTAAGAATGTTCAGAAACACAAATTAAATATATAAAACCCATCTCTAAACACAATAAAGTTTCATATATATATACATATATATATTTCTCAGTAATCAAAGAAAACGTAAAGATACAAAAGGTTGACATATATGAAAGGGTAAGTAAGTTACTTTTATCTTGCTTGAAAAAACATAGCCGTCTTTAAATAATTCAAAGAAAAGGTTGTTCTTTCAAGAATTTTACATAATTCAAAAGATTGTTCTCAGTAAGAATTTTACATAATTCAAAGAAAGCTATAGGACTCATTCTTATTTGGTCAATACAATCTTGTTTGCTTCCATAGAGAATATTATCCATATAAATCTCTCTTTCATACTCTCGATTAACATGAGGTTCCCTATGTAATACTCTTCTAGATCTAATATATTTTAAGATTACAAGCCCAACAGCAAGAACAGATGCAACTATGGTCGTAGCTGTCGAAAGAATTGTTTTATCCATCTACAAACAACATAAAAATGCAACTAGTTAGGATGCCTATTGTGCCCTTAATATTATTGATGCAACAGAAAAACATCAATCAACTATCACCCAAAGAAAATTTTGAATCACGAAATTCCAAATCATGAAGAGAAATAAAAAGGGTAAACAAAAAAAAAAGTAAAATAAACAATGCGGCTTCAAAGTACCAAAAAAGCACCAACCCAATCTATTAAATGCATCCTTACATTAGGTGCCAAACAGGCCATGAGAACTCAACAGCTCTATCTGCATTATTTTCGAACTAATTACCAAGCTAACAATTTGCAGAAAAAGTATCATATAACAGATAAGAAGGCATTGATAGAAGAGAAGTACAGGAAGTACTGCACTGAAATTATCAGAAAGGACACCAGAAATTAGGAGCTATACTTGTTCTATGAAAATAGTGGTAGCAGTGAAACAATTTTCTACCGCAAAAATAAAACATTTTGCCCCTACCAAATGAGAGGAAAAATAAACAAAAAAAGAAGAAGGATAAATGCAAAGAAAAAAGCAATTAACCAGATAAAATCATTTTATACAATAGCAACTATGGGGGAGAAACAAAAAAGCTTTAACAAGGTAAAAAGGAACACAGATTAGATCAGAGATATAATAAGCTGTGAGCTTTTATGAAGTTGATCATTAAGACACTAAGGAAAGTATTTGTTGTGGGTACAGATCAAGTCTCTAAACCTGCATGGCAAACTTTAAGACCAAAAGGATGAATTTGTCACTCTCCCTTTTGAAATTGGAAGCTATTATCCTTCTAACATAAAATTTCTGAAAAAAAACATGAGCCCACCCTTCCCATATTTAATTTTTGACAGACTCCAGAGAGTTAATAAGATGCCACTAATTGACATGCTCGGGACAATTCAGAATGTTTGTCAGATTTTTGCAATGAATGTAACAGAGAAAAACAGAAAGCAAGGAAGCAAAGCAAAAAGATGATAGCTAAAACACACACACTGCAAAAACAGCAGATTTCAACAATCTAATACACCAAGACAACCTCATAATCTAACTCTCCGGTTACAATCTAATACAAACCATTTTCTCAAAAGAAGAGATAATGATAATGTTGAAGCCAACACCACCACATCAGCTTTATTATTGCCACAGAGCATTATCATTGAGCTTGGCTATATCAACAGCAATCTGAACCCCAACAAAAGTGAAGTTGGAGTCCATCAGAAAGCTCTTAATCGACACACTACAATCAGAACGAAGACCAATTTTGAGGGGTGTTTAGTAAGCTAGCATTGGGCTCTAGAGATTTAATTGGGTTGTTGAAGATGCTCTGTCTGTCTAACAAATTTTAATTGGGTTGTTGAAGATGCTCTGCATGTGGGCTAATCATCAAACAGGTAATGGGCAAGATTTAATTCAACTTCCCAATCAAAAAATTACACAAAGCAGACAAACGAGAATATGAAAGAGAAACAAAACAAGTATCAGAAACCAAAAATCTATGCATCAACCACCCAAACTCCTCATATAATCCTGTAATAGCTGCAAAATTAAAACACAAACACAGGCCAAAGAAAGCGAATGAGGAACAGAAAAGCTGACCATCTAGCAACATCCCATTGGGGTCCCCCAATCTAACCAAACACGAAATTTTAAGAGATATCTTACCATGCCAAAAACACTTCTTCCTCTTCAGCAAATTTTTCCGAACCCAAGCAACCCACAACGACCCTGTCTTAGCAAAAAGTTGAATAGAGCTTCAGAAGGGCAAGAGAGAGACGAGATTCTTTATGAGCTCTGGATCAAATATGTGCTAGCAGAGAGAAATGAGCTCTAGATCGGGTCTGCGTGAGGGAGTGTGGCGTGAGGGATGGTTTTTCGTAAGTGGCTTTGCAAGGAAAGAGTAAGAGCTCCGNCAAGAATATGAAAGAGAAACAAAACAAGTATCCGAAACCAAAAATCTATGCATCAACCACCCAAACTCCTCATATAATCCTGTAATAGCTGCAAAATTAAAACACAAACACAGGCCAAAGAAAGCGAATGAGGAACAGAAAAGTTGACCATCTAGCAACATCCCATTGGGGTCCCCCAATCTAACCAAACACGAAATTTTAAGAGATATCTTACCATGCCAAAAACACTTCCTCTTCAGCAAATTTTTCCGAACCCAAGCAACCCACAACGACCCTGTCTTAGCAAAAAGTTGAATAGAGCTTCAGAAGGGCAAGAGAGAGACGAGATTCTTTATGAGCTCTGGATCAAATATGTGCTAGCAGAGAGAAATGAGCTCTAGATCGGGTCTGCGTGAGGGAGTGTGGCGTGAGGGATGGTTTTTCGTAAGTGGCTTTGCAAGGAAAGAGTAAGAGCTCCGCGGTGAGCGTCGGGTTGAGTTTTGGTTGATTGGGGAAATTGGTTTAAGGAATTTAAAATTGAAAACCAATTTAAGGCGGTTAATGAAGGATTTTTTAGTCAAACGGAAAATGATTTTTTTTTATCACTATTTTACATCATAATAAAGATCATAAAATGCGAAATTTTTTTCTAAAAACCATTTTACGTCGAAATAAATGGAACCCATATGGATTGTCACTAGTTGGAATCATTATCTTTCATTTTCTTCTCGTGAGTCTTTCTGCTGTTGATTGGATATGTAAAAAATAATAATAATTTAAAAAAGGAAAATGCTAGGGTTCTTTTCGTAGTGTTCTCTTGGCGTTCTCTCAGTCTTACGTAAAACATGATTTAAGAAAAAATAAAATTTAAATGGCCTTCACCACTAGTTTTTTTAAGTATTAGAATCAAATTTGAGGCATTAGCACAAAATTTATGATGATCAAATCCATTTTGGGTGATATCATCTTTAGGTTTTAGTTTTGAATCCAAAAACAAGTTTTAAAACATTAAAACCTAATTATTAACTCATAAAAATTAGTCTGTTGGCAAAAAAACGGTATTATAATTTTATTTTTTCTTAAATTATGTTCTAAGTAAAACTGGAAGAACGTCAGAAGAATAATACGGGGAGAACCCCTAGCAAACTCTTTTAAAAAATCACTTATATGCATAAATACGGATTGGGTAATGCTATAAGGTTTTCTAAAATTTTCTTATAGTCATTCTAAATGTGGTGTGATTTTTAAAATTACCAATAAACTAAAACTCAATAAATTACATCTTAAATTTAATAATAATTTTAAAATCTCAAATTTAACATAATTTTAAAAGTTACATCACATTTAGAATGGCTCTTAAAAGTTTATTGAAAGCTTTATAATATTATCCAAACCGATTATTGTAATATTATTTTACCGCTGCGGGCGGCATGCGGAAAGATCGACGATAGCTACTATGCATAGCCCTGTCGCTGTCTGCTAGACTGCTAGTGCAGGTCAATTGCAATCCGCCAATCCGACGATCTCCAGTCTTCACTCTAAACCCGCAACTTTGGTTCGGAACCCGAAATTCGAACCAAATTAAGACTGAGTCTTAAGAAAGCGACAGAGTTTAGTGTCCGGAAACTCTGAATTAATCATTTTGAGAAAGAACGAAATGAAACCATTTGTTAATATCTTTATCACTTCCCTTTCCAATCATACTGCTATCGCTGAATGGGTGGACGCCACTTGTGCACACGTGCTGCTTTCGACTACCACCTTCGGTTCCTATGACGCTGAAGAAGAAGAAGAACACAGACGGTGTGAGCTGATTTATCCAAAGGAGGCTCATGTCATGTAAGTAGTGATTTTAGATTTTTTGTTGTTTTTAATAAAGGGTTTTCGTTTAGTATGGATTTTTAGGATTGCTTGGAGAAATTGAATGAGCATTAACATTGGTGTGTAGAGAAATGGCAGGTAAAAGAATTTGAAATTTTGGGTATAGTTCAGTTAAGGTGTAAATTTCATTGAATGAGAAAATTTAATGACAAAGGTTTATGGGTTATGTTTGGATTTGAATTGCAATATCCTCGGACATGATATGAAATGGTTAATTTAATAATTTAATTTATATTTTAACATTATGCTGCTTAGAATTCATAATCTCACATTTACAGAGTATGGTTTCTAATGTCCTTAATCTGATGACGTCAGTGATAAAGTTTAGTCTTACTCACTCCTGTCATATCTGACTAGAACAATATTATTGTTGACATATTATTAGTAGCTGGTTTAGATCTATAATCGGGAAATGTCTTCTGGATCTTTTGAACAATAAAGAATGTTTTGCTTTGCAGCATATGAAGCAGTGCACAATGCTAAAGTATACATGCAATTCAAGCAACCCTTATTTTGCCAAGCATGCATGATTTGTTGTAAATTCTAGACCACTTCGGTATGGGGAAACTTTGCAATGCATGGTTTGAAGGCTGGGAGTTTGGGGTAGTTGACTTAAGATTCGTTGCTCACTTTAAAATCTTGAGGACTGTAGGAACCTTGGAATACTCTCCTTTGTCAGCTCTGCAAAGAGAATGGCACCTCTATATATCCTCATCAGAACTTCCAATCAAATAGCTTAACCTTCATCCGCTGTGACCATATCTATCCTCAATGACCATTGTGTACCTTTAGGAACCAACTCTTCCAATTAGTTTGCACTAATTCATACTAAATGCTGTAAGTAGAGCACTAAATGTCTCTTCCCTTACAACCCAGGAAAGGTTCTAGCCATATCTATGTTATTACCCCAAAAAGACTAGGTCAATGTTACAATTGGAGCCCCATAGAGTCACTTATATAATGCAATTTCACATAGCAAGGAACAAATGTAGGACTTTGACACCCATCTGACACCTTCAATCTATCCACCTAATATGGGACTTAACTATTTGGGGTGCCATAATATCCGTCAATCAAATCCCTTCCTTGTTAGGGCCCATGTCAAGTTGTAATGCACCAATGCTACATGGTATTATTAATTAGGTTAGTTCTGATACCATTTGTCGCAATCTAGGGAAAGTGTGAGTCACATTTATGCTATTAACCCAAAATGATTAGCCAAAACTATAATTGAAGCTCCATGAAGTCACTTTTATATAGCCCAATCTCACTTAGTTAGGAACTAATATGGGACTTAGCACCTATGGAACCCCTTTACAATCCATCCAGCCAATATGGCACTTAAGTTTTTGGGGTGCTACATTATCTACCCATAAAAACCCATTTGGAGCTACTATATCATTATAGAAATACTACAAGATCTCATACAACTGTCATTTATCCTTGTTAGACCAGAATAGGGTCACTGCAATATAATCTTACTAAAAAGGTTATATCTTTCACCTATCTTTCATTTGGTCCCTACAAAAGCAATCTCAGAAAACTGAAGGTTAACATAACCTGTTTATGTCTGCTGAGGCATCCATGTGCTTGAGCTTTTGGAACTTATGCTGGAAAATCTAAAAACCAGGCATACTCGTTTTTGGGCATCTACACCAATATTGCTGAGCTACTAATACTTTGAACCCTCCTGATGTGGCTCATTGTCCATATATTGCTGTACCATATTGTTAATATTATTTTTATCATTTAGATACATTGCAGTCATTTTCTCCCTTGGTAAAAAGGAGGAGAGAGAGAGAGAGAGAGAGAGCATTGATATAACATAAGTACCTATACAATCAAAGTGATCAATTTAGGTCAGAAGTCATTTCTGTGTCCAATTATCTATGTAATGACATTGAATTTGGAGGATATATTCTAGATTTGAGAGAGTTTTAGGAGATCTTTTATATTTTTTGGAATTTCATTTGATTTATATTTCCCCGGACTGATGACTCACTCTTTTCATGGCTATAAAGGAACTGTCAAGTTTTGGTGGTCTGAAACCTATTTTAGAGCTTGTTTACTCTTGCTTCCAGGCCATTTTCTCTCTCCATTGTCTCTTATTTTATTGATTTTAGTAAATTAGTCCATTTCTCTCTCCTTTTCCTCTATTGGTAAAAGGAGGATGGGAGAGAGTATATATGCCAAACGAATCAGTGCAAAGACACGTAATAATTATTTTGTGAAATATAAGTGTCGAGCTTATCTATGCAACAAAGTATGCAAGTAAATTTATGGTGAATGCAATTACCTATTCCGATAAGTGACATTTATCAAAGTACTCATATTTCAGCAATAAAACACAATTAGTTGATTCAGATGGTAATAAGATTTGTAGCAATGTTATTAGAATAAAAAATCTTGTCTGGATCTTTGGTTTCATTTTGGAGTGATAGTACGAGATTACAAGAACAAAGGGTTAAAAGAGACCAAGCATAAGATTTATGAAAATTGAAAAGGAAACAAAGTACTTGTAAATAGCCTTGTGGTTTCTTTAAGAAACAGAAGTAAACTATAGAGAAGAATAAATTTATAGCATTGATCTTTAATTAGTATCAAATTTATGAAGTCCATTTAAAAATTCGTTAAATGTGAATGATAAAATTTTCGTAGAAAAACAACTGTTATCTATCTCTGTATCCATTATCATGCTATTAGTAACTCACTGACTCATCATCCTCCCCAACCCACCCGGCCATGCAGCAGTCTCCTTTAAAAAAATGATTTCCCTCTGACTGACATTTTTATATTTATATCAAAAGTTGTCGAACAGAACATGTTTTCTTTATTTTTTTCCTGGGAACTCAAGAGTGTTGTATCTATTGGTTGCAGCTCTGTTGTTCTTATGTCCTACCATTACATTTCTCTTCTTTATATTGTTGCCTCCGACTTCAAGCCTTAATTCTGTCAGTGGTCCCACCAAACATAGACATGAGGTAATTATAGCACATCATGGTGCTGTTGCCACTGATGATCGCCGATGTTCCAGAATAGGGATGAAAGTTCTTCGTGAAGGAGGTCATGCCATTGATGCGTCAGTGGCTGCTGCTCTTTGCTTGGGAGTTGTAAGTCCAGCATCAAGTGGCATTGGTGGAGGAGCCTTTATGCTTCTCAGGTTAGCTAGTGGGAAGGCACAAGCCTTTGATATGAGAGAAACTGCCCCCTTGCAAGCTTCTGAGGTATTTCAAATTACTTTTAACTGTATCTTTTCTTTGAATATGTTTTGAATGTGAGTGCAAACAGTTCTTATTAAATGCAGTATGGTAATGAAGGATCTTTTCAGGGCTTGTTTCTTTTATACTTCCTCTATGGTTGCATTGTGTTTGGCACTTCTCTTACTTGCCAAAAGTTTAAAAAATAAAATAAAATAAAACAGAAACAGAGTTTAGCACATGCATGTCCAGAGATATGACCCAATAATTCTTATGAAATATTGTTTTTCTTTGCAACTAATACCGATCTGCATACTTTATACACTAATGTGAAGATATATCTGGAAACTTAATCATTTTAAGCTGCGACTGAAATTGGCAAATGTTGGATTGGTACCTATTATATTGCTTGCTGAACTTCATGTTTCGCGTAAAAGATTCTTAAAGTCATTCTCTTTCATAATTATTCATTTTCAGAATATGTATGCTGCCAATGCTACTTTGAAAAAAGAAGGTGCCCTCTCCATAGCAGTTCCAGGGGAAATTGCGGGCCTTCACAAAGCTTGGAAACAACATGGAAGGCTTCCTTGGAAGAGGCTTGTAAGGCCAGCTGAGCGTCTTGCTCATTTGGGATTTAAGATATCACCATATCTCCACATGCAGATGGTCAAAACAAAGTCAGAGATCTTACAAGAGAAGGGACTCCGCGGTATATTCACTTCAAATGGAAGTCTCTTACAGCTGGGTGATATCTGCCACAACAAGAAACTGGCACAGACACTAAGAACAATTTCAAAATTTGGCCCAGTGGCCTTCTATAATGGTTCAATTGGATTCAATTTGGTTAGTGATGTTCAGAAGGTTGGAGGGATACTGACAATGAAGGACTTGCAAAGATATCGAGTTAAATTGAAAGAACCAATCTCTGCTAACATTTTAGGGCTTAAAATACTTGGCATGCCTCCTCCGTCGGGGGGTCCTCCAGTGATACTTGTAAGTACATCTCTGGTCTGCTTTTGTTATGTTCTTTTTCTTATTTTAATCTTTTTTGGAAAACAAATAACATAAGGAAAAAACAAAGCTTTCATTGACCTAGCTTTATTTATTTCATCACAACAGATGCTAAACATTCTTGCTCAATATGCAATCCCTTCGGGTGTTTCTGGCTCCCTTGGAATCCATCGAGAAATCGAAGCATTGAAACATGTATTTGCTTTGAAGATGAATCTTGGTGATCCTGACTATGTTGATGTCTCCAAAGTTATATCTGATATGCTCTCTCCTAAGTTTGCCAAAGAGTTAAAGAAAACCATATATGACAATATGACATTTGATGCTGGACATTATGGTGGAAGGTAAGTTGCTTAATTGGTAGAGAAGCAGTTCGTCTATAAGATCATTAGGCTAAATAAGTTATATACAAACTGTGTATTATATTTTATTTATTTGTTGGGAAACTTAGCTTTATATTGTCTCAAATTTCTACATTTGATTCAACAGTCCTACCACTTTGTGTCGTGTTAGTGCCACATCATGGAATTCAGGTACTTTTGGCTGTCATAGTGGCAAAGTTGAGTTCTTAAATTTAAATCTATTTTTGGTTCTTGAATGAAGTAACTGAAGTGTCTCAGCCAGAAAAGAAATGGTGATTTGTCAAATATTGAGTTTTCTCTGTTTCATTTTGCTGCTGATGCTCCTCAGAATTTGAATTAATTCTATCTGTGATCTATCTTGTTTCCATAAGTCTTGAACAATAATGTTTGTGTGCATCTGAGAAAGCATGAGTATGAAAATGTAGTGAATCTAGAGGATGAGTACCAAAATGATTTGTGAAGCATAAAATCATATTACTGTGCGTGCAATTTATTCTAATCAGGCACTCAATATTTCTTTGATAGGAACATTTTTTTCATCAAAATTCAAATTGATACTTTGTTTTTCAGAAAGTACTTTCATTCATTTGGGTAGTCGAAATTTGAATAAAAGTACCTACAACAAAGGCTCCAATTTGCATATTATGGGCAGATGTTTGGTGCTTAACTAAAACCATACATGACTTGTCCTTACCTCTTCATGTCTCTTGTGCTTGTAGATGACCCATCATAATGTATTCCAATTTATAACCCTATTATAAGATTATTTTTACTGAATCTTGTTTCCTAACAGATGGAATCAAATCCATGATCATGGCACCAGTCATATATCCATCATAGATCGTGAGCGAAATGCTATTTCCATGACTTCGACAGTGAACTCGTATTTTGGTTCTCGAATACTGTCACCAAGTACAGGGATACTCCTGAACAATGAAATGGATGATTTCTCCATCCCAATGAATGTTTCTGCAGCTCTTCCACCCCCAGCACCATCAAACTTTATCAAGCCAGGAAAAAGGCCATTATCATCCATGGCACCTACTATTGTCTTAAAGGTATGCTCTAGGAGTGTTTCCACTGAATTATGCTCTAGGATTGTTATCCTCTGAAGTGAGGACTGGCAACATTTTGAAATTACTGAATTAACTGTCAGTACTGTCCAGACTTTCATATTTCTCATTGGATCCTTCAGAATGAGTCGCATAGAAATACAGAAGCACACAATGTGATATTGGCCAGAAGATATTTTTTCATTAAAAATTCCAATATAATGTTTGTCATACTATTTATTATATTATGCAGTATATTCCTGTGCAATAAATCATGTGATATTTTTCTATGCTTCTACAGAATGAGCAACTGAAAGCTGTGGTAGGTGCTAGTGGGGGAGGCATGATTATTGCTGGAACTGCAGAGATTTTGTTAAATCATTTTGCCAGGGGAATGGATCCCTTCTCTTCTGTCATGGCACCGAGAGTCTATCACCAGGTCTTTATCTAAGTCCATCTTCCTAACTCTCTCTGTCTCTCAATATACCCTATGATCCACACATAATAATAAGTTCTTCCATGATGCATATTACTCATGCTGTGAGGTGAGGATTGTAAGTGCTAATGCTGGCATTTAGATCAAGAAAAGGTTGCCGCGTAGGTCTACACTCTAAAGACATCTGATTGGATTGGTTAATCCTTCAGTGAGTTAGGTTCTCCTAGTATGAGAATGGAGCTGAATTTTGGTGCATTTAGAAAAAAGACTTCTTGACGAGGTTTCAAATATTCCATCTAATAAGACTGCATCAATGCCTATAGAAAAGTTTGTTTTGGAGAGCTGGCTGTTTTATTTAGATTCTTCTTCTTCTTCTTCTTCTATAGAGGATAATTTTTTTTTATTTATTTATTCTTCCCTTCATCATATAATAAGTAGCCACTAGAACTTATATTTTAATACAATTTTGTTTAATCAGCTGATTCCTAATGTTGTATACTACGAGAACTGGACAACTGTGAGTGGCGACCACTTTGAAGTTCCTGCTGATATTAGGGCAGCCCTTCAAAAAAAGGGTCATGTCCTAGAAAGCCTCGCTGGCGGGACTATTTGCCAGTTTATAGTTCAAGATGTAAGGACTTCTACAAGCGAAAATGGTGGCGCTGGAACGCTTGTGGCCGTGAGTGACCCAAGAAAAGGTGGACTTCCTGCTGGTTTTTGAACTTTTGGTAACGTTTCTGCTGCTGGAAGATGATTGTAATGTGGAATTGACATTGTAATAACTAATAAGAGCGGCAAATGTGCACAAGTTTTCTGGTCTTGAACAAAATTGACGATTTGGTTTGTTGTTGTTTATAGCCCTTGGTTGTGATAGATTGGTCGTGGGTAACTTCTATCTCATTTGCTTATGATAGAAGCACTATTTTCATATTAAAGACATTCAGAGCCATATCTCTTCTCCACCTCAAACCTTATCAACCTACTTTAGACTTGGTAATTCTTTACATGACTATCTAACCCGACACAAAATTAACAGGTTAGAGTTTGGTATGGTTGGCGTATAGGTCACTACTAGGTCAACCACTTGTCAATTCCATGTTAACATGTTTAACTCAGGAGTGATCCAATTGGCCCATTTTATAAAATCGTACTTTTTTATTAAAATAATAATACTAATGATAATAAATTTTACAATTGGAAGTAAAAAACCATTAAGCTACTAAACCTAAGATCCTAAACCTAAACTTCAAGAATGTTCCTTTCACAGTCGGCAAAAAAACGAGAAGGTGAAAATTGTAAAAT
Organism: Carpinus fangiana; assembly: GCA_006937295.1. Lineage (NCBI taxonomy): Eukaryota > Viridiplantae > Streptophyta > Magnoliopsida > Fagales > Betulaceae > Carpinus > Carpinus fangiana. The sequence goes on along the minus strand of CM017321.1, from coordinate 41,220,677 downwards.
CAGTATTTTTGGTTTACTTAATTTGTAATTAGCACGTTTCCAAAGAGTAGCTCAATCAGTTGAGGATTACACCTTATGAAGCGAAGGTCACTAATTTGAATTTTTTATCCCCTCTTGTGTAGATATGTAAAAAAAATATTATAATTGGCTCCATATGATATTAAAATAAACTCAAAGGTCCATAAGGTCTCAATACAATCAAATTTTATCCACCAGGCATAACAAATTATAATGATATGACAAATCGGAGCCAGTCAAACTGTGACATATGTCCTATTTAAGTTACTTAAAAGCAAATGGGCAAAGCTTCCTTTACACAAAAGAAAAGATGCTTTTGTTTTCTTTCTCGTTATACTTTAAAAGAGCAACCTTTTCAAGAAGGATCGTCAAATGTAAGAAGATAACTTGGTAAGTGTGAAAACTTCTAGTGATATAGCATATGAATATTTATTTTCTTGAATGTATTTTGTAATTGCCTAATTGGCAAAAGATCTATGAAACCAGTCGTCCGAATCGCTATTCTAATTCTAATTTATTGTTTTATTATTGTAGTCTCTAATGGAGGCCCTGAGCCCACCCTCTCCCACCTCTTCTTCGGATTTGTACGCGTATCTCCTCCAGACAAGCCTCAAGTCCAAAGACCCATTTGCCGGAAAGTTAATTCATGCTCGGATAATCAAAGCCGGGCTCCATCTTGGCGTGTTCTTGATGAATAATCTCATGAACTTCTATGCAAAAGTTGGGTCTACTTCCGATGCTCACCGCGTATTTGATGACATGACCGTGAAGAACACATTCTCTTGGAATACAATACTTTCGGCATATGCAAAACAGGGAAGGTTAGATAAAGCACGTCGTGTATTTGAGGAAATTCCTGACCGTGACTCAGTTTCGTGGACTAGTATGATAGTGGGATATAATCAGATTGGTCATTTTGAAAATGCGATTAAGATGTTTGTACAAATGATTGGGAGTAGAATTTCACCGACTCAGTACACCATTACTAATGTTCTTGCTTCATGTGGCGCAATTGAAGCTTTGGATATTGGTAGGAAGGTTCACTCATTCGTCATTAAACATGGGCTTGGTAGTTGTATTCCCGTGGCAAATTCCATGCTAAACATGTATATTAAGTGTGGTGATTCAATAACAGCAAAATTTGTTTTTGATAGAATGAGATTGAAGAACACGTCGTCATGGAATGTTATGATTTCATTGCATATGGAGTCTGGTCGGGTTGACCTGGCTCTTGGCCAATTCAAACAGATGACAGAACGAGATGTAGTTTCATGGAATTCAATGGTTGCAGGTTACAACAGGCATGGTTTTGATGTTGAAGCGCTGGAAATCTTCTCAAACATGTTGAAGGATTCTTCATTAAAGCCTGATAAGTTCACATTGGCAAGTGCTTTGTCGGCCTGCGCCAATCTTGAGAAGTTAAATCCTGGGAAACAAATCCATGCCTATATCATTAGAACTGAGTTTGATACCTCTGGGGCAGTCGGGAATGCTTTGGTTTCAATGTATGCCAAGTCTGGTGGGGTTGAAATTGCAAGAAAGATTGTGGAGCAAAGCGGGTCTTCAGCTCTCAATGTTATAGCTTTTACAGCCCTGTTGGATGGCTACATCAAGCTTGGGGATATAAACCCAGCCAGACAGATATTTGACTCATTAAGGGACCGCGATGTGGTTGCATGGACAGCTATGATTGTAGGTTATGTGCAGAATGGCTTGAATAATGAAGCTTTGGAGCTTTTCAGATCAATGATTAAAGAAGGCCCCAAGCCAAACAGCCACACTCTAGCAGCCATGTTAAGTGTCAGTTCAAGCTTGGCTTCGTTGTATCATGGCAAACAAATTCATTCAAGTGCCATAAGATCTTGGGAAGCATCATCAGTTTCCGTGAGTAATGCTCTAATTACCATGTATGCCAAAGCTGGAAGCCTTAACAATTCAAAGCAGGTATTCGATCTAATACGGAATAATCGAGATACTATCTCTTGGACGTCCATGATTATTGCTTTGGCTCAGCATGGTCATGGAGAAGAAGCCATAGAACTTTTTGAAGAGATGCTGGCAGTTGGTATTAAGCCTGACCATATAACTTATGTTGGTGTGCTCTCTGCCTGTACACATGTGGGATTGGTGGAACAGGGTCGGAGATATTATCATTTGATGCAAGATCTACATAAAATTAAACCCACCTTAAGCCATTATGCATGCATGATTGACCTGTTTGGGCGTGCTGGATTGCTACAAGAAGCACATGATTTCATAAAAGGCATGCCTGTTGAACCAGATGTCATATCTTGGGGTTCACTTTTAGCTTCTTGTAAGGTTTATAAAAACGTGGAGCTAGCAAAAGTTGCAGCAGAAAGATTGCTTCTTCTTGAGCCTGGCAATAGTGGGGCCTACTCATCCCTGGCTAACTTATATTCGGCTTGTGGGAGATGGAAGGATGCTGCTGAAATTAGAAAATCAATGAAAGATAGAGGAGTAAAGAAAGATCAAGGATTCAGTTGGCTTCAGGTACAGAACAAAGTCCATGTCTTTGGGGTCGAAGATGGGCTTCACCCACAGAAAGATGCCATATACAATATGATGGAAAAGATCTGGAAGGAGATAAAAAAGATGGGTTTCATTCCTGATACTGAATCAGTACTGCACGACCTTGAGCAAGAGGTAAAGGAACAGATGCTTAGACATCACAGTGAAAAACTTGCGATTGCATTTGGGCTATTAAGTACTCCAGAGAACACTACATTGAGAATCATGAAGAACCTTAGAGTGTGTAATGATTGTCATTCTGCCATAAAATTTATCTCCAAGCTTGTGGGCAGAGAAATTATTGTGAGAGACTCTACTCGTTTTCACCATTTCAAGGATGGTTCCTGCTCTTGTCAGGATTATTGGTAGGCAAAAAAGGATGGGGTTGAAAAAGAAAAAGAATTTGATGGTGAAGTGGGCAAACATTTCATTTATGTAGCATCCAAAAAGTTGATGCTTGATGTAGAAAGCAGGTGTTACTTTCCTTATTATTCTGTAAAGATTGGCCCCCTACTGATATGACTTTCTATTGGAGTTCTGCATTATGGGCATCAGAGGATGCTTTTGGAATGAACATGTTGCTGTTCTCGTGGGCATGAGAACGTTATGCCATTGCTCTTGCTGGGTCGGTGTATCTTGAAGATGCAATGCAACTGTTTTGACACACTGGATATTTCCGACAACTGTATGGCGTTTATTGGGACATCTTTATGCTCAAGCCAACCTGTGAAGTATGTGAAATCTGGTATATACTTACATTTATCTTTTAGTGTTTCTACTATTGATACAAGAGATGGTGGTGTTATATTACTCTTGTTTGAATTAAAATTGAAACGCCAATAAACTTAAAATAGGTTTTGCGTGTTGATTATTAGGAAAAAAAAAAAAAAGGAATTGAAGAAAATAGATGGAATCATGCATGCATTTGATTTTAGCCTTTCATTGTCATGATGTAAAGAGTCCGGGAATTATATATATGTGTCTGTAATGATTCTTATAAAGGCTACTCATGATTACCAAAGTGTCTTGGCATTGTTGTAAGACAAAATCACCATGAAGCAGACACTAGGGATTCATCCCTTGAGAATAGTAATAGAAACTTGTTTTTGTTAAACTCGTTGCATTCTAATGGAAAGAAATTGTTAGCCTCACTGCACCCTGCTTTATCTGATGCTGCGAAAGGCTTCTTGACTATACAATACCTTTACTTTAGCACCGATGTCCAATTTGGCTACCATAGATTGTTAAACAATGTGGTCTTTTTTATTGATTGGTAGAGACTATATTATACAACTTACAGGCGTGCATGCAAAGTACTCCTAATGGTGCAAAAAGTCATTCTTAGACCTTGCTTTGCTTTGCATCCAATAACTTGAGTGATGAGCCAGGGGAATTACATTTATGAAATCTGTATAGCAGTCATATTCATTGGGATGGTAGTTCCACCAGTGAGATTACTTTTAGTAGAAAGTTATGAAAATTTCCTTTTGGTTTCATTAACTTAAGTAAAATGTATTTGTGAAGGAAGGCCAGTTATGATATTGTCATACTTACATTTATATTGTTGAGGCTTGGTTTTCTCTTTGCTGAGCATCATGCATCTGTGACACCTTATCTTCTGAGTGCTCTCTTTATGCATATTTTTCTTCTTGGTTTCCTGATTTTTTTTTGACATGTCCGCACAAGAGGAGGGGATTCGAACCAGTAACCTCCACTTCATTAGGCGTAGTCTTAGCCAATTTAGTTATCTCTTGATAACTGATATTTTTTTGTTGCAGTTTGAGACTTTTGAGTTTTCACTTATTGGCTTTCAGTGATTATGACAATTGGTAATCACAAAGTGTTATTTTGCTAACAAAAACCCATTATTGATGATTGCAAAATGAATGTAAAAAAAAAAAAAATTTGCTCCTAGTGGTCTGAAGCAAATGCTTAATTAGGTGCTCCTAGTGGTGGTCTATTATTAATTGAGAAAATAAAATATTGATCAGCGACCACTATGATTGTGACGTTATTGGAAATATCATTCATGAAATGAAATTATCTAACACATTTGTGACGTTTTGGAATTCTAGTGGGTATGTACAATTCCTTTTGAATATTATGAATGATGTAACTACTTTCGTGTCTACCACTCTTTTTAGAGCATTCCAAATTAACTCCTGTTTTGTTTTCTTCTTTGTGTGCAGTGTTTCCAATTGATATCCACCAAAGAGTTGAAGATCATGAGATTTTAAAATTTTAAAATTCGAGTCATCTATTAAATCTAACGGTTCAAATAAATGCAAAGGTTTGTGTATTATCGAGGCAAGTGGGTTTAATATGTTGAAAACTAAAATTATTTGCCTCGATAACACACAAATTTCTGTATTTATTTGGACAATTAAATATAATGAAATGCTCAAATATTAAAAATATGAGCATCATATTTTAGAAAATCTGAAAAAAAAAAAAAAAAAAAAAAACCCTATTCTGTTGGTTTTATAGCTACCTCCAATTGGAGGGGAAAGCAATTGCAATTTGCAGTAAATTTCCAATTGCAAAGAAGTTCCCAATGGGATGTTTACATCTGAGGGGTAGGGCCTATGGGCAGAATCTTTTCTTAATAAAATTCTCTTCGCATAATGGACTACAGCCGCCACCTTCATTGCACATACTTTTCCACCAATTTTGCTGAACTTCCTATTTTGCCTTTTAATACTCTTTTCTTTTAAATTAAAATATAAAAAATAGCTTGAAACCTCGAAGATTTTTATTTTTATTTTTTGGAAAAAAAAAAAAAGAAGCAAAAAACTCATGGAGGTTTCCGTAATTGTAGTATATAACGGTATAAATGTAATCAGAGTAGCAACATCAATTATTTTCAGACGTCAATTAGTGACAGTTGTCTTAAGTTTTCTTGATATCTTAGTATGACTTGTTCAAGTTATAGCGTACTTTAGAGAACACTTGTAGTGTTCTATCATCTAACTATTAGTGTCAATAGTTTCCAACTGATCAATGATAATATAGTCAGAGACGGAACTGAGGGTACTGGCAAGGGCCATGATCCCCCTAAATGACAAGAAAAAAAATTTATTTAAGGTATTTTTTCTAATTGGTTATTCTCCAAATTTTTTTTGGCCTTAGGTCTCCTCTCAAATCTAAAGCTGGTTTCGTCCCTGATTATTATTTAATGCTCTGCAATTGGTCCCTTCTACACTTTTAAATTTTGCACCAAAACACATCGCACGGTCATACTTCAGATATATTTTTTAAAAGTTTTAACAGCCTAACTTTATTGAAAATATACAATAAATTTCGGACGAAAAATCAACGGAATGATTTGTTGTACTCTTTCGATAAATTTAGGGAGAAAATATATATATTTGAGATGTAATCTTTTTTGACTTAATGAATTTATCTAAAAACATTTCTGAAAAAAAAAAAAGGGTAGCGCCATCGGTTACGGAATCTTGGGCAGAGGAATCTTTGTTTTTGGTGTGGAAGCTGAGTCAGCTCCATCTACGCTCACTCCTACAGAGCCATGCGGCCATGCTTCTTCTCGGTCTTTTCTCCTTTGCAATTGCCAAGATAACATAAAGAAATCAGAAAATGCAAAAACCCACCTGCGCCTTCCCCATATATCAACAACAATCCTCTCATTGATTAACCACTCTCGCCCAACCCTTTCTGCTGCCACAAAATCATTTGATAGGCCATGGCGTTGCAGAGGCAGCTACTGAAGAAGGCAAGGTTCGGTAATTACCACAACACCCTTCCTCTCTGCGGTTCCTCCTTCTCTACGGTTCCTTCTTCATCTTCTGTTGCTGCTGCTAGCGATGACGCTCCTCCGCCTCAGCTCCCGCCCTTCGATCATTCTCCGAGGCCGTACAGGGGCCCGCTGGCCGATCAAGTCTTCCAGAAGCGAAAGCAGTTTCTGGGTCCTTCTCTGTTCCACTACTATCAGAAGCCTGTAAGCGTTTGATTTATTTGGGATGGGATTTAATTGTTATTTGTTTGGTTAATCAATTGTTTTAATTGTTAATTTGTTTTTGTTTTGAATTGGTGTGCGCAGCTGAATATTGTGGAGGGAAAGATGCAGTATTTGTACGATGAGAATGGGAGGCGTTACCTGGATGCTTTCGCTGGAATAGTAACGGTGTCTTGTGGGCATTGCCATCCTGAGGTTTTGGAAGCTATCGTGGAGCAGAGCAAGGTTCTTCAGCACGCTACAACCATTTACCTACATCATGCAATAGCTGATTATGCTGAGGCATTGGCTTCCAAAATGCCCGGAAACCTAAAGGTTGTTCTTCGTTTATAGATTTGTGTTTTACTTATTTAAAATTATGAGTTATCCCCGAAGCATAAATTGGTGAAAATTATTCTTTCTTTTAACCCTCCCTCTCAATCTTAGACTTCCATTTTATAAGTGGGACTTAAAATATTGAAATTTTTCATTACAAATCGAAGATAGAACATAGGACTAGGGGTGGCAATTTGTGTTTGCCTGTCAAGTTCAAGTTGTGTTTGGGACTATTGGCATAAGACTATATAGGTCAAACTTAATCTGACCCATTTAATTAAACGAATCAAACTTTTTAACCTAAACCTGCTGATTTCATGTTGGGTTTACGAGTCGTAGCAAAAATTACCGGTCCTAAATAGAAACATCTGTTCTGCTACCATGACAATTTATTACCTGTCTTAAAAGCCTAAGCTAATATCATACACTGATTTTAATCACTTAACTATCTTCTTTTACGGCAGGACCTTCTCTTCAATGGCCCTTCTCATGCCTTGCAGTGAAGCACCTTGTAATTCTCAATCATTCGTCATGTCCCTGCTAGACCTTGGCATTCTAAATTTTTCCTCCAAACCACAGCATGTTTAAAAACATTTTTCAATATTTGAAAGAACACTTTTTAAGTATCTCCTTGTCTAAAAACATTGTCAATCCCTTTTTTCAAATTTCAAATTTCTCACTGTTTCCTTCAGTCCCGGCGACCATGTAAACCGGGATTCCCTACCTCGTTTGCCTTCGCTTGTCTCTAAGGTGAAGGTTAGCTGCCCTTTTGTGGTTAAAGGACGGGAGTCATGTCTCTAGCGGCGGCGCGTATGGACGCGTCCCGCTAGAGCACGTTTCTGGTTAGTGGGTTTTGGGTGTCAGAGGGCTGAGTTCGTTTGAGAAATGGAGCGACGCTTTGCGGTTGAAGCGAAGAAGTTCTTTTTCTCGACGAAGGAGTCTAAGATTCGTTTGGAGGAAAGAAGGAAGGGCTTCGTTGGGCTTATATTGGTAGGTCACAGGTGCGCGTCTTGGTTAGCCACTACGGTTTTGGAGGCTTCCTCGTCCACGGAGGAGGATTTCGCAGAAATTTTCTGTGAGGAAAGGAGGTCGCTTTCGGTGAGCAGGGGTAGGAATAAAGCGGGGAGATTTTTGGAGGTGGTTGCCCATGTGGATGATGAGAGGAAAGGCGTCATTTGGGTCCCTGAGGCGCGATCGGGGCGGGGCTGGCGAAGGTTTGGGGTNAGAACATAGGACTAGGGATGGCAATTTGTGTTTGCCTGTCAAGTTCAAGTTGTGTTTGGGACTATTGGCATAAGACTATATAGGTCAAACTTAATCTGACCCATTTAATTAAACGAATCAAACTTTTTAACCTAAACCCGCTGATTTCATGTTGGGTTCACGAGTCGTAGCAAAAATTACCTGCCCTAAATAGAAACATCTGTTCTGCTACCATGACAATTTATTACCTGTCTTAAAAGCCTAAGCTAATATCATACACTGATTTTAATCACTTAACTATCTTCTTTGACATTATTGATTTCTATGTTATGGTAAAGGGGGAAAAAAACATGGTGTTGTACTTTATGAAAGTGAGAGCTTGTTTTGAAAATGCAGGTTGTGTATTTTGTGAATTCTGGGTCAGAAGCAAATGAATTAGCAATGCTGATGGCCCGTCTATACACTGGTAATCTTGGTATGATCTCATTGAGGAATGCCTATCATGGGGGAAGTTCTGGCACACTTGGACTCACTGCTCTGAACACTTGGAAGTACCCAATACCACAGGTTAGTTTAAATTAGATGGTTGTATCATGTATGTATTATGTATAAAGTGTCCACCAGTGCTCAATATGTTTGCTCCGCAAATTTTGATAAGATTAGGTGTAACTGGACAATAAGCTGCAAGCTGTTCTTTTCCCTATCGTAATTTTAAATTTGTTCTGGTACTGGTTAAGCAGTCACAACGAGTTTACAGAAGTAGGAAATACATCATTGATTTTCTCTTGTTTATCAAGCACTTGCTGAATGTAACAATGGCCATGTCTGTTCCCTAATTTTTGCACGTGGGGATCACAAACACATAGAAAAGCACACTGAAGCTCTGTTGTTTGCTAGTCTATCAGTATAATCTCACTGTCTTGGTTAAATTTATATATATTATATCCAAAACATTTGGCATGATATTTCTTCTGATTTATTTGCTCAAAATTAGTGCAAAATTTTCGCAGGGTGAAATTCATCATGTTGTAAATCCAGATCCATACCGTGGAGTTTTCGGCTCAGATGCCAATCGTTATGCCAAAGATTTACAAGATCATATTGATTTTGGTACTTCAGGAAAAGTTGCTGGATTTATGGCTGAAACAATTCAGGTTTGCATTTTTTTTTTTTTTGCCTCTAGAATGAGGTCAGAAATTGCTGTTACAACCACCTTGGTAAGGACACTGAAAATATTCAAACTGTTTGAACATTTTCGTTAACCATAGGGAGTTGGAGGAGCTGTTGAATTGGCCCCTGGATACTTGAAGCTGGTTTATGACATCGTACACAAGGCCGGTGGTGTCTGTATTGCTGATGAAGTGCAAACTGGGTTTGGTCGCACAGGAAGCCATTACTGGGGCTTTGAAACACAGGGTGTCATTCCTGATATAGTTACTATGGCAAAGGTCATTACCCATTTATCCTATGTATTAATCTATTATAGAAAGACTCAAGAGTCATGAAATTGTTACATCAGCCATTTGCCTTTATTTTTCTTTTTCTTTTTTTGGGTTATAGTAGCCTTAGCCTTTTTTAGTTAAATAACTTATGATTTATTTATTTTTTTGGATATGTAAATAACTTATGGGTTTAGTCTATTACTTTCAGTGTCCTATAATCTTGTGCAATCATTCCATTACATTTCTCAAATAAATCGATCAGGGTATTGGCAATGGTTTACCAATGGGAGCAGTGGTGACAACCCCAGAGATAGCAAGTGTGTTGGCCCAGAAAATTCAATTTAATACTTTTGGTGGGAACCCTGTATGTTCGGCTGGGGGGCTGGCAGTGCTCAGAGTTATTGACAAGGAGAAGCGTCAAGCTCATTGCACTGATGTTGGTTCTCACTTGCTCGATCGTTTGAGAGCTCTTCAGCAAAGACATGAAAGTAATTACTCTTGAATCTAACACGTCTAAAGTCTCTTTCTATTTCATCTTTATATGTATATCTATTGTAAAATTTGGACAGAGTTTTCCTCTAAACTGGGTTGAAAGAAATTCCCCAATCTAGTCTATAAAAATGCCATACGTCTTTTTGAGCATGTGACACATGGTTATATAAAATTATTAAAAAATATGTGCTTCTCATATGGTAAGGGACAGTGGGACACATGGCCATTTTATAGACCGGGTTGGAGGAACAAATTTTGAGGAAATCTTTGTCCATGTCATTTAGATAGCTGATATTGGTGTTGCCCTTTTATAGTACTTCTTTAGCCCTCCAAATTACATCAAAATGTGAATCTAGCAGCCAACATTTAGGTTTTTATGCATAAGCAGACCTCCTTTTCTTAGTACTGAAAAGCCCTGTCATGTAGGTACCTTTATTTGATTAATGCAGGCTGAAATAATCTATGAATGCAAACCTTAAGAAAGTCGAAGTTAACTCTTCCACTTTTGATATTCATTTTTCTGCATCATGCTGATGAAAATTGCATGAGGATATTGGTCTTCTGACAGGATTTTGTCAAGTATGCTCACTATACACAGACTACATACAGGATAATAGTACTCTTAGAAGGATAGAATATCACCATGTGAACATAACATTAAGTTACGAATGTAACTCCTGAGGGACGGACCACCACTCTAAATATATAGTAAGTGGAGAACTGTTGTGCCAGAGTGCGGAGCTTGTTCCCATCATCGAAGCCAGAGTGTGGGATTGATCTTTCTAAATGATGAAGACAAAAAAGAGCTTAGTTTTGTTGGAAAAACCAACACAAATATCATATTGACTTTCTTATTAGACTCGAATAGAGTTTTATCATATTTCACTTCATATCATGATCCTTAGTGCTATTCTGCACCTGTTAGAATCAGTATCTATCTGTAGTCAATGTTTATCTGTATGGCTCTTTCCTTTTGGACTCGGTATTTATACTTTAGACTGGTATTTTATGTACACAGTTTTCATCTTATACATTTATATTTTTTTCAGTCATTGGAGATGTGAGGGGCAGGGGCTTAATGGTGGGTTTAGAACTTGTGACTGACAGGAGTGAGAAGACACCTGCTAAGGCAGAAACTGCAGTTTTATTTGAGAAACTTAGAGGTATCGGGCACATCTCCCAAGCTAAAATTAATTGAGTGAAGCAATGAGTTATATATATTAATTTTTACTCATTTAAATTTCCTTTTGTTATACTCATCATCTAACGGTTCCTCATTCCAGAGCTTGGTGTTCTAGTTGGGAAAGGGGGACTGCATGGAAATGTTTTTAGAGTGAAGCCGCCAATGTGTTTTAGCAAGGACGATGCAGGTAACCTTTTTGTCTGAGACAGTTTTAATGACTTAAACCTTTATTTAGTTGAATTATCATTGAAGGAGTGTTTACCAGATAATAATTAGAAAAAATATTTTGAGCTGAGAAAGTCCTATTCAGACAATTTGGCATTCATATTTTCTTCTAAATGTTTTTTGGAGTACAATCTATATTCTATGGTAACAATAAAATTGGTTTCTGTATCTGCAGATTTTCTTGTTGATGCCTTGGACTATGCCATGTCAAAGTTGTGAGGATATATCACCAAGATCTTAGATGCTTATGTACTCTACAAACAACTTCTTTTCAATAATATCAACTGAATTTTTACATATATAGATTTTTTTCATTTTTTTTTTTTTATAAGTCGATCAGTAGAGTCTAGGTAACATCAGTTGGTATGTGGAGTCCAGATGTAGCTCGAATAATGATTAGAGCACATAACCAGGCAATGATGGAGGCCTTCAATTAAAAGAATTAGAAGAAATTCTTCATGTAGGCCAATAAATTGCTAGATAGAATTAGAAGAAATTCTTTCAATTTAAAAATTAAAAAAAAAAAAAAAAAAAATCCTTGTCCATCTGTGAGTCCAAACTGTGGGCGCCCTTGTCGTTATTGTGAGGTTCTGAACACATTAATCTGAGAGCGAGAGCTTGTCAATTGCTAGGAGAGGGTGCATAAAAGCAGAAGTCTGTTTTTAATCTTTAGGAAAAATCAAATTTCGTCTCATGTAATTTCAATTTAAATTTAGTTTCTAGGTTTTCAATTTCAACAATTATGTCCTTTTAAATAGGTTCCTCAGTCAACCTAGCATCCGATTAATTAATAGTATACACCAATCCATTAATGTATACCATGCGGCTCTCATTTTACATGTCATTAATCTATGTAGGCCAAAAGCAAATGTAAGACAAACAAGAAATATAGTGGGAGATAAGATTAACAAGAGGGGTTGGCGTCACACCAACAAACAAGAGAATCACTCTCAAAAACCAATTTGCTAAATAATTATTCTATATCTTAATTGAGTACATGATTACATATAAATGGGGAATGCTAGGTGCTCTGCTGGTATTTTCCTAATCTAGGTGGATATTATTTTCTAAAAACCAAGTATGAAAAATAAAAGCAAATTTTTTTATTTTTTTGCTTTTTTGAAAAATAATATCCACCTAGGATCAAGAAGACACCATAGAACATCAGGAGAGCACCTACCATTCCCATATAAATAGTGCCCACTTATTGAAAGAACAAGAACATAACGGAAAGGGGCATTGATCACATAATGTAAAGGCTAATAAAACTTGAGATAACAAAATGATAGACTCCTAATGGTGGCTGGTTGCGGACCCAAGAGACTTTCAAGTAAACAAGAACTCTTCATGATCAGCTACTTACACAACTGTCCCATGATAAACTTTGAACTTCAAATAACAATGAACTAGTTGTAGGCATGATAATAGTAGAATCCTGCACTGCCACCGCGTCAGTGTGTATGCTCAACTATAAAACATAATTTCCAAACAATGAAAGTTTTATGTAACGAAAAGGTACCCCTCTACACGCTAAAGTTCATATGATAATAAAAAGTTGTCGAAACTAAAGAGTGAGCATGTGTAAGGTGAAACCATATTTCAAAAAACTATTTGGCCTAAGAGAAAAATAGAAGAACAATATCAAACTAAGATGGAGTGCACATACTAAAATTACGGCCATCACTATGTTTGTCATGCTAAGTAAGTGCACCTGATAGGTGCATCCACGGCCAAGTGTTGCCAGATCCTCAGAGATTGGATCTTACAACTCCATGCATACGGGAAGTAATAGCATGCAAGGTCATAAGTAACAAATGAAAAGAGAAGCTTTTACTCGTTAAGAAATTAAGATTTATGTCAAGTTTAATGAAAAAAGTTGATATATGAAGCATTATGTTTTTTTTTTTTATTAAAAAAGATTAAGGACAATGTTTTGAGTTTGAAGTTTATGTTATATGTTATCTGAACTCCTAACTCTTTGCCTTAAATGATTTTCTAAATCCACCGTTTCAAATCGGTTGGGAATATTACTTGCTGAGTCTTTCGCTCTCATTTTGTTTTTCCCAATTTCAGGTTTTGAGGCTAACAAGACAGAAAATTCACCCAATAAATATATACGAGTCATGACATAGTTCCAACTGTGAACTTAAAATTTAAATCTGAAATATATGAGCTTTTAAGACAAGATAATGTAATTTATAAGCACTAAAATTACCTTAACTACAATTTTCCTCTTAGATAAAATGGCTCACGAGAACGAGTAGCCCAAACAAAGCTCAACGCTCGAAGGCGTTGGAAGTATTCTCCCAAAGCAAGCAGACCTCGAGCTGCCTGGCGGGGAGTCAGGATGCGAGCCATCTGATGCAGGCATTCCTGTCGAACATGGTCAGCCTGGTCCAACAAGAATCTTATTAGTGGCATGCCTATTAGCTATTATGCAGATAATCTGAAACTGAAACCTGAAAAATAAACAAGAACATTCCTTCCACAAAGATTTGCTTCTTTTTGATAAAATCCTATGGTTGCCGAATATGTTTTTATTTTTGGATGAATATGGTTGCCAAATATAGTGTAGAGATGTTCTAAAATACACTAAAAGTTTAGTGTTAACCACTGCTTGGCATAGAGCTAATTACGTAATCACTTTGTGGAGCCCTGTCACATTTACTAATCAGTCCAATATATGAACTTCTTAGAACACTAGCAGCAGCTTCCCTTTGATTTTTCCTAAGTTTAGGGTACAAAATTACTTTTTGCTTCCCTATGAAAATATATTTCACAATAGCTTCCCTTATTTTTCCCTATATCATTAAAATATTATTTCTTTACAAAATACAAGTTCCCTACTTACTCTCAATTTTTTCACAAAATCCTAACGCAATCCTCAATTAAAGACAAAAAGATGAAGGATGAGAGAGGAAAGAGAAATGTTTATATTAAAATAATGTATAGGGAACCACTTTTGGTTCTCCACACATTGGGAAACACTGTAGCAACCCTTGAGGGTTAGTTAAATATAGGGAATCTGATGTGAGTAGGTTTTGTGTTTTTTTTAAATTTTCCCTAAAAATTGGAAAGGGAATGGCATATAGGGCATCTGTTGTTAGTGCTCTTATTCGTATGTACTGTTTACAGTGAAAGATTTACAGAAATATCTGATAATTAAATTGATTTTAGCTTTGCAAATGATAACTTAATAACAGCCTTTCTAAAGGATTTCATGGACCTGTTTCTATCTCCTCATGAAATGAACTACCAAAATGCTCTGCCAATCGCCCATCCAGATTTGAGTAAAAATCATAGCCTAACAAACTTCCAACCAAAATTATCTTCCAATCCTCAAGAGAATCTATTCAGATATAATTTAAGAAACCTTTTGAAGGTGAACAAAAGCTTTCAACAGCATCGTGACCGGTTTTTTTTTTTCCTTTTCTTGTTTTTTGGGGGAGAGGGGATGCAGAAATATAGTTGAAATTTTTAAAACTGGAGCTTAACTGCAACGTAACATGGCAAATGCTGTTTTCTTATTGAGGTTCCTTTTTCATTCCAAAGGATACTTACCAGCATCTATGTCTTTCCTAATGGATTGTTCTGCCCACAGATTAAAGAGATGAATATCCAAAACAACTTTGCAATTGGATGCAAGATACACTGTTATTTGCATCCAAACTTGATAAAACTTGACTTTATAAATTATAATGATCAGCACCTGGCTCTAAAGTAAAACAAATCGATGAACTAAAACACATTTAGCCAATAATTGACTTGGGTGTAAAGGTGGGGCCACAAATCTCACCAATAAAATAAAACGTAAAGAATCCTTTAATGGCCAATGCAATACTGCTTTACTGAATGAAAGTATGCCAAAAAGAAAGGTGTATTAACATACATCCCTTTAACTTCAAATAACATTAAATTTAAGATCCGCATGAATAAGACTGCCCTTTTAGGATCAATAGTGCCTCGTTTTTCTTTCAAGGCATATTTCCTATTTATAGTATCAGGTACGCCTATTAAAATAAATAAATAAATAAGAAGATAAAAAGCCATTAACAGAAAATCAAATTAAATCAAAACTCTAAAAGCATTCTTTCCCTACACAATTGCCTTTAAATCCACTTTACATATAATCCAAATTCTTGTTCTTTTGGGCAGAAAAAAAAGTACTTTCAGTAGGGAATTTGCAAATTATAAGCTATTAGAACGAATTCATGGTTATATAAATTGACAAATGAACAACTTGATGGGTCTTAATACTTAATAGGTACTTGAAAGAGAGAGAGATGCAGAAAGAAAGCAACATAAATATCAGTCACATTGAGAGTCAGAATTTGGAGTAAAAGCATTTAGTGTGTACCTCATACACATAGCTCACTAGAGCTTCCAACATCTCCACCGCAGTACCCATCTGCGGAATGGAGGTTCCTTCAACCAGATGACTAGCTGCTACTGTCTTGGCCAGAGTTTCCTGGAGTTTCTCCATACCTTGCGTAAGAGCATCCTCAGCTTGCTCACACGATTGTTTAAGATTATGAACTTCAAAAACTTCTTGTTCTGTCATGGGGTCAATCTGAGGCACAAGCACCTGTAATCAACATGGATTAACAAATAAGCATTATCTTATATTTGATTATGGAATTACAGCACGCTGCATTAAAAAGAACTAAAATAAATAAATAAATTTATTTTTTTCAAAAACAAGATAAAAATAAATAAATAAAAGTAGATGATGGCCCAAAAGCTCACAATTTCTATACTCAATTATATGGTCAAGAATTGGAGGTTGCCATCTGCCAAGCTTCAGTGCTTGAGGACCAACCACAGATTTGTTGGCATTTATGCCTAGGAAATCCTAAATGGGATTAATCACATTCGATAAGTTTTCTTTTTGTTAATATAAAATGGCTATAGTACTTACAAAATAGGTGGAAACACTTCTTCAACTTGCCAGTACAAGACGGAAGTAGGAATTGACCCTATGCCCCAGGTATGATGTGAAGAGACTTTAATATTACTGTTAGTGTGCGTGTGTGTGTTGTGGGGAGAGGGGGGATAGCACAAGCTTCCTTTATGTTTGGACTAAATGGTGATATTTTGTGCTAATGTGTTGTAAAAAAAAATGGAAGAAAAAAACAAAAATAAAAAAGAATAACATGTAATAGCATATTTATTCTTATCACGTAATTCGTTGTTCATAAAAATGTCATACTTTTTCCATTACTTCATAAATTTATTTTTGATTGCCAATTACTGCAGGGCAGACTCTAACTATTAGAATTCATCCAACTATAGTTCACAAAAAACCTATTAAAATTTCACTTGGATCCTACAATTTCCCAGCAAGAAAACTACTGCAGCACAAAAACAGATGCGCATTAGCACAATGGCTTCACTCCAAGTTGTTCCAATGAACTGAGAAATGCATGGTCCCCATACCTTGAGAAGTTCTGAAGGGCGAAACCCTCCGATCCACAAGAAAAAACGCTCAGCCGATGTTTTCCACATGCCAGACATCACATAGAAGACATCAGCTTTTGTCGCGGTTGCTTTGATGCGGAAAAGTTGAAAATAGTGCGCCAAGCCATCTGTTACCAGCATTTGAAGTTCTGTATCCCCTATATGTGCATTCAAAGCATTCCTCAGATCACAAATCTGTCTATTTTGTTCTTCCACCCAGTGTCCATACTCCATCTCAAATGTATTAACCCCTGGAGAATCCTTAGCATGAGTTAACTTTAGAATACAATGTCATGAAAGAACAAAGAAGGGGAGCCAAGGACATGATACAAGAAGAAAAAAGTACCAACGGGAAATAAAACCACAAAGGTTATACTAAGCATGTCAGAAAGTTATTCATGAAGATAAATAGCTCATTGAAAAATTTCACTCTGGTGTTACAACTGCACGTCAACCTTCTGAAAGCTGTGTTTATCTCTTTCATTAATGTGCATCGAGTATACATACATGCATGTTTAATAACAACCAATATCTTCAATCACTGAATTGATATTCTTGAGCGCTAGAAAAAATACAATGGCAGATTGAACATTCTACGAACATAATCTTTAGTTTCATTATTTAACACAAAATGGGGTGAAATTAAAAGGAGGAAAAAAATTTAAAGGATACCGATATTGCAAAAATTAAAAGTTTGAGGTTACAATTGCAAAAACGCCGATACTTCGGGGCTAAGTAAAGTTTCCTAACTTAACTTGAGCTTATTGCATGAAGCACACAACACTAAACATTTGAGGCAGAAGATTAGATCAATGATAATAGGTGTCAGCGTATTGACGAACAAACCTGAGTTTGCAGCTGCGGAGAACCCCAGATGATCACCACCTACACATAAGCCCTGCAGCTGTAAAACATGAACTGCTTTAATACATTAAAGCGAAGGAAAAAGTTGTACTGAATTAGTAAAAGCTACTTTTTTCAAACCTGTTTCCGGGCACGCTCAAGATCTTGCTCCATTTGAATCAGCTTCAAACGACTTGCTTCCATCTGCAGAACATATATAGTCCGCCTGTAAAGCAAAACATAAATCTTGCATGTAATGGGTACTAATATTGCATACCCTTTTCGCAAACGGCTTTGTGGAGCAGCCTCCCGCAGATTTTATGAAAGGTAAAGTTTTGGCTTCGCCTTTGTGGACCATATGATGATTTCGTTGCCATTGAGATTTGAGTCGTATGCAGATAATCTGCCCATTTTGCCTCTGTCGGGCTCTGTGGGCTGCTCCTTTTTGCTTACCTCAGACTTCCATTGCCCTCTTCCATTGCCAAAGCCCAAAGGTCCCCTGACTCCCCTCGCCCACGTGGCCATGGCTCACAAAAGTAACAAGCTTTTTTGTTTTGCTTTCTCAGTCAGCATGAAAGAACAAAAAAAGAACGGGTCTACAAACGTGGCCATGGGAACAATTAGGTCCCTGTCTCTTTCCACATAAAGTAGCATAATTAATTTAAATTATAAATATATTTTCAGCCACTTGGTACGTATAATTGTTCATGACGTGTTAAACTAGACACGTAAAAGAGAAATGTCATGGATTAATAAATTTATATGTTTAATCTATATTTTTTTTTATAAATTCAATATATTAATCATTAAATTT